>OY282417.1:3607709-4807709 GCA_958295455.1 Coleophora deauratella
AACGTACTGAGTGGTCCATATGTCAAAAAGTGTGATGGTGTCAACGCTGTAGGCTCTGCTGGATCGGAACTCAGTACTGAGAGAGGACGAGAATTTAAAATACATTCTATTTGCGTTAGCACTGTTAATAACTCTTCGTAAGTTAAAAGAGTATCTCCAACTACACGCTTTAAATGTAATTTTATACTCTTTATATAACTTTCCCATGCCCCACCAAAATGAGGAGCGTTCGCAGGAATCATATGCCAAGTGATACGGTGATCATTAACTTCATTCAGAAAAGCGTCAGTGAATGTTCTAGATCTAATGAATCTTTGAAGTTCATCAAAATGTGCTCTGGCGCCTAAAAAATTGGTTCCGCGGTCTGAGTACAACTCTAAGCAAGTACCTCTTCGTGATATAAATCTTCTAAATGCTTTAATAAAGGCATCAGTACTCAAGTCAACAGCAAGTTCTATATGAACTGCGCGAGTTACTAAACAAGTTATTAGGCAAATATAAGCTTTCACCTGTCTAGCACCACGATATCTACTAATCAAAATAGAAATAGGGCCTGCGTAATCAATGCCTGATTTAAGAAATGGTTTAGCTTCTATCACTCTACAAGAAGGAAGGTCGGACATAAAAGGAAAAGTAGGCTTAGGATTAGCTTTGAAGCATTTGATACAAGCTTGAAATCGGCTACGTACTGTGGTTCGACCTGATAGTATCCAGTAATCTTGTCTCAATAAGGAAAGCAATAGCTGTGGGCCTGCATGTAAATACTTATGGTGATAGTAGTCAATCAGTAAACTCACTATATGATCGCATTTCGGTAAAAGTATTGGATGTTTCGAAAAATATCTCAAGTCGGCATTTTCCAGTCTACCTCCAACTCTTATAAGTCCGTCTTTATCTAAAAAAGGTGAGAGAGGTCTCAGTTTTTTGGCTAATTGTTTTTGTTCCTTTAAATCTTTCATATCCTTAGAAAAATGCACCTGTTGTACACCTCGAAGAATTTCAAGTTCAGCTAATCTTAAATGTTGGCTTTCAACTCTAACCGCACGGGGCAATTTCTTGACAAATCTTAATATAAAAACGACTACTAGTAACAACTTAGACCATGAAGAAATACGCAGAGCGACTGTATACAAGAATGGAGGTTCTTCAGTCATTGTTGTGAGAGCTGTAACATTGGATTTATATTCATAATTCTGATTAGGATCTGTCAATTCTTGATCTTCAAAGGTGAAGCGTTTAATAGGCCACTGGGAGACAGGACTTTGTAGCCAGTTAGGTCCTAGCATCCATATGGGATGGTCCACTAGTTGAGAAGGCAATAAGCCTCTAGACAGACAGTCACTTGGGTTATCCTTTCCCTTTACATGATGAATATGTTTAACGGGTAAATATTCTTGAATCTGTGCGATTCTGTTAGCTACATAGGTTTGAAACCTGTGAGCTGAGGAGTGAGCCCAATATAGAGCTACAGTCGAATCCGTGAATGCAAAAGTGTTCGAAATCTTACATCGCGGTGCAATGGCATCGATTACAAATTTAATTAACTTCACAAGTAGTAACAATCCGCAAAGCTCTAGACGGGCTAACGTCTGCAATTTATTTCCCACGGGTGCTATTTTGCTTTTGGCACAGATTAGGTTAACTGTATTTGATAGTAAACCTTCTACACATAAGTAAACAGCAGCACCATAGCCGCGCTCACTTGCATCAGAAAATCCAACCACAATGACACGAGTGCTGTAGGAAGATATTCCTAAGAAACGCGGTATCTTTAAGTTACTCAGAAGTGGCAACTCATCACGCAACAAACGCCATATTTCACATATATGTTGTGGTGGCCGTTCATCCCAACCTACCTGCTCTAACCAGAGCGCTTTCATTATCAATTTAGCCTTAAAAATAACAGGCGTGCAGAATCCATTGATATCCCACAACTTAGCAATAGTAGCGAGAATCACACGTTTAGTAATAACCTGTGGTGTTTCTTTTACTGATATGAAAAAATTATCTTCTTTAGGACACCACTTTAAGCCTAATATTTTCAAATTGTCATTTCCATCGAAGTTAACTTCTGAAAGGCTATGATTGTCCGGAATAGATTTTAATACTGTTGGACTGTTGCTTATAAACTTTACTAGTTCAAAACCTCCCTTTAAAAACATTGTAATTAACTGATTCGAAACTTCAGTCCCTTCTTCCGGCGTACATACAGATGTTCCTAAGTCATCCATGAACAGATATCTTTGAGCAATGTCAGATGCCCGCGGTGAATTAACTTTCTCACGCTGAGCTAATTCACGAATAGTGCGCATAGCTAAATATGGACTGCAAGCTAACCCGAAACAAACGCGAGTAAACTCATACAGTTGAGGTTCACTTTCTTCTGGAAATCTATACAGAATTCTTAAAAACTTTCGGAAATCAGGGTGCACCATAATCTGCAGAAACATCTGTTTTATGTCCGCACTTAACGCTATTGGGAAAAGCCTGAAGTTGATAATGATCGCGGTTAAATTATTTTGTAGATTTGGTCCAGTATGTAAACAGTCATTCAAAGACAAGCCAGTGGATGTTTTAGCACTCGCGTCTAAAACAACTCGCAATTTAGTGGTTACTCTGTCATCGCGGGATACCCCATGATGGGGAATTACGTACTGAGTCTCGTCGACATCATACATTTCGACAGGTGATATGTATCCTTTATCTATGTACTCTTTAATGACTCCATCATATTGCTCTCTTAAGTTTTCATTACCACTGAATTTTCGCTCTAAAGCAGAATATCTTTTGGAAGCAATCTTAAGAGATTCCCCTAGCTCCGATGGGTCACGAGAAAATGGCAATATGGTCATAAAACGACCTTCTACGTCACGAGTGACGTTTTCGGAGTATTTCCTTTCACATTGTAGTTCAACCGGTGACAAATGTAGTTTATTTGGTATTTCTTCTTCATTAAGAAAGCGATGCATCAAGTTTTGTATTGAAGAATCTTCCTTGCAAAAATATGTATATACATCAGAACATTCAGCCAACGCTGAGCTCACAGCCCCAGGTTCAAGAACTGGAGCGGAGCCAATTACGACATACCCAAAAGCAGTTTCAACCGCGTCGGGGTTCCCTTTGGTACCTAAAACCTTATTAGGTTTTAGGATTTGTGCAAAATATTCAGATCCTATTATCATGTCTACGGGGCCCGGAGTATGGAACGTCTCGTCAGCCAGCGGCAAATCCAACAAATATTTCAACGCTGAGCAATCAATATTCGCTTGTGGCAGATTACCGGAAATTTTATTCATCACCAGCGCCTGTACGTGTAGGCTAAAATCATTGTCACGCGTGTACAAAGTCACATCCGTAAAACCTTGTACTGTTTGGGAACTGTCGCCTATCCCTTTCACACAAATGTTTTGACTCGGCTGGTGCACTTTAAGACCTAGCTTTTTACAACACTGTTTTGTTATAAAGTGTTTTTGAGATCCCATATCTATTAAAATTCTGACTTGTTGTAGTGTAGAATTTTTGTCTTTAACAAAAGCTAATGCAGAACCGAGCAAAACAGTTTTATTACTATCGCAAGCGGGTATGTCTTGGCTGCATAAAGACACAGAATTATCGGTTTCATCAATGTTAGGCACAGGTTCGTTATACGGGGCGATATCACCTTCATAGGGCAATGAATTAAATTCCGCAGTTTCTGCCACTAAAGCGGTGCCGGCATTCCTAGGCCTGCTGTTTCCCCCGACCATGTTACTATCATTTCTAGAAAAATGTAACATGCTGTGATGTGTGTTGCCACAGTGTTTACAAGCAGAATTTGATTTACAGTTAGAGCTAGTATGTCTAGTGCTCAAACAATTTATGCAACCATTCATATCTTTAACTACCTTATATCTGTCGAACGTATTGAGTTTTTCGAACTTGTTACAGTAAAATAATTGATCGTGACCGGACACTTTACAATAAGGACAAGTCTTAATATACTCAGATGTCGAATTTCGGGCATTTGAGTCGTTATTTGCGACGAAAGTGCGGGCTGGGCGTATATGCTGCGACGACGAAGCCGCAGGGGCGGACGCGGTTTTAGGGCGAGAAGAAATCGCGCTATAATTAGAATTATTTGCCGTTCTTTGCAATATTTTTAACTGCTCGCGGAGGAAGGTTATAAAATCAGAAAACCGCGGGAATGTCTGTTTGCGAATGCTATTTTCAAATTCTTTTGCGGTTTCTATATCTAATTTTCGTAAACCTAAATGCACTAGAACGAAGTCTAACAAGTCTTCGATCTTTAACTGTTTCAAGGCAGCAATGGAAGTCGAATAAGTATCGATAAATGTATCCAGCTGTTGCGGGGTTGCGTTATGAATAGCCTTCAAATTCAAAATCTTTTCAATGTATGATACCGCAATAGCTCTTTTATCGCTAAACTTTTCTAATAACGCATTATAGATAAGCAGATAGTTCTCAGACGTAGGATTTATGCCTAACCAAATGCTCTCGGCCTTACCCTTAAGTTTCGCTACTAAGTATCTTACACGGAGCGAGTCATCTAATGCTGGGTTGTTGTGAATCATAGTGTTGAAACATTCTATAAACATGGGAAACCTTTCGTACTCGCCATAGAATTCAGGGATGGATAATTTTTCTAACTTCATCATGTTAGTCGGGGAGGGAAAACCCAAGTTTAGATTGGGTTTAACATCAGCATTTTGCGGAGGCGCGAGCCTTTGAATGGCATTTTTTACAGCTCCGTAATAATCTTCGAAAGACCATATGGATTCAAAGTTTGGGGTGTATTTGGGATTCCTTAGTAAATTATATTTGTTAGTGTCGTCTACTATTTTTAAATATTCTTCTCTCAATGTGTCAATATTAGCTACTTTAATAGCAAATAGACAATATGTCGGATCACTTCGAGACTTCGGAATAGACTCATATAGGGTTTTGAGGCGCATGAAATAAGATTGTTTTTTAGCCTCAGCTAAAGCGATTTCATGATCCATTGTACCTACGTTACTAGAGTCTACATTCACATCTAAATTTCCATCTCTCTCTTTACTAGACATTTTCTTGACGTATGGAACACTCTACGTAAACACTCTACATAGTGTTAAAACACGCATAAAATCTCAATGAAAACATAAGTACATTACATTCAAACAAATTCAGGGGTACCACAATTAAAATACAATGGAATGCAATTCAAATTCAAACGCTGGAGCGGGTGCGGGAGCGGGCGAAGAAAAACAAAAGACTACACTAGACGCGGCGCAGTTTGTATGAAAATGACGAAATCGTACGAAACTATTTACATGCGAAAACGAATACAAAGATATGATGAAAGCGGCAATTAGATTAATAGGGAAAGCGAATCCGGCTCGAACAGGACCAATGATGGATAAAGTGTGTAAACTATTACCGGCGCGGTAGGTCCGCTCTCCCATTTACCATAATTTTCCCAAATGTCGAGCACAATCTGTACTACAAAGGAAAGCAATGAATCACTTACCAAGCCAATCCCGTTTCTCGTTGCTGGTTTTGTTTTCTGGGGTTTTCTTTGCGGAGCAGATTTTTCTCGAGTTTCTTTTCGGAACAGCTTTCTTTTCAGTCTATCGGGGCCGAATCAGTTTCTCCGAGTCCCTTCCTTGACAGCTCTGACAAAAATAGCTCACACAAAAAGAATAGTTTCGGCAAGGAGAGTCTACTCCTAGCAACCAATCTCCTCGATGGCCGTGAATTGACTTGGCAAATCTAAAGTATTACCTTCCTTCCCAATACCAATTGTGCTCAACTTGTGCCACCAAAACTGTTTTGATTATATATGAGAAAGACGTCTACTACTAATTTAAAACACAGTGTTTTATTTTAATAGATATTATTTTATTATATTTTTAATACATTTTTAGGAATATGGAGGTAAAGTGGAATACTATACCACAATGCCTGCACTGGTATTCCACATTATATTCACCTAGCAGCTAATGTGGAAATATCTCTTATTCGTGTTATTTTAAATTAGATTCAATTCTACAAGTTTGACGTAAAAAACGTCATAAGATCTATAATCTTAATTAAATTGTGTACTGATAACAATTGTAAAGTCACAAAATATCTTTGTAGTTTGACTTTAATATGCAAAAATAAAACTAGTATTCCACATTTGCTTCACTTCCTCTACTAGCCGTTCTAAATTTTAGGACTGGATTTGCTCTTTGTAGCGCTCACTCCTTCCTACAGTCCACCTACGCTTCTATTCTATTCTATTTTTCTATTTGGCATTCCACATCTCATATTGAGCGTGATTTTGCCAATGTCGAGTGAAAAATGGGAGAATCTTCAATAAAAAAAAATGGCGTAACGCCAATGTCAATTGAAAGGCACGGCTCTAAGGGTGATGGGCACTTAAAGACGCTCCACGTGGTGGTTTGCTGCTGGAACTCGGAAAACGGAGCTGTCTCCCGAATTAATCTTCTTTTTATGACCGCTTATCTCTGAATCTGAATCACAGCTATTTCCCCATCACAAAAATAACGTTGAAACTACTCTAAAACGGAAATAATTGAAAAATTAACTCAACAGACGTGTGCTCTGTACAAAGTCCCGGCAACCAACCCACCTACGCTTATAATATGGCGTGTGGTTGACATTGACAGGATGGTTTATCGCAAATCTGACATGAATTTGTATACATCCCGTACCTAGTGTCATTTTTCAAGATGGCGGCGTTTGTTCTGGCTTTTGACCACAGTCCAAAAAACCGTAGTTGGACTTGAGTAATAAACTCTGTATAGGAAATTTCACAATATCTCATCTCATCTCACTAAATGCAAAAGTATGAATGTTTGTTTGTAGATTTGTTTGTGAGTTTATTTGTTTGTTTATACCGGTTTCACGCCGAAACTACTGAACGGATTAAGATTAATTTTGGTAGGTAGATAGATAAAGACCTCGGCTAACACATAGGATACTTTTTATCCCGCAAAACTTAAGGTTTCCCGGAGGAGTGCTTAAAACTCTAAATTTCCACTTCTTCACTAGATAGCACCACCTTAACATTTTCTTCCTCTCTGGATCCAATTTTAAAATCCACGCAGACGAAGTCGCGGGCGGAAGCTAGTCAATAATAAATTGTAAAGTATTATTCACTATCTCTACAATTGCCAAATAACTTACTCGATTGGATGTTTTCATCCATTTTTTGATATTACATTAGAAACACGAAATTTTGACTGACTTTTCGGCTCAGTGGTTAGTGCTCCTAACTACTGATCCTAGAATCGTGAGTTCGATCCCCACCCAGGGCAAAAACTTCTGTGATGAGCAGATTTGTTTACTGTGTCTGGGTGTATTATATCTATATACTCTGCATACTAATTTGGCCGATCAGTTGCTCGATTTGTATGGACAATCGATTTGTATTGCTATTTGACTATGGGTTCCTTAGGGAAAGTTGTTTGTTATCATGAGCAGATGCATGACCTTTCGTATCAAGAACTAATTTAAAGTCACCCTATATAATGTATGTATTTAAATGTATATGTATACGTATATCAGTCTTTGGTTCCATAGTACAGGGAATCCTAGTTGGAAGATGACCAGATGACCGTATGTGATTTGTCCTGAGATATTATATTATTAAATAAGTTCGTCAAAGACGTCACATGCTTGTAACGCAAACAATTTCAGAACAAAATGTCGTTTTTGGCAGTTGATAAAAAGTCACTCAAATGAGTATACGTACCTAGTCAAAAACCGTACTAATCACAAGCATTGGCGCCATCTAGTAAATACTAAAGAGAAACGAATATGAATAAGAAAAATAGGTACATACCGACAAAAAAGATAAAAAGCAATATTTTCATAGCAGGTATTCTTTCACGCGAACATTCTGTGTTAAAAGGCTAGTCTTCGATTTTTTTAATAAAAACACTATATAGGTACTTATTCTAACCACAAAATTAAGGTTCGTTTTTTTCGGTATACAATACCTAACTGAAATATAATTAGTTATTTTTCAAATCGAATAAAATAACCAATATTCCCTATAAAATATAAATCCTATCGGTCCAAAATTTTGCATTCACTATGGAAAAAAGTCTGCAAAAAATACAGCTTACTTTGTGTGTTACTTACTGGTAATTACCTTAATGTAAGTCTATAAAATTTTAATGATTGAGATTTTTATGGGTTTAAGAGTTAATACCTACAGATATTTCATTAACGTTTCGCTTGCCAACAGAAGATATCCATTCTGGCAACATACTGTGTGGTAGCACAAAATAGACACAGAAGGTCCGCTCAATACAAACCACTAAAATCGTAAACATATACATGCTTATAGAAATATACGGTCGTTCGAGGCAACGCACAGTGATTCGCGTAGAACAAGTTAGCTGGACAAAATTATTTTCTTAGATTTTAATTTCTAAATGAGATTAATAAACATAACTCTGTAACTCTCAGTATTTTTTACCCGACTACGGCGAAGCAAAAAGGAAGGTTATGGTTTTTGGTTGGCGATTGTTTATTTGAACGGATTTTATGAATAGAAACTTCGGCAGTAAGGTACATAATATATATTTTTAACATTTTTATGAATTGCATACATATAATATCTAAATATGTTACTAATATGTCTTGTCTGTAGATGGTCATCCACACGTCGTCTTTTTGTTTTATTACTGGAATCTTCGAAATTTTTGCTCGGTCTTCCAGGTCTCAGTTGAGCCTCCATGGACGTGCTCGGCATGGCTAGGTATACAGACACATTAAAGAATATGTCAGCACCATCCAGACACGCAGAATTTTTCTCTAGGAACCGCTCTCGGTTTCGTCCACAGCTGTTCCACTTTTCAGCCAATTTGGATGAATGTTTGGAGATCATGACCTTAATATCTCTCACAAACTGCTCCGTAACACCATCAAAATCATGTCTTGAAGAAATTAACCGAAACACCTCCTGATTTCGCATTTCTTTGGGGTGTTTCAACCATTCTTCAAAAAAATCAATTTTTGAGATGGCGAAAACTGTAATGGTAAAAAAATAAAAATAAAATAGTTGTGCAAATAATTCGCAATGGATTTTTCTACCAGTTATTGCTACATACTTTGAAGAATCATATACGATAGATTTTACGTAGTGGACATGAGTGGACATTTAAGTTTTTGTCCATTGAATTTAAAAAAGTGGGTCAAAAACCTCACATCATTCTAAACAATTAACCTAATAAAATTTAAGAAATAAGTTCCTGTCATAAAAAGTAACTCAAAGGAAACTACTTACCCTTATGTTTACAATCCATAACAAAAATACTGGCACAAACCTCCTTAAATGACTTAAAAAACGTTATTTAGTACAGCGCAAAAATACGAATGAATGCATTCAATATTACTTACATTTTATACACTTACCTTTATGAGGCGTCTATTGAGGGTAGTTCCGAAAAAATACAGCTGTATCTCTTAATGTCTAGGCCTAGTGAGTTCCTATTAATAAGTTTCTAATACGGATTCAAAAGTCGTTTTTGTCCAGCTAGCTTGTTCTACTCGAATCATAGTGCAACGTCACGATCGCACAGTACGTGATCTTGCTTACAACGACCGTATACGTGTATAAGCATGTATATGCTTAGGATTTTAGTGAGCGTATTGAGCGGACCTTCTGTATCTATGTCTTTTGTGGTGGAAGTTTACGGTTATCTCCTGAAACCAATCAACTCTTCCCAGATAGTCCCCGAAAACCCCTTAAATTAAAACAAACTGAAACAAGGAAACCCGGATGAATGGCAACCCTACATATTGTTGGAAATAGCAAGAAAATGGTCATCGTTAACAACTCATATTGCCTCAACTGCAGGAGCACGGATCTCTTCCCATACCTCGGGAAGTTCAGGCCATACTCCACACACGGGGGCCAAATCCGGGTTGATAGAGATTGTGGAAGTTTCCAAGCCGCTCTCCGACATGGCTCAACGACTGCCAAGTAGTGTTAGCAGCCGGCACTCACGCTTAAAGTACCTTGCGAAGTATGGGAAGAAACCCGTACCCATTTAGTGGGGACGATATGGGTTGTAACGACACATGGAGACGTTGGGAAGGCATGGAAATTTAACAAACCGACACAATATATGCTTTGTTGCCTTCTGAAAGGCATTCGATTCTGTTATATGGCTCGTTCTTTGGGAGATTCTGTTAGAAATGGGTAGGTACACCAAACTACAGAACCTATAATAGTATTTTTTTATGAGGCGCCGAGGCTACGAGGGTGGAACCGATTCCGTTTAAACAAACGACGTACTATTGAGTCACTTGCATACTGTAGTTTTAAGCGGGATAGACAAGGTTGTATTCTTTCCTCACTTTTGTTATCTACTTAGAAATTATAATAAAAATTGCCCTAGAAAACTGGATGGATAGTGTAACTATAGGAGAATTGAAAACATCAAATTTGCGCTATGCAGATGACACTATTCGCATCCAGTACCTATTTTATAGGATGGAAAGCATCAGTTTTGAATTTGGACTATCAACCGAAGTAAGAGGAAGGTAATGATTGTAGGTCACTTACAACAATTGGCCCGTCCGGAATCACTCAAATAACTGTGAGGTGGTAATTTGTACATACATACATCTATCTTAAGTCCGCTAAATATACCTACGTTATATTTTATTATGAGCTCCTGGTGAAGTTAATGAGCATGTACGAAGTCAATAATATTTTTAAAATATCCTGTACTCAGCTTGAGAAGTAATAAAATACCATCATAATTGTTTATTTAAATATTTTTATTTTATACAATAATAATAATGAAATTATGTAAGTTTCAGTTTAGGTTAGAACAGACTTCGTACCTTCTCCACTACCACTTCAACAATCCTTCGCCCTCCACTTTCACCCTTCATCATACTTAACCTCCTCCTCCACCACCTCCACCACCACCCCCACCTCCACCTCCACCACCCCCTCCCCCACCTCCACCACCACCGCCTCCTCCACCCCCTCCTCCCATTGGTACTTGAATAACTAATGAAGGAGCTGCAAAGTCTTCGCACAGTTCTTCAAAGTCATCTAAAAAAAGGAAAAGTTTTTATGAGACCGATTACTCTAAAGAAGTTTCGAAATTCTTTTGTGCTCGAAATTTATTTTCGCTCCCCTGAAACTTTCCGCAAAACTCTTAAATGACAGGGACTTAAAAAAAGGATGATTCAAAAAGAGAAAGTACAATTTAAAAAATCTGGTATATAAAAAAGTCGTGCCGGTTGTTATCACTAGATGTTAAGAGACATAACGGAATAAAGGATTTACTCTAGGAATTGGCCATGTGCTCTATAAAATCCACCAATTCGGACTTGACTTCGGTGACTGAAGTAAAGTGTAACCTCCCCAAGTTGTAGGAAGAGACCCTTGACTTCGCAGTGGTGACTAGCGATGCTATGGTTTGTTACCGATGTATATTCTGATAAAGATCATGATGCCTCACCTTCAGAGAGATACTTGCTGTATTTCTTGCACCAATCATATCTCATGACGGGGTCATCGTCTTCTCTCACATCATTTAAAGGATTCGTGATGTTTTCGAAGTCTTTGACATACGGAGATGATTGGATGCATGGTTTTCGAGCCACCAGCTTCAACTCTGCAACAGAAACTTTTTAATTCGTTGCTCAGTGCAGCATGCGTAGTCGCGTCAATCAGGCAAATTTACTGAGTAGCTACAGATACGGTTATGGTTTTGATGGGTTTTACTTTTAATGGCATATAGCTCGACCGTTTTGGTGCTTCGCAAGGCACATTCAGCCATTGGTTAAGGAAATGTCACAACCTACACCAATCCGTACTTGGCCCTTGTGTGGATTATGGTTATTACTTGTATTCCTTTTTCTATGGTATGGCGTAACGGTTCCGACTCTACTACTAACTAACCTGTCCTCATAAGAAATAAGGTCGCAAAATATATGGAGTTTCCGTATACTCTGCGGCCTTTTTTTTATGTGGGTAGTAACTTACTTTTGACGCTATTCAATCACCTCAAAAAGGTCGAATACGAAAAAAGGAAACTTACTTTCATCGGGAAATTTACAGTTGAACATCCTCATGTGGCAGACGCTTATGAAGGTTTTGTAAACACCATCTTTGCACCTAGCACAGACCATCTGCGGTTCAACCGGGCACTTTCCAGGGCATTCCTGATATCTGTCCGCGTAGAAGTCTGTAAGAAAAACAAAGGTGAAAGGGTATAGCTGCATTTCTACTGACGAGGCGAGGAGGGAAGAGAATTTTAAATTGCATGGGAACAAATAAATTCTCTTCTCGCACATCTTCGGTGGAAATAAGTCTGGATGGGCGAGGATGGGAGGGACGAGAATTTAAATATTTCTTGGTGTAATATTATATTAAACCCTTGCTTTTCCACCAGCGATGCGAGGAGGGAAGAGAACTTTAAATTGTATGGAAAAAAATAATGCCCTTCTCGCACATCTTCGGTGGAAATGGACCGACGCGATTTCAATTCTCTTCACTCCACTCCTCGCCTCGCCTCGCCGGCGGAAAAGCAGCTTAATAATCTTTTTCTTCTGTCAACTAAACTACTGCTGCTGCTAATGCTAATGCTAAACGGCTTCTACCAGGAATATTAGAGTCAACGCTTCCATTCCTTTTACATTCGAAGCCATGCACAAAGCGATTGTAATAGACGGTCTAAAAATCGGCTTAAACGATTTAAACTTTCTTTTCCAAGAAACTGGACAACTTTTTGATATGGGCACTATCAAATATTCTAAAGTTTCTTAGCTCATAGATGCCTCCTTGTGTCATTATTTGTAACGTTATGTCGCTCTCTTATACAGGATGTAACAAAATTGGTGTAGGACCCGTTAACTAGGGATTCTACTCGTCGTACTAAACAACTTTTGTTCTACGACTTTGCTCAAATCACAAAAAATTTTTTTGGACATTTCATACAAATTGATCATCTGTTTTGCCATTTTTGTATGGAGAGTTCAAAAATTTTTTTGCGATTTTGTCAACAAAAGTTGTTCAGATTGAGGAGTAGAATCCCCAGTTAACAGGTCGTACAACAATTTTGTTACACCTGTATAAAATATATTCTATTCTATTCTCTTTAAAAGCAAGTCCTGCAGGTAAAATCCAGTTGTAAAAATACTGTCATTATTACTGATAGTGTCTGGTCCGCTGTTGCTTAGCGCAAGCCACGCATCACACACATTAACGCGTGTACAGTTAGCATCACATACATATATCGTATCAGTCCAGGTAAGAAATAATTGTACACACTTCGACGACAGATTACATCTACACTGCAAATTTTTATGTCATACAAACATCATAATTTTTGTCTAGTAGTAAAAGGAAATAAACTAAAACGCGACAGTTTATTAAAGTGTCCGGGTGTGACGTAATAGCCGGTACACGAATTTGAAAATGTTATGCAGGATCTATTGCACTTAAAACTCAAAAAAATAACTCCAAAAAGTGGATAGTGCTACCTACTTCAAACAAAATGTTTTATCTCTTGCATTAATTTGTGCTTTTATATAGGTACGTATTTTACTGTATTACCATAAGGTCTAGTTACTACTTCGTCGAGCTCGTGTTTAAAGATTTTTAGCAATTCATTGCGAAGCAACCTGTAAAACAAAAAAGGTGTTTTTTATTATAATATGTAGGTACGTTACGTACCTCTTGCTTCGATCTTGGTGAATTTATTCAAAAAGAAATGGTTGTTTTAATTTAAAATGACAAAAAATCAGAAGAAAGGAATAAGTCCGCATTTGCTATAATTTATTTTGTATTTTCTGTTTTATGTATTACTGTATGCAATAACGAGTTTACAAACAAACAAACAAGAAATTACTAGACCTTAAAATAAAGGATTTTAACAGACTAGGCTGTATGGTTTAAGCCTTTGTCTTCTCCATGTCGTATAAGAAATACGTTATGTTATCACCAAACAAATTGTATATCTACTATAACTACTACATATAAATTCTTTGGTTATTTATTACCGACCGACCACCCTCTTGGTAAAAGTTTCTCTAAAAAGTCGTCTGCCATACAAACTTTATTTAAAATTGAATATAACACGCAAAAAGCAAAATAAAATAATAATTTAACGATTGCTTGAATTTAAAGAAATACACGTGTAGTAAAATTACAAAGTACCTAAAACTCACAATCAGAAATATCACCGTTTTGTTTAGGTACATTTTCATAAGAATCGGTCTTTTCATTAAATAAAAAAAAAATGACTTCGACTCTTACAAGCAATCTCATTTTAATCAGGTTTTTTCACGCCTTCGATGTGGTGATATGGTACGATGTGGTTTTTTCGCCTTTGGTGTTCGAACCAAAACCGGATACAAACCCATTAAAAGTAAAAAATATTATTAACGTAAGCAAAAATAAGTTTAATAACCTGAAAATAAAAATACAAAGGCACTTACTTATATTCTTTGATATCCACATATATATTGGGAAAGGTCCCGAAGTGTCGTTCTTTTTTGTCCAAAACTCTCCTGCAAAGACAAATACCAATACCAAATCATATGTATGTACATAAACGACTTCTTAGGCCTGGACTTAGGATTCTAGTCAGAACTCTAACTGGCCACTGCAAGCTTAACAAACATCTCTATCAAATGAAGCTTGCAGATACGGACGAGTGCCGATTCTGCCTCGAGGAAGAGGAAACTCCTCTTCATATACTCTGCGAGTGCGAGGCACTGGTCCAAGCCAGAAGCCGATTACTAGGAGGACCGATGGTAACTCCAGAGTTCATTAGGGAACTCGATCCCAAGTGCATCCTACAGTTCATTAGAACTATTGGCCTTGAGGATATAATTTAACAGGGGCAGTGATCACAATAGATCTACCCAGGTCGCAGTGATCCAATAGGGCCCTCCTTTGGTCCTATACCTCTTTACCCCCAAATAATAATAATAATGTACATAAAATATAACCGCACCACAACATACGAGAACGTACACAACAAATAAATGAATAGAGGTGCATGTATTCACTATCTCTCTCTCTTAGACACACAAAAAGGGGGCGGGTGGGTCTTTGATTAGCTTATTTTTGACGACATGGGGGACGGGGTATTACTTCAACAATATTTATTTATTAACTTTTAGATTTTTCTGCTAAATTTTATAGATTATTATATGGCAACTCTATTTGTCTTTGCTCGAAAGCGAAATGTTCAGGGATTCCCTAAAATAATTGATATTTATTAGTTACTCGCCCTCACGTAGTGTTTTAAATTATGGTTAAGTTAGAAGGAACTCAAGTAGGGGGAATTAACCTGCGCGCTTTTCAATGTTTACATAAGTATAAGAGGGGTGCGGGTAAGAGGTTTGCTTACTTTTGCTAACGAGGGGGAGGGGAGGGTCAAAAATTATGAAAGTTCTGCTTACGTTATACTTGAATGGCCACACATTAAGCTCCACGAGCTCAAGAACGATGAAATGTAATACTTACTCAATCAAACAAATGAATTTCTGGCCTTGGTCTTTTATGGACGATAGTATTTCCTCTAAGCGGTCCAATTGTTCTATATTTTTTTCAGCGCAATGAATTTCTTCCAAAGTTTCAGGCGATTCATCTTTTAGTTTTTTCAGTTTACTTTTCTTGGCCGTGTTTTTCTGTATTGAAAGCGGAATTATTACTTAGTGCCCGTATCGATTGTTTGCATCAATATAAACAATGGTATTAATTTTGATTAAATCAAAATTTACATAATATAATACCATCCATATTGTTTTTAGGCAGGAGTGTATATATTCTCATTATTATTTGGTATTCAAAGAGAAAATACAAAAAAAAAATATTATTTTTCATATTCGCACAACACTATAGGCACATTTTTAAAGCATTTTTTCCAGACCAAGCTCCAAACCTATTAATAAAAAGCAGTCACAGGAGCAAACATTTAAATATTTATTACAATTAGGCTACATAACTAAAGAAACAATTAATGTTTTTTATGGGATTTACTAACCTCTAGCAAGCTTCTGTAAATAGAGATAAAAAGCTTTATAAGGAATAGCTATTTATAGTCTTAACAGACGTTATATTTGTGGACAAGGCCTAGCAGAAAATGAAAATAAAATATTTTTATTCGAAGTAGGTAGCAGTGTACACTTTTCGAACGTCATTCTTTTATCTACCTAATACGAGATTCCTACCACTCGGAACCCGTACACCCACCGTTTCGGGAAGTGTTTTGTGAGAAGAAAGTGAGAATTAACCACGGGCCCAAATAAACTCCCTCCAACACATTTTATTGAAAAAGAAATCTTATATTCTATTACATCTTAATGCTAGGTCAAGAGATGATTTATATAATGTCATGATTGTAAATAATAATAAAAAAAGAAGAAAGGATTCAAAAGACAAAAAAGTAAAAGTAATTTGTAGCTAATGACTAACAATTGCAAAAACCAATGACAAGAGCAGGCCAGTCCACATGTACAGCACCCGATCACGAGTATAACCTCCACATTTAAGGTGATCTAAGCAACATCCTGTATATATTCTTCGGGAAGTACTTACTTTATTATACTGCGTACATCAGATTTGGAAATTTTGAATAGTTGTGGGTTGGCTAGTTCTTTGAATTCTTTTGATATTCGTCTCCTTCCAGATTGATCATGGATCCGAAGTTTAAGTACCTAAAATTATTTTAAAAACTGAACGTTTGTCCGCACTGCTGTCTTTTGGTCTTATTATCTAGCTTGCCAGGTGTTGCACTAAGCATCAACTGCGGTCACGTGTAGGATATAGCGATTTCGCATCATAGATTTTTTAACGTTTGGACGTGATGTGACTTGCTACTACATTTAGGGTTAGATGTAATTCTTACTATAGAACTACTGGATGCGCTCTCAAAATCTAGATCTTTCTTGGCCTTAAATCCAGTCTTGGTTACATGTATTGGATAATTCTTCGCCAAATTTTTTTTGACAGAGTGGGGTTTGTCTGGATCATTTATTATTGTATTTTTCACCAACTCATGCTGCACGCGAGAGTACTTTTTGCTGCTTGCCTCCTTTAATCCAGCATTCAATACGTTTCCTGTAACCATCTCATATTTTAGGTAACATATACAGTCTGTAACAAAACAGGTGTAGAACTCGGTACCTGAGGCTTTCTACTTATCATACTGGACATCTTTTGTTATACGTCTTTCCGTCTTTGCAGAAATCTCCAAAAAAAAATTGTCTCCCCATAAAAAATTGCCCAAATAGCTAATCAATTTGGTGTTAAGTACCGGGTCCTACACCTATTTCGTGATAATTGTATTTATACAGGTGTTAAAAAAGCATTTTCGGAAACTTTGACAGGCTATTCTATCCATGAAAATGAACAACATTTTTTTCTACGGAACCTTTATACCTACTGACTTTGTAAAACAGTTTTGTACTTTTTTACCTACATAATCGGCTAATTTTGTAGGGAATTGATAGTATTTTCTTTGGATAAAGTTGTTCAGTTTCTTTAATGGAACCCAATCACCGTTTAAGTTTATGTTTGTGGTCTTTTTACGCCCTTTATACAAAATATATCAAAAATAGTTGAAGTAGACATTTACTCTTAAACCGAAATACTACTTTGCTAAATTCTGCCGTTACCTCTTCGTAATGAAATATTTACTCACCAAGCAAAAATAATAGGAGAAGATTTTTTATCATTGCAATTTTTAAACTGAATTATAAAATAATACTTATGCCTTTCGTAGGTACTCTGTTTTCTTCGTATTCTTGTTATCTTAAAAAAATATGTGTAAATATGGGAATTAGAAGAACTATACGGTCTCTGTTAGAAGTACGTAGTTTATTAGTCCTTTGTTTCAAAAAATAATTATTGGTCATAATGGCACATATTTGCTTAAAAAGTAATAAGGTTGCACATTGCACATAAAAAAGCAAATAGGTTGTAAACTTAATAAGCACTAACAGTCGAATTGATGATAAAGTGTATAAATGACCATAATGATTAATTAATTTATTAAACTTAATTAAACTTACAAAGAAGTTCCTTGGCAACATCTTAAGGCGCGAAATTGTCTGAATAACCTTGTTGAAACGGAGATCGCTGAGAGTTTTGCCGACGTCAGTGCCATCTAGCGGCTACGGTTGGTACAGTTGAAATACTATAAAAACTGCAGAAGGGACAAGTGTTATTTATTAGTTATCCTACATAACTGCCTATTTTTGTTTGCCCATCACTGCAACTGACGTCATCGTTACGTGCAAAGAATAGAATAGAATAGAATAAATCTTAAAGTGTTGAGTTTTATTTTTTATGACCAGTAGGCGTCAGGAACCAATAAGAGGTATGTAAGTATGTTTAATTCTTTGGCACGCTCTACAGCCTAAACGGATTCAACTTCTTTTGTCGGATTTCAATATTTGATGTTATTAGATTTGTCTCAGTTGTGGGAGTGACATGGGGTACACTATTTTATTACTAGCTGTTGCCTGCGATAAAAGAGAGAAAAGTAAAAAATCTACTCATCATAGAAATGTTTGCCCTGCGCCGGGTGGGGATCGAACCCACAACTCTCGGATGTAGTCAGGGGCACAAACCACTGAGCCAACGAGTCCGTCAAGTTTATGTTTTTAGATTTTAGGACTAGGTGTGATATAAAAAATATTCTTCTAACTGTGTCAACCTAACGGTGTTCCAAAACTAATGCGACGAAGGACATTCAGGCTCCACACATTTTTTGGCCTTTTTTAAAGTGCCAGTCAACAAAAAAATTACGTATTATTAGAACTTGCTATTTGGAGCAATAGTTAAAATGACACAAAAGTTGTAGGGTTTTTCTGAACAATGTTATATAAGATCGATGAATCGTCATTTTCATACATTTATTGATTCCTGAAAGCTCAGATATAACTAGAGTTTATCATCTGGAACAATTTTCATTAAATTTTTCAACTTTTGTGTCATATTAACATTAACTATTGCTCCAAATAGCTAGTTCTAACAATTCGTACTTCTTTTTTGTTGGCCGGCACTTTCATAAAAGGCTCAAAATTAATGATCTCCTCTTGGCTGGTGATAGCTTTGATCAAGACCTATCAAAATAACGAAACATGTGTTCTGCAAAAGTTTATGGTTTTCGAGGTATACCAGATTTAAAAAAATGAAAATCACTACTATGTTTTTTAATTAACTTGTTTTTTTTTGGACTCAAATATTGTTGATTAGTGTCTCCACCCGAATTCACTACTTTATTCTATAAAAAAAAATTAAAGATGCCATCAGAAATACATCATCAATTAAAAAAAATCTTTAAAAATATTCGATAATGAAACCATATACATCTGCGACGTAAAAAAAATTACTCAATAATTTTTGTCTCACATTATGAGATAGAGCATATTATGCTATAAAAAATCCTCGTTTCATGCCCATTTTAGAAATGTATAATACTTGGATATTTTCCTTGCAAACAATGAGTTAATTGCTCTTTTTGACCTCAAGGTGCTGACTTATTATATTCGAGGTTTTCAAATAAAATTAATTAGATTGATTACAAATAAACAAAACAAAACAAAAGTACCTACCTTAATCGGAGACAACTGTACTATTAGATTTTTAATACACCCAAGCTGCTGATTGAAAGACTGCCTGGCCGAAGTAGACGAGACGAAGACGTTGTTTTGGAAGAAAGATGGAAAAGCGGCGGCAAAATTTAACTTTTTTAGGGTTCAAAGTTCAAAAGCCAATGGGACCCTATTATTAAGCCTCCACTTTCCGTCCGTCCGTTCGTCTGTCTGTCTGTCAGCGGGCAGTATCTCATGAACCGTAATAAGTTGAGAGTTGAAATTTTACAGAGTGTGTATTTCTTTTGCCGCTATGACAATAAATATTAGGCTGTCCCATTCAAAATGACATCTAGTAATCTTAAGATTTTCCCAAAAATGTTTAGAGATTATTCTATATGATCGAATCAGTAATTCAAGCGCTATCACCTACATCAAGCGTTTAAAATTTTTGCTTCGTAGTGAATCGCCAATACTAAATGTTTTGCTCTATGTTCTTCAGCAATCATGGTGATTGTGAACATTGGCTTACCGTTGACAGACCTACCACAAATCCCTACTGATACTGGGAGACATAATATTCCTTGCCAAGTTTACCTCTGTGACTCGATCATACAACTTCATCAGTTTGATAGGTGCATGTATTAGTATCATTTGGTATATTTCCTTTCCTGAATATCCAGGTACTTCTAAACACATAATCAAACGCAAAACTACTCCCAGGTCTAGAAGGGATTAAGGGGTCCATTGCTCTATGTTAATCAGCAATCATGGTGATTCTGAACATTGGCCTGCAGTTAATAGCTCTACCACAAATTAGAGAGCGAACATTCCTTGCTCAGTCGACTACAAGTATCTATGACTCGATTATCCTACTTCATTGTTTGATACATCACCTTGATACCACTATAGTTTTTATACTCGTATCGGATGTATTCGCGAAGTTCTCAGTAATATCCTAATTGTTAATCAAGATCCTGAAAGAGTTAAATTGCGTACATAACGTTATATATTGAGATAAAATCGCTAATAACAACCCAAGAATAGTTAAGCTATGTTTTGAATGTTAACACTTCAAAAATATCACTTTCTGTTGAAAATAGAATGTTAAAACTAGGGATGGGACGTATAGTGTTTTGGCCGGATAACCGGATACCGAATATTCGGCCAAGTCACAGGCTGGATAGCCGAATATTCGGCCAAATTATCCTGCCGTCTAAAAATGTCTGCAAACGGATGGCAGCCTTAATTGCTATGACATGACTATGCGAAAGCCAAGACCATGTGGCAATCAAAGCGGCACCGCACCGACTTGTCCCAACTTCTTGCTGCGATCTGCGACGCCGGTGACGAGCCGGCTTCACTTCACCACCCAGGTGCAGGACGTGCAGGAGTATGTCAGGACCAAGACCAAGATGATCGTAAGGGTTCAGCTTTTGGATTTGCGTTTCGACACTCACTTCAAGGCGTTCGTGGTGCGTGTCCCGACTCAGAGCTTGGACACCTTCATGAAAGAAGACTTCTGGCCGAAAGGCGTGGCGTTTCGGCGGTTTCGAGGTCGTCTTCGGGACTCTAACACTGCGAGCATCGGCAGCGCAACAGCACAAAGAAAAGTGCCGCAGATATTATTATTAGATTTAAAGTAGAATAACTTATAATTGTATTTATTTATAGTATTTATGTCATTTTAATTGTATTTTTTTTTTATTATTTAGGTTCACAAAACTGGATACTATCAATAAAGTTACATTAAAAAAAACTTAATCATAATATCTACGAGTAGAAAGTATCCTACAATATGTGAACACAACATGCACAGTAAAAATCAAGCGTACGAGCGACTATTACAAAAAAACACATTAGTAAGTAAAATAAATTTAGACAGATCACTGAGGCAGTACTGAGAGTAAATCTGAAATTTCTTTTCTAGCAGAGACTACAGAACCAGAAAATATATCAAAGTCAAATCTGATACCATTATAGAAGGAGCACATACGATATAGAGGACAGTGCTGACCGAGATTAGTTCTACAGGCGGGGAGCAGAAAAGTCTTGCGATTTTGTAGGCGGCTACCTGGGCGGGGCACAGAAAACCTAAGATGTTCGAGAATGTCCGGAGCATTAATGTAACACGTCACACACGCAGGTGTCACGGGGTAATTTACTATGAATGACTTCGGAAACACCCTGAAGAAGAGATTCTAAGTAGATGGTAGAAGGTGGTGGCGGTACATATACAGCACAGATAGCGAGATTAAATTTACGACCAATTTTTAATGATATCCAAATGTCCTCGTTTTGCGTCTCCCATATAGCCTTCCTCGAAGCTTTGTACTTTTTGAGAACAGCCACCATAATACCACCGCCATCCCTCTTTTTACTACCAGTTGAAGACCGGTCTCGTCTAAAGATATCATAACGTTCGTCGATGCACTCCCTATCAAACACAGAGTCGTTAAGCCACGATTCGGTCAGCACTAGTATATCGTAATCGCTTCTCAAAACTGATAAATATAGCTGTTCTGTTTTGGTTCTGAGGCCTCTTACATTTTGATAAAAAATATTTAACATTCAGTGAGTTTATGTATGAAACAAAAAATATAGTCTAATTTAGAGTTTCGACAAATGCTTCACTTAAGACTAAAATAGGCGGTGACTCCTTGTTTTTGCGGACGTAAATGCGACCGTTGCGGACCCAGCAAAACTCGTAGCCTTTTCTCTTCGCGGCAGTTCTAGCGGCGGCGTGTAACTTTTTGTTTGCGGGAGACAGATGCTCCGACACGTAGACAGGCTGCTTGCTATTCGCAATCCCTAGATGTGAAGAGTTCAGTTTCTCCTCTTTGCCTTTCCTGGATCTATTGTAGGTTTTAACAGCTGCCAACACCGTGTCACGAGCAAGAGGAGAGACCAGCTTTACTATGATGTTGCGAGGTCGGTCGGAGTCCGGGCTAAGCTTGGCCACACGATGAAAGGAGACAATGCTTGATTCCTGAAGCTCACAAGAGACGGTTTGAAGCAGTGATTTTATTATATCACGCAGATTTTCGCTTTTCCTTTCAGGGACACACTGGAATTCCAAGTTACACTCTCTTGATAGTTGTTCGATTTGAGCCACCCTCGAAGCAAGCTCGGATATTGTGTTTTGATGTTGAGAATTTTCAGTTTCCAAATGAGTAATTTTACTCAGCAACGCAGCATTACTGGCCACTAGTTCGTCGTGGCAGCCAGCCAAAAAGTCAATGGTTTTCGACTTTTCATCAAAATCTTTCCGAATGGATGTTAATTGGCTGGTTAGGACCGTGACCTCAGTGCGTAACTGTGACTCAGTTGCACTAAATTGTTCAAACGTTGCCTGCTGGGTATTGAAACGGTCGTTCATATCTTTACGCAAACTTTCGATGGCGGCTAGCACCGCAGAACTGTCACTACCACCAGATACTGAGCCAGCAGCTTTGTTTCGTGGGTTAGTGTTAACAAAGTCCGTGGAAGGTATATTTACACTCGTATTTCCACCAGTCCCCGTGGTTGAGGTGCGAGGAGTGTTAGGCGGGGATCTTTTGGTTCTAATCATTGTTATTGTTAGGTTGGTGCAATTAAAACTTTGGTAAAAGCAAAACTCAGCTGCATACAGTTGAATCAAAGCGTAGCAAGGTAACTATATAATAATAGTAGCGGAAGCGTAGCAAGCAAGTCCGTAGAATGTTCGTAGCTCGTAGCCGTGACGTCACCTCCACAGTGTAGCGTTCCGGTTATTCGCCGACGTGCCGCAACATGCAGCAGCCCAGCGGTCAATCAGCCGACACCAACACCAGACGGCGCGGGTTCAAAACCAGATGACGCAGCCAATGCACCGAGCGCACCGCCATAATCCTCGAGCCGAACAAGAAGCAACACTACTTATCACACTCGCACACCGCCCAGTAGGAGGAGCCTGTCCATAAAAAGCCCACAAGTGGAAGCGGGAATCGGATCTTAAGAGTCTCAGCCAATCACAAATTTCTACAACAAAATCCAAACGGCGGCCCAACAAGCCGTCCGCACGCGATGAGGTCCCGAGACGAACTGATATAAGTTGAATTTTTTATGTATTGTATAAGTATAAGGATTGTATAAGTTTTTATGTATCTATGGGCCTGTACTTAGTTACTATGTTGCCTGAAAATAAATGAATAATAATAAATAATATGCGCAGCAGCGGCGGGAGGCTGCGTGGCGCCCACGCTTTGCATTGATTCGGGCTTTCTTCGGGCTGACACCTAGCGAACGTGGACAGTTACTATACTCGCTTGTTTTGTTTATGTATTCAATCAAACAATCACAACGTTTTTGATTGATATACTCTTTATTGTACACACACAAAAAATATATAACAACAAAAGGCACAATATTAAAGTTACAGTGGTAAAATCTTATCGCTTATAGCGATTTCTTTTTAAAGTTACTGATAAAAAATAAATCGTGGTAGTGGTCTTAATTTGATTTGTGTTTGTAAAAATGGCAAGTGTACAGAAAAAACGCCTTTATGGGCGTATCAGCTTCCCGTCCACGACTTGTCTGCGTGGGCTTTAGAATCGGATCCAGAGAGAAAAAATGTTTAGGTGGCGCCATCTAGTGACGAAGGGTAATTTTTGAGTTTTTAAGCATTCCTCCAGGAACCCTTAAGTTTCCGGCACAAAAAGTATCATATGTGTTAGCTGAGTACTTTATCTATCTGCCTATCAAATTTCATCTAAATCCGTTCAGTAGTTGTGGCATGAAAGTGGAACAAACAAATAAATAAACTAAAAAATAAAATAAACTAAAATAAACAAACAAACAAAAACACAAACAAACATCCATAATTTCGCATTTATAAATATTGGTGAGATGAGATGAGATTTCGTCGAAGTACAACAATTTGCTAAGTATAATTTATGTGAGGTGATTTCTCAAAGTATCACTGGGAAGAAGGCAGAAACCTCGGCGCTCAAAAAGCATAGCTACTACCTCATTATTTTTCTTATCGTGTGGCACATTTAACCGTTCTTCCCACAAGATATAGATGGCGGTTGCCTAGTGTTGCATTTAGCATCACCCGCGGTCACGTGTAGGGCATTTAGATTTACACCTACGGACGTGTGCAACGCGACCATCATACACATCTAGAGATCAGATGTGCAGGTTCCCTCACGATGTTTTCCTTCACCGTTAAAGCAGTCTGTATGAAAATGCACGTGAGTTTCAAAAAACTTATTGACGCAGTGGCCAAGATTTGAACCCACGACCTCTGGTTAGAAGGACGGAGTCACTACCCGCTGCGCCACCGACGCTTTTTTTCCTACTCTACTACTCTTTTTCTCCTACCTCATTAAAGAGGCTATTGGGCTAGACTAAAAATTGGTTTTGTGTTTTTCGATGTTCATTTACGAAATTCTAACTATCCGGAGGGGGCCGGATAATTGAGTTATTATCCGGTATCCAGCCTGATACTAAAGTACTGGCCGGATAGGCCGGATACCGAATAGTAACCGGATATCCGTCCCATCTCTAGTTAAAACCACTTCCTGAAAAGTTGTCATTTTGCAATTATGCCCTTATTCGTAAGATACGACGATATGTTTCGTTATTTTGTTAGGTCTTGCTCAAAGCTATCACCAGCCAAAATTTGTGGCATTAGTTTTGGGACAACCTGTATATTATTTTATTTATTTAGATTTCGGTCAGAGGGTATCCTCAGGGGTTCTGTGCAAATATCCAAAAATTATAAGATAATAAATAAATATCCAGGACAATTAACATACAATCATCCTGCGTTCATCTGGCTACAAACTAGGATTCTCTGTAATATGGGAACCAGAGACGAATAATATACATATGTAAATAGATACGTTTTTGGAATAAAAACATATATAGATATTATACACCCAGACACAGAGCAAACAAATCTATCGCCAAAGAAATGTTTGCTCTGGGCGGGAATCGAACCCGCAACCCTTGGATCAGTAGTCAGGATAGCGCTCTTGATCACTGAGTCAAAAGTCAAAATAATTACCAGTACTCTTGTAATCGCCGTCCTGCTTTAACAAAATATTTTTTCTTGTATTTAGGCATTTCTATTTCACGAAACAATCAATCGTTGGTTCCTTTTACTTTGACAAGATAAAAAAAATATTTTTTCGTGAAAAAATATTTACTTTAACTTTTCGCCCACTAATGCGTAGAAAATATCTTAACTAAGTTACTGATGTTATAAAAAGTATGCACAAGTGAGTTTAGTCTTCAAAAGCGAAGTGTTTTTGTCAAGGACGTCGCTCCGACACAGACGCGCAGTCCACCCTCGATGAGATCGCGACGCGGACTGGCGGCAGAGCCCGCGGGGGATTACAGGACGGTGGAGCAGGCAGGGTCACGCGGACTTACTTCGATTTTGGAGAAATAAATACTTTCCACAAATAAATTACGCAGTAAAAATAAAATTTTCAATACAAACTGTTAATATTGTTAAGATCTTTATCATGTGTCAAAATTAACACGATATCTTGTGCCGTTTCCGAGAGAAAATAACATTTATGGCAAACAAGGTGTTCTTCAGGGATTTTTTTTCTAAGAGGTGGTTGTCAAAAATATAATTTTGATCAATACAAAAGATTAATTAAACCCTTGTCTATTATTGTGTATTTTTTATTTATAGATTAGATTAACAGTTATTGAAACAATTTGCCTGAAATATTCAAGAATTTGAACATTTCACATATCTTAAAGCCTTAAAGAGATGTCCGCACCTCAGTGGGTATACTATACATTTATATAAACTAGCTGGGAGACCGAGCGTCGCTCGTCCAATCGGAGTTTTATAAACTAAGACACACTAAGATAACTTGTTTAGTAGTACAAATATAAGATATATTTTATATGAAACATTTTGCAGTGTTGTTTTAGTCGATAGTGACCTTCTAAGGGACGAAAGGACAAGCATATTTGTTCTGAAAATATCTACAATATTTTTTTATAATTTGATTCTATTGAAAAAAATACATGCAAATTATCCTTTTTTTCTATAAAAAAACAGAAAAATATTCAATGATACGTAACATTAGAAAGTTATTCATCATTTATTATGATATTAGTCAGTAATATCAATCAGTTTTGGCGACTTTTTAGAGATTGTCTTATTGCAAATGTTATCAGTGCCATCTAGTTGAGTTTAGAGAAAGCCGTGGAAAATTCCCTATTGCCAAACATAGGACAGGGCGGCACAATCATCAGGTATGTAATTCACTTTGACGGCGAAAGATGGCGTTATAAATGAAAATTCGTTTAAATGTCTCCAAAATATTTTTTTTTTATCACTCTTAAGTTAAACACTTAAGTCTTTTTATTTACATAAGTTCACACAAAATAAAAAATAAAAAGACAAAAAACTATATAGTCTCGTGGGTGGGATTCGAATCCAGACCTAAAAAAGAGCAAAACGTAAGTGGCTCGCACCAAAACCGCTAGTCCAAAAAATACTTATAAGCAACACTTAAAAATAAGCATTATATGCGTTCATATTTTATGTATTTTCGCTTATATCTCCCTAAAATAAAAGTTTTCGAAGATAATTCCCTCACAGATCGATTTTTGGTGATTTTTAACCCCTAATGGGTCGTTCTCTCATTTCGTGCAAATCGCATGTCCCCCAAATTTTTAAGAAAGCTTTAAGACCTATGTGGCGACGTTTATATAATAATATGATAATACATAGGCTTGTATCACCACATAATCACAATCAATAAGTTGGAAGGCTATTCTAAATATATGTATGTATGATTTTCATGTATAGGTAATAAATAGGCTACTCTTAGTTTGGCTACGAGATGTTATGATAACGTTATGAGCTAGAATCAGATACACTAAACGCGAACCGCTATAGGTACCTCAAATACCTATAATATTGTTCTGAGAGACCATCTTCGGCTGATGGACGGTAGAAGACCGCATTACTCTCTGCACGGTGCCGGGCCTCGTACCCGATTTGACTCACCATCTACCAGCACTGACCAGAGGCCGCGCCGGCGAGGCTTGCGACATGAGTCCCCAACCGTTAGGTAGTGTCTGAGCACAACATATTGGGGGCTGGGCCCCCCACGGGTCTCCTCAAGCACCCCTACAACCCGCCTCTATGCCTCCACATTAAATCTCTCACCACAACACACATTTCTGCGGACACCGTCTCGCCAGAACAACAACAATGAGGGGAACGTACTGCCAATATGCACCGTACATGATGTTCCCCTCCACAACAACTGGGTGGCCACCCCTGAACTCAAGTTAGGCTGGCAGAACGTCGCAAATTCATACCACCTATGGGGGGGTGCGTCCACACTCCCCCCTGGTGCTTTTCCCAGAGCACCAACAACAACAACACGGGTGAGAGAACCAACATGCTCAGCACTACTGTGACAACTTAAATCTCATGACATGACCTTATGTGTCCTTGACACGTGTAAAACCATAATCATAACATCTCATGAACCTCGCTGAGCATCGCTTAACTAGTCCATCAGGGACTTACCGACTTTCCACATCTTACGTGCTGAGAGACAGCCACCAGGTCTCTCTCCAGGAGAAAAGTCTCCGAACCACATTATTGAGCTGTTCAAGTCACCGCGCGCCAAACTCGATCCCGCGTGACAGCTCCTAAAAAAGTAAGAAACACAGACAATCATTTCTTATACTTTATAGTTCAGTGTTGTCACAATCAAATTACAAATCGTACATAATTAAGCCACTCACCCGACAGTGGAATCGTGGAACTCCACGACACTCCCGACGACGAAAGTTGACTTATAGGAGAATCAGAAGCTGTTGAGTCCATTCCGCGATCTTTTCCCGTGCACGGATGGCAGCTTCCCTTCTGACTCTATTGCTCGCTCCAATGGCAACCTCATTTGCCTCAGGAACAGGTACTTCTTCAGTCACCTCTTCTGCAGTCATATCCACATCATCTAATGTGGGAATGTTGCAAAGGTCATTTGCTTCGTTTTCAATGACCACACTTGAATCAGGAGTGATGGCACTACCTTCTGGGATTCCAGGGCTTTCAACATCCACTGTGGTGTCTTGAACAGCTGGAGGACTTCTAGCTTCCCACGTGGTATCTTGTTCCATCTCAGTCTCTTGATCTAAAGTTTCTACAGGCGGTACTCTTTGTAAATTTTCCATCTCTGCCTCCAGCGGATACAAATGTGCAATCGAACGTGTGAACGTTTGATTGCCAACCTGTACCTTTGCCACGCGACATTTCCCGTCTTGACCTTCTACTAGAGCAGATATTTTCCCGACTCGCCAGTTTAACCTATTTCTAGAATCATCTTTGATTTGAACAAGATCACCCACACGTGGAGATTTATCTGATGTCACTCTAGGCTGTTTAGGTCTCTGAAAGTATCGCTCCCTTAGACTAGGTAGGTAGCGATCCCGAAACATCATTTTGAACTCTTGTATGATCTTTTGGCCCCTTTTCCAGCTTTTCACTAAATCAATTTTGGTCGACGTTCCTTTCGTCGACTCGTCAGGAGGAATCAACTCTAGGCAACTCCCTAGGGTTAAAAAGTCAGCTGGTCTGAGAATATGTTCTTCCTCAGGGGTCACTGGTGTCAGCGGTCGACTGTTCACAACAGTTTCCACTTCCTTTATGACAGTCATCAACTGTCCGTCTTTGAGCAGATGCTTGTCAAGCGTTCGCTTCAGACAATTTTTTACCACCGCAATCAGTCGCTCGTAAACACCACCGTGCCACGGCGCCAATTGAGGAATAAATTTCCATTTTATCCTGTTCTTCTCGCAGTGCGAGTCCATAAAGATTTCACTTGTCAGTTTGAATTGTGTAGCATTATCAGAGACTATTAAAGCTGGCTTGCCACGACATGCAACAAAACGTCTCACACCTAATAAGCATTCCTCAGCGGTTAGGTCATTTACGACTTCTAGGTGGATTGCTCTTACAGCGAGGCAGGTGAAAAGACAAACCCATCTTTTTCCTCTTGTGCCGGAAGTCTCAACAAAAATAGGGCCAAAGTAATCCATTCCCGTAAACGTGAATGGAACACTGAAGTTAACCCTCTCGCTGGGTAGAGCAGGAGCGGCAGGTAGTTTATATGGGCCACCGCCATGCCTAACGCACTGCGGGCATGTCTTTAATACTCGCTTGACTTGAGCTCTTCCTTGTGGTATCCAATACCTTTTACGGATTAAACTTAGTGTGTGTGAGACTCCAACATGGTAGTTTTCTTCGTGGATGCTCTGAATGACACGATTGGTGAAGTCACACAGTTTAGGTATCAAAATGGGATGCTTAGATTCATATGAGCAATCAGCATTTTTCATGCGCCCTCCACATCTAAGAATACCATCCACATCCAAGAACAGATCAAGGTTGCGTGAGAGATTAGTTCGTTTTCCTGCTACTTCATCAGGGTAGTATTTAACTTGTAAACCTTTAATTTCTCTCACTGTATCCAAATTGTTAGAATCCTGTTCCAGTAGTTGAATTTCCTCTATTTCTCCGACTTCTTCATATCCTTTTCCTGCCATCTCAGGATCTTCTGATATCATCAGAGCCTCCTCGGCCAACAAAAATGTATTTTCTGCACGACTTCCTACATTCGGCCAATCTTTTTCATCTTTCTTCAAAAAATCTGGACCAGACAACCACAACTCCTTCTTCAACTTAATGCTATTAGGACGTGTGGCGATGTCTGCAGGATTCATTTCTGTTGGTACATTCCGGAGGTCAAAATCTTTATGTTGCTTTATTTCATTCACACGCCTTGATACGAAAGGAGGTAATAATCTGGAGGTTCTCATCCAAGAGAGAACTATCATACTGTCGGTCCACAGATATTTTTGGTCTATTTTCAGCTCCAACTTATCGGCGACATACCTGAAAGTCTACTTCCGATTAAGTATCCAAGAAGTTCCAATCGTGGCATCTTTAGGTCTTCTTTGTCCTCCGTCGGTGTTATCCGTGACTTTGACATAACGAAGGATGCGGAAATATGGTTTGTACCTTTTAAAACTAGGTAGACCACAGCTGCGTAAGCGTTCTTAGAGGCGTCTGTGAAACAGTGAAGTTGACGCGTCGTAACTTCATGTTCCGGTAAACTGTACCCGACATATCGCGGTATCTTGACATTGGTGGCTTCTTCAATATTTTCTAATACATCTGGCCAAGACTGTTGCAAATTCAGCGGTAATGGTGAATCCCACTTCAACTGCATTACACATGTTTGCTGGAACATTATTTTGGCAGGGAGAATATATGGAGAAGCAAGCCCGCATGGATCGTACAATCGGGCCAGAGTTCTTAATACCTCTTTCTTCGTAACTGAAGTCTTCTTTTCATATTTTGGTAGTTTCAGTTGTAGGGTATCATCTTCTAGGTTCCAACTGAGTCCAAGAATCTTAACAGCTTCTGTTTCTTTCGCTCTGTACTGTATAGGGATTCTCTTTATAAACTCTTTGTCATTAGATATCCAATCTCTTATGTTCATGGATAATTCTTCAAATGTTTTCTTTGTTTCTCTGTACAGTTGGTAGGCTTCAATTGGCGATTCGGCTCCTGTGACCAAATTGTCTACGTAAGTTCTGTCAGCAACCTTCTTAAGCAGAGTCTGGTTAGTGTTAGACAAGTGGTGTCGAATAGTCGCTGTCAGAAGAAATGGACTAGCTATGATGCCAAACGGAACCCTACAAAACCTGTAGTGCACCAGATTATCATCCGTGAGGTCTTTCTTAGCATCTTTCACCCATAGGAATCTCGTGACGTCTCTGTCTTCCTCTTGAAGACCTACTTGGAGGAAAGCCTTCTCAACATCTGCAGAGATTCCTACTCGACCAGTCCTAAATTTGAGTAAAAGAGCTGTGATATCTTCTAGCATGGATGGGCCTCTATACATGCACTCATTGAGACTCTTTTGGTCCTTAATTTTAGCAGAAGCGTCGTATACAATCCTTCCTCTCTTACCATCTTGCTTGACCATGTGATGAGGAAGATAATGGACAGGATGGCTTAATTTGTAGATCGGTATGGTCTCTGGACCCACCTCCTCTATTATGCCTGTCTTCAATTGCTCATCAATTATCTCATTATAATCCTTAAGGGTAGCTTCGTCGGCTCTTTTAAGTAAACTCTTCAGTCGACCATGGCTGAGTCCGAAGTTGGTTGGGAGTTCTGGTGGATACTCAATCCAAGGCCACTTTACTTCGTATCTTCCATTACTGTATTTTATACTGCTGTTGAAGTGTGTGATAGCTTCGTCTTCTCGGGTTGCCTTTGGAGAATCCTTTATGCCGATACTTTCTAGAGTCCATAGAAATTTGAGATCAATATTCCTCAGAGGAGGATCAGGCTCTGTAAAATATGGGCAACCAGTCCCATGACACTGGCAGTAAGTAATAACGGACAAGTCATCATGTCGTTGTTCCATTGGGCTGCCTGAAATGGTCCATCCAAAATCGGTATCTATTAAATATAGTCCACTGTCCAATTTGATATAGTTATCTCTTAAAAAGGAGAAGTAGTAGTCATTGCCTATAAGCAAATCTACATTATCACCCCTTACATCGTCATCAGCTGGAATATCGACGTTTTCGTTGATCGGAAGCTGCGTCAGCTGGATCCTGTCTGTTATATGTGGGACTATATTTACCCTCAATGTTCTTTCTGTGCCTCTTTTGGTGACTATAGTTATTTCTGTAGAAGGACTGATGATCTCTGATGGCACATCAGATCCAAAGGTATAAATAAATAGTTTGTCTTCAGCATCGATAGGGAGATGAAGATAATTTGCTAGTTTTGATTTTATATAACTTCTCTGGCTCCCACAATCCAGAAGAAGTCTAGCTGGTGTACAAACATCTTCAATTTTTATTTTTGTTGTAGCCGTCTGCAAAAATGTATTTCCATTTATATACATACAGTCTGATTCAGTTTTATCAGATATTGAATTTGGAAAATATTTACCCTGGCTTTGGTCTGATGTATCCTTCCTTTCACTCAGTGTTTTCTTTGGAGCTTCATTACTTTTCAACTGTTGCAGGCACAAGGCTCTGTTATGCTTACCCTGACAATAGTGACATGGTCTTCTCTCTGTACATGTCCTGAATGAATGGCCAGGTTTAAAGCACCTGAAGCATTTGTTCCTAAGTGCCCTTTTTCTCTCTTCATAAGTTTTGTGTAGCTTACATCTGTCACTAAAATGAGGCTTACTACAGAAGGCACATTCTAGCTTTGGCTTCTTAACGTGTGAGTTAAACATAGGCTTCAGAGCCTTTCGCTTCAGCACTCGTTTCTCCTTCACATGAAAGGCTTCCGTAGAATGCTTGGCCTCTATTGGGTGGTCAGTTCCTTCACAGTCTTGTATGATAGGCTTCGATCTCTCCTTGGCATTAATAATTTTCTCCAGGCCCTCTAGAGTAACCTCCAGGTCCCTGTCCCTTGGTGTCAACAGATTCAACTCATAGATTATACCATCTGGAAACTTAGAGCCAACCAAGCTTCTCAGAAAGTTTCCCTTGGTGTCCTCTCCAAGAGATTTTAGGATACGAATATGTTTTATGATCGTGTCCAATGTGGAGCGCAAGGAGTGGTTAGATGCCTGTGGTAATTTTGTTAAGGCTTCATAATGGGCATCAACTACGAGACTTGGGTCGCCAAATCTGTTCTTAAGAGTCTCTAGTGCTATATCATAGTTGTTATTTGTGACGTCAATTCCTCTAAGAGCATCTAAAGCCTTTCCCTCCATAGAGGAAAACAGGTACGACAGCTTATCCACATTTTTCATCTGTCGGCTGTGAATATTAGAGTCAAATCTATCCCAAAATTCTGGCCATTTTAGCATGTTGCCGTCGAATTTAGGAATTTCCAGCTTGGGCAGTTTTGTTGAAACTGCGGTTTCCGTAGTCAAACTCTTGTCAATAAATAGGCGCTCAATCATCTCTAAGTCTGCAATGAGTTCTTCGGCTTTCATCTGGACCTTCATTAATGCACACTGGTCTTCTTCCTCACTAACTTCTGCTAGTTTCAGACTCTCCTTTTCGAACATGGCAGCACTATTTTTCAACTTCAATCTTGTTTCAGTCAGCTCTTTCAAACTAATTCCCTCTCCTTTACTTTTATTCTTCAACTGCTCGGCTCTTTCTATCAGCTCCAACACTGAAGCGTGTCGTAGTTTGAATCTATTCCTAAGAACCTGTTCCATGATGTCGGCGAACTCCAGTTGACGTTGACTGTAAAAACAAAACCAAAATATCCTAACTAAATACATGTACCAAATACGTATTGCATGTGTGATTTATGTTTTACAGACAAAAACAACCAATTTTACCTTGAAATTTTCAACGATAGTCGAGGAGTCTCAAAAAGACACCCGCTTTGCCAAGGAAATATGCAAGTGTGTCTATAAGAAAATAGTCTCGTTACGCACGTCTCCAGTAGGTTGGGCCTGTGCCAGAAGGCTTTCTTCAACTTGACGTCGGCTGTAATTGGGTATGCTAAATTTTTTGTAAGGTATGAAAATAAAAAAACCATTTCGAGATATTTTGATTCAAAGCCATATTTTTTTATTTCCCACTCGAAAAAGTAAAAGATTGAGTATAGAAATCGAAAAAACACAATAACCTTTATTTGTATCCCTGTGACGTCACATGCTCACACACTTTTTGGTGTTACCTTGAGTTGTTTATAAACAAACGAAATGACAATTGACCTGAAAGTTAAAGTTTAAGAAAGCGTTCCAGAACCCTTTCATGGCAGTATTTTTTTACCCTGACAGCAGGATAAACTATTATAAATATTTCAAGTGTAAAAGGGATAGACTATCTCAGGTATATTTTGCCTTGTCCTGGAACGGGCCTTATTATAAACAAACGAGATGACAATTGACTTGACAGGTGACGTTTTAGAGAGCGTTCTGGAACACTTTCATGAGAGTATATTTTTAACCTTACAGCCGGACAAACTATTATAAATCTTTTAAGTGTAAAAGGGACAGACTATCTCAGGTATATTTTGCCTTGTTCTGGAACGGGCGTTAGTCGAGATTAAGGCCTGTTCATTTCATCGTCAGACATTTGGGCTGTTCGTTTCATAGTTTGTGAACATGTGACGTCATCACGGCTCGAATATAAAAAAAATGTATTTAAAAATATCCACAGTCTTAAAAAATGAAATAATCAAATTAGTTTTTCAAAATGGTCTAAACTATCAGAAAAAAAATTAAAAAAAATACATTGATTTTTTTTAGCATACCCAATTGAGGCAATGAGGCAAAATAAACCTTTAATCTTGTTTGAAAAATAAAAAAATCTAGCTTGTATCTTGTAAGACTCTTACCAACGTGTTTCCGACGATACACTTTGAATAAAGACCTTCCGTTACAACAACAACCGAAAACAAACACAACATAGATCGTAGGAGTAGCTGGCCAACTGTCAGAGTGGCATCAACTGAAATGAACAGAAAATAAAAAGGATAAGACTGACGACCACATATCTAGTCATATATACCTAGTCTAAATTATACAAAGTTAATTACCTTTTGGTTTTTGACAACTTGTATCGACAAGACCAGCTCCAAGTCATTAAAGTAAGTACACCTTCAAATCCACTTCGAAATTGCCCTGCGACGGGCGCGTGTCCCTTTTTGGGAAAGTTTCCCACATATGACGTCGTCTGCAAGAGCAGTAAAAACAAATAATTGGGTATGCTAAAAAAAATCAATGTACCTATTTTTTTCAATTTTTTTTCTGATAGTTTAGACCATTTTGAAAAACTAATTTGATTATTTCATTTTTTAAGACTGTGGATATTTTTAAATACATTTTTTTATATTTGAGCCGTGATGACGTCACATGTTCACAAACTATGAAACGAACAGCCCAAATGTCTGACGATGAAATGAACAGGCCTTAATCTCGACTAACGCCCGTTCCAGAACAAGGCAAAATATACCTGACATAGTTTGTCCCTTTTACACTTAAAAGATTTATAATAGTTTGTCCGGCTGTAAGGTTAAAATATACTCTCATGAAAGTGTTCCAGAACGCTCTCTAAAACGTCACCTGTCAAGTCAATTGTCATCTCGTTTGTTTATAATAGGGCCCGTTCCAGGACAAGGCAAAATATACCTGAGATAGTCTGTCCCTTTTACACTTGAAATATTTATAATAGTTTATCCTGCTGTCAGGGTAAAAAAATACTGTCATGAAAGGGTTCTGGAACGCTTTCTTAAACTTTAACTGTCAGGTCAATTGTCATTTCGTTTGTTTATAAACAACTCAAGGTAACACCAAAAAGTGTGTGAGCATGTGACGTCAAAGGGATACAAATGAAGGTTATTGTCTTTTTTCGATTTTTATACTCAATCTTTTACTTTTTCGAGTGGGAAATAAAAAAATATGGCTTTGAATCCAAATATCTCGAAATGGTTTTTTTATTTTCATACCTTACAAAAAATTTAGCATACCCAATTGTAACAAATCGTTTTCTAAGAACGAAATAAAACAATGAGACCTGAACGACATATTACCACTTGTTATACGACGATCTGCTCCGGTAACACTTTCCCAAACTGAGTAATACAACCACAAACACTTTACAACGAGGTTTCACTAGCTATACAACAAAAGTTTATCGAACTGAACAACTTTTGCAGAAGAAAATTGCACAGCAGAAAACAAGAATTTTGACAACCAAAACGGCGGGCGAAAATGCTTCACTAGAGAGGTTCGCTCGCGTTCATTCGTATAGTTTCTTTTTTTTTAAATCGATTAAACACTTCAATAATAATTCCGATTAAATCACTTTCAGTTTTAAATAAAACACTTTAAAAAGTTCACTTTAAGTAAAATGAGTACGCAAAATAAAAAACCGTAAATATATTTGAAAAGGAAGCAAATATATTCAAATTCCGTCTTCGATTAAAACGTAATCGATTTCAAGCGAAATCGAGTGCCGTAAAGAACATTGCCGTTCAACCCCTATCGTTGTCTATGGCGCCATAGAACGTAAACGCAGAAAATACGCTCAAACAAAACCGATAGGCCGTAAAAAACCGATAAACAGTAAAAAACCGTAAATAACAAAAAAGCAAGGTACACTTGTAAATAAAAGTCAACACAATGTAAAACATTTATTTTAGAGGGTAGGTTAATAATACAAGGAAAACTGCTTCGCAAATTATTTATTGACAGTACATTTCACAAAGAAATAGTAATAGCCTTCCTATTGAGTCCTTATACGACCGGAAACTCATCATCATAACGTGGACATAGGATCATCATCCTCACCTCAAGGTTTAGGTATAAATTCCAATCGTATATCCCAGCACCTCCACCAAATTATGTGGCGACGTTTATATAATAATATGATAATACATAGGCTTGTATCACCACATAATCACAATCAATAAGTTGGAAGGCTATTCTAAATATATGTACCTATGTATGATTTTCATGTATAGGTAATAAATAGGCTACTCTTAGTTTGGCTACGAGATGTTATGATAACGTTATGAGCTAGAATCAGATACACTAAACGCGAACCGCTATAGGTACCTCAAATACCTATAATATTGTTCTGAGAGACCATCTTCGGCTGATGGACGGTAGAAGACCGCATTACTCTCTGCACGGTGCCGGGCCTCGTACCCGATTTGACTCACCATCTACCAGCACTGACCAGAGGCCGCGCCGGCGAGGCTTGCGACATGAGTCCCCAACCGTTAGGTAGTGTCTGAGCACAACATATTGGGGGCTGGGCCCCCCACGGGTCTCCTCAAGCACCCCTACAACCCGCCTCTATGCCTCCACATTAAATCTCTCACCACAACACACATTTCTGCGGACACCGTCTCGCCAGAACAACAACAATGAGGGGAACGTACTGCCAATATGCACCGTACATGATGTTCCCCTCCACAACAACTGGGTGGCCACCCCTGAACTCAAGTTAGGCTGGCAGAACGTCGCAAATTCATACCACCTATGGGAGGGTGCGTCCACACTCCCCCCTGGTGCTTTTCCCAGAGCACCAACAACAACAACACGGGTGAGAGAACCAACATGCTCAGCACTACTGTGACAACTTAAATCTCATGACATGACCTTATGTGTCCTTGACACGTGTAAAACCATAATCATAACATCTCATGAACCTCGCTGAGCATCGCTTAACTAGTCCATCAGGGACTTACCGACTTTCCACATCTTACGTGCTGAGAGACAGCCACCAGGTCTCTCTCCAGGAGAAAAGTCTCCGAACCACATTATTGAGCTGTTCAAGTCACCGCGCGCCAAACTCGATCCCGCGTGACAGCTCCTAAAAAAGTTCAGTGTTGTCACAATCAAATTACAAATCGTACATAATTAAGCCACTCACCCGACAGTGGAATCGTGGAACTCCACGACAACCTATGAACTTCAAATATTTTTTGAATTATTCTTAGAATACTTCTACACATCCGGCATATAAAATAAGTTTTTAAACTTGTAAAAGAACAGGTGAATTTTAATTTTAGTGCTCAAAAACTCCGTACCTTCAGCGGTATTTTTTCACGTCACGGTGAATATGGCTGGATAGTACAAAACATGTAGTTTTATTAGCTTAATTTTGTATAAGCAACGACTGAGAACATATTCAGGAATACGATTATGTATTCAAACGTTATCAGTATAGGTTTATCTTGATTATATAACTGATAGAAAAGGAGACGTTTCACGGGACTATGGAGCTTGGACCTGATCTGTGTACTAAACATCATAAATAAGTCATTAGAAACATAGTCTTTTCTAACTGTACATTTCCTTCGATTTACCTTCGTTACGAGGTTCATCTAGTTTCTCAGATTTAACAATCGCAACACATAAATCACCCAACATGGCGAAGTGAGCGCAATTTTGAGAATTTTACGTTCAGAAACTAGATTTTGTACATACCATTGAAATTAATCATTTAGTTGTCCGACAAGTAACTCGAAAACCAGCTGTTATGCCTGTAAAAGAGGCAAGGCATATCCGCAGATTTTAAAAATCGTACACCAATGTCAGAAGTCAGAACAGAAGGGTGTTCAGTCAGTCAGAGTCAGAGAAAGCATCTGAGGAATATGTGGACGAAGCCGTAATTTCTGAACGTGACCTACTATTGCAAACTTCAGTGTTACCATTTATATTGTAAAAAGTGCTGACAAAATATTATGCTTGAACCACGCAACCCTGCTTCTAATATTTTTTCATTATTTTTCCTAGAAAGCCTATATTTTTCTATATTTTTCGTACTATGTACATGTCCAGGCACAAAATGAAACGTGTCCTTTGTCACGAAAAATAACTCCTTACCGTCAGCGTTAACTTTTAATCTGTTTCTGAACGCTCCCCGTCCTCGCAATGTGTCATCTGTCAGTCGTCCGATAAACATTAAAAAGCACGGATGTGTGACGCAGTTACGTAATTAGCTTAGAAAGTTCTCGCAGTTTAGGATATTGTGATTTTTTTTTACTTTCCCCTAAGCAGGTTTGTTTGTTTGTAAACTCTTTATTGTGAAAGAACAGAATACAATACATAAAACAAGGACAAGACATACAAGGGCGGACTTATCCCTTACGGGATCTCTTCCAGTCAACCTTAGACTTTAGAAGAGGAATTACATTAATAATTTAGGTGGAGCAAAGGCTACAAACACGACTTATAAATCTTATAAATAACACATCTTAAATATACATATTTTAATATATAAATAAATATTAAATATAATACATACAGTAATATACATACAATAATAATATAAATATAATAATGAGCTCAGGAGCCAGGGTTGGGACTCCATAACTTTTTGAGTGAGGACTTAAAAGTGGCGAGAGAGGGACTCAACCTGACGTCGGGAGATCATTCCACAGGCGGGCGGCATGTACAGTGAACGACTTGGTGTAGGTATCCGTGCTATGGATCGGAATCGCAAGCGAAAGGTTATGGCTGGAGCGGAGTCTAGAGTTCATGGCCGTACGGAAGCTGAACCTGTCGCGAAGATACTGTGGAGCCGCAGGGTTGAACAACACATTATAAAGTAGTGTTAAGATATGTGTGTCCCTACGTTGGCGGATGGGTAGCCAGTTCAGTTTCACACGATACTCCGACACGTGGTCATACTTCCGCAGGCCAAATATGTAACGAATACACAAATTTTGGAGACGCTCCAGCTTAAGAACTAACTCAACAGTGGGATCTAGAAAAGCAACGTCACCGTAGTCTAGTAATGGAAGAAGAAGAGCGCGAGCAAGCAAGAGTTTAGTATGAAAAGGGAGAAAATTTTGCAGGCGTTTTAGACCATGAAAGGAAGCATACATTTTTCGACTCACTTCATTGATATGCGCTGTCCAAGATAGGGTTTGGTCCATGATGATGCCTAGATTTTTCACTGTGGAGGATAGTGTTACGACAGTATTATTAAACACAAGGTTAGGCATCAACATGGTCTGGAATTTAGCAATGAAGTGAGGGCTACCAATGACAATGGCTTGCGTCTTGGCTGCGTTTATAACGAGCCCAAAGTTTTTAGACCACTCAGCAAGAGTACAAAGATCAGCATTTGCAACACTTATAGCTTGAGAGAAGTTGGATTATATGGTATATATAGTAAGTTTCTATTGTTTTGATAAAACTTTGGCCTTGACATATTTGCTTTAGGTGAGTGTTTACACGGTTGATCAGTAAAATTTTGGTATATGTCAGACTCTTTACCTTCAGCAATTAAAGTGAGGGTAATGATGTTGATTAGATGGTAATGATCTGAAATTATGTATTGAATGTATTGGCCCGACTGACCCGGTGGCTCAGTGGTTAGCAATCCTGACTACTGATCCGAGAGTCGTGGGTTTGTTCCCCACCAAGGTCAAACATTTCTGTAATGAGCAGATTTGTTTCACTTTGTTTGCTCTGCGTCTGGGTGTATTATAACTATATATGTATATATTTAAATGTATATGTGTATCCGCAACCCCCCCGCGGCGCACGCCCTCCCCCCGAACCCTGCAATTCCCGCGCCGCACCCCCTTTCCCCGCGCCACATCCCCTTCCCATGCCCCGTAATCCCCGTGCCAAACCCCTTTCCACCCCGTGCCCCGTAACCCCCCTTTCCCCGCAAATCCATGTGTGTTTTCCGCAGTGAAATGTCATATCTCCAGAACACTATTCTATATCGCAAACATGCCCCAACGGCATATATGGCTAAAAGTCTTATGAGTTACTCAGTCTGTATCAAGCTACGGTCACGACAACGTGTCCTCCGTACTCACTCCTTGTTACACAAAAACATGCCGAATTGCGTAGTAAAATCGTGTAAATCTCATTCCGCCAGAAATAACAAGAACACCGGTATCACATTTCACAGGTCAATAAGTATTATGTTAAGATTTTGAATAAAAATAACTTCGTAAAAATTCATCACAAATTGTCGCCATTTTCCATCGTTCAGTGTTGCTTAAAAATAAAAATACTAAATACCCTAATTTGGGGGAATTTAAATGAATGAATGATGAGGACGTATTACGTGTGTCTATCGATAACTGTTTAAATTGTAAAATTACTGTAACTGTATATTTTTTGTATAAAATATATACAGGGTGTTAAAAAAACGCGCATGAAATTTTAAAGGGTTATTCAGAATCAAGTATAGAATACAGGAAAAAATATTTAACAAATCCAATATACAACTTTTTTGTAGTTTTCCACACAAATTCTTAATTAATTATTCAGATTCAGTATTAGAAACTGAAAAAAATAGATTGTGGACTTATTCAATATTTTTTCCCGTATTCTGTACTTGATTCTGAGTAACCCCAAAACGCACTTTTTTAACACCTACTATAAATAAACGATAAGAGAGAGAGAGAGAGAAGAAACAATAAATAAAAATGTTACCCTATATTTGTATTTTATATTAATTTAAAACGTAAACTAGGATTCGCAAAGATCCCGTGAGGAGAAAAAAATAGTAATAAATAGTAAAAGTCGCGGGCGAAAGCTCGTGACAATAAATACAATAGTTGATAAAACTAAATTCTCGTATTTTATATTAATTACAGTTATTGCTTGAAGTAAATGCCGATTACAATTACAATTCGGCTGTTCCAAAATAAAATACTGAAAACGCCATTTCGATAATTTTATATTAGCAAAATTTGAAAGAAAATCCTTAGCCTTAAAACTTCAAAATACTTTATTGCCTTTTTTCGGTAGCTCAGAAGCCTGATTCTTTTACAAGCTATCGAAAAATAAATCTCCGCTAAGGTGACATCGTATGCAGTAAATTCAAATGTAAGAGAGTCCTTTTTTGTGAAATAGTCATATTCAGTGTTTTATTTTGGAACAACCTAATAATTGAATTTAAAATTGGTTCTGATAATATTTACGAGTGAGTTCTGATAATTTTAATAAAAGTTCCTGGATTTTTAAAAGACTATCAATTAAAAATTAAAGTACGAGTTCTTAAACACGACACAAAATAACCTGTCAAACCTAAAAGTTATATGATTTATGTCGTTTAACATTAAAAATTAAAAAAACAGCTCTTTAGGTTTTCTTTCATTTTTCAGTTTTTATTATTCCTGCTATTGAGAAAAGTCTTTCGGAAGTCACATCTGAATGTTTTACTAACAAGTATTTGACTAAAAAGTTGAAATAGTAATTGTTAAATCATTTCAGTAAACGTAACAATAAGGGGTTTTCATTTTCAAGCAATTTAGTGATTTTCAACAGTGAAAATAGATGGCGCTGCACCGAAGTCGAGCGTTAATGTCGTAAATAATTATGAGATTTCATGTTTGTACGTAATTCTTTTTATAGGTAATTACAATTCTTTATTGGACATTTAAAGAAGATTATTAAATACAACACGCACATATTCATACAATTAAAATGGTCGGCAGCCTTATACAGAGTATTAAGAAAATTAGAACTAGGTACTTTTTGAGGGGCGATTTAGAGATTCTTTAATATTTATCAAACTGAAAAACTTTTGTCCCACATCTTTGTAAAAAAATTGTGTACTCCATACAAAGTTCCCATGGAAATATAGGCCGAGTACGGGTTGCCAGCTGTTTAATTTAATACCTAACTTTCCATCAACGCCACCTATTGAAGAGATTCGGCAACTTTTTTTTCTTAAAAACCTCTCTTTACAATTAATTGTTAAAATGCCAATAATTGCCAATTACAATTAATTGTTATTGTTTTATCACTAACATTTTATTACACTCTGACTGAATAAATATTTTTATAAGTTTCTATTAAGGTGGTTCGTTTTCCATACAAAAAACAATGCATATTTACTCCTTAGCTGCATGGTTATTTGACACCAAACTGGTTTGTTTGGTAATATTTGTGATATTTATTTTCGGGAATTGAATAAAAATTAAAATTTACTTAGTAGAAAGCACTGATTTTCAAGCGAATTCTTTAACTTAATTTACATGTGTATGCGTAAATATTTCCCTGTAACGACACAAAACACGTTGTTGCCAGTTAGCTGTTTCTGCGACGTTGCCGCTTTATCAACATCCATTTTTGATACTACCATTATATATATATATTTTTTTTTTGTTTGGTTCTTTCCTGCTTTTGCAAGGAAAAGGCAAAGGCTTCTCTGGCCATACAGCCTATTCTTACGTAGTTTACTCTTCTCTAAATATTTTTCTATTTCATTTGAGTTATCATTTATCAATTTCTGTCGTCTTTAACTTTTTCTCTATTCTTCAACAAAATGATAGCACTTTTGATGAAGATTTCATGGACTTCTTGAGAGCACTCGAAACACAGTCTACACACTTTTATTTCATTATCCTACATATTAGACACTTAAATGGCACTTTATTGAACAATACACTATCAATATTATGCATTAAAAACAACGATATCTATTTTTTCGGATAATAAAACAAAAATGACAAACTCTTGCCGCGAGTTCCCGCCAAAAAGTCCCATTATATAATTATAGTCGAAAGCTAAGCTATGGTTCATAATGCGCTTACGTTACAATCTGCGCTTTTATGGATAAGTAGTCCTTCCTTAATATACGAAAGTGAGTAAATCGTTGACTGAATTGTAAATGAGGGGTCTATTAATAGCGTTTGCCATCGAATGTAACGTTTTTATTCATTTTTAACTAAATTTCCAAAAATAACAAATAGAAAACATTATGAACGGGTTGCATAGGTTACGCTTTGAAGTGAAATAATTAATCACTATTGCATTATTGGTTATTTTGAACCGCACGTCACTTCGAGAAGTCATTTGTCATTGTCAAATCAAAGTCAAACACAAAAACTTGTAACCACAACGTTTTTACGATATTTTTCATTTTGGTGTTTGGGAAATTTGAAACCGTTTAATATGACTCGCACATTTGTTGCGAGTTATAAAAAACATGTCTATTCAGGCCCGAGAAAAAGTCGAAAAAGAGTTCGTGCTGCTATGAGTCGCCATCATAGAGACTCTTCAACATCGTAAGTCCACATTTTATTATCATAATATTACGTACCTATATAAAAAACAAGTACTAAAGTTAGGTACCTAATTTTCAGTCGTAGTCAGGTGTGGGTTAAAAAACCAAAAATTGACAAAGAAAAATTGCAAACCGAGAGTGCTGAAAGTTCAAGGTTAGTCATTGTACGTTCCTCTATTTTATATCTGATGAAGCAGATATAATTATATTTTCTATACTATTTATTTACTTTCCTTATTCTTTTTTTAGCCATGACATAGTCAAAACATATGCAAGACCCACACACCATAATGCTTGTGCCAATACACAAAAGTGCTCTGATGGTAAACACGCCAACACGCCACAATCCCATCTATCAACAGTGACCAGTTCTGAATCTCTGGATATAAATTGGCCCAAACCTGATCCAGATTTATTAAGCCATGAATTGATAGTTGAAAAAACCACTACTGATAATTTAGATGGCCTTTCAGGCAATAGGATTGTGGATTTAAAACATGTGCTTCACTGGGCTTTTTCTCTGGTTTGGTGAGTTTTGTATTATGATTGATGTTTCTGTACCTTTCTCATACCTCATGCTTCAAACTTCCTGTTTTGAAATTGTCATAAATATAAAAAAAATATTTTTTAGGTTTGCAAACGAAGAAAGACTACACCATGTCACAATCATGTCAAACAAATACTATACAAGAATAATGTGTTGACTAGTGACATGCTGTATGGTCAGCAGAATAATAATAATAATAAATAATAATAAAATCTTTATTTTTCAACTTCTTAAGCCTAAATAACAGCTTAGCTTAAAATATTTTACTGTCTACTATATATGATACATGAAGGCTAATGCACATCTTTGTGGGCATGGTCTTGAAAAAGATATTTTAATATCTTGTGTTTCAAGACATACTGCTCCGAATAATTAATTTACAATGTTAAGCCTGAGGGGCAATTACAATAAATATTTTATTAAACAAATGCTGTATTTTTGTTAGCTTGTTGGCTTAGTACACATTGCCATGATTTTAGGTAACAAAGAAGATTCATTTTAGAATACACTATAAATACAGATAATTAGGATTCTAACCAGATTTAGAATAAATACACTCATATATGGTTTTTGTGTGTGGGTGAGTGTGTGTGTGTGTGTGTGTGTGTGTGTGTGTGTGTGTGTGTGTGTGTGTGTGTGTGTGTGTGTGTGTGTGTGTGTGTGTGATTGTGTCTAGAAACTGAAATTCTGACGGGGTTCAAGCCATCCCCCTTGCCCTGCGACTGGGTCTTGGGATCGGTTTAGGTAGTAAATTACCACAAGGGGGATGCACTTTATATCCTATTAAAGTTACTAATAAGTATGGGAAATTTGCTTACAACTGCAATTTCCAAAAACTTAAGTTTGGGTGACTAAAATATCCTCAGTTTCTTCATAGTTTAGTTGCAGCAAATACGATAAAAGAGAGAATTTGCACTCATTTCTTGTTTTCTCATATAGGTTGATAGACTGGCTAATTGAGTTATATAAGTAAGGTCCAAGAAAATTAGAGTGTCTTTTAAAGGCATCACTGTTGAAGGAGACATATTGGCATGGTTTGTCCTTCCTTCTTTTAGGTTTTAGTAAATTTGGATCATATGGCATATTTTTATGCTGGTATAATATAATGTTTAAAATATAAAGTTGTCTTACAGTAAGTACGCTACATTCCCTGTACAGGACAGCAGTGGGATATCTGTAAGGTTTATGATGTATGACTTTTAGAACTGCACGCTGTGCTCTTTCCAGCATCAACATATTGGATTTGTGTGTGCCACCCCAGGCAGAGACACAGTAACCCAAGATCGACTGACACAGGGATATATATATAGTTTTTAATAAATCTTTAGAAGCCACATCTCTAAGTTTCCTAAACACAGCTATAAGTTTCCTTACTCTACCAGTTAAGATTCTTATGTGGTGATGCCAGTTTAGTTCTTCATCAAGATGGATACCTAAGTATTTGTAGTTGCTGGTTCTTTCGATTAGAGGACAGTCACAGTTTATACCCGTTGCAGCTTCAATATGGGACATGGTTTTATGTGCTCTTATCTTTATTGTTGATGGAATTACTGACTTTTTTAAGGTAAAGGTAACGAATTTTGTTTTACTAACATTTAGAGTCAAGAGGTTTTGAGCCAGCCATTGAGTGATTACACTAAGTCCTACTTCTGCGGCTTTGGTAGCTTCCTCCCAGGTTTTGCCGTGAAAAACCAGGGCTGTGTCATCAGCATAGGCGAATAGTTGCCCTTTTTCTAGTTCTATGTTACACAAATCATTCATATATATTAAAAACAGGGTAGGTCCTAATATGCTGCCTTGTGGCACGCCACAGGTAATCAATTCATCATTACTTTCATAGCATCCTATCCTTACTCTTTGTTTTCTTTGTGAGAGATAGCTAGTGAACAGGCGCAGCGACGTGTCGCGTATTCCTAGCTTCTCCATTTTTGATAAAAGGGAGGGAATTGAAACTGTATCGAAAGCTTTCGATAAGTCTAGGAATATACCAACACATTTAAATCCTTTATCAATCTTCTCTATAACATGTTCGCTAAGCCCGTTCACAGCGTCTTCGCAAGATTTACCCGCCATAAAGCCAAATTGGTTTGGTGATATTATATTATATTTATTGAGGAAATTCACTAGCCTGTTATTCATAAGCCGTTCAACAATCTTTGACAAAGAGGGTAGGACTGAAATTGGTCTGTAGTTATCTGCCTTATCCTTTTCCCCTGATTTATGGATAGGATGAATTATGGCTATCTTGAGGAGGTCAGGGAAAACACCTGTGTTAAATGATAGGTTACAGATATGAGTGATAGGTTCTACGAGCGCATTTTTAGCATCCCTGAGAATTTTATTTGAGATTTGATCCCACCCAGAAGCGCAGTCAGGCCTCATACTCATAATAATACTTTCGATTTCAGCAGAGGTAGCATCAAGAAGCACGAAAGAGTTACACTGTGATGTATGGAAAGCTTTAGAGAAGGTGCAAGACAAAGGGTGATCTATATTTTCATGCATCTGAATAATCTTATTTGCCAGAGACATTCCTATATCAGCGAAATATTTATTAATGTGATTGATTGTTTGCTGTGTATTATTTCCTTGAATAAGTTCTAAGTTTGTTTGATTTTTGGTGCTTAGGCCAGTTATTTCCCTAACTATTTTCCAAGTTTTTTTCGTATCGCCAGTAGCTTTAATTAATTCATTACGTTCAAAGTCTTTCTTAAGTTTTTTCAATAATTTATTACAAAAATTTCTATATCTTTTGTAAGAAATAGAAAGAATGTCATTTTTAGGATTTCTTTTAACTTTAGCATGCATCCTATCTCTGTGCCTGATACATCTGAGTAGACCAGGGGTCATCCAAGGCTTAATAGTTCTATATCTTGAGGGTGTATACTTTAAAGAATTGTTTTTTATCAAATCTATAATCATTGAAACAAAGATATCGAGTGCTACATTCACATCCTTATTCTCTAATACTTTAGTAAAATCTGTACACTGTATCATTTTAATTAATTGTTTACTTTGCACTTTCGTTTTAGTAGTTTGTTGATTCCATATAGTCGTTATTTTCTTTCTGATGGCGCAATAAACTGAGTAATGATCAGTAATTGTAGATGTGATTATAATGTTACTAGATACATGTTTAGACTTTATAAAGACATGGTCTAAGCAGTTTGATTCTCTAGTTGGTAAGTCGTATGCAGGTAGCATACCATGTGACGCCAAAAGATTCAAATATTCCTGGGTATTTGTGTCTGTGTTAGCAGGAGATATGTTTATATTTAAGTCGCCTGTTAAAACTATGTTTTTACAAGAGGACAGAGAAGTTAATACTATATCCAAAGATGAAAGAAATCCATCAAGTTTGCGATACGATGGAGATCTATAAATCCCAATTATAATTATTTCTTTGTTGAAATCTAAAATAAGGCAGTTTGCATCCACAATGTTAGGTTCATGCACATGACACTTCAAACCATGTCTAATATAGGCCACAACACCATCATTTTGAATTTTATTATTACATGTATAATGATTATGGTAATTACCCAAGATCGGTATGGATAAATTGTTTTTGAGCCTACATTCTGTTAAAATTAATACATGTATTGGAATATTCAATTTGTACAGTAGTAACTGGAATTGGTCTATGTTGCAGTTTATACTTCTTATATTTTGGCATAGAAAAGATAAGTTTTCATTATTTTTGTAGTGGTCGGAGCTCAGGAGAATGGATGCTTCATCAACTGTACATGAACGTGTCTCACTGTAGTGAATGTTGTCAATGTCATTAAAAATATTTAAAGAAATCATTTTGAAAATAAATTAGAACAATTCAGCACCAATAAATTATCACGGACCAAGGTCCACCAGTTTTTGTTATTTGCTGGTCGGAGGAAATGAAGCTCATGGCAAGGACAAATTATTATAATTATTTTTACTGTGCCTGTACTTGAAAATGCAAAACAGGTACTTTGTTTTTTGTTGAGAGGAGAAGATATCAACTGCTGAGGAAAGGCATGTTTAAAAAAGAGTCTGCAATAGCTTAAATCTGTGTCAGGGATATGAGTAGTTTTTGAGAAGTGTAAGTGTTGGTTGTAGTTGTGTGTATGAGTATTTGTTTGAAAAATCTGGATTTTTTTGTTTATGTACATACAAATCAATATAACAAGCAGCATTGCTGGGACACTAGTACAATTTATAACCTTTAGACTTTTAAACAAAGAAAATGTGTTTTTATAACCTATATCTAGGATTATTGATACAAGGGAGATCACAAAGTTACTTATAATGCACAGTCACTTTTCATCTCTCATGTAGTTCAGTTGAGATTCTGATTTGATAAGTATGGCCGGGGAGCCCTCAGATTTTCGAAGATATACTCTCCCATTTGCTGTCCAGCAGTATGCATATTTTTTGGTTGTTTTTATTTCTCGAGACAAAAATAACAGCCGCTTCATTCTGATGGTTAAGTGTTCATCGATAAAAATCGGGTCACATTTTCCTACTATTCCAATTGAAGATGTATTGAGTCGATTGCCTTTGTTTGTTGTATTGAATTGTCTGTAGCATTTTAGGATGTTGTTTTTTATATCTACACTTTGGAGCTCAATGACAATAGCCCTTTTGCCGCTTGATTTGGAAGCAGGAAGTCGATAGGCATCGCAAACCAACTCGGATGTCACGGCAGAATCTAGTGTTTTGAGGATTTTATAGCAAATCATTGTTAGATCAGTTTTTTTCTCACCTGGGGTATAAGCTACATTCCTTATTTCCAACTTTTTGGCACGGGCAGCACGCTGTAAGTCCTCCACATTATTTTCAAGTGTTTCAATGTATATTTGTTGTTGTTTTTGTTCACTACTGAGGCATTCAGACTTTTGCTTCATATCTTCATACTGGGTTGAAATGAAATTAACAGATTTTTCTATCTCCTTCTTTGCAATACTGAAGTCCTGGATTTGTTTTTTCAGGTCTGACATATCCTGACACAGGCCGGTCAGAGTGGAGTCTTGTTCCGTTTTCCAGTTTTGCAGCATGTCCCTCATCTCTTCTTTTAATGAAGAGATCTCTTCTTTGAGGTCATCGTGGGACGATTCACGTTGACGTTTCAAACGTCGACTGCTAGACTCCCGTTCCGATTCTAACGGTATGTTGGGATTAGTTTCAGGAAAACCATCTACTTCCTTATCCACTTTCTTCGGAGGGGGGGAGGCACGTTTTGATTTCCCCATGTTAGAAACACACGAAACCCAAGCCGAATACGAGTTCCGAGAAAGGCGGGAGATTGAGGTTATGTTTAGTAGAATTTTGTACAATCTGTACCTTGTTTTTGGGTTTCAAGTTGCAATTTGTTTGTTTGTAGGATTAGTCGAAGTTTGTAAAGCTAATTATCCAAAATACTCGATATTTAATTGCACAAAACTGAATAATTACGGAGCGAGCTGCTAGCACGGTTGGGGTAGAATGAATCCGTAGCTAGGACATATTTCGCAGAAAACTTCAATAAAGAGGTTCGTCAGGCTGGACTTTTCATTGATGAGGAGTTTGGATTTCTAGGTGCCAGTCCTGATGGTAAATATTTTAGCCATGAATCATCATTACACACATAATAAAAAATAAAATTAATCAGAGGTTTCCGGTTACTCAGCTTTTACTTTTGGGGTAAAAAAAAGTTATTGTTATTCACATGACTAATTGACTATTTCAGGTATAGTGCAAAAAGAGGAGGCTATTTTGGAAATTAAATGTTTTCCATCACTTGCACGTAATAACCAAAACATTCAAACAGCGGTCAAGGAACGCAAGAATTTTCCTATTACTGAAATGAATGGTGTTTTGGAAATGAACAAAAAGCACAGTTACTATTACCAGGTACTATACAATAGTAAAACTATGATATATCAAACATAAATAAGTCATACATGGTAGAAAGGGTATTGAAAACATTTTTATTTCAGGTGCAGTGGCAGCTGAGGGTAACAAAAATGAAAAAATGTTTTTTCATTTGTTTTGTGTCACCCTCGGTGCCAATAACGGTTATCGAGGTTCAAAGAGATGAACCTTTTATCAGACAAATGGTTCCAAAACTGGTTACATTTTTAAAAAATGCAGTTTTGCTAGAAATACTACTCAGACGAGTATCGCAGGGCGGTAAATGCTTAGATTGCATTCTTGAATAAATAAAATGACAGAAATTGGTTTGTTCATGATTATTTATTATTGTTTATATACATCTAATAAATATGGGTCTAACCTTTGCACTTTTTCAGAAACACCTTGCTGTCTCGAACTGGTCGTTCAATCACCTAGATCCCACATGGAAAAACCAGGAAGCACTAGCCAGACTTGGAAGAGAATGTTCTCAGATGAGACAGATATACATACATAGACATATACGAGTAGAATGATACACCTAGACACAGAGCAAACAAATTGCAAATCTCAGAAATATTTGCACTGGGTGGAGATTGAACTTACAACCCTCGGATCAGTAGTCAGGAGCGCTAACAATGAACCATCATGTCAGTCTTCTGATCGTGTCACATTTAACCATTCTCGTAAAAAAATGCACATAAGTTCCGAAACACTCATTGGTGCACTGGCCAGGATTTGAACCCACGACCTCTGGTTAGGAGGATGGAGTCACTAACGCTTTTTTTTTCCAAATCAGTATCTGTATAATTAAAACTGTATTTTACCCATGATTTTACGTACCCATTCTAATAAATACTTTATTCAAATACAAAAAAAAATATTTTATTCCCTGCATTCCTATACATATAAGTCCCTAAACTTGTCTCCACCGAGTCTTGGTCTTCGGCTAAGTTCATACGTAATGAAGCTAATAAAAAAAAAGTTTCCACATCAGGAGATTTGAACCCTCAATCCTCCGATAAGAATACCATTAGTACAACCACTACGCTAAGCTTCGATTCATAGTAATGGATAAAATTTACGTGCAGTACAACAGCAAAGAATCGTATGCATGTGTGAGTGTCAGCAGCAAAACAGTATGACAGAAAATTTAACGCAGTAATTAAACATTCTCCAAATGGTTAATAAATATATTGTCAGATAATACACTTCATTTATGGCTAAATATTTCGTGAAAACTATTTTTATGAAAAATAAAGCAAAGATGATTCAATGAAAAAATAAAATGTTATAATTTGTGGAAGTGGCGCTATCTAGTTTCTTTGATAGGCCTAGCGGACTTTAACGTTTCACCTTAATTTAAAAACCTTTGTAAGCTTCATTACACCTATTCACTTTTGCTTTTAAATTATTACTAGTAATTAGATAATACGATATTATCCACTCGGTGTTACATTACAGTTACAAAAATATCGATCTATCATTCATTCGTTCATTCATTCATTGGGGGAATAATATGATACTACTACTGGCAACATTGTTCAAGTGTCATTGAAAACATATAGCCCTCTTTTTCTTACTTGACGTTTAGTTGTATAGATTCGCTTAGTAAGAGTGAGACAAATATAGTGTCACTTTCACATAAGTTCATGTTTCAAAGCTACGTCCTAGTTTTTGTTACTTTACTCCACGTTGTCATGGAAGCGTTATAGGTGATTGCGGCTCTTGTATATAAACCTCTTTGGTTTTCCGCCTAAAACTCATTACCATCTTTACTTTATCATTACCGTCATCAAAGTGGAAAATAATAATTTAATATCTTTTGATTTTCTGCGTATAATTTCGTAAAAAATATACACATAGCTAAGATTTGTGACCTAGTTTCATCAGAGCTTATAAAAATGAACATTTAAAAATTTCTCTTACTTTCGACCGATTTGCACCAAATCAGAGAATCACCAGATTTTCGTCGAAAGGTTTAGGCCGTTTTCGAAATCGTCGGGACACCTAACTCGTTTAATAGTATAGGATAGGATAGGATATACAGGCTGCGTGCGTGCGTAAAAAGTGCGTTTAAAATTTTAAGGGATTACTCAGATTCAAGTATAAAATACCTACAGGAAAAATATTGAATAAATCCGCTCTTCAAAATTTTTTTCAGGCTCCCATACTAATTTACATTTCCGGTATTCTGTACTTGATTCTGAGTAGGGTGGGTGCACCAGTAAATGAACAAATATATAGTTTTTTGCTCAAAATAAGAATTCTACTTAATTCTACCAAACAAGATTTTTTTTGTCAATTGGCATCCACACCATACGGCTTATGGGAATAATTGTTAGACTTGTAGAGAGTCAGTCACAAAATGGCAAATGTTTAAAGTAGACTGCAGTTGTGTTCATTTTGAATTGTATGGGAGTATATTAAGGGTTCAGGTGAGTACGTGCCCACTTTTGGAGTTTACTGTAATTAATGGATATGGTACTGGCATTTCTTAGATGAAAAAAAGATTGATAGTTCTGTTTGTAAGCTTTTTGTAACGACTTTATTTCATTTTATGAATATTTTAGGGCATTCCAGTACTGGGTAATAAAAAATGAAAAAAAATTTGTGAATTAACACCCCATTCATTCCAAAGGCACAAGTACGAAACAAGTTTTTGTAATAGTTTGCTTAATAGTTCTTGAAATAAGATTTTGTCTTCAACAATATGTTTAATATTCTTTATCCAACAACGAGTCCAGTGTTGGAACATATGTTTTCATTGATTCTAATCACTGAACTTTGGTTTTAAGCTTGATTCATTTATTGGATATTTTGATCTAATGAATGAACTTCTATCTTTTGTAGTGTTCATTTGGGGATGTAAATCAGAAAATAAATGCAGTCTGTACCGTGTGACATATGAAATGAAAAGGTTTGTTGTAAGGGTTTTAAATATGTTATATTTCTAATTTTAAAATTAATAGTTTATTTTTTTAAAGGAAATCTATGAAAATTGACCATTCCCACAACAGTTATTTCAGAAACTACTGATCCTGAAATTTAAAAAAATACAGAAAATTGCTCTTTAGTTATAGATTACAGGAAAACTTATTAAAAGTCTATGGTCTTAAAATAAGATGGTGAAATTCTCAATATTGTTTGTCGGTGTACGAGTGAGACTCACAAAGTGATTAAAAAATACCAGAATGTCCCAGACAACAATATTACAATAAAAAGCCTATAAAAACACATTGTTTTTCTTTAATTATTTGCAGCTGTTCATTCATTGGGTTCTGTCTGTTTATTCACTAGAAATTGCCATTCATGCCAAAGGGAAATGACGCTTTCTTACCTTTATTTGCATATAGCTCCTACATTTTCAACATTATCGTAGCAAAATTAGTTAAAATTATAAACTTAAATAAATTTCGGAGATATTTGAACTAATTCAGTCCCGCTCATGAAGTGATTTACAGTCGTAAATAATTTTCAAACTTGTCAACGTTTCTTAACCGTTCATTCATTGGTGCACTTACCCTAACCCCTTAAAATTTATCACACATTTTTTAACACCCGTATACAATACATTTATTCAAAGATGTAATAGGTAGGTTATAAAAAAATTCTGCTGTCCATGGTCTAGTGCTAGTCCGCTCGCTTCTCATCAGGAGGTCGGAATTCGTTAGGTATCTTCATATTGGAACACATCATCATGATGTGAAGCGGGTGGCCTAGCCATTACGCCACAGAGGCAGTTCTTTAGTGTGGAAAGAGTGTGGATGAAAGCAAGGATATCATAACTTCTCAACTAAATATTTAGAGCTGAATTAGAACAGGCCCTTACTTGATATCAGGAAGTCGTTCCATAACCAAGTTAAGATTCACGTGATAAGAGTTTTTCCCTCTCACACTTCAGGAAAATGTAATCGGCTATCCTGCTGTCAGAGTAAAAATTACTCTAACGAAACTATAGATGGGTTTCTGCCCGGGTTTTTTGGGCAGATTGAATAAGTGCCCAGTAAATGCCCATTTCTGCCTGGGTTTAAACCGAAACGCTGGGTAGAAATCCATTTCTTTTTTAATTTTATTTTAAATATAAGAATAAATAACTTTGTTTTTGACAACACAAAGTTTTGGAACGTTCCGTTGTTTGTATAGATTTTGAACATAACACACGAGTGTTTTGCTTCATTGTATTTAAAGAATTTTAAATAAATGTGGTGATTTTGTGGGCTGAAGGGCACTGATTTCGCCTTTAAAATCAAAAAGCCTTTGCATAAAACAAATCGGTAAATAGCTGTGTTAAATGTTTCTTCCCAGCCTTTGGGCATTTATTTAGGTCTAAACCCCGTTCTGCCTAGGGATGGGTAAGGGAGTAAAAACTCAGTCAGAGTAAATACTGAGTTTGAGTAAATACTGAGTATTTACTATATTAACTGAGTATTTACTCTCTAGAGACAGTAAAAACTTTTTATCGGTTATTTTTGCATTACATGGTAATCATGGTATACATATAATAAAATCAAGACCAATGCAATGTGAGGAAAATATATATTAAAAAAAACATGCGAATTTTTTTTTTTGGGTCTTCGTGTTGGAGTTTATTTTAACCTTTCGCTTGCCTTCCATATTTGAATATCGCTTCAAAGCATCTTGTGCGCACTCATGGTTGAATATGTTTAAATTCTTCAACCACTAACTGGGCAATTTTTAGGGTTCCGTAGCCTAATGGCAAAAAATGGAACCCTTATAGATTCGTCACGTCTGTCTGTCTGTCTGTCCGGCTGTATGTCACAGCCACTTTTTTCCGAAACTATAAGAACTATACTGTTGAAACTTGATAAGTAGATGTAGTCTGTGAACCGCATTAAGATTTTCATACAAAAATAGAAAAAAAACAATAAATTTTGGGGGTTCCCCATACTTAGAACTGAAACTCAAAAAAAAATGTTCATCAAACCCATACGTGTGGGGTATCTATGGATAGGTCTTCAAAAATGATATTGAGGTTTCTAATATCATTTTTTTCTAAACTGAATAGTTTGCGCGAGAGACACTTCCAAAGTGGTAAAATGTGTGTCCCCTCCCCCCCTGTAACTTCTAAAATAATAAGAGAATGATAAAACTAAAAAAAATATATGATGTAAATTACCATGCAAACTTCCACCGAAAATTGGTTTGAACGAGATCTAGTAAGTAGTTTTTTTTTTAATACGTCATAAATCGTAAACCGCAATTTACCTACAACGAACTACAAGAATCCTATAGTTAAGTGTCCCGACGATTTTGAAAACGGCTTGAAACCTTGTGACGAAAATCTAGAATTAGGGGTTAAAACTCGCCAGAAATCGATCTATGGTGGAATTATCTTCGAAAAACTCATTTAAGGGAGATATGAGCGAAATTACATAATATGACTACACATATGATGTTTATTTTTAACACCACCTTCAAGCGCGAACTGGCCTTAAGGTTCGGTGCTGGCTTTTTTTTATGTAGGTTCGGATTCGAATCCCGCGAGGCTTTATTGTTTTTTGTCTTTTTATTTGTGTTATTATTATTATTCCTATACTATTAAACGAGTTAGGTGTCCCGAGGATTTCGAAAACGGCATGAAACTTTTTGAAGAAAATTTAGGATTAGGGGGGTTAAAAATCACCAAAAATGGATTTGGAACATTTCAAATCGGGTGCTGCAGCGTGAATGACGTAGGTACATTATTTACCTATTTTATCGAAGATAGTATTTTTTTTAAAAATCGACGTGCGCTGATTTATCAAGTTTTATATAAAAGACATCAACGACTGCTACAATGTTTATGTTTCGAATTTACTGTGCATTAAATTTTGTTTTTATTTTTGTCGTAAACGATTCTAACAAAAATAATTATATCGATCTATGGTTAGTTGTTTCGGATCTACAATGGATCTATGAGGGTCTAAACCTAAACTTATCCTTACAAATAAGGAATTTATTTTGATAGTTGGTTTTTTGTTTTGTAAATATATTTCACTAATGGCGCCATCTTTTGTCGAGTAGGTGAATTACCAGTGAATTACATTACTTGGGAGGCCTTGGAGCCCTTTGTTGCTAACATTGACCGCGCTATTCGACAACAGATGGCGTGCAGTTCTGAAGGAATGAACAGAGGAATGACAACATGCACTGATATGTTCGAGTATTTTTCTGCCATTTTTGGCGTGGTTCATCTGGATATGTCGTTTTCAGTTTTTTTTACAAACGCTCCGATTGAACGTGCGAAGCTCGGTCACCCAGCTAGTTTTTATATTATGTTACTTGCTGCTACGGAACCCTTTATGGGCGAGTCCGACTCGCACTTGGCCGCTTTTTTTTTTCTTGAGACCCGTCTAGCTGTGCGGCATCAATCTCAGAGGTAATCTGTCAGGCAATGGAATATTACATCCCGTTCTCTGACATTCCTCTTGAGAATCAAGCTCGCCCGTGGTTCAATGCCGAGTACTCAGCTGCCGAGGCAGTAAAACATTCGGCGTACCAAGCTTGGGCTGATGCTCGCAGTCGCAAAGCTCCGGGTACGCAAGATAAGAAAAGAACCTTTAATAGAGCCGCAAAGTCCTACGAAAAGACGCTACGCAGGGCACGCCTCGACCACATACGCCGCATCGGATCTCAACTTGCCTCCTATCCCTCTGGGAGTAAGGCTTTTTGGTCCCTGGCTAAATCGGTTGAGGCGAATTTCTGTCGTGCCGTCTCTGCCTCCACTGCTGAAACCTGATGGAACACTGGCTCACATAGCAACTGATAAGGCAAACTTGTGGCTGAAAATATTCGCGTTTGGATTCTACGAATAGTACACCACCCCACTTACCTCCTTGCGGTACTACAATGACTCCAATCTGTATCCGCCAAAAGGTTCTTAATACACTTTACAATCTAGATGTGAACAAAGCCAGAGTACCTGATGGTATACCAGCCATAGTTCTTAAGAACTGCGCTCCTGAGTTGTCTCCTGTTCTGACACGTCTGTACCGTCTCTTTCTTAAGACAGGTGTAGTCCCAAAGTCCTGGAAGCTTGCCAACGAGCAACCTGTGCCCAAAAAAGGTAGCCGTGTGGATCCTGCCAACTACCGCCCCATAGCAATCACTTCCACAATCCAAGATTATGGAACGTGTACTGAATAACCTCATTCTTGCATATCTGGAAGACAATGACCTTCTTAGCGATCGACAATACGGGTTTCGCCGAGGAGATCTTCCTGTGTATGCTACGCATGTTTGGGGCGAGGCCATTGAGAAACATGGTGAAGCACTCGTTGTGTCTCTCGACATCTCAAAGGCTTTTGATAGGGTCTGGCACGCCAGCCTTATTGGCAAGCTTCCATCTTACGGGCTCCCTGTGAGCTTGTGCAACTGAGTATCCAATTTCCTGAGGGAACGGTCGATTCGGGTAGTCGTTGATGGCTGCTTGTCTGACCTATTGGTTATCGATGCCGGGGTACCTCAGGGTTCGGTTCTTTGTGCAACTCTATTCCTGCTACATATAAGGCCGTGGCCTGGGCGACAGTGACAGCGACAGCGACAGCGATGACTGTTCACGACGCAAGCGACAAGGTCACTGGTTTTGCGGCGACGTAGTGACGTGACTCTGTCGATGTTGGTCTGTCGCGATGTCGATGTTTCGATATTTTCATAATTATTCTTACTAATAACACCTAACACTGACTCAGCGGTTTCCGCTTCTGACTATTGATCCGAGAGTCGTGGGTTCGATCCCCACCCAGGGCAAATATTTCTGTTTTTTAATATTATACTACTAATTTGCTAAAGAGGACGTAGATTTATACAACAAACAAAACAAAAAGGTGATGAGCGGGGTTCAGGGGGAGGAGGGGGAGGTGTAGGGTGCAGGTGGGGGAGGAGCGGGGTGCGGGGGAGGGTGAGTTGCGGGGTGCGAGAGGAGGAGCAGGGTGCGGGGGTGAGGCGCGGGTTGCGGGGTCATGGCGCGGTTTGCAGGGGGAGACGCGGGGTGCGGGTGGTGGGGGAAAGGGGTACGGGGGAGGCGCGGGGTGTAGGGGAGGATGGGTGGGTGCGGGTGGAAGGCGCGGGGAGCGGGGGATCGGGGTGCGAGGGGAGGAGCGGGGTGCCGGGGGGGAGGAGCAGGGTGCGGGATTGAGGCTCGGGTTGCGGGGGAGAGGAGAGGGGTGCGGGGGACGGTGAGGAGTGGGGTTTGGGGGAGCGGGGTGCGGGGGGAGCGGGTGCGGGGTTGAGGCGCGGATTACAGAGGACAGGAGCGGGGTGCGGGGGACGGTGAGGAGTGAGGTGCGGGGAGTGCGGGGTGCGGGGGAAGACGCGGCGTGCGGGGGGAGGCGCGGGGTGCGGGGGGAGGAGTGTGATGCGGAGGTGAGGCGCGGTTTGCGGGGGGAGAGCCTTTAGGGCCCGCCGTTTCTTCTCACTCCGCAAACACTTCCCGAAACGGTGGGTATACGAGTTCCGAGTGGTAGGAACCTCGAATTAGGTAGATAAAAGAATGACGCTCGAAAAGTGTACACTGCTACCTACTTCGAATAAAATATTTTCATTTCATTTCAACAACCTCGTTAGGTTCAATGTCTCTAAAATACAGGCGTGTCTTTTTTCTGCCAAAAGGAGTCCTTTCACCTTGACTTCTACTCTCCGAGATGAATCGATTCCGATAACTGACCACCTTGAGCGCCTAGACGTGACTATAACATCTAACATGAATTTCGGACAATACATAGAGTCCAAGGCTAAAGCAGCTGCAATGGACCTACGTATCCTATATAAGGTGAGACGGTACTTCACACCTGGACAGCTTCTTACATTATATCAGGCACAAGCCCTGATATAATGTAAGAACCCCGCTACCAGCTTGACGCCTTGGATGCTATCGACCGACGCGTCAGGAGACTAATAGGTGATGACAAGTTTATTTTAAATAAGCTCCAAAGCCTTGAGCATCGCCGCAAAGCCGCCTCTTTATCGTTTTTTATCGAATTCATTTCGGAGAGTGTGCTCAAGAACTTCATGACCTCATTCCCCTAGCTCCATTCCACCTTTGGTTCACTAGGCGCAGGGAGGCGTTTCATCCCTTCGTAGTTGATATACCACCTATTCGCACGAAGCGATATGCTTGTGCATTTATTATGCGGGAGTGGACTTTCATTCCATAAAAAAACCATCTACATAGTGCCAATACTCACCGAGTAAAATGGCTATGATGGACGGACGGACAGGGCGAAATTATACGGGTCCCTTTTTGCCATTTTGGCTACGGAACCCTAAAAACAAGTTACACGCATTAGTGGTACATAAAAGATTCCCGTGTGCGCGGAGCCTAAAGTGATTTTTTAGTTGGTAACACTACGAATAACAACTCTATTGATAAAGATTTTAAGGGGAATCCCCTAAATAAAATGTTAATAATGTTATATCGTCAGACTACTTAGAACTTAGAAAACTTAAAGAACGTAGAAAAACGTAAAAAAGTGTCATACAGATAAATATTAGATAAAATATAATAACTTATTAATTTTTTGTTAGTAAAACATAAATACTCAGTAAAAAGTAAAAAAAGAGTACTTATAATAGTTTTTACTGAGTATTTACTCTGGCATGAGTAAATACTGCAGTACTTACCCATCCCTAGTTCTGCCCAAAATGCCCGGGTTTATTCCCGACCCACCATAAACGAAACTAATTTTGAACCACGTATAACATTCACTAGATTCCGAACGCATCCCAAGTTTTTGTTTTCATTCTATCAATGTCAATTTCTTTATAACCTCAAAAATATCGCAAAATTTAAAAAAATCTATGGATATCCCATAAAAAATGTATTTAAAGAAACTCACAGAGAGTTCTATAACTTATTTCCTTTAAATCAGAGAAGAACGCCAAACATGGAAGCCTATTTGTCTACGACTTTGGAAAAATTGGTATGTCTGTTGAAAGTACATATTTAGCGACAAATAATTTATTTGTGGCTCGAAGTGCTGTATTATTTATTATTAGAAGTTAAGAAAATTACAGTAATACAGCTTAACTTCGAGCAGAGTACTTTCTCCTTTTAGCAATAGAGGTAGGGTGTTCTTATGCAAGTATTCCCCTATCATTTTTAACCGACTTCAAAAAAGGAGGAGGTTGTCAATTCGACTGTATGTTGTTTTTTTTTGTATGTGTATTACGCGATTTCTCTTCTCCGCCAATTATGAATCGTTTTTGATGATTCTTTTTTTGTTTGGTAGGTAATACTTCACAGGTGGTCCCATATAAATTGATAACATATAAATATATAAACATAACTTTTGAAAAAATCAACAAAAACAAAAACGTAGCAAAATTGTAGTTGCTACGATTAAAGTCGGTTTTTTAACAGTTCAGCATTGTTGATTATTAATCTAAGCTGCTTTATGGTTCCGTAGCATGGCTATTCCATTTATGACCAATGTAGTATATGACAAATTAAGATTAATCAAACTTTCTAGGATTTCCTAGTCTGTTTTACTTTCTGTCCATCATTTCACAAATAAATACAAATGCTTACTTAAATTTTTTACTTGAAAATACTGACTTAGTAAGGTCCTTCCACTGGTAATTTTATAAAATAAAACAAACTTAACTACGTATCTTACAGAGATCCAACAACTACTCAGACCTGAACATAGTTCTTGGCAATGAGAGCTGCGACCTGGACTCAGCAGTTAGCGCGTTGGTGTACGCAGCCTTTCTGCATTACCAGTACTTGCAGATTAAGTGCAAGGTATGTTATAAATAACTTAAAAAATATAACAAAAAACTTTTGGGCTTCCTATATTTTATGATATAAAAAACTGTGCTAAAAATATACTGTACAAAAAATTTTTTGTCTGCCTATTTTTACGCACCACATAATGTGAAGTGTCATCTGTGGACGCAAGGGTCTGAATCTGAAATAAAATAGGTTTTTTTTATACTAAGTGATATTCCAATGCCATACCACCAACAATACATGTCCTAAAGTAGGTCCCCACCTGGAAATCTAACACTACGCTGCTGCTATGGAAGCATTAATTTTATTTTTTTTAATTTCTAATTAACCTACGAAATAAGGTATATGTTTATCAGACCAAAAGTTCACACTGGTTTTTTTTTCTGTTCTCCCTGCCAGGTATGCACTCGGCTTCACAGGGACGAAAATGTGTACAAAGATGACATATTCGTCCCCATTATGAATGTAGACCGGGAGGACTATGGCCTGAAGACAGAAGTAACGTTCTGTTTCGCCGAGCATGACTTAGATGAGCAGAAGCTTGTTTTTCGGTATTTCATGGTTTTCCTTTCATTTAACTTACCATGTTTGTTAGAGAGATTTGATCCTTATGATTGACTTTATCGATTAATGCCATAAAAGTACAGAATGTTATTTTTTCGGACTTTAGCCGGTTCGATTCCTGGGTGTAACAAAAGTTTTTCAAAAATCTTTGACTGTAGTTTTGCTTCTTTTTAAAAATAAAGGATGTTGGATTTGAGTAAAATTTGCTATCTTTAGTTTTTACAGTACTTACCCTCCAGGTGAGGTTACAAAATTACACCTTGTACCTATATTGATTTTTTGTACATTTTAAAAAGGGTCCCGATTTTCGCAGAGATGACCTGGACCTGAAGAATTTGGTCACCACCAGAAAAACTAACATAATTTTAGTTGACCACCACATTCTGGCCAAGCGGGATCGCTTCTTAACTCCGTACGTGAATGAAATCATAGACCATAGACCAATACAGGTTGGTTTCTTAATAGTTTTGTGTGGTCTTTTATTATTGTCTATACTTAATTGTACTTAATTATAGTCAAAACAATCTCCCTATAATATCATGCATACAATGTTATAAGAGTACAATATTAAAAAAAAAACCGGCCAAGTGCGAGTCGGACTCGCGCACCGAGGGTTCCGTATAAATTCATAATCACACATGTCTTGAACTCTATATTTTTTATATTTGAGTTAATTGAATAAAAGGTAATTTGTGGTTTACGATTTATGACGTATTAAAAAAAACTTACTAGATCTCGTTCAAACCAATTTTCGGTGGAAGTTTGCGTGGTAATGTACATCATATATTTTTTCTAGTTTTATCATTCTCTTACTTTAGAAGTTACAGGGGGGGGGGAGGACACACATTTTACCACTTTGGAATGTCTCTCGCGCAAAGTATTCGGTTTAGAAAAAAATTATATTAGAAACCTCAATATCATTTTTGAAGAACTATTCATAGATACCCCACATGTATAGGTTTGATGAAAAAAGAAATTTTGAGTTTCAGTTCTAAGTATGGGGAACCCCCAAAATTTATTGTTCTTTTATATTTTTGTGTGAAAATCCTAATGCGGTTTACAGAATACATCTACTTACCAAGTTTCAACAGTATAGTTCTTATAGTTTCGGAAAAAAGTGGCTGTGATATACAGACGGACAGACAGACAGACATGACGAATCCATAAGAGTTCCGTTTTTTGTCATTTGGCTACGGAACCCTAAAAAACAACCTTCAAGAAAAGAGCGTACTCCCATATGAAAGGCCGGCAACGCACTTGTGACTCCTCTGGTGTTGCGGGTGTCTATGGGCGGCGGTAATCGCTTACCATCAGGTGATCCGTCTGCTCGTTTGCAACTTATCACATAAAAATAAAAATATTATTGAATATAAAATCAAATGTCACAAATTATTATAATATCAGTAATTTAATTTAAAATGTATATGTCACTTTATTAAAGTCAAGGTATATTCTTATTTATGTATTCTGTAACTGTAACTGGTGATGCTACTCATCGTACTGAACAACTTTTGTTCTACGACTGCTCAAAAAGCAAAATAAAATTTTGGACTCTCCATACAAAAATGGCAAAACAGATGATCAATTGGTATAAAATGTCCAAAATTTTTTTTGAGAATTACTTACAAAGTAGGGATGACAAAAAAAATGTTGTCATACCTGTTCGTACATATACCTAAGTGCCTCTAGCCCGTTCGCACATATTCGAAGTAGGTAGCAATAAACACTTTTCGAACGCCATTCTTTTATCTGCTTAAAAAAGAACGTACTTAATAAGATCCCCGTTTAATGTTCCGGTAGTTGTATTTTTAATTTTTTATACATTCTTATTTCTACAGAAATCCGATTGGAAATACAAGGAAGACACGCGCAGTACTATAGACGCGGTCGGCTCCTGTGCAACGCTTGTGACGCAGAGGATACGGAACTTGGGCGCACTTATAGCTAAGGACGAGGACTTCTTCATGACGCATCCAGTCTGCACCGACCTGTTACATTGTGAGTGGTCGTTATAGAAACGTAACATACAGGATAACTATAGCTGTCAGCTCAAGCTACAAAGAAGTTTTTATGTTTTTGATAGATTTTTTTTTTAATTCTTCAATCTGTTTCGTGGCATGGCGTAATAAAGTTACCAAACTTCTTTCTGGTTTTTCACCTAGCGCCCCGTAGGCAGGCGACCCTCGGACTCCACAGTAACCATAATATACAGGAATACAGGCTGTAAAAAAAATGTGTAGGACCTGATAACTACTACTCTACACGTCATACTAAAACTTCTTTTTTTCTGTGACTGTGCTGAAATCGCATTTTTTTTTCTCCATACAAAATGTACGACCAAACAGTGAATAAGGTTGTATAAAGAGTATTTTTTTTTGCAATTTCAGCTAAGTCGTAGAAAAAAGTTTTTCAATATGATGAGTATTTGAGTAGAAGTCGCAGTTAACGGGTCATACGCCTATTTTGTTGCACCAGCTGTATACTCGCACTCGTGTCGTAGCCAGATAAATAATTATAAATATCCGGAACAAATCACACACGGTCATCTGGCCCCAAACTAGGATTCCCGTATTATGTGAACCAGAGACTGTTGTACATACACATATACGTTTAAATACATTAATATATAGATACAATACACCCAGATACACAGCAAATAAATCTGCTCATCAAACAAATGTTTGCCCTGTGTGGGGATCGAACCCACAACTCTGGGATCAGTAGTCAGGAGCACTAACCACTGAACCACCGAGTCAGATGACCGGCCATATCGTTAAGAGCTCTGAAAAAAAATCTTAAAAGGTAAGGTGCCACCATACAATGGTGCCCTGCGAAGCAGGCCTCCGTTGACTCTGTTTTGTCGGAGCTCCTGGATGTATCTTGATTGTGTCATGGATGTTTCAGCCGCGATCGTGCTGGACACTGTGAATTTCTCCAAGGAGGTGAACAAAGCAACACCGCACGATGTCGAAATAGCTCTGTTCTTAGAATCTATTTTGAAACCGTCACACGTAGAGGAAAACAGGTATGTACCTATCTCATTTCACTTCTCATCTCATCATATCTCACTAATATTATAAATATGAAATTATGGATGTTTGTTTGTTTGTTTGTTCCACTTTTACGCCGAAACTACTGGACGGATTTGGATGAAATTTGGTAGGGAGATAGATAAAGCACTCGGCTAACAGATACGATACTTTTGTCCCGGAAAACTTATAGGTTCCCGGAGGAACGCTTAAAAACTCAAATTTCCACTTCGTCACTAGATGGCGCCACCTTAACATTTTATTTCTCTCTGGACCCAATTCTGAAGTCCACGCAGACGAAGTCGCGGGCGGAAGCTTTCTGTTATAAATAGAAATTTTTGGACCTTTTTGTATCCACAATTGGTAAGCCCTTGGCATTATCTCATTTGGTAGTAGTTGATGATGATGCCGAAGATGGAAGCGGGCTTACCAAGATTCCTGAACGCAGTAGCGAACTGGCTATCCTATCTCCATGCCGGAATACATTAATGCTATTAACATTAATGGACGGCAAGACTTACATAAAATATCTGTTGGTACCATTGTGTTTATTTGAGCTAAAGCTTGTAGAATATACGGTAGTGCGTCCCGAGGGTACACTCTGACAGCTACCGTTCATTCTTACAACAGGATATCATAATATAAATCGCGTAAGTGTGAAAGAGAGGGTACCAAATGGTTGCTGTCAGAGTGCACCCTCGGAACGCGGCCCGGGAAGCGCAGAAGTGTGACCTGCAAGAAAACTGATTTAAACTTGGATTTTAAAATTCAAACTACCAATAGAATTAAAGTATTGTCACCGTGAAAAATTCTGAGGGACACTATTCTCTATTTTGAAAGGAAATGCAAGTTGGAACGCCTGGTGGAAGCTCGCAAGGATGTCTCTGCACTGACGCCAGCTCAGCTGCTCAGGAAAGACGTCAAGATATGCGGCGACGTGCTGGTGCCGAGTTTCCCGATACTTGTTGAAGTTGGTACTTTATTTAAACAATTATCTAATCAGAATATATTGCTAGCCCTCATATTGAGAATCGTTTCAAAAATAGTTGGTTTAAAATAAAAGTAGATGGCGCTAGCTAGTTTTGAGTCGGTGAAAACTAGATGGCGCTATGAAAATACTTTTATTTATCGAAACCAAGTTTAAATGTCATTAAAATATGGTAGGATCCACGACTTTAATTAATTAATAACCTATAGCGAGATGTCTTCACTGCTGAAGCACGGGTCTCTTCCCATAAGCTCAGGTTAGGTTAGGCCATACTCCACACACGGCAGCCAAGTCCGGATTGGTGGAGGTTGTAGGGCTAGTGACCAACCCCAGTGGCAGAAGTTTTCAAGTAGACTGTGACGCCCCTGACGTGGCTTAATAACTACCATCTAGTGATAGCAGCCGGCTCCAACGGCTTAACTTGACTTGTGAAGCTCGGAAACTGTTGAGATAAATGCCACTGACATCACCCATCCATATTATGACCGTATCTGGAGTCAGTAAGGATAAAAATTTATTATTTGCTTTTTCACAGGAATACCTCCAAAAACCTGAAGTGCTAACAGCTGTTACGCAAGGATTGACGCGCAAAGACTGCTCAATGGCCCTTCTGTTGGGTATGAATCTCACTGGAGGTCTTCAGAGAGACGCCGCCGTATACTGCCCCGACAACCCTGGGAAGGCTGCCGAGGTAAACATTCCTTCTTATCAAATCATCAGCCAAAATACTTCCACTGCTGGACAAAGGCCTTGCCCAAGTATTTCCACGCCGACTGGTCCTGCTATAACAAATTTCAAATCATTTGCAGAATATAAATAGAAAGTATAATTTACCTCCATTTAACGATTTTTGACAACTTATAACCTTTACATAACGTATCCCTACCGATAACGTAATGTTGAGGTTAACAAGTTTTCTTCTTACCTTGTTAAAGCGAATCTTAGACCAACCTAACCTCTGTATAACACACCTCATTGTATAAAATATATATAAAATTCTAATTCCCTTCAGTTTTGTTATATCGAGGTTGCACTGTAATAATGAAAATTGCGCCACCGACACTAAAAATCGAAAAGGGGAAATTCAAAAACTATTAAACCGATTTTCATAAAACACGCTCTCAATCAGAAACGCAATATAATTTTGCAAGCTAATTAGATTTTACCTGTTAGTGGTCAAAATCAAAAACCATTCCTGTATGGTTGGCCAACTTTCCAACTTAGTAATGGCATGTCCAAAAATTTTTTTGTTGATTCTTTAAAGTTATAAGTTGTTAACTTTCACAAGTAAAACCCATCTTACAATACAACCTACAACTTTTAGTTAATAATTTCATATTTTTCTAGCTAGCGAAATTCCTGCAAAAATGGACTAGCCCACCCCTCCAGTTAGAAGAGCAGGATTTATCGAAGTTCCCGCAAGATGTCGCCACTTCCACCCTGATCTATATGAAGCAGAGACATCTATCGGCTTCTCGGAAGCAGTACATACCGGCCGTACAAGAGTTTTTACTCAATTTGAAGCCTGCAGATGGGAACCCCTCTAATAGTAGTAATAGGGAGAACCCTTGAAAATAAATTTATCATATTTTTGATATTTATATAGGTATTTAAACAAATTGAAGGTGATAAATAAATTTTTATTTTATAAAAAATATGTTTTTATTTTATAAGCAAGGCTAGCTTCCGCCCGCGACTTTGCCTGCCTGGACATCAGAATTGGGTTCAAAGAGAAAGAAAATTAAGGTGGCGCCATCTAGTCACGAAATGGAAATTTTGAGTTTTTAAGCATTCCTCCGGGAATCCTTAAGTTTTCCGTGATAAAAATATCCTATGTGTTAGCCGATTGCTTTATCTATCCTACCTTTTCTTCCAAATCCGTTCAGTAGTTTTAGAGTGCAACTGGAACAAACAAGCATCCATACTTTCGCATTTATAATATTTGTAATATTAAATTAATTAATGAAATGAAAACTTAGGCGCACTTTGTAACGCAGTAAACGAAAATGAACCGACATGCTAGGTTCGGTGACGCTTAACCCTTTGAGCGCCACAGTCGGCTAGGGCCGACAACCATTTTCTGTGCCACAGGTGCCAGGATTTCAGATTTTCATACATTTTTGTCGGCTGAAGCCTACGTTGGCGGTGAGGGCACGAATTTTCAAGGAGTAACGAAGCGATCAATGGTTAATCGCGCTTAGCAGAGATTTAATGTATCCTTACTATAATTTTTCTTATAATCTTTTTCTATGACGTTTTTACTTCTATTTGTGTGGTCATTAGCACACTTTTTTTTTACTGGTACTATCGATTTGAACTTTGAAAATGAGCTTAAAAACCTTATCTGGCCCCAAACTACAAATATAAATTCCTATATTATGAGAACCAGAGACCTATAAATAGATAGATAGCATAGATATGTTTTAAATATATGTACACATACTTACACCCAGTCACTGAACAAACAAGTCTTCTCATCATAGAAATGTTTGCCTTGGGCGGGATCGAACCCATGACCCTCAGATCTGTACTCAGGAGCAGAACCCTAACCACTGAGCCGTCGAGTCAGTTGAAAATTAATGTATCGATCATGTAGAAAGAAAAAACAAGTAATTTAAAAAATGTTTATTCAAAATAGTAAAGGTACATTTTTAACAAAACTATACTACCTATGTAATGATAAATCCTTAATTCAAAAAATATTAGCAATAGCTTATAAACTACACGTATCGATAAATGAACACTGCCACCATTAAACTCATTTTGAGGTTATGGGCCCGGTTTTATTCTTCATATCGTTGTAGAAGGAGGTAGAAGAGTGAATAATATAATTTGAAAACATCATTGTTATTAACAATGATGTTTTCAAACTAGATTGTAAAACATAAGAGAAATATTAACTAGATATACGTTAACAGTCCATATGGTCCCCACTACTGGGGCAAGGCTTAAGGCCTTACTCCACACACGGGGGCCAAGTCCGGATTGGTGGAGGTCGTGGGCTAGCCAAGCCAACTAGCCTACCCAAGTGTCAGAAGTATCTAATCCCTTTTTAAGCCGCCTAAACGGTTAGGCATCTAGTAGCAACCAGCACCAATGGGACTTGTGACACTAACGTTACCTAGATATATTCCTATCCATTTGAGATTTTCGCTTAGTTCTGTGTGAACTAGAATACTACATCAAATACTATCTAGTTTTTAATATTATAAGTAAAGATTTGAAAAATGCACGTATACATATTCTAGAATACTTCTGAAATACCTAAAAAACTGGTTTGTACTCATGAAACTGAACAACTCTACAATTATCTCAATTTGAAAAAAAAATCGCAATATCAAAAACATGAGTCGGTCTTTGCTGTCGCCTAGCCTGGTAAAATAATTAAGTACTTAGGTGGCGAATCTGCTAGTGATGCGCCCAGTGTAACACTAGGTAACCGCCACGCCGTTAATCCCTTGTGATAGCACGGTTAAAAGAAAGAAAAAGCTAATCAATTACTTATTATAGGACCTTAATTTTTTTCCCTGAATTTAATATTTCTTCTTCCTCGGGATAAATTGTTCAGTTTCATGAATATAATAACAATAACTGTTAAACAGATTTTTATTGCAAGTATTTCGAAGAAACCTATGTAAATAATAATTATAAATAAGACTTCAAATATTACAATACCAAGTCTCTCATTCGACAACGTTTTTAAATCTACTCCTGACAAAGTTATACCTATCATCGTATACTCCTGACAACGTAGTACCTATCATTTTAAGATTAAGAGTATTTCAAATTAAAACTAATAAGTACCATAATTAAGTACATTTACAGGGTGTAGCAAAAAGGGTTGGCAATATATTGAGGTGGGCTACTTCTGTATGAACTGGTTTTGTTCTTTTCTGCTACTGCTGAAATAGCAAACTAAATAATTGGACTTAAAATTATCATAAATATCGATAAATATTGTTATCGATTGATTTGTCTGAAAATAAGGAATAGATTGGGCTGGGAAGGTCGGTTCCATATACGGCGTTGGCGAATTTTGACAGCTGAACCGAACTTTCGATACCTATTCTGCCGAAGTTCGGTCCATCAGGCCGAAAGTCGTTAAAAAGTTTCCTTATCTATTTTACTAGTTAAGTAAGTACCTATTATCGTTTTTCATGAACCGAACTTCGGTTTTGACGAATTTTGGCATTCGGGCATGAACGAACCACATTCGATCCCGTCACTAATAGAAAGTCAGATGACTAGAAAAGAGTATTACTACATCTTTTACATAAACCCACAACCCACTACCATTTTTTAAATTGTTCATTTTACTTTGGCAGTCCATTATAAAGTTATGATGTTAGTATTTATTTTTCTTCTTCAGTAGATTTTACTAGTTTCTTAAATAATAAAAATAACTGTCAAGCTTTTTAACCCCCGCTCAATCTCATTCAAAAGAGGGGTAAATTATAGCTTTGAAGACGATGTCTTTGTGTCTGTGTATCTGTGCGTCATCTCTGAAATAGTCCTCGTAAACATACAAAATCGATTCAAATTCAAACACTATCATTTCCTCCATTATCCCATGATTATCCCCCACAGTATTTTAGTTTCATGTTTAGCCACAACCGGATCTAACATAAGTTTGTTCCTAATTATAAATTAGTTTTAACTTTTTACCTCAGCACCCCTGCGGGTAATAACCGGTGCCAGTTGCTTAGCGCATCCACGCAACACACACATTTACGCTTGTACAATCGTCATATTTTTATGTAGCAGTAGGTAATTAACGCTTTGACCACCACAGTCGGCTAGGACCGACAATCTGTTTCTGTTCCATGATTTTCATACATTTTTGTCGGCTGGGGCTGACATTGGCGGGCGGTGGGAGCACGATTTGTCAAGGAGTAGCGTAGCGATCAATAGGTTAGGCGGATATCACACTGCACCGGAGCGGATTCCGGTGCAGTGTGATATCCGCCTTAATAATTATTAAGCGTCATTTGTTAGAATGTCTGCGAGGTTGTTAATATCATTCAATGGTGTCGATTCGGTGTTTACGATTAAACTTATTGGACAGGACTAAACTTAATTTAAGCGTTCTGTCCTTGTCTTTTCGATATAGAAAGAAAAAGACAGAACATTTAAATTAAGTTCCTGTTTTAATCGTGAAAACCGAATCTACACCAGTATATACCTAATTGCAGTAGATCAGTTACTATAAAGCGACTTTTGTTATATTGCGGTAATACTAAACAATTGCTCGTCAATTACAAATGTTGTCTAAACATAGCTGTGATCTCTTCAGTAGTTTTGTTCTTCGTTTCAGGAACTTTGAAGTAGATAAACACAATAAAGATGAACTGGAAGACCGCGTATATTATGAACACGTTCGAGCCTAGGATGAGCTGTGGACAACAAAAAAAATAAAGTTACAATGTTAATTTAACGTAGGTAAAGATAACGCATCCAGTATAAGCGGGACTACCCAACTAAGAATACTTTTGCAAAGCAAGATCATCTTAAACTGGAAGTGTTACCATAAAAACAATCTAACAAAATATACTTAAATAAAGTCTTTTATCACGTCACTGATGCAAAAACATTGATCACCTTATTCTTCCTTTTACAGATACCGCTTACCTATTCTTCAGATATTGCATAAAGTACCTTTTCTTCTTATCGAGTGGCACAATTAAACCAATACTGTCTCAAAGAATAGATGGCAGCTCAAGCTATAACAATTCTAACTTTATAATTACAATTCCGCGTGTTTAGCCAATCATAGCGACGCATTTTAGCTCCGCGCATTACGCTATGTTGTGGGTGATTTTGAGCGGGAACAAAAAATGTTGCCCAGCGTTGGAGACTTTAAACAGCAACAAAATATTTAATATGCGGTGTCTATGGGGTTAAGCTGTCATATTTATTAGCGTTGGTGATTTTGAGCAGGGACAAAATGTTTCTCAAGCTGTAATCATAGGGGGTAATCTGTCATACAAGCGTTGGTGACTTTGAGCAGGAACAACATTTTTTAATATGCGGTATCCTAGATTATCTAAGTGTACGTACCGAAAGTGGCAGAAACGTGAGTCCCACAATGAAGTTGGCTTTCCAGTTGGCTGTGACGGCAACGGATGCAGCAGCGGGCCTTGCAGATTGGTTGAACAGCTCTAAAAAGAACAATAAAAATAAAAATACTATGTGTAATATGTAATGTATGTATATGTAACATCACGGGCGTAACCCAGGGTTTGCCCATGCTGAATAGTAAAAATACTTCTGGTATTTGTTGGGGTATAAGAGATACTCGTCAAGTAGAGAAATATAGGAAAATTTGTAATAGTATGTTAGAAAACGTCTGTGATAAATTGGAATGCTATAACTGTGATAATAATATTTTATGTAATAATTTAGAAAATCATTACAAATTTATATGTGACTTGTATGACGGCATCGCGACAACCCTACAAACAGGGGCAAAAATTACATCTCGTTGTCGCTCCGATGGCACTACAAAGCGACAGCCAGTACCGGGGTGGAATCGCCACGTCAGCGAAGCTCATAGGGTATACAGACTGCATTTTAAATGTTGGACGATCGCCGGCAAGCCATCCTTTGGCCAGATTTACGAAGAGTATGGGAAAAGCAGAAGGAATTTCAAAAATAAACATAAATGGTGTCAATTTAACGAGAAAAAATAAAGTTAGATATTTTGGCCGCGAGCAAAAAAGAAAAGAATTTTGTAAAATTTTGGAAAGAGATAAAAAAGTTTGATTTAAAAAAGAGTTTACCGGTAAGTGTGGATGGCTTGCAGGATCCAACGCAAATAGCTATTGGGTTGGTGCATAAGTAATGACGGTTGTGTTAAGTTAAAATTATTTATTATACAATTATTATAATTTGCTCATTTGTCAATAATGTATGCTCCATTGGAATTAACGACATCCCGCCAGCGGCTAGGCAAGGAATGGATTCCATTCGCGTAAAATTCTCTCGGCTTTGATTGAAAAAACTTGGTGAGGTATACTCGAAGAGCTTCTTCGTCTTCGAATTTTGTGTCCTTTAAATAATGACTAAGTGACCGAAAGAGATGAAAATCCGACGGCATAATATCCGGTGAATATGGTGGGTGAGGTAGAAGTATCCAATCAAAATCTAATAATTTTTGACGCACTGTTGAAGCAATGTGGGGCCGGGCGTTATCATGAAGAAAATATATGCGGTGTGACTTTTGACGTTTCTTCTGGATTTCATTCCGAAGGCACTCTAACTGATTGACGAAAACATCAGCATTCACTGTAGTACCCTGCGGCAGCAGTTCCCAGTACAGAACACCTTTAGAGTCCCACCATACGGATAACATAACCTTAACGGCGTGTGGTTCATTTTTAGGTGTTGGTATCGGCTTTTCTCCAGCTTTCACCCAATTGCGCCTTCTTGTGTGATTCACGTAGACAACCCATTTTTCATCCCCGGTTACGAGATCATCCAACCATGTGGTCGTTCTGCGAAATGAGAGGAGACTTGAACAAATTTCCATTCTGCACTCTTTTTGACGGTCGGATAATTCGTGAGGTACCCAAACACTTAATATTGAGACCATGCCCATTTCGTGAAGATGACGCAATATGGTAGTGTGATCGCAGTCGAGCTCCTTTGCTAAATCACGTGAAGTAAACCTTGGATCTCTTTCAATTAACTCCTTCAATCGCTGTTTATCAACTTCTGTAGGGCGACCAGACCTTGGTAAATCTTCTAAACAAAAATTCCCCTCACGAAATCTTTTGTACCATCGCTATGCCGTAGATTCAGATAACGCATCCTCACCTTCCACACTACATATGTTTCTGGTAGCTTGGGCAGCGGAATGCCCCAAACGAAATTCGTAAAGTAAGCAGTGACGCACGTGACCTCTTGTTCGCTCCATGGTTCGCGTTGTACTGACTAATGACTGGCTGAAACGAGCGCATTCGAAAGGTTCGAGATGTTTCTACAAGTTGTAAATATTGCATCAATATCTCGTTTATGCAGTGTCTGTTTATAAGATCTTTACCAAATCCTGCATTACTTATGCACCAACGCAATAATTTATTTGCCGCTAATTTTAGAGTACATCCCCTACCTTCTGACGATCAATGCGATGAGAGTGTCAATAAAAAAGATTGGGACTCAAATGTAAACAAAGACAAAATATCTTTCACATGCGACGATATCATTAAAACTGTTAATAAAATAAAAAGGGGTAAGTCGCCAGGACACGATAGTTTGAGCATTGATCATATAGTAAATGGGGGTAGGATCCTTTGTTCGAAGCTATGCAGTCTGTATAACCTTTGCTTGAAGTATACGTACCTTCCACCAGACCTTATGAAAAACTGTCGTAACCCCTATCTTGAAAAATAGGACGGGTGATTTAGGAGCGGCGTCTAACTATAGGCCGATCTCACTTGGAACTGTGATTGGTAAGGTTTTTGAGCGCTTGTTGCAGCCCGAATTACTGAAATATATTAAGGTTGATGACGCTCAGTTTGGTTTCCGGCCCGGTCTCTCAACAGATTCTGCAATATTTTATTATAATTATTATAATTATATATTACGCTATAAATTATTATAAAGCACGTAAAACAACTATGTATGTATGCTTTCTGGACCTGAGTCGTGCGTTTGACCTGGTGAATAATAAAATTCTCTGGAGGAAACTGCGCGGCTCGGGTATTGGCGAGGATGTGGTGGATCTGTTGGGGTACTGGTACGGGAATCAGACTAACTGTGTTAGATGGGGCGACGCGACATCTAGTTCTTACAAATTAGAACGCGGTGTACGTCAAGGAGGGCTTACTTCTCCGGACCTTTTCAACGTTTACATGAATGACCTCATTGAGGGGCTGAGAAGCACCAGGATAGGTTGCCACATCGGTGAAACATGTGTGAATAGCTTAAGCTATGCGGATGATATGGTCCTCAATCAAAGGCTTACGGAAGTTGCTTTCCGTCTGTGAGCATTATGTAAATGCCCACGGATTGAAATATAATGTCAAGAAGACAGAAGTCATGGTCTTTCGGGCGGGAAGGGGTCCGGAGTACGTTCCTGATGTGAAGTTGGATAATTCGGTAATTTGGGTTGTGACTAGTTTTAAATATCTTGGACATATTATCACAGAGAAGCTTACAGATGATCTAGATATCGAGAGGGAAAGAAGGGCTCTATCAGCAATAGTATAATATGCTTGCACGCAGATTTGGTAGGTGCAGCGAAGACGTTAAGTTGAGTTTGTTCAACTCATACTGTCAGTGTCTCTACACTTGCCAACTCTGGGTCAATTACACGCGAAGATCGTTCAGCACCATGAGGGTGCAGTACAATGATGCGTTCCGCATCCTCATGAGGCTGCCTCGGTTTTGCAGCGCATCAGGCATGTTCGCCGCAGCCCGTGTACCCGATTTTTTCGGTATTTTGAGAGCACGTATAGCTTCGTTCTGGGAAAGACTTCGTCGCTCAGGTAATTCCATCTTGAGATCGGTCTACGACAGCATGGAGGGCCCGATATTCCATCATTGGCTCAGTGTGCATCGGAGTGACAACCGTAAATAAATGACGCAGCCCTAACAGTTTGTAGTAAACTTATTGCTACTTGTTTGTAGGTATTATTGTATATTTTTATTTTGTGCTTGTATGTTTAAATGTAATATGTGATATGGGTTTATACCTGCAAATAAATGATTTATTATTATATATTATTAAAGGTGAAACGTTTGATATAGGTGCGAATTTCAAATGTATTGTTATTTTTTTTGGTATTTTACGCTGTGTTTTTATTACGTGAGATCTAATAATGTAAGTTAAAACTGTATGATTTCTCATGTAAATGAATAACTGTTTATTATTTTTCAATATATTCATTCAAAGATTTTTTTAAGTTTCCCGTTATTTTTCGTGTGCGTGGTAGGAACGTTATACTAGGTAGAAACAAATATTAAGATTTAAAACAATGTCTTTAGACATGCTTTAGCATCAGCAACTCAAATAGAAAACATTAACTGAAATAAAAATCATTTTAAGTTTTTGGTTTCGTTTTTGATTGACGGTGAAGCCGGTAACTCACCGGTGACCAGGAACCAGGGTATGGAGCCGGGTCCCACCGCGAACATCACCACGAAGAGTATGACCAGAGCGATGCAGAAGTACGACACCATCACATTTTGCGTCTGTGGAAAGAAATAAAGTTTGACATGAGTCTCTCTCTCTCTCTCTCTTATCGTGTGGCACAATTTAATCGTGCTATCCACAAGGTATTGACGGCGATTGCTTTGTTGACATGACTGACTCGGTGGCTTAGTGGGTAGCGCTCCTGACTACTGATACGAGTGTAGGTAGTGGGTTCAATTGCCACCCAGGACAAACATGATGAGAAGTTTTAGTTGTTCTGTCTGGTTGTATTATATGAAGCTCTGGTTCCTATAAGCATTGCAGTGTAGGTATCTAACTATAGTTCATTCCAATAAAAAAAAAACAAAAGGTAAACAAACTTACTATGGAAATGACACATGTCAATGTCAGATGCATACTATCTTTGTTTACCTTTTGTTTTTTTTTTATTGGAATGAACCATACATTATTTCAGTGACTTAATGTCCGCTAACACGTTCTGAAATGTTGAATGTACAAGTTCCGTGTGGTGGGAACCTTGTACTAGGCAGAAAAAAGGACGATTGAACGGAATGTACACAGAATCTACTTAAATAAAATTAAAAAATGTTGATTTGACTTGACTATTTAACACAGGTAGCTCTAAGAAACATATACATAATATTCCGGTTTAGTTACCTACCTGCACTGGGTAAGTTAAAATTTAACACAAAGATATTTCGAAACTCAGGATATTTCAATGTCAGTGACTATTCAACACAGATACTTCTAAGAAACTCAGGACATTCCGGTGTACATACTTACACAGTATGTCAGTGACTATGTACCTAACACAGAGATCTCTAAGAAACCCAGGACAAAATCAAAACCAAAATGTTTTTTATTATGTTTTTTAATATGTTAACTTGTTTATGTTTGTTTTGTGTTTATTTTCTAACTGTGCTTGTTTCTCTTTTTTTCCTTGTTGTAATTTGTTTTGTGTTGTTTACTATCTGTTAAATAAATGTATCTCTATCTCTCTCTCTATCTCTATTTAAGTAGATGTTTTGCACATACCTTTAAATCGTCTTTTTTTCTACCTAGTACAAAGTTCCTACCACGCGGAACTTCCACGCGGACATTCCAGTGTATCTACTTCAGTGGCGTGCAGTCCATAGAGGCAGAAAAGCACTGCCTACCCTGATAAATCTGCCAGTTTACAAAGAAAAAAATTAAAACTTACTTATTATATTACACGATACTTTAACTTTCATTTACCGTTACGCCCTCCATTTCCATTTAATTATAACAATATCTACTCAACTCGTAAACAGCGCCACCTACCGATTTTGAGAAAAAACGCAGTACTAAAGTTGGTTAACAGAATCGTCTCATCGCATTATGTGACAGTGCTGCCGACTGGTGTCATAAGCAGACAACATTCTGCCTATCTTTCGCCAGTTTTTCACAAACACAAGTACAGTATTTTATACGGTTACAGTGTAGCCACTATTTATGTATGTGAATAATTTTGTACTGAAATCGCGCGTGTGTGCGTGATTTGTAGGCACTGCTTGTTTGATTACACGGCCATTTTAAGAAGTCTAATATGAAAGTAGTGCTAACAAGAATTTAGTTGGTATTAACAATTTGCCGTGTATTTTTTAATAGCTGCAAGATGATTGCAAGACAATGATGCATATATTCATAGTACTCTATGAATGATGCTCTTTGAGTTTACAAATAAGAACCATTTCATTTTATTCTTGTTTTTTGTGAGTCCATTCTTGGAAATTATTTAAAATAATGCCATATTCTTTGTTTACTGGTTGCAAGTGTAACGAAGTTTGAAAGAAAATTATTATAAAGTAGCTTATTGCGCATTTGTTGATAATTGAAAATAGCTATTTCTTGTTGCTAAATGTTTGAGTAATTCAGGATAATGGATAACTTCAGCTACGAGAACTGTGCTGGAAATGTGTGTTTAGAGCTAAACTAAAAGACGGCGTGTTTTCGAAGTGAGAAATCTCAAATAATAGCTAAAGGAAGGTGTGTGCTAGAGTTTCGTTTATTTCAAATAAATGAATATTAATTAATAACTGGCTCCGCGAATCGTGTACACGGATATACTGTATTGTTTTCCGTGCATTTTATTGTCTAACAGTAAAACAGTTTGGAATGACACTGGCTTTAATAAAATAGGTAGCACAATCTCTGTGAAAAGCACCTAGAGTCTTATTTAAAGTTTCACATATTTAAAAAGTCGTAGGTAACGAGACCAGTTGAAAAGGCCGGTTAAAGTTAACTGATACACTAATGGTAAGTTTTCCATTTTTATATAAAATTTTATTTCTGCCTACCCTATGTGTAAACTCTGTGCACGCCACTGATCTACTTATAGGACATTCCTCTGTGTCAATTTATACTGTATTAGTGACTATTTAACACAGAGATCTCTAAGAAACTTAGGACATTCCAGAGCATCTACTTACACTATGCTACACTAAAATAATGTATAAAGCATTTACTTAATTAAAAAAAAAACGTATCCCTTGTGCACACAATAGTGCCTAACAATATAAGTGAAAGGATACTTACAAATTTAAGCGCGATGCACAGTCCGACTGTACACAGGAACATGCCAGCGAAACCGAGCAGTAGTAGCGTCTTCCGACCCGCCTTCTCCACCAGGACCAGGCTGATGACTGTCATCAACACGTTCATAGCGCCCATACCTAACATGAGATAGACATAGATATACAGTGATAAGTAATGGAGTCACAAACATAAAGCGATAATTATACCGGTAAATCAATATCCGAGATATATCGTACTAATAGGTACACCATTACGCCTCTAACTACTAATGCATTACATGTGTAACAAAAGCAGCTGTAACTATTTAGAGGGGTTTTTACTCATGAAACTAAAAACTTTTCTCAAGCAAACGATAGTAGATAGAGTGGCGACCATACACTGAAAGACGTAGCATAGGCAGGCCTTCCACGCGGTAGACCGATAACCTGGTAAAGGTCGCGAAAAGCCGCTGGATGCGGGCAGCACAGGACCTGTCGGCATGCAAATCGTTAGGAGAAGCCTTTGTCCAGCAGTGGACGTCTTTTGGCTCAAGACGATGATGATATGAAGTAGAAAAGCAGGGAACTCACCCAAAGTAGCGTACTGGGCATGCTCCTTAATCCCCGCCTTCTCAAAGATGTCGGTTGAGAAGAAGATAACGGCATTGATGCCAGAGAGCTGCTGGGCTACCATCACCACGACGGCAATGAAAAGAGGCTGCCGCAAACTGCTGTTAGAGACCAGCTCGCGAAGGGTCACCTTCTTACTGATCTTGTTCTTCTCAGCTTCCTGACAGAGATATAATACTTTACTCTTTATGCTTTTATCGTGTGGCACATTTAACTGTCCTATCCACACGGTACAGACGGCTGTATGATACTTCACTGATTGAAATATATTTTTGTTACCATGTTCTGGCAAATAAACGCTTTACTTTAACAGACTCCGTCAGAGATGAATATCACAATATTTGCAATGCAATTGACAATATTTCAATGGAGACGGACGAAGTTTTTATGGAGTCAAGGTTAGGACAAGGCCTCCACCAATCCGAACTTAGCCCCCGTGTGTGGAGTAATGCCTAACCTTTCCGATCTATGGGAAGAGACCCGTGCCCCTGCAGTGGGGACGATATAATTTGGTAACAAAACTACCTAGGACAGCGTACTTTTCACAGTTGATAGCTTTAGTTTAGATTACGATTTCTGATCTGATGTTTATCTTAGTTTTTGCGTGTTTACCAGCAAAAAAGAATTTAGGAATACTAGTTACTCGATTAGAATGCTACCAAAATGACAAAACATCAAGACTTAAAGATGACATATCTCTGATGTTGTAATGCAAAGCCATCCAGGTTACAGCCGTGTCTGTGGTAAGTTAGAGCCACGACTGCTTCCTGAGTATAGGTAATTAATTATACATATAGGTAGATTACCTGATGCATATCCTCCATTTCTCCGTGGACAGCTACATCGCCTCGCAACCAGTTGAGAGCTGAAATAAATATTTTAAAAAAATGTAGAAAGTCAGTTGCGGCTTGCGTGGTCGCATCGATCACGCAGGTTAAATGACTACAGACACGGTCATAACCTGGATGAGTTTGACTGTTAGTGGCATTTATCTCGACCGTTTCCGTGCTTCGCAAGGCACGTTAAGCCGTTGGTGCCGGCTGCTATCGCTAGCAGGCGTTAAGCCATGTCAGAGGCCTTATCATATAAACTTATGATACTGGGGTTGGCCACTAGCCCCACAACCTCCACCAATCCGGACTTGGCCCCCGTTTGTGGAGTATGGCCTAAACCTTCCCGAGTTATGGAAAGAGACCCGTGCCCCTGCAGTGGGGACGTAATGAGTTGTTAACAACAATGTTTATGTAACTAAACTAAGTTACTTTAGTCCATATCTTGGTTTGGATATTCTAATATCCAAACCAAGTTTTCCTGCCATCTAAAAAGTCATGCACACAAAGCACTAACTAATTAGTGGGGTGTATGACTATACTAGTCATTTGACTTATTTTTATCATCTTTCAAATACCAAGTGACTTGATAGTTTTTTCGTCACCGATGGATTAATTTATTCATTCTGTCTGATTCATTAAAAATCTATTTAAGTGTTGATGCAGTCAACTACTCCACTGTCAGTTCCGTTGATATTTTCTTACCTCTTTGAGCATGTAGCTCTTGCCCGCGATTCAGCAGCAAATACTTCGGTGACTCGGGGCATAGGGGTAGCATCACGCATTGCAACACAGCTGGTATGGCCGTGAGTGAGAGGAGCCAGGGCCAACCGTCAGGGGTGCCGAGGATCGAAGCCAACCCCAGGACTTGGGAGAGGAGAATCGTGAGGGTAATAGTGAGCTGGTACACTGTGCCAATCTGGAAGATAAACATGCAGGTCTCATAAATGATAGATTAGATACTGATGCTTTTTTTAGTTTTGTTTGGCAGTTGGCGTTATAAACTATTTATTTCTTTCTTTGATGCCAAAAAATACATAAGTATGTTAATCTTCTTATCCCGTGCCGCAGTTAACTATCTCTCCTCAAGGTTAAGGAACGTGGTAATCTGGTGTTGGACCTATCATCATCAAATACGGTTACTTGTAATTCATTAAGATTTACACCTGTACAGAAATGTGCAACGCGACTTTCATATACATTTAGTAACCAGATATGCAGGTTTCCTCGCGATGTTTCCTTCACCGTTAAAGCAATCGGTATGAAAACGTAAGTAATTTTCGAGAAACTCATTGGTACATTGGCTGGGATTTGAAGCCGAGACCTCTATTTGTTTGTTTGTTTGTAAACTCTTTATTGCATACAATAACACATAAAACAGAAAATACAAAATAAATAAAAACACCCTTAGAGCCGCCATTTTTTTTTAATTCTCCCAAAGCGAGCCCAAAGCGGCGATGTTTTAGATGCTCTAAAATAAACTTGGCGTTGCTAAAATCACATATGTGAAATGCCAAATAAAAAAGAAGAGAGAGAGAGGGAGGGAGAGAGAGAGAGAGAGAGAGAGAGAGAGAGAGACCATGAAAATTAAATTTCGTGATAAAACTAAATAAATATTTGAAGAAGAAAAATAAATATTTTTAGTAGCATCTCATGAATGTTTATATAATGTGTCGAGCAGATCATATAGCGACAAAATGGACGTAGCATAATCACCAGCATTTGAATTTTTTCATAATCCATTTTATAGTAATCGTAAAACAAAAATCCTTGCGATGGTAAAGTCGTACACAGTTTGAAATTCATCAAGAATACACCTTTCTTGCCAACATTCCTCGACCCATATTCTTCGTCTGACTTTCCGACGTCTTACTTAATACTTAGTCCGACGACTAATGCTGAGTGGGGACCCTTTTTTAGTGTCACTATGCAGCACCTACATTTATTTTTAGCTTAAGAACGAATGTCTTACTTTAAGGTGTTGTGTTTTTACATTAAATAAAGAGTTTATATTTCTATTTATTTCTATACTTTATTAATATGTTCTTCCATTTCTTCTTCTTCCGCCAAAAGCGCAATTATAATCATATCCCAGTCCACCATTGTTGACGAACCGCGACAAACTGGCATTTTTCGGTAGATGGGAACCCAGAACGCTTTACTCGCGCAGGCTCGCGAGGTCGCGCGCATGCTCGAGCATACGCGATCCGTCAGAAAATGCCCGAGACCGCGCGAGAGTTATTCCTCTCTGTCTGCGCTGACCCTTATGTTGACATTTTTTTTTTTTTATATAAATTCGAATTTAAAGTAATTTTATAATATTGACATTACATTACATTTACACAAAAAAAAAATATTTTGACCTAATATATAGAAAAATTTCGACAAACTGCATGCTTTATTATTATTATTTTTTGTTATTTCTTTATTATATCTTAAATTAACATGAAATTCTATAATTATTATTTTATTTTAGACAAGAATTGACTTCCTTTCTCCTAATTTTGCTGTGCCCTACTCAGGGTCCATGTTGATACCATTATATTTTAACACCTCTGTATTTTTGTAAACACATGGTATGCAATAAATAAATTGAAATTGAAACTATCCTAAGTTTTTCCCCGCCCTCTATCTGCTAAACTCTTTACAAAATTTCCATGAAAGCTGCTGCGTTGAGTTATAAATATCGTTGTTTTCTCAAAATTTCGGTGTAACCACAAAATACATACAGAAGATCCGCTCAATATGCTCACTAAAATCCCAAGCATATACATGCTTATAGACGTATACATCGTTCTAGGCAAGGTCACGATACTGTGCGATCGTAACCTTGCTTCGAACGACCGTATACTTCTTTAAGCATGTATATAGGGTGACTTTAAATTGATACCAAAGGGTGTGTATGTGCTCACGATAACAAACAACTTTCCCTAAAGAACCCATAGTCAAATCGCAAAAAGAAAATTGACTCTTTATACTAATTTAGCCGGTCCGTTGACCGATTTGTATGGAGGGTCCAAATTTTTTTTGATATTTGACTATGGGTTCCTAAGTGAAAGTTGTTTGTTATCACGAGTACATGCATAGCCTTTCGTATCAAGAACTAATTTAAAATCACCCTGTATGCTTACGATTTTAGTGGTTTGTATTGAGCGGACCTTCTGTGTCTATTTTGTGGTGTAACATCCAAGGGAAGGCAATACTTGTACAGCACAAAATACATATAGCCTAAGTCATATATATTGCGTTGGGGAATCTTTGTAAACCCGCTTCTATCTTCGGCATCATCATCATTACACCAGGTGAGATAATGCCAAGGTCTTACCAATTGTGGATAAATTTTTTTATGTATTAGTGTTTTGATTCTTATATTTTGATACTCACAGATCCTCTCAACGAAACAGGCGATATCTCGGCCAAGTACATTGGGGCGAGGCCCGCGTTGAGACCGCTGTTGATGCCTATCAGCAATCTGCAACGAGACGGTGTCAAATGTCATCAACGTGTCAACAATCACTGGAAACAATACGGTGTCAACTATCAAGAATGTTACGAGATGGTAAACAGAGTTCTTTAAATCAAGACAGATATACATGATGTTTTTTTTGCGAAATTTTATTTGTTTCACTTTTGTTAACTGCGGCTTCTACTCATGAAACTGAACAACTTTCCCAAAGGAATCCCTACAATCGATGCAAAAATAAATTTGAATACCCCATGAAATCAACCTGTATAGTGTGCATACCTTAAATGGCACGCACTACTCATGAAACTAACAACTTTTCCCAAAGAACGAAGGAACCCATACAGAATTTTAACAAAAAAAAAATTATCTCCATACAAAGTTCACTATACGATTACATGATTTTTTTATATGAAATGTCCAAAAACGTTTTTTGAATTTAGTATGGGTTCCTTGGGACAAATTGTTAATTTCATGAGACAAACCTATGGGATAGCGTAAGCATACTTACCCTTAAAAGAACAAAGCTTCAAACGCCCTGTATACAAAGTGCAACGACAAACTTATGAATGAACCTGTATGCTAATGAGGAACCACACTTTGGTAATATCTTGTTGCTCCTACTTGTGCATATAAGAATTTAGTAGGAGCACTTTTAAAATGAGCTCCTTCTGCTCATAAGAGTGAAAAAGTTTGTTGAAAACGCCAACATTTTTAGACTCTTTATATATGGTAACTATGAACTGGTTGGTAATCTTTCAATGAGAAGTACAAAAAAAATTACATACATTTGCAATTCTTACCTGCCAAGAATCAACATTTCAGCAGAATTTGCCGCTTTGGCAGAACCTTCAAGTGCTGCCGCCAAGAAAACCAGAACATTGTTCATCAGAAGACCTCCTTTGCGGCCGAATCTGAAATAAAATGAAATAAATATCGTAAAATAAAAAGCAACTAGAAGGCGTGAACGGAAGGAGTGAAATTTTGAAAATATAAAATGATACCACTGCGCGCAACACCTAAACAAATAAAAGCAAAAATGCAGTTATTGATACTATAAAAATGACCCGGCATAATGCTAAGTGGTGATGGAGGCCTTATTAGTGGCACATACCAAGTACTTTATGTCAAAATTTTTAAAATGTTAATTGTAACTAGTAAACATTTTCTTTCTTACTTTCTTTTTTTCTTAAAAATTAAATCACTCTTTAATTTTATTTTTAATTTAATTCAACTGTAAATCTGTTCTGTGTGCAATAAAGAGTACCTACTTATCTTATATTTGGAATCCAAACATTCAGGGGGAAATTTAATTACCTGTCAGCAATAAATCCAGTGACAATTCCACCCAGCATCCCGCCCACGCAGTAGACAGAAACGGCCACAGACCATATTGTGGTCACTTTAGGCTCGTCCCTCGCTGCCACCGTCAAATTGGTACCCGATAGCGCCTCTTTTTGCAACCATTCTGACATGACCTGAAACATTCAAGCACTTTTTTATTGTGATAAGTAGCAAAAGGGGGACGGCCCACCAGATGGAAAGTAGCTACCGCCGCCTATGAGCATCTGAACCCCAGATATAAGAGTTACCTATCAGTGTCATGCTGATCTTTGAGGGCCAAGATGGAATGCCTCTTATGCCGGTAATTGCCGCAAGCCTTGTACACACCAAAGGTATGGTAAGAAATATTATAGCATAGCTTCTGTGCGTGGGGTTCGCTCCCAAAACAATTCTTGTTATAAAGAACTACTTGAGAAATCGAGATCAAAAGGTAGCCTTCTCCGTATGATCCGTGTGACAGTCTACGGGCTTGCCTTTAATTAAGATTGGTTGAGATGTGGTTGAGTTGAGACGTGGAGGTATCAAGAGAAGTACAAACAAAATCACATTTATAATGTTACGATTTAGGATGAAAAAACGGAAGTAATTAACAACAAATGCTGGGAAATGCAATCTATGGGGTGGTATTCCAGTTATAAATATGTTCATCTATCTATCAGTTGTATACAGGTGATTGGTAATTCGACGTGATCCTTCAAAGGAGTTATACTTGAGGTCATTTGCAAAAAATTAAGTCCAATTAACCAGGGGTCAAAAATGTATGGTTACCGAGATATTACGGTTTTTACATTTTTTGAAATTTTCTGCCTTGTTACCAAAAACGATTAATTATGAAAAAACTATTACACTGTATACATGATGAAGTAAAAAGACCGTTCCGTTGAAATTACAATTTAGCAAGTTTTTAATGTTTTAATAAAGAGTTTTTTAACGAATATCCTTAAGAAAAGATAATTAAAAGTTGTCATATGTCATATTATAAATACACGCTGATTTATTAATGGTGGAATAAACATATCCAGGCTATTACGGGTCAAATATGAATAACACTTGTTAAATAAATATCCAAAAAAATTTTTTACGTCTCCACACAAATCGATCACTGGATTGTTTTTTTTTTTTTTATGGAGAGTCCAAAATGTTAATCGTTTATTTAAAAAGTAGTACCTCGGTAGAACAAAATGTTGATAGCCTGGGTGATACCTATTCATATCCAGCATTTTTTGATGATACCTATTTTTTTAATCACTTGTATATCAATGTATATAATATAGGTAGGTTGGTTAATAAAAATATAGGTGGTATAACCTATGGTTTCTTACATGAATGCCTACTAAATTACCTTTTTATTATTATAGTTTTATTTCCTTCGTGTTTTATCAATCATTTTGTGACGCATGACAAGGCCACGGTGCCACATTGTTCTGTTTTATGGTAAATATTACAGACTAGTTTCACGTTAAATTGCTATAGTTACTACCCACTAGAGATGGGTAGAACTAACCGGATCCAGTTCCGCTGATTGGCGGTTAAACTAATGGACACTAATGGATGTTGTAACTGTAACTATGAATCTCCGGCTGCACGTCGGATCAGGGTCTATGGGTACTGATTCTACCGATGGAATAAAACGATTATATGTATTAATATACATTATAATACTAATATACTAATGTCGGAGTTGCATTGCGAACCCGGAACAAAAGTCCGCAAAAACTCAGACATAATATGGGGCAGGTGCGGAACTGGCATTTGGAAACATCCGCAGAGATGGATTTAGATCCGGACCCAAGTCATTTAAAAACTCGGACGTACGTACCCTACAATAAGGTTAGATAACTATAATATGTATTATATTATTATATTGAAATAATTATTAACACTTTGATAGACGGTTGACATAATTAAAATGTTATTGTTATGTCATTTGACCGTCAAATTGATAACTAACAGTATAAAGTGTGAGGAAAAATACTTTGCTTGTTACTTGTTACTAACAGCAAAAATCAAAATATGTTACGAACGCTACAAAAATAAAAAATGGATTATTCTTTATCCCGTTCCTTCATGATTCGCTTGGGTGGGATAGACTTTTTTGCGATAGAGCGATGCCTCAGGCAGAAAGTTATAGAAACTAACTAAAGACTTACTAGGTATATATGTAATACATATTAACATAATAATACAACAATGTTATGCGCATATTATCGCAGTTTCATTCATCTTAAAAGTAGGGCAAAGTCCAGTCTGTTTAACTCGACGCGCTCTAAAATATCCCACATTATACATAATATACAGGGTGTAAGGGACAGGTTTTCGAAAATTTTAAGGGCTTGCTCAGTAGACGAAACTGAACAACTTTCTACAAGTTTTTTTTTTCAGGAAACGAAAAACATCGGCTTTTCCATACAAACTGTCCAATCAAGTTTATAATTTTGTATGGAAAAGCCGATTTTTTTTTCCTGAAAAAAAATCTTGTGGAAAGTTGTTCAGTTTCGTCTACTGAGCAAGCCCTTAAAGTTTTCGGAAAACTGTCCCTTACATCCTGTATACACAGGGTTACTCGTACATACCCGTAAAACTCTCAACTGGCGAATGAAAGTGAACAACTTTTGTTTACCAATTTAATTGTTATCACGAAAAACTTGACTTTCGATCATTTATAAAAAAAAATGAATTTTATGAACCAAGTTTGTATGAAAAGTTTTTTGTGGTTTCGACTTTAGGCGTATACGCTAAATAGACCTTAGGCGTATACGCCCTTTGAGCCCAGAAGTATCGATATACACAGGGTGACTCGTGCATACCTGTATAAACTCTCAACTGGCGAATGAAAGTGAACAACTTTTGTTTACCAATTTAATTTTTATCACGAAAAACTTGACTTTCGATCATTTATTTAAAAAAAATTGAATTTTATGAACCAAGTTTGTATGAAAAGTTTTTTGTGGTTTCGACAAAGTTTTAGAACTAAAGTTGTTCAGTTTCATGAGTAGAGTCATCAGTTAAGAGGTGTGCAGCTATATACGAGTCACCTGTATCTATAGTATTAATGTAGTATAGACATACAGAGGGTAACAAAAATATATGGGACCCTAATTACTGAAGAACTTTGGTTCTATCGCTGAAATCCCAAAAAAATATCTTCATGCAAACCAATAAGCCAATTTATTTATTGACTATCTTCCGCCCGCAACTTCGTCCACGTGGACTTAAGAATTGTGTCCAGAAAGAAAATGTTAAGATAGCGCCATCTAGTGACGAAGTGGAAGTTTTGAGTTTTTAAGTATTCCTACGGGAAAATTTTCCGGGATAAAGAATTGATGAACAGATTTGGATGAAATTTGGTATGTAGATAGATAAAGCAATCGGTTAACACATATACAGGATATAACAGAAGTGTGTGACAATACTTCAAGGTTGGCTTTTACCCATCAAACTGAACAACTTTTGTTCTACAACTTTGTTGAAATCGCAAAATTTTTTTTGGAATTTTCATACAAATCGATCAGCTGGCGAACCAAGTTTGTACACTTCTGTTACATCCTGTATAAACATAAACTTATGATAAAAAGTATCATTTATGTGTTAGCCGAGTGCTTTATCTATCTATCTACTGTTCAGTAGTTTCAGCGTGAAAGCTGTACCAACAGACAAACAAGCATCCATACTTTCGCGTTTATAATATTAGTGAGATAAGTGAGATGAGAAAACTAATTTTGTATGGATGCGATTTTTTGTGATTTAATGTAAGTAAAACAAGCAGTACAACATGTGGACCTTTGAAAGTCCAGTTAACAGGTACACACCTATTTTGGTACAACTATTGTATGCAGAATATAATGACCACGCTGAATACGTTAAAAACAACCGACTTCAATCGCAACAACTCCAATTTTGAATGAATGAATGAATGAATGAAAACACTTTATTGCACAACAAAACAGGAAAATAAAAACATCAACAATCAATCAATTTTGCTATGTTTTTGTTGATTTTCTCTAAAACCGCTGAATCGATTTCGATAAAATTTATAGAGGACCACCTGTGAAGTATACCCTTTTAAACAAAAAAAGAATTTTTCAAATCGGTTCAGGCGTCTTCGAGTAATAGGTGAACATACATTTAAAAAAAAACGACGAATTGAGAACCCCCTCCTTTTTTTGAAGTCGGTTAAAAAAGAACAACCCTGGAACCTGAAACAGTGATCCCACTCAATTTAGTACAAGTAAGCGGAAAATCATAGTAAAAGTTGTTCAGTTTCATATAAAAAATTATGTATAAAATTTTCGGGAGTGGTTTTTTACACCCTGTAATTATGTAGGTTTACTTATAATACAATATAGGGTGACTTTAAATTAGTTCTTGATACCAAAGGATATGCATGTGCTCATGATAACAAACAACTTTCCCTAAAGAACCAATACTCAAATCGCAAAAAAAAAAATGTGGAGTCTTCATACTAATTTGGCCGGTCCGTTGACCGATTTGTATGGAGGGTCCAAAACTTTTTTTCAGATTTGACTATGGGTTCCTTAGGGAAAGTTGTTTGTTATCACGAGCACATGCATAGCCTTTCGTATCAAGAACTAATTTAAAGTCACCTGTATATTATATGACTTCCATTCTGCGGTGCATTCAAAACGCTTATACATACTTATATTTGTACCTTACAAAATTTTCTGAATTTTTTTATTATTATTTTTGTACAAACTTACATTCTGCGGTGCGTTCAAAACCCCGGTATTGTAACCATGCTGGAAGGCTGACCAACACGCTGAGGAGACCACGGCAAACGCCAGGCGCAGGTTCATAGCCTGGTGACAAAAACAAAACTTGGTTAATTCATGGTTCTGACTGACTCGGTGGCTAAGTGGTTAGCGATCCTGACCTCTGATCCTAGAGTCGTGGGTTCGATCTCCACACAGGGCAAACTTTTCTGTGATGAGCAGAATTGTTTGCTCTGAGTCTGGGTGTATTATATCTATATATGTATGTACAGTAATACCCCGCTTTACGCGAGGGATACGTTCCGCAAAAATTCGCGTTAAGTGAAATTCGCGTATAAGGGGGTCACGTTTAATCATAACCAAAAGTCATAACAAAATGCAAATCAATACTTTAATTCTAAAACCACATTGTGTAGCGTTACATTATACATTTTTTTTACGGAAAAATGTATCTATTGTCTTCTGGGTTGCGTTTCGTTTACGATCTTGTAAAATATTTTCATAACACGCGACACTGCTTTTTACTGATTGACACACTGTTAAAACACGGTCATCATCACTGTCTATGCTCTGCAATATGTCCAAACCTGAATAAATCTTTGAAAGAGCATTTTGTATTGCACTTGAAGATAAAACTCTCTCTTCTACTTGTTCCTCCTCACTATTGAAAGGATTATTCTGTAACTCGATTAAATCTTCGTTGCTGAGAGGTTCGTCATCCATCGCTATAAGATTTTCGAGATCTTCTACTGTGACACCTTCCAGTTCAGAGCCTTCAATCATTGTAGCAATGTCTTCAAGCACTTGTCTCTGCATCTGAACACTTCTCCTAGGTGCTTCCACTACATCAGGCCAAAGATTACGCCACACACCATTCATGCAACTTTTTTTAACTTCATTCCAGGCCTGGTCTATGTTGTGTATTGCCTTCATGATGTTGTATGATTTCCACCACTCTCGCATAGACTGTCTTCCTTCGCCGACAGTTTCATGAATCAGCTGGCTAAATGTGCGGCGATGGTAATAAGCTTTGAAGTTTGCTATTGCTCCCTGGTCCATAGGTTGTAATATTGACGTAGTGTTTGGTGGAAGGAACTTTACGTACACTTTTAAGTCTCTGGGCGTATCTAAAACGGTTGGATGTCCTGGGGCATTGTCTAAGAGTAGTATAACTCTACGTTCAAGTCCGTTTCTGTCACAGTAGGATTTGACTGAGGGGCAAAAACTGTTAGAATACCAATCTTGAAAAACTTCTCGTGTAACCCACGCCTTTCGGTTGGATCGCCACACAACTGGTAGGCTTGCTTTATTAGTACCTCGCATTGCTCGGGGTGTTTCTGATTGATACACCAGTAAAGGTTTAAGCTTAAAATCACCAGTGGCATTACCACCCAGCAGTAAAGTCAATCTATCTTTCGCGACTTTGAAACCGCTAGGTTGACGTTCTTCTTTAGATATGAAAGTTTTAGAAGGCATTTTTTTCCAGTAAAGCCCGGTCTCATCAACGTTGAAAATGACACAGGCAGGAATTTTTTTTCGTGCTACAAACTCTTGAAACTCGTCTGGAAACTCTGTTGCAGCTTGAGTTTCTGCGCTGGCGGCTTCACCCGTTATGCGGATATTGTGAAGATTCGAACGCCGTTTAAACCGGTGAAACCAGCCCTTACTGGCATTAAAAGTCGGGGTGGAACTCCCTTCACCTTCTTGTGACTTTAGCATCTCAAACAAAGAGTTTGCTTTTGTACATATGAGAGCTTGACTCAGCGGCGTGTTCTTTTTATTTAAATCGTCGATCCAGACTGCTAGCAACTTTTCCATTTTTTCTAGGATAGCGGGCCTCGAACGAGTCAATATTGTTGCACTTATAGGTGTCGAACTTTCACTGGAAAGTTTAATTTTTTCCCGATTTTTAAAAATCGATCGTACAGTCGATTCTGAGAGTCCAAAATCTCTGCCAACTATTGTTGCTTTGCCTCCATTTTCCATTCTTCTTAAGACTTTTAATTTCAATTCCAAAGTTAAGCTTTTGCGCTCCTTTTTCTTCGGCGGCATTTTTAACGTAGCTTTGAATTATTTTCACCAAAGGTTAGAACACGACTGCCAGCTGAGATTAAAGAAACACTCCGCATGACTCAAGCGGCTGCCCAAAGATCTCACTCGTTTCACCGAATAGTGGCACATCACTTATTATTTGCCACCAAAATGTTCAGTCATTAAATAATAAAACAGATAAGCTCGAAGTTTTGTTAAAGTCAGACTTAAAATGTGACGTATTAGCTGTTACAGAGCATTGGCTCAGTAACGGCAAATTAAACTGTATAAGTTTTGATGACTATACATTGTTATCGGCCTTTTGTCGGAAACGGTGTATTCATGGTGGGTCTTGCCTATATGTTAAAAATAATTTAAAAGCGGTTGAAGTGCCCGATCTATGTAATCTTTCAAAGGAACTATGCTGTGAAATATCTGCAATAAGACTTATTGATTATGACTTGACTGTAATCTGTATATATAGGACAAACACAGCTAGTAGTAGCGAATTTTTGACCCACCTAGAACGTGTGCTCGAAAAAGCATGTGAATGTAGCCAAGATATCGTAATGGTCGGTGATATGAATATAAATTGTATTGGGGAACGCACTATCGAACTCAAAAATCTGTTCGAACTTTTGTCATTGTATAACTTAACGAGTGTGGTGGACTTCCCCACTCGAATTACCGCGCACTCATCTACAGCCTTAGACCACGTCTATACGAATACGCCAGCCGGTCTGATCTGTGCCTCACCGGTAGTCTCAAACGTGAGCGATCACCTCGCAGTGCGAGTGACTGTAACCTGCCAGCGCCGGGCGAGGGCGGTGCTTACCCGGACGGTAAGAGATTACTCTGCCTCGAACCGAGCTAGATTCGTTATGGCTTTGGAGAGTGTAGATTGGACTGATCTATTTGAGCGTAAGCGTCACTGTGCAGCGACTATGGCGAGGTCAGTAATTAATATAATTTGTGACAAGATTGACAGCAGCTTTCCGCTGAAACAAAAATCAATTCATAAAAAAACTGACACTTGGGTGAATAACGACATCTTTAATTTAAAATCCTTACTATTTGACTTTATTTCACTTGGACATAAATTTCCTTTTAATGACGAGCTAGCTACTCGAATAAATTTAATGAAAGATAAATATAATGCACTTATTACACAATGTAAATCTAATCACTATTCCAAACAACTGAGTAAGGCTCAGAATGCCAGCAAAGTTATGTGGCAAATAGTGAACAAAGAGAGGGGCAGGACTAGTCGACCGACCTCTGATTTTTCTGAAATCGCTGTCGATTCTAGTGGAGCCAAGTTCGACTCACAGAAAGACGCAGTCGATGCGATGAACGCTGTGTTCGTAGGGGCTGCGGCGGCGTGCGGCGCCCCTCGCGCCTGCCTGCCGCGCGTGCGCAGCGCTCTGCAGGCAGCGCGTGCGCCCGCCGACCGCTCGCTGTGGCTGCAGCGCTTCACTGCGGGTGAAGTGTACCACACGATCACAGCGCGCATTCCGCATAAGTCCACAAAAGATGTTTACGACATCTCTATGGACTTACTCAACGAAACGTCTCACTCGGTCGCTTCCATACTGGCGGAGCTGTACAATGTATGCCTCAAGCAGGGACTTTTTCCTGAAGCCTTAAAGATGAGCAAGATAGCTCCCCTTTTTAAGGGTAAAGGCAAGAGGGAAAATATTGACGGATACAGGCCGGTCTCAATAATACCAGCGGTCGCTAAAGTACTGGAGAACGGGTTGAGTGCGCGCTTAACAAAGTACCTGGCTGCATCGGAAGCGCTATCTGAGCGCCAATACGCTTACCGAACGGGCCGATCCACGACTGCGCTTGCGCGTGAGGTAGTACGCCAGGTGCTGGCCGCGCGGGAGCGAGGTCTGCAGGTGGCTGTCCTCTGTTGTGATCTCTCCAAGGCGTTTGACGTAGCCGATCATGCCGTTCTTGCTGAGAAACTGCATTATTATGGTATCGGAGGCAGCGCGCACGCCTTGCTGACTGACATTTTGCGCGACAGATCGCAGATAGTTGTAGCCGGGGGAGGCCGGGTGAGGTCAGATGCGCTTACGACATCAATGGGCGTTGCACAGGGGTCATCTGTATCTAACATCCTCTTTTCCCTACTTCTGAATGACTTACCACAGTGTGTAACTGCTGGTGAAGTGTACATGTATGCAGATGACGTCGCTTGCATTGTTAGTGCATCTAACTCAAATGAGCTAGAGCAACAACTTAACCAGGCCGCGAATCAACTTGTTAACTGGTTCACGTATAATGGTCTCGCTTTGAATCTTACCAAAACCCACTTTATACATTTCCATCTTGGAGGGAAACCACCGAGTGGAATAACGGTAATCGCAGGGGGAAGCAAAATAGCGCAGGTCGAAGCGACTACCTTCCTGGGATTTGAACTCGATCGAGGTCTGACATGGGCATCTCACATAGACAAACTGTGTGACAAGCTAGGAGGCGCATGCTTTGCGTTACGTCGTCTCGCCAGAGTGGTTCCCCGGAAGGTAGCGCGCTCTTGCTACTTTGCCACCGTACACTCGCTGCTACAATACGGCGTAGACTTGTGGGGACGCGCCGCGGACTGCGAGCGCGCCTTCCGCATGCAAAAGAGAGCAGTTCGAGCAATCGTACAAGTGTCGCAGGATACTTCTGCGAAGCCGTACTTCGTACTGCTTCGGATTCTTACTTTGCCTTCAGTGGTAATACTCCAGACAGCAGTGTACGTATTTCGCCACCTCGGTGACTACAAGCGACCCGTTGACGTCCATTCGCGTAACCTGCGCCACTCAGGGAGACTGCTGCCTGTGCCACGCCGTCTCGCGAAGTCGGACAAGTTAGTGCACGTAATGGGCCCGACTGTGTATAACAAGTTGCCTGAGAATGTCACAGCAGCCCCCTCGCTGAGCTGCTTCAAAAATAGGCTTACAGCATGGCTTATCGAGCACGCGTTCTACAGTTATGAGGAATTTTTAAATTTTAAATCACCTAATTAGGATTATTATTATTAATAATAATGTATTATTATTGTATTATATTATTATTTTTGATTTCTTTGTATTATTTTAATAATACTATTTTAAAAATCTGATTTATTTTTCATGTTGTGTTTTTATTTATTGTGATTTATTTTTCATTATAATAATGTGAAATGCTTTTTTTATAATGATTATCATTTTAATTTATTTTATTTTAATTTAATGTATGAATTGACCTGTAATATTTTGACATATTATCAATAAATGAATATGAATATGAATATGAATATGAATATGAATATGAATATGAATATGAATATGAATATTAAAATATGTAATGTACTTACGTAAGACGAACGAAACAAAAAAGGGAATCCCCAAAAAGTCCTACTCTGAAGGGATTCCCCATTCTTTTATTTACGAGAATGGTCAGAGAAAGTGGGAATTCCCGCGACCAAAGACAAGTTAGGCAATTACTTACATTACTAAATATGTAGGTATATGTAACCAATCCGCGTAAAGAGAGGCATTATAGCGCGAAATTTGAAATTCGCGTAAAATCGAAAACGCGCATAACGAGGTCGCGTAAAGCGGGGTATTACTGTATTTAAAAAAGTATATGTGTATATATATCAGTCTCTGGTTCCCAAGATACAGGGAATCCTAGTTTGGGGCCAGATGACCATGTGTGATTTGTCCCAGATATTATTTATTATTATTTATTTATTTATGGTTAATTCACTGAAACATACTACCAATACATAAAGTCGACCTACATACCATATGGGGAAGAAAACTGACAAAGCTCGCCGATAGAGGCGCTGATATCGCTTGACTCATACTAACTGTAAAAACGTATAGAAAAAATTGTTTACGTGAACTAAACATAAGATTATTTAAAAAACGCTGCGTTGTGTGGGCGATTGGTTGCAATAATAATGGAAATCATTAATTTCCTAAAGATTCTCGGATGAAGAAGACGTGGGAAAAGTTACGTTTTCAATTATGTACTTTTCAACTTCGCCTTTAATTGAGGAACAGTCCAAGTCGCATACATTTTTCATTAAACAATTTTACAGAAAAAAAACTAATTTATAACACCTCGATAATGAAAAACGCGGAACAAATTGAAAGTTGTTATGAGTCAAGCGTCCGTAGCGCCATCTGCAAATAGCTTTGCGTTTTCTTCCCCAATAACTTCTCAGACAGACATATAGTCGATTCGGTGTTTACGATTTTTATTTGACAGGACTCTTGTCTTTTCGATACAGAGAGAAAAAGATAAAACACATAAATTAAGTTTAGTTCTGTCAAATAAGTTTAATCGTGAAAACCGAATCGACACCATAAACACCATGCTCGTAAAAGATCGCCCAACTAATTTATACCAGTTTCTGCTATTAAGTAATACAAAATAGTTATAATATCTAGCTACGATTAAAAAATATCCAAGAAGCCAAGCTCTAGAGGGTTAAATTAAATTTACAATGACAAATATTAACTTTACTCCTTAAATAATCAAAGCTTTACTCATTTAAGAAACTTCGTCATCTATTTTTTACCTAAGATCTCATACAACTAGTAGATAATAAAAAAGAACATAAGAGAAAAAAATATTTAGTTTATAAAAACTAAAAACACGCTTTTCAATGTATTGGAAAAGTTAAAATAAGTGAAATGAGCCGACAGGTTTACTAACAGCCATTGCAGTGTTCCAAACTTAAAATAAGCAAAATGAGAACCAACTCGACGGGTTTACTAACAGCCATTGCAGTGTTCCAAACTTAAAATAAGCAAAATGAGAACCAACTCGACGGGTTTACTAACAGCCATTGAAGAGTTCCACTAGCGACCTCATCATCAGCCGGACAGCGACGGCGCAGCGTCCCTGCGCCTTACGCCTTACTATTATTAAACTCTATTGAATTCTGTTTTGGTGAATCATACTCGTTTTATCAAAAAAAAACGTTACTTATTTCTTAGTTTAGTCATTGGCTAACTAAAAAATGATTCCTAGTCTGTGGCGAAAGATCATTATCTTTGTAACGGCCGTTAAGTTAGTAAAAAACCGGTCAAGTGTAAGCTGAACTGGCAAGAGGTAAAGAGGCATAATAGATTTGTGTATCAGCCAAAAATATTTTTCTTTTATTCATTTAGAGATCCTTAGCGCGAGGCGAGACCAAATCTGTCTGGTTTTTATTATTTTGTCCTCTACATGTAGGTACTAATTTTGCTATGTGTATAAATAACATTTTTCTTGTACAGATCCACTTTTTTATGATAGTTATATTCTGTAAATTGTAATTTTAACGTGCTACTCCTGCTACCAGATGGACGCACAGACAGTTACATGCCATAAGCTTAGCAATATTTAACTACGGAACCCTAAACAAATGTAAAACGTGATGTAATTAAATAGTCTTGATACGATTGTTATGTCAGCCGAGTTTCTGAACGTTACTACACACGTACAGGTCAATAACTTGTAGCCGGCTTTTATAAAAACCTTGAAGTAAAAAAAAATTGAGTCTGTTCTTATACTATAGCTTTAGCTACTCTGTGGCTACAAGAAAGCTGGAAATATTTTTTCAGTTGGTCCTTCGAGCCGGATATTTATATAATTCATGACTCATAACTGCATTCACAAAAGTCTATATCTTCACACATTATGTCATCTTATCCATTGAACACATGTTGGATAAGTCAAGATGGATGACGAAGTTTCATAGTTGAGTAAAGTTAATATTTGATCTATCGTTGTAAATTTAGCATACCCCGACCTTGGTATCTTGGATGTATCCTAGATATAGAACTCATTTGTATATTAGCAAAAACTGGTTTTTGGTTAGGCGATCTTTACGAGTATGGTGTTTTAATATATATCTTAGAAATATTGAATAAACTACACTGAGCAACAAAATAGTAGCTTTGTTCTCCCACCTAAGGAAAACATAAAACATTTTTGTAATCTTCTTAGCAAAGGTAAGAACGCACGATAAAAAAGTCAGAGTTAGCTCTTTCTTTTCTTTTTTTTCTTTTTTACGATTTTTAACAAAACGAATGAATATTTTACGGCTCCCTTATTTTGTGGAAAGAAATTAAGATTCGATTACAAAAAGTGTATTTTTAAGGATTTTTAAAGATGAGTGAGACAAAAATTTGAAGCGGTCGTTGCTCAGTGTGGCTTGCGTGGTTAGGTACTTCGATCACGCAGGTTAACCGACTACAGGCACGGTCATAACCTAGATGTGTTTGACTGTTAGTGGCAAATTATCTCGATCGTTTCCGTGCACGTTAAGCCGTTGGTGCCGGCTGCTATCACTAGGTGACAGTCGTTAAGCCATGTCGGAGGTCTTATAGACGGGCGGCTTGAAAACTTTTGACACTAGGATTGGCATCTAGCCCCACAGCCTCCACCAATCCGGATTTGGTCTCCGTGTGTGGAGTATGGCCTAACCTGTCCGAAGTATGGGAAGAGACCCGTGCCCCCTGCAGTGGGGAGGGGACGATATGGGTTGTTAAAGACACGAAAATAGCAGTCCGTGATATTTTTGTTCACGCCAAATGACCGGTTTCGTAAAGGGCAGCGGCGGCGTCACAATTTTTTTCTAAGACCAATCGGTTAGGTTTTGTAGCAAGTTTTACAACATACATGTGGCCCCCACGATTTATCTAGATTGGCAACTGATTTTAAAATATTTAAACACTCTTCAATTGGTATACGGAGTAAAATGTTACAAGTTTATCCGAAAATAAGTTTAAAACTTTTGTAAACAAATGCCTATGTTCAAGAGGATATTATAAAACCATAGATTATAAAAATGACAAAGAAGTGTGGACATGTATAGATCCTCCAGCTCATAGCTTTAGTAATAAAATCAATTGTAATAGTTATTAAGTTTTTATTTCAAAAAATGTGTTGGGGCGAGTTTCTTTTGGGCTCGACGTTTCTTCTCGCTCCGCTAACACTTCCCGAAACGTTGAGTGTACAAGTTCCGAGTGGTAGGAACTTTGTACTAAGTAGAAAAATATGACGATTTAAAAGTAAGTGTAAAGCATCTACTTAAATAAAAAAGATTTTTGATTTTGATTTTTTGAAAGACTTTTTTGGCTATATGTTGTGAACTTTCCACACACGTAAAAAACTGATCGGGAGAATTTATGCAGCTGCGTGACATTTTTGTACCTTACTGTATTGCATTTCGAACACAGTATCGCAAAGAACAAAAAGCGATATTTTATAAAATGGAGAATTCTTGCAAGTTATTTATTTCGATAACGGAAGCTAAACAAACGTAACTATTATTATTTCTGTGGTTAGGGTAGGATACCTAACAAAAACAATATAAATCGCTTAGATGGGAAAATCCTTGCTGACTAGTGCTATTTATTCATATTACATATCTATTTGTTTTGTACACCATTTGCAATTATATACAGCCTTGTCTCGTGAACTTATAATACAGTATTCACTTCATTAAAAATGTCTATTATAAAAATCTGTCGTTATAAGTTCTACTGTTTTCGGAAATATAAATAACAACGTCAACATAATAAAAAGAAGTGTAACCTACGACAAGGCGGTATGATCAAGGAGTCTTAGCCTAAGCAGCCCTAGATACGCACACACAGATTGACACTTGTACAGACATAAAGAAGTGTCTTTGTATGTAGTAAAAATAACGCGATATTTGTATGAAGTGTCCGGGGTCTGGTGGAAACCCAAGGGAGTAAGTTTTTCTGCGATTTCAATAAAAGAGCTATTTTTAATGAACAAAATAAGTATTTCATACCTTTACTGATGCAGTCAATTACCCAATTAGGATACATTTGATTAGACATTGCATTGTAAAGGCGGTCTTTGTGTATGTATTTAAAAAACGCAATATCCGTTTTCGCCAGATTAAAAACGAGTTTTTTGATAAATAAAGTAATTTATACTACAGAGCGGAAATACACTTAAAAGTGGGTGAGTCATACAATAACTGAACAACTTACGAGTATGTTCTACTACGACTTACGAGTATGTTCTACTACTCTGCTCAAAGTGCAATAAAAAAAAATATTTTGACGTTTCATGTAAACCCACTAGCTGATTAGCGAACTTTATATAGGAAGTCCAATTATTGAAAAAAATTAACAGCGCTTTTTGAACTGAAAATGAAATTCTGAAATGAAACTGATTTTTTCCCCCAATGAACGGAAACTCAATACCTACGCAAATAGACAAGGTCAAAATGTTGAACATGTGTGCTGTAAATTAAGAGCTATTCTAGCAAAACTAACCATTCTTAAATACAAACTTCCATATAAAACCTTAAGATTACTCTATATGTCAATGGCAGATTCTGTAATAAGCTACGGCATATCTAGCTACGGTAGGACATATAAAACCTACCTACAAAATATATATGATCTACAACTAAGAATATTGAAAACTATAGTTCCACTTAAAATTAAATATAAATATAAAGACAATTATGATTACTTATTTAAACACTGTAAGGTCATAAACGTGTACGATAAGGTAAAACTTGCAATTGTAACTCAGTATAATAGTAATGTAACTCAATTAAAAAAAAGGGTCAGACCTAATAATATGCGTAATTTGTCATGTACTCCATTGTTCTGCATGCCTAATTTTAATAATGATTATGGAAAAAGAGTCTGGAGGTGCATCCTGCCCTACGTTTTAAATAATTTGCCTAAAGATCTTGTAGAAAAAATAGACTTTAATAATACTAACAAACTAAAAAACGCGTTAAAACGTTTTTTTACACAGGACAAGTACAGCGCGATGGACTCCCAGACAAATAAATTAACTAGCCCTCGAGCGGTAACTGCTAACAGCGCAATATAATCTTCATATTCTAAGATTTCTGCGTTAGTCTTAAGTAAAAAAAAAAAAACTGAAGTGAAGTGAAATAAACAGTTTAAATTTTTTTTTTTTTTTTTTTTTTTTTTAAATATCAAGTAAGGAAAAATATTTAAAAATGCGATCTACAACTTTTTTTCAGTTTTCTATACAAATTCTTGATTCACTATTCAGATTTAGTATGGGAATCTGAAAAAAATATTGAATAGCGGATTTTTTCAATATTTTTCCTATATCTATACTTGATTCTGACTTCTGAGTAAGTAACCACTTAAAATTTCAAACGCACTTTTTTTTTACCCACAATTGGTGAGCCCTTGACATCATCTCACCTTATGGTGTGCCGTATCAGGTAAGTGATGATGATGCCGAAAATGGAAGCGGGCTTACCAAGATTCCCCAACGCAATGGGGAACTGGCTATCTTATCTTCATGCCGGAACACATCAATGCTGTAAACATTGATGTTTGGCGGCAAGACTTAGATAAGATGGTGGTAGCTAGCCAGGCGAGCCAGGGCCTTCAGGCGAGCTCAGAAAATTTCCTACCACCAACCAAACCAAGTCCTACAAAGTTGGACCCCGCCGGAAATCGAACCCGCGACCTCCTGATGTGAAGCAAGCGGACATGCCACTATACTACGGAGGCGGTTAAAACTTTTTAACATCATGTATACCAGTCATCCAGTATACATCATGGATCATCTAGCATCATACCCTAAATCTGGATTTCTAATATTTTACATTTTAGTCAAAAGTTGCTTTCCCTGTACATAAAGAAGCCATAATAACAACGGATATAAGCCACATTTACCGCAAGTAATTTGAGCTTTATGTGGTCGGTAATCAATCCTACGAGCTACGTCTTGCTTAAAAGTTTAAATGTGAAAGTTATCTTGGAAATGATAGCTACAACTATAAATAAAGATAAAATATGAAACTTAATTCGATTTTCAGCAAAGGAAATCAATCCAAACCAGATATTGTTAAGTATTTTTGATTTTCTGAGCCCGCCTAGCTAGCTACAATCATCATGATATTTGCAGGACATTTTCTAAGCCAGCATTCCCAGCTACTAGCATCTATTATAACTGGTGCAGGAAATTTTTCTGATCCCATCTGGCTAACCATCACGATCTAATTGGTAGCAGGACATTTATAATAATATAATAATATAATATAATATGTAGGACAACTGCTCTATTTTTTGGCTAAAATTTGCGCAAAAAAGGGATAATACCTATAGTTAGGATTTTTTCTATTGAGCCAACTTTAATAAAATGTTTGTCGAATACCGACTTTCCCTAGAGAGACTAGGTACCGAGATATTTTAAGAGGATAAAAACATCTATGTAGTTGTTAAAAAAGGCTTAAAAAGATGCTTAATTTTCAACGACACTTCGGCTTAAATAAATGCTTAGAAGGAAAGCTGTGCTGTTGTACTTCCAAAGTCAATAATTAATATGTATGACATTGTTGTGTATGGAAATGATATTAACAAAATTGGAACTTAATTACAAACACAACACTAACGCACCTACGACTACTTCATGCATGGGACAAACTGTTAAATTATAATAAAAGGTATAAAGTAAATATGGGATATAAAAGCGGTCGTGGCTCAGTTCAGTGCGGCTTGCCTGACTACAGACACGGTCATGACCTGGATGGGTTTGACTGTTAGTGGCATTTATCTCGACCGTTTCCGTGCTTCAAAACTTCTGACACTGGGCTTGGCCACTAGCCCCACAACCTCCACCAATCCGGACTTGGCCCGTGCGTGGAGTATGGCCTAACCTTCCCGATGTATGGGAAGAGACCCGTGCCCCTGCAGTGGGGAGTTGGGGACGATATGGATTGTTAACGAAGTAAGTAGGTAAGTAGAATGGGATATCCGTCGGTTGACCCAAAATAAATAATAAGGTAAAGATACTCGGAATAATAATTATGATTGTTGAACGTAACTGAACTATAATTTGTATTTGTTTTTAATGTTTAATGAAGCAAAAAAGTTTACAGGAAGCAAAAACAGAGTACAAAGACAAGAGAATTTCTCTTTTTAAAAATTCTTGATTCACTATATTCCGATTTAATATGGGAAAATGAAAAAAGTTGTAGATCGGTTTATTTTTTATTTTTCCTGTATTCTATAGGGTGACTTTAAATTAGTTCTTGATACGAAAGGCCATGCACGTGCTCATGATAACAAACAACTTTCTCTAAAGAACCCATAGTCAAATCGCAAAAAAAAATTTGGACTGTCCATACAAATCGAGCAAATGACCGGCCAAATTAATATGAAGAGTCCAAAATTTTTTTGCGATTTGACTATGTGTTCCTTAGGGAAAGTTGTTTGTTATCATGAGCACATGCATAGCCTTTCGTATCAAGAACTAATTTAAAGTCACCCTATATGTATACTTGATTCTACTGAGTAACCCTTTAAAATCTCAAACGAATCGGAGGAGATCGAATTTAACAACCTTTATTGTTTAATTCGATCTCCTTTATTTAAACCTTAATCTTCAATTATGTATTCTGTCATTGGCAAAATCATAGAATCATGGAACTATTACGTACTACATAGAATATAAACCATCGCCGTTTTTAAAGAGATTTTCCGCTCAGAATGAAAATGTCTCAGACTAAAAATATTTGTTTTACGAAAGAGTCTTTATTTTCTTTTTTGTCTTATAAAAGTCTCGCTATCACGTCTCCTCGCGATCCTTTCATATAGCAGTAACTAGACGCGAAGCGAACTTGTTTGAAAATACTCGTTGAACCGGTTTTTGGCGGAATTCAGTAGCACGTTGGCTTCTTCTCCATCCAGCCTTAGAACACTTAGGAACGCCCTGTGGTATGCCCAAAAACTGTAGACTTATCTTTTTTTTACAACCTAATACCTAGGTACCTAGTCCGTTTCAGACATCATTTAATACCTTAGCTGTAATAATTAGATACAATGTGCACGTCGCGACGTACAAGAAAACAAAGGTTTTAAAAAATATATGTTTTATGATTTCTCTTGAACCCCTGATTGACATGTAATAGTATACATTTTTTAGACAGATTTTTATTCCAAATACTTAGTATTTTTACGAGACAAAATATAACCAGCAAATTGACAACAATTTTCTCCTTTATCGTAGAATTAGTAGTTCAGTCAAAGAATGGGCCAAAAGATCTATAGTCCAGTCAATAAATAGTCAAAAATAAAGGAGTTGTAGAGTGCGTGACAGGTACCTAAGGGATTTCTTCGGAAACGTGTTCAGGGTGCTAAGGAAGTGAACATACTAAAAATTCCCCGCCTACGCCTCTAGGGGTGAGCCGGAGTGGGGGGGCTCAAGAGCCCACTTTTAGGTTTTTCGCTAATACCTCAAAAACGGTGCGCCGTATGGAAAAATTGTCTAGTACCAAATGAAAGCTCATAAAATCATGAAGAAATCACATGGGTCCCTGCTCACGCACTCTACAATTCCTTTATTGACTGGACTATAGCTCTAATTCAAACGATATTCTGCACACCCCGAATACTATGGTCACACATCGGTCACACAGCGGGGGTGAGGTAGCATTCAGAAAGCGGCAGGGAGTGTCCATACTGTATAATGTCCTTATACTGTGGGTAGGTATTCTGTTACACAAATATACACCTACATACAAAACCGTTTTCCCACGAATAGCTCCGTATTTCTTGGTCACGCTCTGATTACGTCGCTAGACTCGCTAGCCATTGTGTGTTGTTAATTTCTCTGTAAATAGTTTATTAACGATTCGACCATCGCATCGTCCATCGGTACCTAGATGAACATTTCTGATTAATTTCAATTTTCTATTGAATAGCCAATTAATATAAAAGTGATCCCATAAATACGATTGAATAAACTTTGAATTAGGTACAGTCTCGTCTCGTGCAACTAAAAGTATACAGGCAAGTAGTGCAAGTTTAGTCGTACTAGATGGTACGGCTACCCTGTATACTTTTAGGCGCACGGGACTATACAAATAACGAATCTAGGCCCATAACCTAAAACTGTAGTACCTACTTGTCATAAAAGTTACCTACAGTCCGACTACGATCTTTTGGCAAGTGGATGACATTGACAGGAGGGCTGAATTGAACAAACTAATCTTATGACGCCTCACTTTCCATTGAAGAGTCTTCACAACTATAGGTTCTAGCCAATAAGGATTAAGGTCATTGTCAATCAAAAAAAAAACAGAGACTTATATAAATTATATAATAGGTAAATAACTCTCTCGGGGCAACAGATAAAAAAACATAATATTAAATCACTGGCGTTGAGTCATTCAGTTCGGACTCCGGGTTATCTGGAAAAAAACGCTTTAAGTGATAAATAAGACCGCCCGCAATGTACCAACGCATCTTTAATATTGAACTTTATGTTGCTCTTTTTTGTGCACATAGAGAGTATATCTATCTATCTATCTATGTATTTATTAGGTAAGTACCTTCTTATCTTAAACTGAGGCGAACGAAACCCACCGCTACCTTGCTTGTGTTTGTGTGGACAAATCCTTATCTAATTTTAGGCAGTAGTTTGTTTACATTATTAAGTAAACAACTACTGTTTAGATGAGCGATTCTTTTAGCGTTAGAAATAAAATAACTAACAAAATGAAACATTTTTGCTACTCCCGAAAATTATTGTCGAATAACTCCAAAATTACTGAACCGATTTTTACCAAAATAAGCTAAAGAACCACCGCGATATTTTTTTCGTATGACATAGGTATTCCATTTTTAGATTTCTTAAATATGGGTACCTTTGATAAATTTGGTCTTTTTTGAGTTGTCAAAAAGAGTACTTATCTATATAAACTATAACCAAATGAAAATATCACTTAGCGCCATGTTTAAAAAAAAAGTAATGTAAAAAATACTTATTGAACCAAAGACAGAGTTTGTGACAGAGGTAAGTTCAGTGTACATGTACAGACAGCCATAAAGATATCTGAACCTCTCCGTAATACACCATGTATCACGAATAGCTTTAGTAGGGGTTCATAATTCAGATATCTCTGTGGGCCAGTGTACATTAAGTAACCCTGGTCCCCACACTAGGATTCCCTGTGTTGTGGGTAACCAGTCCCTTAAGTATTTTATGACTTCATTGTAACTATGAAGGTGTCATTTTGTGAGTTTTCCTCAAAGAAGTTTTCTACAGGGTGTAACAAAAAAGGTGTAGGACCCGTTAACGGGGCTTCTATTGATCATACTCGTACCTACTATCTATTGCTCTACGACTTTGCTTATTTTGCAAAAAAAATGTCTCTCCATACAAAATTGGTTAAACAGCTAATCGATGTGTATGAAGATCCAAAATAATTTCAAGCGGATTCAGCACACTCGTTTGTATGAAATTATGGGAACTCTGCGTAGTCGTAGAACAAAAATTGGTCAGTACGTATATGAATAAACGGAATCTCCATTTACCTAACCTAACCTACACCCTGTTACATCTATAAGATGTTAATAAACAGTATTCGATGACAAATATTTCAATCAGGTAGTTGACTGCTAGTCATTTGAGTTACTTTTTATCAAATGTCAAAAACGGCGTTTTGTTCTAAAAATGTTTGAAATTTTGTACGATGCATACTAATTAGGAAATTCTTATAAATTAAAAATTGAAAATGTAATGAAAATTAAAGTGATTAAGGTTTTCAACAATTTCAATTAAAGAGCTATTTAGTCAGTAATATTTCGAAATTTATTTTTCATGCAGTCAACTCCGCCATGCGCCATCGAGTAAATCTACTCGTACTTAAGGGGAAACGCACGGGAAACGTCACGGAGCTCACTAGCACTCACTAGAGGCCACTTTTAGCACTTTTACCATTTATAACTATACGAAGATATTCTCAATGCTTGCAATGTTCGCTAAAATACCACCCTATGGTGTAATGCTCGCAAACAAAAGGAAGTCTATGTATCTTCTGTAGTTTAATAAAAATAAATTAAAAACGTCGAGCGCTAGTGAGGTTCGTGACATTTCCCCTTAAATAGTTATTAATCATATGTATTTTCCTTTTCTACAAATAATTGTTTACAATATTAGTTGACTGTATCAACAAGTTATAATGAAATATATTACATATGACCATAACTTTTATAACTGTAAAACTATTGTGAAGAATTTTTTACAAAGCTTGAGCTATGAAGATACTGAAAATATGCTGTTGGTAATTAAATAAATTATTTATTTTTGGTTTAGAAACGTTATATTATAAACTGTTCACTAATAATAAGTATATTTGTAGTTTATTATGATATTCTTAGTCCATAAGAAACTATGTCTGCACCTTTTGCCTGAAGCACAGGTTTATCCTAGTTCAGGCACATAATACCTTTTATATTTTGTAAATCTCTAGTAATTTATGTTTAATTTGTACACTTTTATTCAATAAACATTCAATTCAATTCATATTTATCACCATATAGATAAACAGCTGTTTTATTGAAATAGTAGGTACAAAAAATTACTAACTACAGTGCGACATAAAAGAGCGACTATTTTGTAGCTTGAAATCCCATAATACGTGCAATTTTTTATTTATAATAATTTATGACGTCATAGTTTGCTATTATTGAATAGACCATTATTGAATAGATATTATTATTAATTAGTTTTGGTTTGATACCAGGGCTTACCAATTGAGGGTAAAAAAAAACAAAGTTAAGTCTCTGATCAGCAGTTGACTGTTGTTACATGTACCTATGACCTGCGATCACGTGTGTAAAATGTTGGTTTACCTTGATCTACTAGTTACAGAACAATTCCCTTCCCTGGTTATTTTTTATCCTTTATTAATAGCTCGTAAAATATACTTATAAGACTAATAAAATGAAAGACCCTACTAAATAACCGCTAGGACCGCCTAAGGACGTTACTTATCCGAAAATACAACAAAAGATTACATTACAATATTTCATACAAAAATACCTAACTTTTTTTTATAATATTAATAATAATTTTTTTATTGATTTACCAATAAATAAACATAAATACCAGAAAAAGTAGATAACTTTTGAAAAAGACGAAAATGTTTAAATGAGTTGAACATAAAACTATTTACAAACTAGATCCAGAGCTGGCAGCTACGGTTCAATATATGTAGAGCACAAAAAAATGAAAAAACTTTAAAATCTTACCGCCATCCTGTCAGCCGGTTTCCAGAGAAATCCAAACAACGAACTCGGCAGCGGTACCACACAAAAGCTCACAGTTACCACCCACTCAAATTACAGTTATTTATTGTACCACAATTAATTTAAAAAACGCGTTAAATTACTTAAAATTTTAAAACAAAAATCATTGTATTGACGCGAAAAGTTTTCACTATTAAAAAACTTTTTATTTCTTGTCTGAATCGGAACAAAAGAGTTTGTATATTCAGCCGGTAGAGACACGAGCAAAGAAAACCGTCGCACGCGCGCGTCGCTTACGAACGAAGATACGATACGAACGACGAACTCGAGCTACTATGGACTTGGTCTGATGGTTCAATGACGTCATTAAATGGACCGTATATTTTGACGTTACTTTGAGGCCACTCACACAGCGCTTGCAGTGCTAGAAAAATCTCGCACTCTATGTATAAGATAAGGTGATTTACTATATTATACTTACTATCAATCAGTTATCCACGGTGGTGGTTTCAGGCGCAAAAGCAAGATCGAAAGTTTAAAAATGGGACTTCTTCCCGTACTTATGAAATTGAACACAGAACTCCATAGTCAATTTTAAAAATCCCAGACTAAGGTGGCCGATCAGGTCAACGACTGCATTTGACGACGGGTTCCGTGCGGAAAGTTGTTCAGTTTCATGAGTAAAACCCCATTTTAAATTATATCCGCTGATTTTGTTAGAACTTATACAATGTAATGAATATACATAATATAAAAAAAGTCGGACAAGAGCTATGCGTCTCTGCGCGATCGAATCCGACATGATCGGAACCGACATTGCTCAGAGAATTAGCACACTGAAGTGGCAATGGGCCGGACATACTTATATGTCGAAGAACTGACAACCGGTGGACAAACAGCTACAGTGGAGACCGCGTTTGGGCAAACGTAGCGTGGGACGCCTACCGGCTAGGTGGAGCGATGGTTTGCGCAAGGTTGCTGGCGACAGCGGATGCGCGTGGCCCAAGATAGGTATAAGTGGCGTGCCTTGTGGGGGAGGCTTATATCCAACAGGGGACTAATCAGGCTGATGATGATGATGATCATAAAAAACCTTGTAATAAAAAAAATATCAATCCGTAGATAGATTTTATGGAGAATTAAAAGTTGACGTTTATTTGAAAACGGCGGTGCCGTGCGGCACGGGCATATACTGTCTCGCGAATCGCTTTACCATGTAGCAAGAGTGTCAATGGCTTAATACAAATCAACAATAAACGAGAAATTGTGGTCTGCAGTATACAATAAACAGCTTATGATAAAGTACGATAGCTTTTAGTATTTATATTTTTACTTGATAAAACCTAATCTGTTTGGATAGGGCCCCAATTCTTTTTTGCACTAGGTTCCTTGGGTACCTACTTAGCTACGCCACTGTTTGAAAAGTTGTAGAACAAACAAAAGTTGTCACATTTAACGTGAATAATGTTCATATCCACTATTAAAAGACATAGACATTTTTTTTTTGTTTGGTTCTTTCCTGCTTTTGCAAGGAAAAGGCAAAGGCTTCTCTGGCCATACAGCCTATTCTTACGTAGTTTGCTCTTCTCTAAATATTTTTCTATTTCATTTGAGTTCTCATTTATCAATTTCTGTCGTCTTTAACTTTTTCTCTATTCTTCAACAAAATGATAGCACTTTTGATGAAGATTTCATGGACTTCTTGAGAGCACTCGAAACACAGTCTACACACTTTTATTTCATTATCCTACATATTAGACACTTAAATGGCACTTTATTGAACAATACACTATCAATATTATGCATTAAAAACCACGATATCTATTTTTTCGGATAATAAAACAAAAATGACAAACTCTTGCCGCGAGTTCCCGCCAAAAAGTCCCATAGACATAGACATTAACATAGACACAGACATAGACAATCAAAAATAAATAATAAAAAAACACCTAGGTACTTTTTTCCCAGACATTTTTGGGCGTTTTGAGTGAATGCCCAATAAACGTCTATTTACGTCATATAAATTGGGCGTTTATTGGGCGTAAATGGACGTATAAAATTTACTCAAAAATGCCCGGGCAAAAACCCATGTCTACCTAGTACCATGGAATTTACATGTAAGTAGTAGGTAGTTATAGTAGGTACTATTATAATATGTACTATATGCAAGTACTTTGCTTTCTATACCATTTGTATAACATACTTACAATAGTTTTACAATAATTCAAATTATTAAATTTTTCCAGCGCTGAAGCCGCTTTAAAAGCTAAACCTCCATGCATATTTATATCGCTTGGAGGTGTGAGAGGGGCTCGTCACACAACGATATGACGTAAGTCATTGTGTGCGTACGATTCCACAGCCAACTTTGTTAGACATTAATACTGCTCTCGTAGAAAGAAGGCCGCAACGTTACGGAAACTCCATATACCTCGCGGCTTTATTTCTTATGAAGCCAGAATACTGATTTAGTTTTTCAACGACAGGAGATCTTAGTAATCTGGTTACGTTGGAACAAAAAAGGTTTTTTTTGTATTCATTCGTATAATTGTTTTTTAAAAACGATCCGTAAGTACCTACATCAATACTGATTCAAAGTATAGCTGTATTTTCTTTGAATAATTGAACTTTTACTCGTTATACTAAACAACTTTTCCCAAGGAACCCATAAGTACCTACTAAATAAATAATTATTTATTTATTTGTTCGTATGGCATTTTGAGTCGCTCTACATAGTAGTCCTACAAATTAATATCTGAGTTCTTCACCCATTGGGTTGCGTTCTCGCTTAAAATGAATAGGTCCAGAGAATCTCCAATATATTTTCGCTTTGGGCAGTCGTGCACAATGTGGTAGATGGGCTGTACAGGCGCTCCACAATCACACTGCGGTGTATTTCGCCAGCCACACTTAAACATAAATTCGTCACAACGGCCGTGCTCGGTGCGGAGTCTATTTAGTTGGCACCATTCCCGCCTCGGAGCCGAAAAGCCCTATGGCTTCTGAGTGGGATCATAGTGTTTATAGGCGCTTCCAGGCTGGCTATTGAGCCACTCCTCTTTCCACTTGTCCTTTATATCAAAAGTATGGTCCAACAATTCCTGAACCGTCACGTACGGCGGGTGTCGTGATTTCAGACGGTGACTAGGGGGACACATAAACTCTTGGTACGCAGGTAGATCCCGATTAGAGGCAATTTTGGTAAAACAACAATAATTAAAAACAACCTTCCATATACCTAAAGTAAGCCAATGAGCAAACTGATTTATGCACCCAGTTTTCTCGTGGTCCCACTAATCTATCCCACTGATGGGACTATGAGGGATACTTGTTTCTTATTGTCACACTACATTATACAGGTTGGAATGTTGTAGTGTAACCTCACCTCGAGGGAAAATACACCAAATAGGTACTGGAGATAGCAAATACTCAAAGGAAACATTCCTATATTTTTAAAAAGAAGCAAAACTACATTCAAATATTTTGAAAATATGACGCGTCGCACCCAGGAATCGAACCGGCTAAAATCTGAAAGCATAACACTGTATTTTATGACAGGGTCGATAGGGTCAATCATAAGGATCAAATCAGCGTTGCCGGCGCGGACTTTTTGTTCCGATTTCGGAACTTTTGAGGCTTCAGCGGAACTTTTGCGGAACTTAATGATCATCGGAACTTTTCGGAACTTTTAGTGATAAATAAAGCTCACACTGAAGGACTCAAAACTTCCAAATTCTCTTGACCGGTGTTAGACGTTGCCAAAAACGAGAAAACGGACGCTACTTTGAAAATTTTCTTCGGGCTCGCTTCGCTCGCCCTCATTTAGATTTCAGTGTTCCAACTCCTGTGTATCAGGACATTTTTCGCCACGCGCGAGACTCCCTCGCCGTCACCCTCGGCCCCCAACCAACGGCTCTCTCCGGTAGGAAAGTTCTGCCTGCCAAGAGAGCATCTTGGCGATTGATCCCTGTCACTCCTCCACACACGATGAAAGCGCGACGAGGAGGAAGACGAGACGTGATCACGGCCAAGCGCTTTTTCTTGGAGCTGCTCCATGAGCCCGTCCCCCTTCCCACTTTGAGTCCTCAGCTGCCGAGGAAACTATGCGAGGGTGTTCCGCCACTCGTTGAGCGCCGGTGACCGCCACGCTGCGCCCCGGAGAAGAGGCCCTTCCTGCTTCTCGCCCCCGGTCGCGGGACCGCTACAACAGCGTGACCCGCGCCTGCGCCAGCTCACCCTACCGACGCCAACCACCCGGTTGCCTCCACCTGTGCCCCGACGCTCCGCCAAGGTCTCGAGCATCTGGTGAAGCCGGGGCCCAGTACGGCACCAATGACTCCTGGCTTCGCCACCCACCACCACCGCCACGCCGCCTCTCCGGGCCACTTATGCGGCCCGGTTAAAGGCGCCGGCCGCTGCCGGCAGCGCTGCCACCGTGCCGGGCCTCTCGGTCGCCACGCCGCTCCACTGCCACCACGATACTCGTCGCCGCGCCCGCAGCCACCGCCACCACCCCAAAAGTACCGCATTGTGCAGCGGTACCTCGGCAGCCTCAAGGAGACCAGCGGTATTAACTGGTTCTTCTTTACTTCATTCCAATCAAAAAAAAAGCAAAAGGTAAACAAACTTACTATGGAACTGACACATGTCAATGGCATCTGCATACTACGTTTGTTTACCTTTTGCTTTTTTTTGATTGGAATGAACTATACACGGTTGAGAGGCCTTTCAAGGTAGCCTTACGTGGCCTCCCCTCCACGACGGACATGTCCGACAGATATCAGTTTGAAATATCTCTGAGCCGGTAATAGCGGGGTCTAGTACCTACCTATACCTAGTTGCGAATAACGTTGTGGCGTCGGCGACGCACACACGCTGCTGTGGCGAAAAAGTTTTACTGAACGGAACTTTCAAAGTCAAAACGGAACTTTTCACGAGTGGTTTTGGACTTTTTTCATTTTCTGTGCCGGCAACACTGGATCAAATATCTCTCTCATTGAATTTATAATTTTCATGGTTTTCCTTTCATTTAACTTACTATGTTAGAGAGATTTGATCCTTATTATTGACCCTATCGATTAATGCCATAAAAGTACAGGTGTTATTTTTTCAGATTTTAGCCGGTTCGATTCCTGGGTGTGACAAGAGTAGGTATTAAAAAAAATCTTTGAATGTAGTTTTGCTTCTTTAAAATAATAAAGGAATGTTTCCTTTAAGTAAAATTTGCTATCTCCAGTACTTAGAGTAGGTACTTTCCGTTCAGGTGAGTTTACACCCTTCCACCCTGAATAGAGTGAACTAAGTTTAACCTTAATTAATATTAATTCGACAAAGCATTATGAATTAATTCCTCATTCATCTCATCACAGACATAAGTACAATTTCTTTGAATGAGATTCTCAAAACAGACGATCTATTTTTGTATGAATGGAGTGTCCAAAACATCTGACGTTTATTTTAAAAGATGTAACAAAAGTTGACTTATTTGACCCGATTTACATAACTAGGATGTTTAAGAAATAAGTAGCTGAAAAAAAATCTACTAATGAAACTTATACAAGGTGTTAAAAAAGTGAATTTGAGAGCGAAGGGGTTACTCAGAATCAAGTACTATAGGTACTTGATTCCATTCAAAAAAAGCAAAAGTTAAACAAACTTACTATGGAAATGACACATGTCAATGTCAGATGCATACTATCTTTGTACGTCATTGATCTTTGTTTACCTTTTGCTTTTTTTTTTGATTGGAATATACGTATAGAATACTGGAAAAATATTTTAAAAAATCCGATCTACAATTGTTTTTCTAGTTTTTCATACAATTTCTTGATTCACAATACAGATTTAGTATGGGAAACTGAAAAAAAATGGTAGATCGCATTTTTTTCAATATTTTTCCTGTATGCTGTACTGGATTCTGAATAACCGCTTAAAATTTTAAACGTATTTTTTTTAACACCTGTGGTTATAAGGTGCTTAAGAAATACCTGATTTTTTTTTAACACGGCTTCTACTCCTGAAACATACAACTAAATTGATCCGCCAATTTTGTATGGAAAGACCGCATGGATAACGTTTACATCCGCCATAAATCTAAAATTACAAAAAAATCCCCAATAAGTGTTTTGAGACTTCTTTAATAAGATGGCCGACTCTTTACCGTGAAACCAATGATGTTTGCTAAAGAAAAACAATAACTGGCCAGATCACAATCCAACATATCAATATTTACTATAGGTACGTACATATATTTAACCGCCTCCGTAGCGTAGTGACTCGTCCTCTCGCTTCACATCAGGAGGTCACGGTTTCGATTACCGGCGGGGTCCAACTTTGTGAGACTTGTTTGGTTGGTGGTAAGTCATTTTCTGAGCTCTCCTCTTTTAAATCCCTTTATATGAAAGACCTGCTGGAGGAGCTCAGCAGCACCAGAGTCGGTTGTCACATCGACCGACAGAGCGCCAATAATCTCAGCTATGCCGACGACATGGTGCTGCTGAGCCCGTCCATCGCTGGTCTCCTTAAACTTTTGTCCATATGTGAAAGGTACGCATATGCACACAGCCTAACTTATAACGTCAAAAAGACAGAAGTAGTGATTTTCAAATCACGACGCATACCCGAAAATGTACCGCAAATAATGTTGTGTGGTAGCCCACTAGCGATAGTAACCAAATTTAAATATTAAGGTCACATATTGACTGACACACTTAAGGACAATGAAGACTTGGAAAGGCAAAGACGTGCTCTGGTAGCCAGAAGTAACATGTTGGCGCGGCGGATTGCGCACTGTTCTGATCAGGTCAAGGTGACCCTGTTTAAATCGTACTGCCAGGCGTTCTACACCAGCCAGCTGAGGGGTAACTACACGAAGGGTGTTTTTAACACTCTTCGTGTACAATATAATAACTCATTTAGAGCCATGCTCGGTCTGCCCTGGAGGTGTAGCGCGTCTGGCATGTATGCAGACAGTACGGTAGACGATATGCCTGCTTATCTAAAGAAAATTAGGAAGTCATTCCACAAAAGGCTTAATTCCGTAACAAATAATATCTATTGTAAGAGTGGTTTATGAAATTGTGTACCAATTTGACAAAACTTTGTATTTGTTTGACATAAAAATGAATTTGTACCGTGTAATGTTCTTTCTTTCTATTGACTGACATACGATCTTTATTTTTTATTTATTCTAACATGTATTCACAAATTGTTACATTATGTAGCTAGAATATCTATTTTATTGAATGTACAATGATGTAATATGGGTTTATTGCCTGAAATAAACAATATTTAATTTTAATTTAAATCCACAATTGGTAAGCCCTTGGCATCATCTGACCCAGTGATTTTCAACCTGTGGGTCGCGACCCCCTATGGGCCTTTCTCAAGGGGTCGTGGGTAAAAGAGAAATTAAGTGTTTGTAGCTCCTACACTGCAATGAAAGACCACGACTTCAGTGAAAAGGTTGGGCCTGTTTATTTTTTAACGATTTCTCAAAATATTTTGAAGACGTAATAACTAAATCATTTTCTAAAAGAAAATTATAAACATAGTCTATCAAATCGTTTTTTACACAACATTTTTTATGTTTATGGCCCTAGGGGAGGGGGGGTCACGATAATTTTTTAACTTATAAAGGGGTCGGCTATTAAAAAAGGTTGAAAAACACTAATCTGACCTGATAGTAATATTGTTAGTCTTTATTGTACACCAGTCTATAACAATAAACGTGGTTACACGGTAGAGTGGGCTCTCTTATCCTTGCCGCAAATACATCGACGTAGAAACAAATGGACTTCGGGTCACCGCTCAAAAGTGTCCGAACCAAAAGAGTAGTAAAACGCAAAAAGAGGTCTAATTTCGCGCCAGTCTTATTTGGGTCGGCCGGCTGACTGCACGTCCAAAATGGCGTACTGCGTCGTGAAAAGTTGTAAAAACGATTCAAGTAAAGTGAAAAAACAGGTTGGAGTATCATATTTCCGGTAAGTAAACTCTTGCTTTATCATTTTAAAGTATATTGTTTTGCTAAGAAACACAGTAGTTTATTTTAATTTGAATTACGCATTTAGTTTGATTTCCATGAGCGAACAATCGAACATCACAACTTTGGAAGAAAAATTTTATAGAGTCGCTTTCAAGTATAAAGTTACTTATTAAAATATTTTGTAACTTTTTACTATTGTTTTTTTTATTTATTTTAACTTTCCCCGAGATCCTATACGTTGTGCACTATGGAAAAAAACATTATAGCCGAATCGTGACGAGAGGAATACTTTGTTCCGAAAAAATTCCACTTTGTTTGCTCGAATCATTTTCACACTGTATAATTCATATTTAAGCGTGTTTCTGTTTGTTATAAAAAAAAAACAAGATTCTGCATAAATAAAAAAATACTTATAAAACATAGCCAACAAAAAAACATTATAAGTGAAAGCTACTCCATTACTTCTCTGTCTTCACTCGAAGCTGCGTAAGGTGAAGTAAGTAAGTTCCAGTCGAAGCTTCGTATGGTGATAAATTGTTGCAAACAAAAACATAATGCAATGACACACGATCTAAATGCAAATGTGTTGTTGCTATGCATATAACTACGTGTGTATAGGTTAACTGCGGACGCTTTTTTCGTGAATTATGTACTAGACCCGTCGTCCATTTGATTCTACGTCGATGCGCAAATACGAAGTTTTCGCCATTTTAGAAAATTTATGGCCGATGTGAACATAACCATGTTATATAAATCGGGACAAATAAATCGACTTTTCTCTTACCATTTTTATCATATGAAGTATAAACGTCATATACATATTTCTATAAACGTCAGTGTTTTGGCCTACCTACTGGGCCAATAAACTATAAAATAAAATAAAAACCATCGACTCTAAAAGAAGAAGTGTTTTGGCTGAACTGGCAATCATAATTACCACAAACCAAACAGAGTTGTACAAAGTTGGACACCGGCCTCGCCGGGAATCGAACCTGTGACCTCCTGATGTGAGGCGAGCGGACTAGCCAAGCCACTAAGGCACGAAGGAGGATATAGTGACTGAGTTCAATAGGATTTATTTAAATTTTGGCACAAATAAAAACTCGTGGGATAAAAATACATATTATATATTAACATACCATTTTACCTTACCCAAGGTTACAGGCAGATGGGTAACACTAAGAGCGTTTTTATAGTCACGCGGGTTTCTGCCCGCATGCGTGCAGCGTTTCCAAAGCGACCCGCATGCGTGTGACACGCATGACAATAAAAGGGACCTTAAAAAAATACTGAAACGATAGGTTGCGGGCGGTACGCATGACTATAAAAGCGCTCTTACACGCAATAATTATTTACATTTCCACAAAACATTATTATAAACACATTACATCAAACATACATTTCGAGCACAACATTTTTCAAACAACCTTTAGTGTCCCCATTTCTGGGCTACTTTCTTCCCTTATCAAGGGAAAACTATAAAAAGGCCACATCACACGGTTTGTTGAAGCGGCGCGGCGCGGCGCCTAAGCGATGTCGTCGTAGCGTTTTTCATTTTCAATATAGACTAGGTAAATCACACGTAAGTACACCGGACTTAATCCTCGCGGGAGGTGGGGAGCAATTCACGCCGTAGCAGTTTAGTGGGGAGTGAGGAAGAGGGACGTGATGAAGGGGATGAGGGTAGGAGAGTGGGGGAGGTCGGGAGGATTCAAGGCGGTAGCACATTATCTTGTAGCCATAATTGTGGCAAAAGTATTGCGCTACGGCGCCGCAACGATGTCGTCGTAGCGTTTTTCATTTTCAATATAGACTAGGTAAATCACACGTAAGTACACCGGACTTAATCCTCGCGGGAGGTGGGGAGCAATTCACGCCGTAGCAGTTTAGTGGGGAGTGAGGAAGAGGGACGTGATGAAGGGGATGAGGGTAGGAGAGTGGGGGAGGTCGGGAGGATTCAAGGCGGTAGCACATTATCTTGTAGACATAATTGTGGCAAAATTATTCCGCTACGGCGCCGCAACGAACCGTGTGACCCCACTCTTATGCCATACGTTAAACCCTAGGTTACTATCTTAACACTAGGTCACTGAGGCGGACTACTTACTAAATTACCACTAGCATTGTAAAACTTCATATTTATAGAGCCCAAGTTATAAGACAGCTTGAACCCCTTAGAACTAAGCTTTGGTATCGCCGCTGTAGGAATACCTATGACCAGAAACATATTCTCGCCCCTCTGTTCTGCACTGTACACGATCCACGAATCAACGAAAACACCGCTGTTTTGCGCTTTTAACAACCTCATTATGAAATCTACTTCATTGAAACCGGGTATTAACAAAGCAGATTTTACTTTCCTTGGTAACTCTGATTGCTTTCTGACGACGAATCTACCGTATTTTCTTGGCATTTTATCGACTGTGTTGCTAAGCCACGATAAAGTCTTTTTGCATTCACACCAGAGTTTAATAACTCCGTCTACTATTATTGGTTTGCCTTTGAAACGGGGTGCAAAGTGACGCGAGTCAAGAGCTAGATTTAAAATTCTATCCTCTAACGTTCGTTTTACATTTTGAGCTTGAGTTGTATTCATATCCCTTTGATTTGCATTCGCTATCGCAACGCATAAGTCGTCGCTTGCTACATCATTCTCAGTTTCAATGAAATTATCATCCATGTAAGCCAAGTCTAAGGCGTCTGAAATATTCTCTTTTTTAACGGATTTTCTACGTTTTTTCGGTTTGGGTTTGTGTGCTATAATAAGTTCTTCTTTGATTTTGCGCGAAGTTTTCGATTTTACTTCTTTCGGATGTTTGAAAACATTTTCTACTTCTAAAGGTATTTGTTGATTGGCTTTCAAAGTATTACGTCTAGTAGTAATTTTAGTTGCTGAGTTTGGTTCAGTTTTAACTTTAGGAGTTGTAGATGCCCGAGCTTTTGTAGGTTTCTTAGTTTCTTTTTCAAATACTTTCTCCATTTTAGGAGCGACAAATGTTTTATTTTTATTTCCTTTTGAACTATTTTGCTTTACTACTGAAACGGACTTTCTTCTTGATCGTTTTGTATTCTCCAAATGACTTGTATACTTTTCTATATTATCTATATTTTCAACTTTGACTGGCGTCAAAAAGTTTTTAGGTGAAGTAATTTTTGCTTTTGGTTTCTCTATGGACTTTTCTTTATTGTGTTTAGTATTTCTAGGTGTTGTAGAAAGTCTTGGCCGTTTGACGGGAACATGGACGTCAACACAGCATTTTGAATCGCGTCGCCTTCGAATTCTGTGAGTTGGAGTATCATCAGATAACGTTTTCTGCGCGTGAACTGCTAACAACATATCAAGTTGATATTGTGCCTGAAAACAGGAAATTTAAGATAATGTCTGTAATAAGGGAAATAGCCACAGAAGAGTACAAAAAATCCTTTAGAATTACAATGTGTACTCCATCTCTTTAGTTCTTTAGGTATTTAAATAAATCTAAACAATCTTGACATGTCTGTTTATTGACATCTCCATGTTAAACTTCTCAAACGAGTAGAATTTATTGCGTGTTTAATAGAAATGCAAAATAAACTTGGTAAGTACTTGCGTTCGCAAGAAATATCAGAATTTTAACATGCATGTCAAGATTTAGATTTGATTAGTAATAAAGTATTAATTTAAAGTATTTTTCTGACTGTTCATCATGAAAACAGACTCGAAATAAAGACGCAAATTTGCATACGAAGCGACGTTTCATATGCCGAAACGTACTGTAAAGAGACTCGATATAAAGAGACGTGAAACAGAGGAAATAATTCAAAGAAATGGAGTAAATCCTGTTAAGAGGTTTGCAACTAACTCTTCACCGAGTACAGTAGGTACTATATTTACCTCGGTAAGTAAATCTTTGGCCATGATATGAACACTGTGCTCGCTATGATTGTACATCAGTGCGTTTGTCAGCATAAGGAGTAAGTCGCGTTGAAACTCCGCTGTTGTTCTGTAATAAAGAATTTAAATATGAGAGACAGGTACTTATGTAGTATAGGTACAATTTCATTTTTTCTGTGTAAAACTTCCCCAAGTCGCCTGAGAGTGAAACCTCGGGAACACAAAAATGCTAATTTATCTGTTAGAACTACAGGATGAAATTAAAATCGCGGACCAAATTTTAACTGTGGTTTCTGCTCATGGAACTGAAAAACTTTCTCTAAGAAACCAATTCAATCGGAGCAAAAAAAATTAGGACTCTTCATACAAATCTATGACCTTGAGTAGAAAACTGTATATGGAACGTCCAATTCTTTTTGCTCCGATTGAATTGGTTCCTTAGAGCAAGATGCTCAGTATCATAACTGGAAGCCACAGTTAAAATTTGGTCCGCGATTTCAATTTCACCGGTATATTTGTTGGTTTTAACGATTTTAAGACAACAATTTGAAATGTATTTAGAAGCATCTGAAACCCCATCTTTACTAATGAATACACACTTAAGGGGACAAATTGTAGTACCTATTAAGTAACAAATTCTTTACGACGACTTTCCTTCCTCCTGAAAAATTTCCTTTTTCGCATATACGAAGTTTTCACTCTCAGGCGACGCGACGCCCAATTCGTACAAATTGTTACTAGGTATGGAAGATTTTTTAACCGCCTCCGTAGCACATTGGCTAGCCCACTCGCTTCACATCGGGAGGACACGGGTTCGATTCCCGGCAGGGTCCAACTTTGTAGGACTCGGTTTGGTTGGTGGTAGAGCATTTTCTGAGCCCGCATGGCTAGGTACCACCATCTTATCTCAGTCTTGCCGCCAAACATTGTTTCGCTATGGAGATAATATAGCCAATTCCCCCATTGCTTTGGGTAATCTTCCCCCTTCGGCATCATCATCATTTACCATCAGGTGTGATGACACCAAGGGTTGACCGATTGAGGATAAAAAACAGATGATATAATTTTTGTCAGAATAAAATTATCTATAACCTTCATGCTAAGAATCGTATTTCATCTCAAATATGTCTAACTGAACTATATGGCGCCAGGTAGTTTTAAATCGATTAAATAAAATAAAATTCATTAAAATGGGTGTACCTCAAGGACCCATTGTGGGACCATTTCTTTTTATGATCTACATCAGTAAACTAAAATTACCTGATGATACCGCTCTTGATGTTTCTCCTAATAGCGTTCATATCCATTGGTCTCTTGACGACTTTGCTGTATTCGGGAGCTATGGCGTCTGTTATAGGATACGCGAACCTATCCGCGTATTTGTGGCCACGGAGTCTGCGAAACGTAAGACAATAGTGAAAAGAGTAGGTGAAACAACGGTCCTCAGACCACTACGTACCGTACGTACGTTTTACCGTACCATACTGTATGTAATGAAGCGGTCGTGGCTCAGTGCGACTTGCGTGGTCGCGTCGATCACGCAGGTTATCTGAATACAGACACGGTCAGTACCTGGATGGGTTTGACTGTTAGTAGCATTTATCTCGACCATTTCCGTGCTTCGCAAGACACGTTAAGCCGTTGCCGGCTGCTATTACTAGATGGCAGTCGTTAAGCCATGTCGGAGGCCTTATAGGCGGCTTGAAAACTTCTGACCTCTGGGGTTGGCCACTAGCCCTACAACCTTCCTCAATTCGGACTTGGCCTCCGTGTGTAGAGTATGGCCTAACCTTCCCGAGGTATGGGAAAAGTCCGTGCCCCTGCAGTGGGGACGATATACTATTACTATTAAATATACTGTGACAGCACGGTTATTTTAGCCACACGAACGGATATTAACCCCTTTCAGCGCCAAAGTCTGATATATCAGATAAATTATTTTCCGGCCCACGACGTATAAAAACTATAAATACATGGTGATAAAAAAATGTCTGGCAATATTTTAACTGTGGCTTCTACTCATCAAACGGAACAACTTTCCCCGAGAAACTCATACTGTTAATATGAAGCAAAAAAATGTGTGGACTCTTCATACAAATCCGTCAGCTGGTTGATGAACTTTGTATGGGAAGTCCAACATTTTTTTGCTTTTTGACCATGACTGTCTTGGGGAAAGTTGTTCAGTTTGATGAGTAGAAGCCACAGTTAAAATATTACCAGACATTTTATAATCACCCGGTATATCGCACTTTGGCTTCGTCGGCACGAAAATAAATTTGTCTGCTATATCAGACTTTGGCGCTGAAAGAGTTAATAAATCTTACCTATTATAAACGAGCATCACAGATCGCTTCCAGATCTCGTTTTGTTTCTCACTTGTGATGTTTTTATGTGACTCTGTAAATAAGCATTTAATTTAATATCGTATATTTATTAAATTATAGCAATGTAGGTATTCCACTGGTCGAAACGTCTTAACGTGTAAAAATGTAAATGCAGATGGCATGAATATGTATCAAACTTAAAACTTACCATTTATAGATTCTGTTGAATAATTTTCCGCACCATCATTCTATAAAACAAGACAATCAATTACTATAAGTCAGTTTTCTTTTGTAAATGTTCACTGCTATGAGCTACTAAATAAAACTTACCACAATCAAATCGTTGCTTTCAATCTGAACATCGTCATCGTCGAGTGGTTCCTCTTTGATTTTAACGTCATTATCTTCATCAGTCACAAGTTTCACTTTGACGGTTATTGATTCTTGGACCTCCGAAAAAATAAAATTCAAAGTGTTATTGAAAGCATAAAGATTTTCCGAGAGAAAATATTCTAACCAATCGCTTGCATCCGGTAGGTTCAATTTTTTTCCTTTTATTTAGTTTAGGTAGCTGACTGACATAGGGTGTTACAATTTGTTACCGTAGACCAGGATTTTCTCTGGTTTATTTAGATTAATAACTTTATAGATTTACTTAGGTCTTTAGAGTTGTTACAATTTGGTGCTGCGACCAGGACGAATTCTTGGTTTATTTTATAAAGTAGGTAAATTGGTATTTATAATATGCTAGGGTAGACTAGGAGGAAAAAAGGTAGCAAGGATAACTACATACAAATAGGCGCACCGTCGAAGGGGTAGCCTATGAATTTTAATCCTGCCATAAAATTAAAAACATATATAACATATAACACTCAGACTAAAAGAGGCTCTCGAGTGTTGTGTTTCGTTTAATTTTCGCATGTACCCGGGCGTTGTAGGTAAGTAGGAACGGAGCGTGAGTGCGAGCTAATTTGTACTTTATCACTACCCAGCCAGAGTACATATTTGTCGGCGCCTGGGATATAGTCACGAGCAATGGACCGAATCAGCACCCGAGCGCCCCCTACCGGCCTCACTGATAACTAAGCGTGATAATGGATTTTCAGGGTGTCGCGAAAAACAACGGCAGTTCGAATGGAGGCGTGCTCCAAGAACGGACTTGTGTGATTGATTGTGTGATTCGGGGACGTTCTACCGTTTCAAATCTATCATTATTCTCTGATTTTGTTCTTCGCAGTATGGAGGACAGGTGTACGTGGTCTACACGGACTTTGAAAAAGCTTTCGACCGTGTGGACCATAACCTTCAGAAGCTATGTAGCCTTGACATTCATGGGGATTTACTGCGGTGGATTCAATCTTATCTGTCTAATCATTGTCAGTCGGTCGTACTGGGGGATATAGGTCTGATTATATCACTATACCTTCAGGCGTTCCACAGGGTTCACATCTCGGTCCGCTCTTTTACAACGCTTACATTTTTGACATTTCCAATTGTTTCTCGTATGCATCTTATCTGTTATATGCCGATGACAAGAAAGTTATCATGAAACTACGCTCTGTTTCCGATTGTGAGCTCTTATAGCAAGCTATTAGATTATTATGCACAGAATCGGATCACTGTCAGCATCAGTAAGTGCCAATGTATCCCCCATAAAAAGAAACCGATTCACAGTGTTTTTTTTGCCTCAAAAAAGTGACATCTTCGTTTTTTTCATTCATTCAATTTGGCTTTTTATAACAAATGCAAGAGTAAAACTCCCAGGAGTCCATTTTGTATAGTTTATTTTTAAAAAAATCACAAAGTTTTGTTGACCTTCATGTTAAAAATATGGAAATTAATTCATAGAAAAAAAACTATTCGCAATTAAGTATTATTTGTTTTGCGGATATATAAAGATAGTCTAGGCGCATATTATCCCCTTTTAATTTTATCAAAAATGTTGGAAAATTTCTCAAAAAAAAATATTTTCTGAATTTTCAAATGTATTTTTTTATATTTTTTCTAGGCCGAAGTAGAGGTTCTGTCTAGGACAGATATATTCCTCATACTTATTAGTATCTCCCACAAAATTAACACACTCTACTTCGGCGGAAGTTTGGTAAAATATATTTTTATGTACTAAGGTCAAAATTTTGGATTTAGGGTTGACACAATAAGGTCATTTCTTTTTTTCTTCCTTTATACACAATCAAGTTTATTTTAAAGACTTTAATTCAAAACGTACTTGGATGTAGTAAACTAAGGAACTAAACGTCTTTTGCGCATCAACTTCGCCCAAATTGCGAAAAAGAAAATTGGTCTTACAGACATGACATTTAACTGATTAAATAGGTATGAAACGCCGGAATATTTTTGTTATTTCGCCAAAGTATTAAAACATATATAGTGCAATTTCATGAGTAGAAATAATCCACCTTATTTTGTTATATCAAAATTGTGAATCAAGAATTTATATGGGAAACTGAAAAAAAGCGGCCAAGTGCGAGTCGGACTCGCCTATGAAGGGTTCCGTAGCAGCAAGAAACATAACATAAAAGTTCTTGTAGTTCGTTGTAGGTAAATTGCGGTTTACGATTTATGACGTATTAAAAAAAAATTCTTACTTGATCTCGTTCAAACCAATTTTCGGTGGAAGTTTGCATGGTAATGTACATCATAATTTTTTTTTAGTTTTATCATTCTCTTATTTTAGAAGTTACAGGGGGGGGACACACATTTTACCACTTTGGAAGTCTCTCGCGCAAACTATTCAGAAAAAAAAAATTAAATTTATTCTAAAAAAATTATATTAGAAACCTCAATATCATTTTTGAAGACCTATCCATATCCTACCCACACGTATGGGTTTGATGAAAAAATTTTTTTTGAGTTTCAGTTCTAAGTATGGGGAACCCCCAAAATTTATTATTTTTTTTCTATTTTTGTGTGAAAATCTCAATGCGTTTCACAGAATACATCTACTCACCAAGTTTCAACAGTATAGTTCTTATAGTTTCGGAAAAAAGTGGCTGTGACATACGGACGGACAGACAGACAGACAGACAGACAGACAGACGGAAAGACAGACATGACGAATCCATAAGGGTTTCGTTTTTTGCCATTTGGCTACGGAACCCTAAAAATGTGGGTCCGATTATTTCATAGAATTCAGCAAAAATAGTTGAAAAATCCGATCTACAATGCTGATCAGCCTGTATAAGGATACAAGTAGGCACAATTCGTACATCTAACTCACACGGACGCCATATCGGGTCAGAGCAATTTCGAACCGCGAACACCCCCGGATTTCAACGGTGTTCGACAGTTCGGAACTACGGGATTTCAGAGGTTAAGAGACAGAAGTTAACTTCGTTTTCACAATTAAAGAAAGAAACAAGCATTCGATTTAGCTTTCAAACAATAATACGATATTAATAGAAAGGTCAAATTAGTGACAACCTTAACACGTATATTTGAAAATCATTTTCTCTAAACTTCCGCCGAAGTAGAATGTAGTGATTTTGTGGGTGATACATATTAGTATTAGGAATATATCTGTACTAGGCAGAACCTCTACTTCGGCCTAGAAAAAATAGAAAAAAATAAACCTAAAAATTCAGAAACAAATTTTTTTTGAAGAAATTACAAACATTTTTTATTAAGTAAAAAGGGAATAATATGCGCCTAGACTATCTTTATATACCCGCAAAACAATGAATACTTAATTGTAATTTTTTTTTTCTATGAATTAATTTCCGTATTTTTAACATGAAGGTCAACAAACTTTGTGATTTTTTTAAAAATAAACTATACAAAATGGACTGCTGGGAGTTTTACTCTTGCATTTGTTATAAAAAGCCAAATTGAATGAATGAAAAAAACGAAGATGTCACTTTTTTGAGGCAAAAAAAACACTGTGCGATTGTATTTCCCTATCACTTCAATAATGTCAGTATTGAAAGAGTTAATAACGTACGTGACCTTGGTGTTTACTTTGATGCCAAAATGCTTCTCACAACACATTATGACAAGATAATAGATCGTTATTTCCGTAACCTGGGATTTGTCATGCGTACTTGTAAGCCCTTTAATAATAATATAATAATAATAATCATTTATTAGCAGGCAATAGCACCCACATCACATCAATAACATTTAAAACAGTTAAATTTAAAATTAAAAGTTATCTAAAATAATTAAATAAAATATACAGCACAGTATATTAGTCATTTTACGTTGTCGCTCCGATGTACACCAATCCAATACATAAATAACGGTCCCTCCATACTATCATAGACCGACTTTATAATAGCGTTTTAGTGCGACGTAGTCTGTCCCAGAAAGAGAAAATACGAGACCTGATGATCGCAAAAAAGTCAGGCACTCGGGCCTCGGCGAACATACCCGACGCGCTGCAAAATCTCGGCAGCCGCATGAGAATACGGAACGCGTCATTGTACTGCACTCTCATGGTGCTGTACGCCTTACGTGTGAAATCCGCCCACAGTTGACAGGTGTAAAAGCACTGGCAGTAAGCGTTAAACAAAGTTAACTTTATCTCCTTGCTACACCTGCCAAATCTACGCGCGAGCATATTGCACCGTACCGACAATGCCCTTCTCTCTCTCAATATCCTGATCATCTTTTAGATCGGATGTCAGTATGTGACCCAGATACTTAAAATTATTTACAACCTGAATTGCTGAATCATTCAATCAAACCTCTGGAATATTCTCCGGACCCTTCCCGCCCTGAACACCATGAGTTCTCTTTTTTACATTGTATTTCAATCCATGGGCATTAACATAATGCTCGCAGACTGAAACCAATTTTCGCAACCCCTTGATCGAGGGGCTGAGCAGCACCATATCGTCCGCATAACTTAAATTATTTACACATATCCCACCAATGTGGCAGCCGATTCTGGTGTGTCTCAGCTCCTCGATCAGACCGTTAATGTAGACGTTGAAAAGGTCCGGAGAAGTAAGCCCTCCTTGACGTACCCCGCATTCTAGTCTAATATGGATTAGAAGTCGCGTCGCCCCATTTTACGCAATTCGTCTGATTTCCGTACCAGTACCTCAACAGATCCACCACACCTTCATCGATTCCGGTGTCACGCAATTTCTTCCAGAGAATCTTATAGTTCACTAGATCAAATGCGCGACTCAGATCGAGGAAGCATGCATAGACCGTCGTCTTTCGTGATTTATAGTAACCGACAGCATGCTTCAGTGCTAGTATGGCGGAATCCGTCGAGAGACCGGAACGGAAACCAAAGTCAAGTCTCCTCTTAGTTTAAGGGTTGTTTATTACGCATACGTGCGCAGTATTTTAGAGTATGCAAGTCCAGTTTCGTCTCCTTATAAATAAAATTAAACTCATATTGAGCGTATCCAGAATAAATTTCTGAAGCATCTTAATTTCAGATGTTTTACCTCTACAGAAGATTACATCGAAAGCTGTCGTTTGCATGATCTGTTAACACTTGAAGAACGTCGTATCATGCTGGACATGGGTTTACTTTATGATATACTGAGTGGACGTCTGGACTGTCCCCGATCTCGTGTCTAGTACCTCTCTAAAGGTCCAACCCGTCGAACAAGACAAACTACGCTGTTTCACGTTCCTTTCCATTCCACTAACTATGGTAAAAACTCTGTTCGACCAGAATAGTACGATGCTATAATGACACTTTCTCGAATATTGATCCTTTCATCATTACCTCTAAAAATATTTTAAAATCTCAAATTCAACAAGTTCTGTTAAAAATAACAATATTAGTTGTGTGACATGAAATAATTTTATATTGTAGGTATTTATAATATAATAATATTTTTTATTTCAACTAGAAAACCTCCCTTCTTTCTGTCTCGGTTTATACATATACACATATTATTTATAAGGTGAACGGATAGCTTAACTTTGACTTTTAATATATTATACATAGATATATTTATAAGCATTATATATATATACATAATGTACACATTTATTTATTATATAATTGTAGCACCATGTATAAGTAAATATTTTTAATTAATATGTATTGTGTACCATGCTTCTCCTTATATTATTTTTGAGCTTCGACACCTCACGTCTGCATATATGTATATTAAACAAATAACTCGTGGATAACTATTATTGGCCTAATTATAAGTTGTACTATTTTATTTTATTTTTTTATTTTTCACATTTTGGGAAATCAACAGCTTATATAAATAACAGAAGTAAGTATAACACATAGAATAGATAGTCAAGCCTTTACAGATTTCCACGGATAGTTAAGAAGAACGAGTTTACAGAGCTAAGGTAAGTATACAATAAGTTAAAGTGATAATAAATGATATATAATAAACTAGAGAGCAATATTGAGACAGAAGGATAAGTACTTATAAGAAAGAGAAGAAACGATTGTGTGTGAGTGTGTGTATGTGTGTATGTGTGGCTGGGTGTGTGGGTGTGTGGGTGTGTGGGTGTGTGGGTGTGTGGGTGTTTGAGTGTCTGTGGATGTGTATGTGTGTGTGACGACTCAAATAAAATTAATGGGTAGAAGTGATTTTTAAAGATATTTTATGTTTGTAACTTGCTTTAGAGGTAGAAAAAGGATCAATTTCGGAGAATTTCTTATTGTACGTTCGAGATAACCGGGTAAATACTGAATTCTGAGCATAATTAGTTTTATGGTACGGTACACTGATCATGGTGGTATTACGCGTTCGCTTGGTCTGACAATTGAGACTGATTTTAGAAATTAGGGGGGGACAGTCAAAAGAAGAGTTCAAAAGATCGTATAGAAAAGATAGGTCAAGCATTTCTCGTCGTTCTTCGAGAGAGAGTAAATGGTTAGATCGGCAGCTGTCTGGGTAGTTAGTAAAATTTTTATGCGTTTTATACTCAAGGTACTTTACGAATTTTTTTTTGTATGTTTTCTATACGATTTATGTAGGTATGATATCTAGGGTTCCATACAACACTGGCGTATTCAAGAGCACTTCTAACATATGCGTAGTAAATAGATTTAAGACATGCTGCATTGTTAAAAGGCTGACAAATACGTTTGAGAAAGCCTAAGCTCCTATAGGATTTGTTTATAATGCAGTCAGTGTGCGCATCAAATAATAATTTATGGTCCATAGTAATACCTAGATCACGAATAGTAATAGTTCTATCTATTTCGGTATTGTTAATTGTGTAAGCGTAGGCAATACTATTTCTCTTTCGAGAAAAGGATATTACCTGACATTTACTGGTATTGACTGCAATCCTGTTAAATTTATAATATATAGACAACCGATCCAAGTCTTCCTGTAATTTGGCACAATCAGTAACATCAGAGACATCAATGAAAATTTTTGTGTCATCGGCGTACATAAGAAATTTAGAATTAACGAAACAGGTATAAATATCGTACAAGTACGCGTTGTATAGCAGCGGTCCCAAATGGGATCCCTGTGGGACGCCAGAGGGTATCGAGACTAGGTCAGATCTGTGACCTCCCACAACCACAGCTTGTGACCGATTTTTCAGATAGGATGCTATCCAGCGCAACAGGTCTCCGCATATACCTATCCGCTCTAGTTTTTGTAACAGAATGACGTGGTCCACACGGTCGAAAGCTTTTTCGAAGTCCGTGTAGACCACGTCAATCTGCTTACCCTTTTCCATGTTCTTAAGCAGGAAGTCAACAAACAGAGAGAGGTTAGTAACCGTGGATCGTCCTCTGAGGAAACCATGTTGCTCATCTGGAATAGCCTTAACGATTGTACCATATATTCTTTTGTAAACAATCCTCTCAAACACTTTATCAAATGTATTCAGTAACGAGATTGGCCTATAGTTTTCAACCTTGGTTTTTAAACCTTTTTTGTGAATCGGGACTATGTTCGCTACCTTCCAAACTTCAGGAAACACACCTTCTCCAAGGGATCTATTAAATAGCAGACACAAAGGATATGCCAAAGCTGACGCACATTTCTTTATATAGATAGGTGGAATCTTGTCAGGACCAGCTCCTTTCGCGGGATCCAGGTGCTCAAGTAAATTTAAAACTTCGTCTGGGGTTGTTCTAATGGAACTTATTGTAGAGCCATCATCCACAAATGGAGCAGATAAATAAGAACTTGGGTAATGATCGGCCTGCTTTTGAAAGACACTATTAAAAAAAGTGTTGAATGCACCACAAATCGACTCATCAGTGAAACTATCAGTATTGTACGTTACTGTTTTAGGATAAGAGGATTTACCATTGCGGCTGGATTTAATGTAACTCCAGAATAGTTTAGGATTCTTTTCTATATTACTTTGCATTGTTTTGATGTAGTTCCAGTAACAAACTGTTTCTGCCTTGTGAAGTCTAGATCTTAGCAAAGAAAATTCATGATAGTCAAGAGGATTTTTAAAGCGCTTCCAGCGTTGATGAGCTTTGGTCTTTTGCCTAGCTATACGTTTTGTATTTGAGGAGTACCAAACAGGAAATTTATTATTGTTACCGGTCTTGAGTGGAATAAATAAGGTAATGGAGTTATTTATTATTTCATAAAATTCATCGACGGCTTCATCGATAGATCTAGTAATTAGCAGTTTGTCCCAATCAATTTGATTAAGAAAATTAATAATTTTGTCGTAATCTCCTTTATGAAATTTGTAAATAGGGGTACTTTTTTCAGAGAAAGGCGCAGTCATAATATCTTTGGCATCTATTGTAAAGGAAGGATGCTTAGGGTCCAACTTAGATATAGGATGGTCACAATAATTTAATTCCGTGGGAAAATTGCTAAAAGCTAAGTCAAGTGTGTTATTATAGTTATTTCGAATATTATTATATTGCGTAAAACCCAGTATACTCAAACCCTCCACAAAACGAACGGCTACCTCTTGGATCGAAGTAGGACCCTTTTTAATAAGAGAAGGTTCGTTCAAATGCCACTGTATGCAAGGTAAATTGAAATCTCCCACCAAAATAAAATGGTCGTCCGGATGATTCAAAACTATAGGTTTCGTTATATTAAGAAATTTATCTATGTCTTCCATCTGATGAGGCGAATTACTATGACCGGGGATGTATATAGCCGCAATGTGTAGGTTGTGATAAATATTTAAAGATGAGGATTTTGATATAGAAATCCAAATGAGTTCAAGGCTGTCATGGGCCCAGTCTCTGCGCAAACTAGCATTTAGATAGGTTTTAGTTAAGATAAGTGCACCACCACCAGAATGTTTACTTGAGCTTGCAGGCGATCTGTCACAACGGAATACGTCATAAGAGTCACTACAAAACTCTGAATTCGATATTGATTCGCAAAACCATGATTCTGTTAAAATTATAATTTCTGTTAAAGATTTACATTAATTTAAGTTAGCTATTGTTATTATAAATAAATAAATGAAAATTAGATAACTGTTGGTTAGAATCATTAGTGTTGAACGTTTCGTGTTTTACAATAAATCGGATCTGCATATCATGGATCTTGTCAACAACAATATCCGAGTCTGGTGATGATTTGGAGCGTAGCTCTGGCCGTCTGCCGACATGTCAATATTATCGATATCAGATCTGATCGTAAATACATTCAAATATGTGTTAAATTGTTATATTTCCTACAAACATCGGCTACGATACGATAAATTAATATTTAAATCCAGTTACGTCCACAACCCATACCGTCCCCATACCTGGAAAAGTTGGACCATGCTCTACTCTACACATGGGGACCAAGTCCGGACTGGTGGAGGTTGTGGAATTAGAAGAGAACTCCAGTGTCAGAAGTTTAGTCGCGTTTAAGGCCTCTGACATGGCTTTACGAAAACTACAGTAACAAATACTTACCACTCGGTTCAAATTTTTATCATCATCATTGGCGGGAACATTTTTACCGCCAACACGATTTGTTTCTTTAACACTGTCTTTAGCAACTATCTCTGTCTCTCCCACATTATCTGTATGCTCTTTCTCTTTCTGACCATCTTCGACTAGAATGGGTTGAGGTATTGGTATGTTTAACTCGATAATTTCTGTTATTGGTTGGAATCTCTCATTTTTATCGCAAGCTTGCTCCGTTATAGATCGAACCAGTGTTATCCTTGGCAGTTCACTGAAATTTTACATTGCTTTTATCATATTTATATTTAGATGTGATGATAGTTTAACAAGAAAAAACATAACTGTAGTAAATTAGACTAGTTTTAGAAATTCATTCATATCACAGATGCTGCGGTCATATAGGTACTGCATAATAATGCATAAGCCTAAAGCAGTTAAATATTATAATAAGGAATAATAATAAGTACCTCTAACATTAAATTCCATGAATTTTCATGCAAACACAAAGGTTAGTAACAATTGTACCTTACAGCATCTCCTACTGCTTCATTAAAAAACCTTTCCGTGTTATCATATTTCACTACCTCACTGTCTACGTCAAAACTACTAGTATTCTCGCTACGTACTAACTTTGATTTCTGCGTCACATTGTTAACGTCTGTGTTTTCTTCCCTATTTAGATGAGTTTCGTTATTGTCCTTTATTTGATCATCAGGGTCCGTAACTTCTTGTTTTATTAAAATTGGTCCGGTCTCCGTACATGTAATTTGTATGTTTGTGGTGGGATCAAAATGTGTATCGTAATAATATTTCTTGGAGAATGTCAGTGCGCTATACGATTTTAATTTGTTAATCTGCAATATAATAAACGAATATTAAGCTTTTCGGTGGCGCACTGGGAAATGAGTCAGTCCTCCTAACCAGAGGTCCTGGATTCAAATCCTGGCCAGTGCACCAATGAGTTTTTCGAAACTTACGTGCATTTTCATACCGATTGCTTCTTTAACGGTGAAGGAAAAAATCGTGAGGAATCCTGCACATCTGATTTCTAGATGTGTATGATGGTCGCGTTGCACACGACCGTAGGTGTAAATCTAAATGCCCTACACGTGACCACGGGTGATGCTAAACGCTACACTAGGCAACCGCCGTCTATACCTTGTGGATAGAACGGTTAAATGTGCCACACGATAAGAAGAATTGCACAATGTACTTTTACTACCTAATTTTAGTTATAAAAGAGATGGATTTAAGCTGGCTACCATAATGTACATCATTATAATACATGATTAATACAGATCCAGAGAAATATGGCAAAAAAATACTGATGGAAGCATCGCGTTTACAACAGAACTAACTTTAAGGTCCTTACGAAATTTCAATGAAAAGAGTTGACTAATTTTATGTCAACAATTTGCTATGTCAAGTAGCATTATTTTTGGTGTTTCTTGTGTAACTCAAGTGGGATGTTGATATATTTACAGGATAAAATTAAACCTACATCACATGCCACTATCCATTATTCCATTATGACGTAAAATAAAGATTAACTAAGATATGCCCAAAGGACGCGACAATTGGCACCATTTTATTGGCCTTAAAGTATCAGTGAGTTGTCCTTTATGTGACAAGCGAAATGTGTATGTATTTTTTCATTAAATTTCACTTAAAAAGTAGGCCAGGGAGTTTATTTCAAAGAATTTGAATATAAGGTTTTATAAGATTAGTTCCCCACATTGCAAACCAGAGCAAAAATTTCTGTGATGAGCAGATTTTTTTGCTCTGTGTCTAGGTGAAATATTATATCTATTAAACATACAGGGTTACAGGAAAAGTCGTACTGAATATTAAAACACATTATTATTCAGGTAATTTCTGATGGATTTGATTCTATGATATGGTATCCGAAACTTAACCGTTATGGAGATATTGAACTTTAAATATTTTTTAAAAAATCCTCAATTTTTTGGCTTTTTTGTCGATTTTTTTGGGATTAGTGCTTCTGGAGTACCTTTTTTATGTAACTAGTTAGAAGGCATGTCAATTAATAAAAATGATTAACCAAAACTGAACCTACTACTAACAGCTTAAAAAGACTGCTTGACAAAGGTTAGAATTAAATAATTTTCATTTCAGTGTTTTTAAATTTGAAGCTCTCTGTTTAAAAAAAAATGTATGGAACTTATTCTGCAAATCGTTTCAAAAACTTCTACGTCTCTTTAGCTATTCAAAAAGGTATAACACTTACTATTAAATAGGCAAAATATTGACCAAATAACAGTTAAGTTAGCAGAGGGTACATTTTTTTGACAACTATTTAGTCCTTTTCATCTCCAAAGCAAGAGCAGTTTTCTTCTCAAAACTTTGTTTAAGGCCTTAATTCTTGTTAATCGACTCTTTAATTTACAGATTCTCATCGTTTAATAAGACTAAAGGCCTTAGGGTGCATTTCCACTGATGCGGAGCGGGGCTGAGCAGGGCGGAGAAGATCAGAGAATAGTAGCAAGTGTTTCCACTGAAGCAGGGCGGAGCAGAGTAGAGCAGAGTGGAGCGAAGTAGGGCGGATCAGAGTAGAGCAGAGTGGAGCGAATTAGGGCGGAATGGAATGGAGTGGAGCAGAGCAGACCTAGAAAATGGTCACATGCAGCTCCAGACCACTCAGCTTAGCTTCGCTTCGCTCTGTCCCGCTCAGCTCTGCCCCGCTCCGCTCCGCCCTACTTCGCTCCACTCTGCCCTACTTCGCTCCACTCTACTCCACTCAGTTCCGTTCCGCTTCAGTGGAAACACTTGCTACTATTCTCTGATCTTCTCCGCCCTGCTCAGCCCCGCTCCGCATCAGTGGAAATGCACCCTAAGGCCTTTAGTCTTATTAATCGATGGGAATCTGTAAATTAAAGATTCGATTAACAAGAATTAAGGCCTTAAACAAAGTTTTGAGAAGAAAACTGCTCTTCGTTTGGAGCTGAATTTGACTAAAGAGTTGTCAAAAAAATTTACCCTCTGCTAACTTAACTGTTATTTGGTCAATATTTTGCCCATTTAATAGTAAGTGTTATACCTTTTTGAATAGCTAAAGAGACGTAAAAGTTTTTAAAACTATTTGCAGAATAAGTTCCATACATTTTTTTTAAAACAGAGAGCTTCAAATTTAAAAACACTTAATGAAAATTATTTAATTCTAACCGTTGTCAAGCAGTCTTTTTAAGCTGTTAGTAGTAGGGTTAGTTTTGGTAAATCATTTTTATTAATTGACATGCCTTTTAACTAATTACATCAAAAAAACGTACCCTAGAAGCACTAATCCCAAAAAAATCAACAAAAAAGCCAAAAAATTGAGGATTTTTTAAAAAATCTTTAAAGTTCAATATCTCCATAACAGTTAAGTTTCGGACACCATATCATAGAATCAAATCCATCAGAAATTACCTGAATAATAACGTGTTTTAATATTCAGTACGACTTTTCCTGTAACCCTGTATATTTGTATGTATATCAGTCTCTGGTTTCCATAGTACAGGTAATCCCAGTTTGGGGCCAGACAATCATGTGTGATTGTCCCGAATATTAAGAAAAATATATATATAATTAATAACAATGTTCGATATACCTCAGTACAACTGGTAAGAAGCCGCTGAGATTCTTCAACTTGACATTTGAATGCTGTCAATCTCTCTATCAACCTTTTACATTCCCAACATATTCCACCGACATGAGTGTTTATCTAAAACAATATGATCCATTCGATCACATAGGGAAACACCAAGTATAGCACCTCCCATCGCCCTTTGGGTGACCTTGAGCCTTCTTATGAGGCCCATAGTAAGCAACCATGTCTCGGTTCCATACATGGTTCCATCACTGGCAACAAATGCTGGTCAAAGACCTTAGTCTTGAGACACTGTGGTATTTTGAATGCGAAGATATTGCTAGTGAAGATGTGGGAAGCCACTGGGTGCTGGTAGCGCAGGACAGGTCAGTGTGGAAATCCTTGGGGAAGGCCTTTGTCCAGCAGTGGACGTCTCTAGGCTGATGATGATGATATGGTGCATAAATAAACACAGGGGGTTAAGTTACTCCGCATACTGCTGATTAAGTGGGATAGTGGCATATTGTTAGATCAAAAGGTATAAGGCATTCATAGAGTAAGTACCATATCTTCTCCTTTTGATAATATTGTTGTATCACGCATAGATCTGCTCAGATTAAGTTGGCTTTAAAAGGAAATATTCTTCACATTTTTTCAAGAGTTCTCCCGGAAGAGTATAGTTTTCTTGCTGCACTCCATCTAACATAGTTTATTAAGTACAGTTTTTTTGGATTTAAACTTATAAATTACCGACAAAATAAAAAAACTAAATTAAAATCTAACCTCCAAGTGTATAGCTGCCAGCGACGCTATGAATTGAGATGAAGAGTACAAAAATCTATCTTTGCTCAAACACGTACAACATATTTCTGCTTCTTCGTCCATTTTCAGATTATTTTCATTCAAGAATAATATAATTTATAATGAATACAACGTACAATGCGACCAAAAAACGTAAACAACTTTTGACATTTATCTTTTTAAATTACGGATTTGTTTTTGCATGGCTTTTGCTTTGCGGCCATAACGCCTAGTCTTCCTTTGGAAAGAGCATGTATATGGAACAAAAATGGGTGGATCAGATAGGTATCCTTCCGTAATATTTATTATTTGTTACATTACGTTACATTACAATATATTTGTACTGTATTGAACGGAATCACGAACTGACAAACTAACCGTAGGCTGGTTTCATAGATACGCGCTTGAGCAGCGCTGCCCGGCAGCGCGCGCTCAGAAATGTATGAGGATAGTACTCGCGTATGGAATCAAGGGATTACCAAGTACGGATTAAAAAAGAACAGTTGCCTGGAATAATCATTTTTAGTGTGTTACTGTGGGTAGTACAGTCTACGTCATTACAACTGATAATATGTGATTTTGATAATAAAGTTCAAAATATCACGAGATCTCGGGTTCGATTCCCGGCGGGGTCCAACTTTATAGGACTCTGTTTTGTTGGAGCTAGGGCATTTCCGACATGGTCATAACCTGGATGGGTTTGATTGACCTCTAGTGGCATTAATCTCGCAAAGTACGTTAAGCCGTTGGTGCCGACTGTTATCTCTAGATGGCAGTCGTAAGTTACGTCGGAGGCCTTATAGGCGGCTTCAAAACTTCTGACACCACTGAGGTTGGCCACTAGCCCCACAACCTCCACCAATCCGGATTTGGGCCCCGTGTGTGGAGTATGGCTTAACCTTCCCGATGTATGGGAAGAGACCCGTGCCCCTGCAGTGGGGATGACGTGGGTTTTAATGAAGGCATTTTCTGAGCCCGCCTAGCCAGATGCCACCATCTTATCTAAGTTTTACTGCCAATATTATCAAGCCGCTAAAGTTATGGAAATCTCAAGCAGATAACGGGTTTAATGTACTTACCTATTCTTTGTCAGCCCTATAGCTCCGATTCCCCATTCATTTGGGGGTTGCGACTTCAGTAGGGTTATTAAGTTCATTCTAAGGAATCTATTTGCATATTAACCGCCTCCGTAGCCTAGTGGCATCAGTGCCGGCTTTACCTATGGTGCAGGGTGTGCAGCGCACACGGGCGCATGGTCTTTAGGGTCGTTCTTTATGGTGCGGGCGGGCGCCGCGCTGCTGGCGGCTGGCGCTCTCAAAGACTTGCGCCCGTGTTATGGCAGACGCCACCGGGGTACGCGATAGCAAAGCAAGGCGCGCCACGCCACGAGCAGTTACTTCAAAAATGTTGCTAGATAATTTTGCTGCCTGATATAACTGTCAATTATTCCATTTTGTAGAGGACGCCAGGGTATCGATTCTATAGGATCACTATTTACCCAAAAATATACCTAACATTTTGTGTATAAGGCGAAAACATTAAGATGAGATAAAACCATTTATTGTACTTAAAATTTAAAAAAAAAAAAAAACAATACTTATTTCAATAATTGCTGCACTGCCTTTAAAAAAATGGTTCATTCATTCGAAGTTAATCAGTACTTCTACCCTGTTTTTTAATTATATGTTACAAGTACAACATTCAACTTTCACCAAAGCCAACCAGGTCCTCTTCTATACTGGAACTCTCTACACTTTTTCTTCTTTTAGTTCTATCTTTCATTTGTCCTTTACCCTTACTACTATCTTTTATCTCCGTCTTCCCTTCATTCCTCAATTCTTCTCCGTTCTGCTTCTTCTTATGTTTCAACTTAACGTGTCTATAAATAGCTCCATTGGATCTGAACGTGTCTTCGCAAAATCTGCATTTAAATGGCCTCTCGACTGAATGCACGGCGCTGTGTACTTGCAGACATTTCTTAGTCTGTAACAAATTGTGTTTTTAATGACGGACTGTATCGATAGCTCAGTGGTTAGCGATCCAAGAGTCGTGGATACGATTTCCGCGCATGGTAAACATTTCTGTGATTTGTTTGATCAGTGTCTGATCTATATATTAATGTATTTATTTATTTAAAGTTATTTTACGCAGGGTTCGGAAACCGGTTTTTTGAAAATACCGGTTTCGGTCATTGACCCCTATATCGAAATAATTTCGGTTAAGGTTTCGTTCAGGTTTCGGTTACCGGTATATTTAACCGGTTTAACCAAAACCGATATTTTTTCGTTCGAACGGAATTAACCGGTTAATTTGAAGAATATGCGACTTTGTAGGCATGTTTGCCGCGTGCAATCAATTGAAAGCGTGCGAGAAAGTGAGCAGAAGACTCGGGCAGTGGCACCCGCGCGACGCGCCTGTACTTGACTAAGTTTGGTTTTAACCGGTTAATTTAGTTCTTATTTCGGTCAGAAAACCGCTTCCTGATTAACCGATATTTTATTCAAATTTACCGGTTAAGCTGGAAACCGGTTTTAACCTGAACGGGATCGTTAACCGAAATTCGAACGAAATTAACCGGTATTTGTTAACCGGTTCCGAACCTTGATTTTACGTTCCGTAACGTGCAATATTATGAAGGACCGTGCTTATTGAAACTGTCAAAAAAATATATAAAAAGATGTATTTCAATGCTGGCGATTCAGTGTTTACGATTAAACTTATTTAACAGGACTAAACTTAATTTAAGCATCCTATTCTTGTCTTTTCGATACAGATAGAAAACGATAAAACACTAAAATTAAGAAGTCGTTCCAAAACCAAGGTAGGGTGAGGTAGAATTTAACTCGGAGAAATGAAAGCGACGTAGTTATTTTGAGAAAGAGAAAAAAATAAGATTTTGGAACGCTTGCGAGTGATTCCAGAGTGACAGGGTAACAAACGTCATCGAAAATAATTCAGAAAGGTTTCTAGCTTTTTTGGGTAGTGTTCTGTCTTATTTATGGCTTTAACACCTTAGCACATACAAACAATCGTACATATTTCAAAACAATTCCGAAGATAAAATGTTTGTTTGTCTTAGTCTGTTTGACATTGACTACGAACTTCCCGCCGAATAAACTGTCAGGCGAATTTTAACGGTAATCAAACAGGGTTAAAAATCGCACTTATCAGAGTGAAAATCGCATTCACGAAGGCGTTCCAAAATCCCGACGGAGAACTGTCAGGCGATCATTCGGTTACCCTCGGTTTCACTCGGCTCGGTTTTGGAACGATTTAGGGTAAAATTCGCATCACCCCGAGTGAAATCTTTGGTATTGGAACGCAACCTAAGTTTAGTTCTGTCAAATAAGTTTAATCGTGAAAACCGAATCGGCACCATAGTCCGCTAAAATTTTTCTTGTATTATTGTCAGTTCTCTTGCGAGAAATTATCTACTCGAGTATAAAATCCCACGGGGATGTATTAATGTTATGTTGTGTAGGACATACGTACTGTACTAGATTCTAAATTTCACCTAAAATCTTGTAACTGTTTTAGCGTTAATTTTAAACAAATATAAAGAAAAAAACTAGTAAATAATTTTGTATTAATTAAATATGTAATCAATACTTCCTTTTTGTTTTACTCCATCGCCACTACATTACAAACATAAAATTAAATTAAAATTTTCTTTTTGTTATGTTCTCAGCTTTACAATAAATTACGTTGCTTTTATGATACTTTTATGTTACCGTAACATAAAAGTGTCTATGTCTTTATAAGGTGGCAAAATCTACAGCCTCACCCATGACCTCATAAAAACGAAGGGGTTAGGTGTATCGTTTTCATTATTGACGTGAGGAAGCGCAGTGCGCAAGCGGCGCACGGTTATGGTTTTTTAACAAAAAATATATATTTTTGCACATTTGTCGTCAATGGCGAGAAACAAAGGTACACGTTTAACTCATTAATTTCGGTTAAGAATTAAAGGAGATCTAGCCGTGAAACACAAAATACACCTTTGAGAAAATTTTAATGAAACTGAGATCGCAGACCAAATAGAATAAAAATTGTTTTTGCTCCGATTGAATTGGTTCCTTAATAATGAAAGTTCTTTAGTGTCATGACTAGAAGCTACAGTTAAAGGGGATGTAAGATTTTACTGTGGAAGGTGGCCTGTGGCCGGCTTTTTTTTCCAAAGTCGTTATCGCACCTTGAATTCTTTATAAATCGCTAGGGAACATTGAGACGATTAAAAAATATATCAGTCTTTTTGTGTTTAAACCACCAGTTTCGGAGATATTTTATGATAAAGATTTCTTTACCGTATGGAGGGATCATAAAAATCTATTATATCTCTGCAACCGGCGATGTTACGACGAAATGACCTATTATATAAGGTGCTACTTTATTAGTGCCCGATATTTTAGTCAGTGCTCCTACTCCTGATTCTGATCAACTTTCCCCAAGAAACCCATAGTCAAATCGCAAAAAATTTGTTGGGCTCTTCATACTAATTTGGTGGCTCGGCTGATCGATTTGTATGAAGAGTCCAAAAAAAATTTTTCGATTTGACTATGGGTTCCTTGGGGAAAGTTGATCAGAATCAGGAGTAGAAGCACTGACTAAAATATCGGGCACTAATAAAGTAGCACCTTATATTTTTTTATCATTTAGGTATACTCTATCGATTTAAGTAGGTCTCAAACTGCGACACCACTTTTGTGAAAATTCCCCAGGTCATAGGCCACAAATCTTCCGGCCCTTGGTCCGCGACTTCAGTTTCACCCATAATACTATTATCTATAAATGTTATTAGTACTCACAAAGAAAGCTTTTCCGCAGACTTCGCACACGTAATCCCTGCTCGACGGTTTCTTCTCGTGGCTTACTACCACGTGTCTTCGAAGAACCTTCAGCGTGTAATAAGTTTTGTCGCACAAACTACATTTGTAGTTTTTCTACGAAAAAGCAAAAAAAATATGATATCTTATGGTGCTTGGCGGAAAGTCGAAATAAAAGTAGGTTTTGGTTATATTTTTTTTATAAAGTTCCGAAATTCGGCAATAAGGGCTTAATAACTTTTTTACTCACAATGAGTAAGCCCTTGGCATCATCTCACCTGATGGTAAGTGACGATGATGACGAAGATAGAATCGGGCTTACGAAGATATCCCAACGCAATAGGGAACTGGCTATTTTATCTCTATGCCGAAACACATCAATGCTACGATCATTAATGTTTGGCGGTAAGATTTGGATAAGATGTTGTTGCTAGCCAGGCAAGCAGAAATAGTCCTACTACCAAACAAACAGAGTTCTACATGAACGCGTTAAAAAACCGACTTCAATCGCGTAACTTACGGGTCAAACTGAGAACCTCCTTTTTTTGAAGTCGGTTAAAATACTAAAACCTTCTCCTAAATGTAACAAATACTTTTCTGAAAACCGCATCAAAGTCGGTTCAGCCAAACGCGAGATAATCGCGGACAAACATATTTACATACATACTTTTTTGAAGTCGGTTAAAAATTTGATCAAGCGACCTGATGTGAAGCGAGCGGATTAGCTACTTAACTAGACCACAAAGGCGGTTCAAGTTTACTTGTACTTAAATTACTAAAAACAGCTTACAATTTTTATTTGTATTTTAATCATACAAAGTAAAATTAATAAGGCCCAATTGAAGTGTTACGGGAGTTTATTGAAAAAAAAAATATATGTAAAAAAACTGTAAAAATTAGTCGAGTAAATACTGACGCTAAATATGTTGGTCTAAATTACTGGAGTTTCCTTACGTGATCAATTCAAAAATGGGGAGATACGTAGAAGGACTAAAGTAGCGGAAATAGCTCAGAGAATCACTAAAAACAGTCGCAGTGGACGGAGCACATAGCTCGTAGAAAAGATGGCCGTTGGCGCATTAGTTCTCGAATGGCGACCGCGCACCGGAAGACAAAGCGTGGGCAGGCCTCCCACTCGGTGCACCGATGACCTGGTGAAGGTTGCAGGAAGCCGCTGGATGCGGGCAGAACAGGACCGGTCGGTGGAAATCTTTGGGGGAGGCCTTTGTCTACATTTTGTCTAGCAGTGGACGTCTTTCGGCTGAAGATGGTGATGATGAAAACTTACCACTCCTGCTTTGACATTCGCGTGGAACTCCTTGTGACTTTGTAAATATTGTGCCGTTGGGAATTTCTTTTCGCATTCGTCGCATTCTAATCTGAGAACGAGAAAAAGTAGTGAAGACATCTTAGAGGTAATACACTGTCTTTGCAAGATTCAGTAGCAGTAATAAAAATGCTAAGCCACCTCCTTTACCACCTCCATGGTCTAGTGGTGGATAGTCCACATCACACGCTTCACATCAGGAGGTCACGTTAAAGGTCATTTGTCGCCATTTCAAAGGCCGGCAACGCACTTGTGACTCCTCTGGTCTTGCGGGTGTCTATGAGCGGCGGTAATCGCTTACCATCAGGTAATCCGTCTGCTCAGCTATGCCATTAAAAAAAATGCTTTTGATGCAGTCAACTACCCTACTGCGGAAAAAAACATTTAATTCAAATTCTTTGTGGTAGTAAAAGTGTTACACAGTGTTATTAAAGTATACATCATACATGACCCTGCAAGGGTACAGCAAATTTTAAGGAAAGAAGTAAACATTGATCATTGAAATTTTCACTTGAATTTTTCTACTTAAGGGGGAACGTTACGGAGCTCACTAGCGCTCGAGGTTTTTAATATATTTTTATTAAACTACAGAAGATACACAGAGTTCCTTTTGTTTGCGAGCATTACACCATAGCGAACATTGCAAGCACTGAGAATATATTGCAAGCACTTTGTATAGTTATAAATGGTAAGTGGCCACTTTTCGCACTTTTCTCGAGCGCTAGTAAATTCCGTTATGTTTCATTTCACCTTACTCTCTTTTATCGAGCGCTAGTACAGTCGCGTGCAACTAAAAGTATACAGCCTTATAGTGCAAGTACTACTAGATGGCACGGCTACCCTGTATACTTTTAGGTGTATGGGACTGTACCTAAATTCCGTGACGTTACTTAAACTCTCTTATGTTATACGTATGTATCTATTTTCACGTGTATTTCTCTACTAAAACTCGGTTTCTTAACACGTTAACTGCCATTAAGCGCACCTGTGCGTTTACAACTCCTTAAGTGTATGCCTCCAACGCAAATATGCGTTTCATACATTTGTATGGCTACTAGGTAGTATGCCGCCCGACGCGTATGTGCGTGTATGTGATTTGTATTACAAACGCGCAGGTGCGTCGCGCGGCACGCTGCATAGACGCGGACACGCGCAGGTGCGTCGAACGGCATACAGACAGGAGCATAACTTGCCCGCAAATATGCGTCGTACGGCATACTTCATAAGCAAGATGGTATGGCATTAAGTAATGTTTTAGGTGGCACGTAACGTGTTAAGTGACACCTATTTTCACGTGCATTCCTTTGCTTCAACTTACTTTTTCTCAATCGGCGTGTGTTTGTTCTTCACGTGACGTAAATAAACCTGTGTACACGAGAACCACGTATCGCATACGATGCAGTAATTTTGCTCCTCCGCTCCTTCTGGCTTTGATTTCTTCCCCCGATGCATATTATCCATGTGAAACTTCAGTGTGTATTTATTTTTAAAACATTTACCGCATTCTTCGCATTTCTTTATTGATGTATCCTTGTGTTTTCTGAAATCATTAAGATGCAATGATATGAAAATGGTTTTTTTTTTTGAAGTGGGTAGCACTGTACACTTTCCGTAGGATATTGTTTTGTGTAACTAATACGAGGTTCCTACACTCGCCGTTTTGTGAAGAAACGACAGGTCTTTGCGGAGTTTTACTTTTTGCTTTAATAATAATTTTCTATTACAAGGTGCTCTTGTGGAGCCAACCCACAAACGATGACCCATTTACTGGCTTGCAGACACGGTCATAACCTGGATGGGTATGACTGTTAGTGGCATTTATATCAATTATTTCCGTGCTACGCAAGTCACGTTTAGCGATCGGTGCCTGTTGCTTCCACTAGATGGCAGTCGTGAAGCCATGTTTGAGATATTTTTACACGGCTTGAAAACTTATTTTGTAATTGTACCAATTAGAAATTGTACAAACCGTCGAGAAATTTAGCCACTAGCCTTACAACCTCCATCAATCCGGACTTGGCCTCCGTATGTGGAGTATGGCCTAAACTTCTCGAGTTATTCGAGGAACAGACCCGTGCCAAAGCAGTAGGGACAGTATTGGTTGTATAGTAAATTCTTACTTACTCATCATAATGTCGGACAACCACGCTGCCATGAATCGACACATATTCGCACTTAGGACAATAGTACAGCGATTTACCCTTTGTCACCTTCATAGTTTTAGGCTCTTTTGGCGGTAAAGGTTTGCACCTGGAATATTACAAATTCAATTAACCCCCTAACGATGATAGTAATTGTTTATTTTTTTTTAATTTAGATATAAAATGGAATTTAATTTAATCCGAGACTTCATCCCGACCTACTTATTGTTAGATAATATATACTTTATTAATATGTTGTGAAAGTACATTTTCGGACGTTCATGAGGTGATTCGAGAATTTAACGTCATCTAGAGTTTCTGCTACTCATCGCTAGATGTCACTACAAAATGCACCTCGTATTTGCACGTTTTTGTATGAGCTTTATGGTTAGAGCAATAGATTTCAATGGCGCTAATTTCTTTATGTTTTTAGATGCTATTTTGATGGTCCAATCATAGAAGTTGTTGCATTAGTAGTGCGTAAGTATACTGAGTGTTGATGTGTGATATCGGCGACATCGGTTCTGGTACCAATGACTATTTAAGCCCCTTCTATTCTTTCTTCCGTATTTCTTACCCAGCATTCGGACATATGTGGTCCTGCATTAATTTCACATGATTGGTCTCAAAGTCGCAGGTGATGCAGTAGTACATACAGATGTCCATTAAATGTTCATAATAATGAGCGTTCATTGTGGTTAACCTTTTGAAGGAAGCGTGACAAGCGAAGCAGGTGAATTCGGAATCCTGCGAAATTAGAAAAAACTGTAATCTATTCATCATTCATCGAAACTGTGCACTGTAATGATGGTTTTTGTGAAATAAATTATCGCATAGCAGCTATTTTGCTCAGCTCGGACACGTTTCACAATACGGCACGAGATATCTTTTTTTTTTTTTTTTATGTGATAGGTGGCAAACGAGCAGACGGATCACCTGATGGTAAGCGATTACCGCCGCCCATGGACACCCGCAACACCGGAGGAGTCACAAGTGCGTTGCCGACCTTTGAAATGGGATGGGGGATGGGGGAATGGGGAGGGGGAGGGGGGGTTGGGCCTCCGATAACCCTCACTCACTCGGCGAAACACAACAAACGTTGCTTCACGCCGGTTTTCTGTGAGGCCGTGGTATCACTCCGGTCGAGCCGGCCCATTCGTGCCGAAGCATGGCTCTCCCACGTCTAAATCTGTTTTTATTAATGCTTCTAGTGTGGGTAACACTAGTTTTATAATTACGTCTGTGTTTCATTCTTGTTTCGTTTTTGTGTTTTGTGTTTTACGAATTATCTTAAGCACCGATGATCTCAAAAATACCTATAGCCATTTCGCCGAAAATCTAGGATTAGGGGTTTTAGCAGTGCAGAAATCGATCTGTGAGGCATTAATTATCCTCGGAAAAAAAAATTTTAGGGACATTTGGGAGGATTTTAATGTGTACTGTTTAGAATCCTTTACGTATGGTGCCATCTTTTGGTGCTTGGCAATATTTTTTAAATAAAGTTCAAAACCTACTCCACCATTCCTTTTTTATGGGTGCCCTATTTGACTTCGAAACATGATTCTGCGAAAATTGTTACATCGGTGACTATTTGCCGATACTATGATACCGCGATACGCTATTTCTTCGATGTATTTTTTGTTCACTGTTACGTTACATCGAAAACCTCACTTCGACGGCTTATTCAATCGATGTTCGTTATTTATCTGTATTATTTTTTCGACGGCTTGTTCCATCGACGTATGTTTGTTCTATGAAATATTTATTCGAATTACATGTAACATATTCAAATACGATAGGAACTAGGGTTTGTCAAGTCTCGAGGTTTTGAAAGTCCCGGGACTTTCGAGACATAAAGAAACGATTAATTTTCACGTTTTTCAGGATATTTTTTTATTTATACACTTTTTAATCTCAAGAAACTTCTTTGAGTCGTAATTCCACGCAACTAGAAATTAAATTTAAAACATAAACAAAATATTGATAAAAATGTTATCATCTTTCATCACTTAAGTGACATTTAAAATAAATTACATTCGATAAGGAGAAGTAGGTTCTCACTAACCAGCAACACTGAACCAGTACCCCTTCCAGTCGTTCAAGGGGTCAGTGGCAAATATTAAGCCTGACATCAGCTTCCTCCCACCGACTGAATGTGTCGTTAAACAGCATTCCCGGCTCTCCTACCACCAAGTGCAGAAGTGGCTCGAAAATGAGCTGCCTTCTCAAGAGTGGGGGTGGAAACATGTAGGAGACACCCTGGTGCCAATCAAAACAGAAGATTCACCAGTACCAGAAGTCCTACTGAACACGATTTTTTTGCCGCTGCACCAAGGATTGTGGTAGTGGCAAGTGTGGATGCCGGAAAGCAATGCTGAACTGTTCTACGGCATGCCTCCACTGACAAGGAAAATGCCTCAACGTCGCCGGATGTCTATTGATGAGGACGACGATAAAGAGGACGTTGAGCCCCTTCAGCAAGAACCACCCACCACTGAGGCTTAAGACGCCATGGAGAACTTGCCGGGACACTCATGGCCTATGAGGGTGAAAACGTTATTGGCATATGTATAATAATATATGTAGATAATAGTTTAGACGATATGAAAAAATTTTTTTGGTAAAAAAATTTACTGATTTGGTGAAAAAAATTTTCGAAAATGTTTACTTTTCCGGAGCGTGTAGCTCGAAAACGGTTGCGAATACGAAAAAATGTATAGAATAAAAGTTGTAGAACATTTTATGAACTTTCATTTAGTACTAAAAAAACCATATGACGCACCGTTTTTGAGGTATTAGCGAAAAACCCAAAAGAGGGACCTGAGACTATTACCTTTGTACCGATAAAATATAGATTGACCCTATCTATAGTGATGTTTTTAATCAAAGAAACTCTTGAAACGAGACGGCACGCTAATTAATGGACATTTTTATGGACTTATTTGCAGCTGGATGTTAGCCTGTAACTAAGTACTAAGTAAAAAATATATATAAAGAAATATATTCATTTCGCAGAAATAAAACGACGAAGTAACGTGTTCGATATAATATAAAGTCGCAGTAATAATAGTGGTGGTAACGTTTTCGAGGTAAAGTAACACCGGTGAAACAAAACTCCGAAGTAAAGAATCATCGACGAAACAGCGTATCGCAGTATCGTAGTATCGGCAAATAGTCACCGATGTAACAATTTTCGCAGAATCATGTTTCGAAGTCAAGTAGGGGACCCCTTTTTTATAGTAGTAGGTAGCTGTCTGCTACTACCTACTTAATATAATAACACTACTCGATAACAGAATACGGCGTTTAATTTAGTGTAACTCATATGCCACAACGATTCTATCTGATCTATCAATGGAGGCTTAGGGCTTTTTGGGTCTACAATCGATCTATGAGGGACTTGTCTTCGGATAACACGTTTTAGGGACATTTTAGAGGATTTTAAATTTCGTATTACTTCACTTATGGCGCCACCTTTTGCAGAGTAGGTGAAATACTTGGACCCTTAGCAACATGACTTTTAAAAAAGTTCCAGAAATTAAACACGGAGCTACATAAATATACTACACTATAATAATAATAATAATAATATCTGGGACAAATCACACACGGTCATCTGTCTCCAAACTAGGATTCCCTGTATCTTGGGAACCAGAGACTGATATACATACACATATACTTTTTAAATACATACATATATATATATATATATAATACACCCAGACTCCGAGCAAACAATTCTGCTCATCACAGAAAAGTTTGCCGATTGGATCGAACCCACGACTCTCGGATCAGTGGTCAGGAGCGCTAACCACTTAGCCACCGAGTCAGTCATATGAGGGCTGCATAGTAAAACCTCACCTTAAAAGATCACTCTACTCTCGATAACTTACACTATATTAAAAATAAAATAGTATGAAATCCAAATGAAGTCGGATAACAGTAAAACGACTTACCTCAGAGTGAAAAGTTTTCTTGTGTTCTTCCGCCAAACGTTCATTATCAAACAAGTAGACGCAGGAGTCACACTTGTAAGGAGCCTTCATGAATTTGGGTTCGTTGCGTCGTTCCTGCATCTTCTTTAATATCTCTTCTCTTGTCACTATTTGGATGTACCATTTTTTCTGGACGTACTCGCATTTTTCCACTGTTTTGGATGACTGACAATTGAGAATATTTCATTTAATTTCTTATGAAGAAATGCAATTAACCCACCCACACCTTTCGTTTTTTAAATTGTTACATTTTTCTCCTTTAGAGTTTTATACACTGTAAGTACTATAAAAAATGTGATTAAAAATAAAAAGCGGTCAAGTGCGTGTGGGGCCACGCGCAGTGTAGGGTTCCGAAGTACTTCGACAGACACTGCTTCAAGGGGAAAACCTCTTACGAAACTGACTACCACTCGTTAACTTGTAAAGCCTACTTAGCTGTGATAGTTTTCCTTTTAACTTCGTTATATACATATACTACTGCCGTGATTTTTTTCACATTTCTAGAATCAACCGTTTAGCAGGAGGGGGAAGGGGACACATGACTTTAACAAAAACTTGCAGCTTAATATTTCATAAACGGATCCGTGTATCGAAAAATGGTTTTCGAAAACCCACAATTTTTAAAGACCTATCCAACGACACCCCACACCATGGGTTAGTCGAGAAAAAAAATATTCATCCCCATTTCACGTGTAGGGGAGATACCCTGAAAACATTTTTTCAAGATTTTATTTTACCACTTTGTCGGCGTAATTAATATGCATATCCGTACCAAATTACAGCTCTCTAGTAATTATAGTCTCTGAGCTAAACCGCGGAGAGACAGACAGACAGACAGACGGACATGACGAAACTATAGGGGTTCCTTGTTGACTATGGAACCCTAAAAACGTGAACCTCGATATGACAGAAAGGCTCAATAATCTATACAGCCTAACAAATTAAAAAGTTTTGTAATTTTCGAGAGAAATATCTTCCTATTAAAAAAAATACGGGTAGGTGCTTTATTTTTGCATTTTTCAAATAAAACACATATATAAAGTGGGCGTCAAGAAATTGCAATGTTGCCAATGAAGATAATACTCGCAAATTATTTTGGGACGACAGTAATTTGGCAATATTTAATGGAGGGTAATATTTTTTGGGTTTATGAACATATGTAATTAGAAAGGTTAGTTTTATCTAGAAAACTTAACAAAACGAAAACACGTCTAGAGCACCTACGACTTCATAGGCCTGGACTTAGGATTCTAGTCAGAACTGTAACTGGCTACTGGAAGATTAATAAATCAAATGAAGCTTACAGATAAGGACGAGTGGCTATTCTGCCTCGAGGAAGAGGAAGGTCCTCTTCATATACTTTGCGAGTGCAAGGCACTAGTCGAAGCCAGAAGCCGATCTGTTGGTGCACCAAATGTAACTCCAGAGGTCATTAGGGAACTCGATCCCAAGTGCAACCTACAGTTCAATCGAACTATGGCTATCGGCTTTGAGGAAATAATATAATAGGTGCAGTGGTCATAAAAGATCTAGCCAGGTCGCAGTGATCCAATAGGGCCCACCTTTGGTCCTATACCCCCTTACCCCCAAATAAATATAAAATACATTTCTGAAATATAAAGCTTATCTTCCCACTAATGACTCCACCATTTTCAATTTTGATAGCTTATATCTCGGAAATGTGACACTTTAGGAAATTTCTGTCTAATATATTATTTGTTTGTATTACTGTCAGCTACCTATCCATTCATGTAAGTTTCATAGGTGGCAGCTATTTTGCAAAAAAAACGGTGGACAGTAGGTAGTCCTTCATACAAAATATTCCAAGCCCTTTGTCAACAACTTTCGTGGAAGAAAAAACTTTAAAAATAAAACGATACGATAGACTTAAGAGAAATACGAGTAATACTCACTTCTGCAGATTCTGTAAAAGTTTTACTTAAGGCTTCTTCAACGTTTTCGATAGTTCCCTGATGATCTATTTTTATTATTTTCTGTTTTTTTCTATTATTCTGTGCAACAACATCCCCATCCTTGATTCTTTTGCAAATAGTTTCATTATTTTCAAAGATTATAATATCATTAACATCTGTATTGGTTATTGCAGTATTGTTTCTATACGAATTGTTTGCAATTCTTACATTTGAATTATCAATGGTTTGCGTGACTGTATTCTTTGTTAAATTGACACCAGTACTCTTTTTAAATAGTAAATTACTGTGTATTACGTTTTGTAGGGCATCTTTGTTTTTACCTGCACTATAAACATTAGAATTATCATTTCCAACATTCATTTTATTATTTTGGTTTACCGTAGTTACATTTCTAACTCTTGCTTCTGTGTTTTGATTTAATTTGTCATTGCTTGGTGCTGCTAAACTGCGATTTGGAATGTAACTGTTAGTACTAGAACTGTTTTTGCTTGTTCTGGTTGATACTGATTTGTTTATAACGAAGTTATTTAGACCTTTATTGTTTGGATATACAGCAATGTGCTTTAAGAAGTTAATATTAGAGCCGTTTTCGCTTGCATTTTCACTTGTTACTTTATTCCTAACAAAGCTATTGATTTGTTTCAGATTGTGTAAATTTGGTGCAGCATTGTGACAAGAACTTTGTTTGCTTACATTTGACGCTGTTACTTTGTTTATTACTAAGTTTTTTTTATGCTCTACAGTACTGTATAATGCTGGTGTAACATTGCTATTAAACAATTCATCGTTAAGTTTTTTATTGGTATTGTTATCATTTTGTGTTGTCCCAACATTATTGTTTTGTATTGTTTGTTCTTGTTCATATTCTATTAGAATAACAGGTTCAGTATAAGTTTCATTGTTTACATCAATAATATCAGTTTCCTCTTTAATAAAAATATTTTCAATGTATTCTGTCTCTGGTTTAATGCCTAATGGATCATGCTCTGTATAACTGGGTTCTAAAGGGTTAATCTCTTTAACATGTGGTAGATTCCCAGTTGCTGTATGAGTACTGCTCAAAGCACTGACTGTATATATTGTGGCTTTTTGCTGGAAAAGACATATTAATACATGTATATTTTTAATACTATATATTTTATGAAATCAAATGAGCACTATATGGATATAACTATGTTTGTTTCGATCGTTTCGATTTGAACTAAGTAGATCTCTCTCTAGTTATCCTGGTGGCAACATTTTTCGGTAATCCAATGAAAAGAGAATTCATGTCATTACATATCTATGTCTATTTAGTAAGATGCCAATTTCAAGCAGTTTTACAAACATGGAATTTCAAATATGAGCCATTACACCGTAGTCCATCAGGATGCTGTGGTAATGTACAACATACTTTTTATGCTATATTTTTCAAAATTATTTAAAAAATGACGATCATATTTATCAAATTAAAGACATACATAACATGACTTTTTTTATACTATTTTCGCCGTATTTAGATTCCTATATGGTCCGTAACATGATATAATACATATTTCAAACTCAAAATACCTATTTTTGTTTTAAAATTTTCTTTTTCACCTTGTACAAAATCCCTACCATGTGGAACTTGTACACTTAAAATTTTGGGAAATGTTTGCTACAAGACAACAAATATCTCCTCCAAAAGCATCAAATTATATAAAGGACACGCCCTACGGAAGCGACAAATGGCACCATTTTATTGGTCCCAAAACTGATATTAGAATTCTTTGAATGACCTACTTTTTAAGTGAAACTAAATAAAAAAAGTTTAATCGCAGTAACAGTATACGGTACCACAGATTTTATAATACTAACGTACAGATACCTCATGTCATACAACGAAATGCGACTGCCGTAACTCGGGCTATTCTTCGGGCTATTTTTTTCACTCATTGAGAACTACCGCTACTAGCGACATCTAGGGCGCGGGCTATAAATGAAGACATTCTGTTTGCTTACCTGTAGCTTCATTTGCTTTTGTTGATTTTTTTTGCACATAACCTACTAGTATAATATTATCTGTGATATTACTAAATAAAAATACATAATTTGAAATATGAAAAACAAAACGTAAACCACCCATTACGTTTTTCAATTTTTTGTATCAGCGCCATCTATCAATTCACGCTATAAACTGGTACTCAACTAAGACGTGTCATTCCTCAACTCTGACAAGTTAAGACGAAAGTAGTTTTGATATGCATCGCCGTGATCAGATAATTTGTAGTAATTGATAATAAAGTGCATTATCGCCCTTTGTCATAGTTTTTGGTTATTACAATAATCAAAACACTTATTTTTAGCAACTTTATGGGTTTTTTCTTCATTTTGCATTGCAACTTCTATTACAAATCGATACTTGTCGTGCCATCTATTGACATTTTAATGAACTAAGGTTTTCGTTGTATGCAATGAGACCCCGTGACGGTACATAACACATTTCGCTGATCATATTAAGGCCACGACCAACGGACGCGACAAATAACTGATATTTTGGGACCAATAAAATGGTGCCATTTGTCGCCGCCTTAGGGCCTGTTGTTTATATAAGTTGATGTCCCAAAAGAAACTTGCTTCAACATTTTTTTTTAAATAAAGTCTTAATTCTATTACAACAGATTACATTTTCTATTTTTAATTTGGTTGCTATTAAGGACGTAGGTACCTATACATATAATAACACCTACCGTATCAAAACTCCCATCTTTCATTAACTCTTTGAAGCTTTTCAATGCTCGGTCTTTGAATAAAATCACGTCATAGATAGTTTTATAACATTTTTCACACAGACTCAACTGCTTATCTGGTAGCTTTAATTGAAAAAATCCATCCTGGAACAAAAAAGGTTTTTTTTGTTTGTGTTTCTCACTAATATTATAAATGCAAAAGTATGTATGTTTGTTTGTTTATTTGTTCTGCTTTCACACCGAAACTCATGAACGGATTTGGATGAAATTTGGTAGGTAGATAGATAAAGCACTCGGCTAACACATAGTAGGCAACTTTTTATCCCCGAAAACTTTAGGGTTCCCAGAGGAATATTTAAATACTCAAAATTTCCACTTCATCACTAGATGGCGCCACCATAACATTTTCTTTATCTCTGGATCCAGATCTAAAATCCATGCAGACAAAGTCGAGGGCGGAAGCTAGTTAATAAATAAATTAAATTAGTACCTGGGACAAATAACCCAGTCATTTGACCCCAAACTAGAATTCCAATTGGATATGATTGTATTATAGGAATCACCTCCGTGATTTGAGGTCACTACAGGAAGTTGTCAGCAATCCAAGGTCTCTCCCTCTCTTAGTTTGTGGTATCTCTTAAAAGAATTCGTCCAATGCCTGTCAGTCATGGGAGTGACACTTCTGCCAATTTACAGTATAAGTAATATGTAATACCGTATAAGGGAATGCTACTGGACTTCCTAGAGGAGCTGGCTGGCTGGCAGAGACGCCGGCCTATCACACAAAATGGTAGCCTAGTTGCAAAAAACAGCCCGCCCCAACCTATAGTTCATTCCAATCAAAAAAAAGCAAAACGTAAACAAACTTACTATGGAAATGACACATGTCAATGTCAGATGCATACTATCTTTGTTTACCTTTTGCTTTTTTTTGATTGGAATGAACCATATATGCATTGACTGACTCGGTGGATCAGTCGTTAGTGCTCCTGACTACTGATCTGAGTCGTGGGTTCGATCTCCACCCAAGGCAAACATATCTGTGATGAGCAGATTTGTTCGCTGTGTCTGGGTGTATTATATCTATATATGTATGTATTTTAATAGTGTATGTTTATGTATATCAGTCTCTGGTTCCCATAGTACAGGGATCCCAGTTTGGGGCCAGATGACCGTGGGTGAGTGATTTATCCTGAGTAGAGATGGGTTTTTGCCCGTGCAGTTTTGAGTAAATGCCCAATAAACGTCCATTTATGCCCAATAAATGCCTAATTTGTATGGCGCAAATGGACGTTTATTGGGCATTTATTCAAAAAATGCCCAAAAATGCCCGGGCAAAAACCCATCTATAGTCCTGAGTGAATCGAAATAACGGAGAAAGTTGTTGACGTAAAGCTTACAATATCGAAGCCGCGTAGCAGACATCTGAGTATTTCCTTTATGTCTTCGGTCACAGGAAAATGTGAGTTAAGATGCTCAAGGAATGATAAGCATGTTGCGCAGACTGTGACTATCTCTCCATTATTTTTGTTCATAATTTACAATTTATCCTTTATACCGAATTACAATTTATAAATCACGAAATCACACATTTGAAACTTTTAAACAATAAACAGCTGATGGATGTTGAGTTTGAAGTCGTTCCATAACCAAGTTAAAATTCACCTGACAAGAGTTTGTCCCTTTTACACTTACACAAAATATAATAGGCTATCCTGCTGTCAGAGTAAAAATTACTCTAACGAAACAAATTTGGAACGCTTTCTTTTTTTTTTTTTTTTTTGTTTGGTTCTTTCCTGCTTTTGCAAGGAAAAGGCAAAGGCTTCTCTGGCCATACAGCCTATTCTTACGTAGTTTGCTCTTCTCTTAATATTTTTCTATTTCATTTGAGTTCTCATTTATTAATTTCTGTCGTCTTTAACTTTTTCTCTATTCTTCAACAAAATGATAGCACTTTTGATGAAGATTTCATGGACTTCTTGAGAGCACTCGAAACCCAGTCTACACACTTCTATTTCATTATCCTACATTTTAGACACTTAAATGGCACTTTATTGAACAAATTCACACGCTTTCACTCTAACACACACTCTTTTACACATACACACACAAACACGCACACATTCACACACATACGTACAAATCTACACACCATTTTTATAGCTAATAAGTTGCTAATCTTGCTGTGTCCCTTGCTAATTTTTAACATTTGAAAAACCTGTAATTGGCTTTCTTTATTGTATTTTATAGAATAAGCTCAACTTTGTATTATCTCATAAGCTGTTGGTTTTTTTCTATAAATAAATAAATAAATAAATAAATAAATAAATACACTATCAATATTATGCATTAAAAACCACGATATCTATTTTTTCGGATAATAAAACAAAAATGACAAACTCTTGCCGCGAGTTCCCGCCAAAAAGTCTTTACCAGAGACAAGTTTTTACTGAACTCATTTTATTAGCTAATAAAAGCAAAGTCATCGTCAGTGATACAGCCTAGATTGCGGTGCATTCCGAGGGTTCCCACGAGCCATCGATATGGGAATGGGAGAACTGAGAAGAGAACATTATTATAGATGTGGTTAAAGGGCGTCACACACTAGAACGATACTATGCTATTTCATGTTACGATATCTGTCGCGACGTGTGCTCGCGAAATATGTAGATAATTCTTATACGATATAGCAACACCGGTCTTGACAGCGCGATGACAGAAAGTCCCGCGCCGCTATAGTTATTTCGAAGTGTCACTTGTAAAAGTTTTTAGTATCAATAGTATTTGTTAATTTTATTTGTGCAATTAATATCTAAAGTGCTACGAATTTATTCTGCCTGAATTTCATGTAAGTCGCATAACTAATGTTCTTATTAATGACCCAGGAAACTGATATGTGTTTTGTTCCAAACCTTTGAATTTCGCATAGTATGTTTTACTTTTAACGAGGGTACTAAGTTGCTCAAGTAAGTTGATCTCGTCTTCGTCTGGTAAATTGGTATTGCCCATGAGAAGTAACCATTAGTAAACCACGCGGCCAACCACGCGTCTTGTCTGAAACCTCAGTCTAAATAATCCAGTATAGAAGCACTACCATAATAATAATTATGTTTCGTTGAGAATGCACAATAAGTAATCTATCTAAATTATTAAGCTACGAGTTAATCTATTCCATATGAGCAATTTAAACTGCTGCGAAATTCTCTTTGTTATTTATAATCCTACCTTCAGTTCAGATGTTTAATCATTTTATGTGAAGGAACAGAAGTTACCAATAAATCTTTCCTTAATGTGCAATTGACTGCATATCAATCTGTAAATATAGAATGAATAGTTAATTTGAATGTATACATAATATGAATAACTAGTTGACCGGGTATAAAACAGTTGACCTGTATTTAGTTTGACAGTCCGTAGATCGGAACCAGTGAATCTAGATTATATTATAGAAACGTCCGTGGACCGGAGTTTAGTCAGATGATCGATCATATTTAGTATGGTAGCCCGTAGATCGGGATGAGCAGTTGACCTGAATAATAACCTCAATTTGTATAACCATGGTTATACAAATTAGTTGCCTCCCGTTTATGATCAGTTAAGTCTGGTCATTTAGTGTGGAGATACATAGTGATGAACCTAGACCAGAGATGAACCAATTGACCTGGACAACCTATCCTCATTGATTAATATAGTAATGAGCATGAACCAGGACTAGTAAATCAGCTACTTGTATATTTATTGACTCAGACTTGTAAAGAATAAGATCCAATGGCAGTAAAGGTAGATTGTGGAGCAACATAGAACCCTTGCGCTGGTGGACATTGCATATGGCAATGTCTGCCCGGCTATTATTTAACTTTACAGAAGCGAAGCATTACAGACATCGTTACCATCAGATTGAAGAGTGAAAGAACCAGACACAGAGAGAACATGCTGCAACTCATCGGTGAGCCAAGGCATTTTTTATTTATTTTCGCAACAGCTATCGAAATACACCCGACCATAGATACAGGAACATTACGATCTGTTCGCGACAATATCTGCAGATAACATAGCAAGCTATCACCCTATCACACACGGCGGCGGCGCAGCGATACGATACATAATATATGTATATTTCAACACCCCCGCGCGCCGCGCCATGGCCCCGCGCGTCGAGAACAAGTAAACATCGCTCATATCGAGGTCACATCTACGCTATGATTTCCGTATCGCACGGTGTCACGTGATATCTTACGATATAGCAGTATAGCATAGCGCTCGTGTGTGATGGTCCATTGATTTGTATGGCGAGCGACATTTTATCTTAAGATAAAATCGCACAGTATCGCTCTAGTCTGTGACGCCCTTAATACTTCATGACAGCGTAGTCGCTAAAGGGCGTCACACACAAGAGCGATACTGTGCGATTTTATCTTAAGATGATACAATATCGCTCGCTATACAGATCAATGGACCATCACACACGGGCGCTTTACCATACTGCTATATCAAGGCTTTATCGTAAGATATCACGTGATACCGTGCGATACGGAAATCATAGCGTAGATGTGACCGATGTTTATTTGTTCATGACGCGCGGGGGTATAGCGCGGCACGCGGGGTTGTTGAAATAAAACTATATACGATCGTATCACCACCATGTGTGGTAGCTTGCTATGGTACCTATCTGCAGATATCGTAAGATGAAATAGCACAGTATCGATTTAGTGTGTGTGACGCCCTTTTGTACAGAGTATATCGAACCGAATCAAAAGTCTAGGCTGTATCACCGAGGATGACTTTGCCTTTAACTAAGACCACAGGTTAAGACTTCCGTGTAGGACTTTTTGGCGGGAACTCGTAGCAAGAGTTTGTCAGTTTTGTTTTATTATCCGAAAAAATAGATGTCATGGTTTTTAATGCATAAATATATTGATATAGAGCGTTTCAACAAATAGTTCCTATGCCGTTATATTGGCTCCTCTGTCTATCAACGACATCAACACGCGAAGACGAGACGCTTCTACCGATTTTGTTAGTGTGTATCTGCGTTCTATGTAGTGTATGTGGAAAACATTGCGGCATAGAAACTATTTAGTAGGGAATTTAGTGCAACGCCTAGTATGGGAACCGTTTTATTTTGGATCCGGCGCTCAAACTTGGCATAGTTGTTCCCTAGGTTGTTCTGAGTAGATTAAGCCCGGGAGCCATCGGGAGCCATCCCCCGTTTGGCAGGGGGAGGGGGGGAAATTATGTTTCTGCCGCGCTCCATTTATGGGCTTATATCTCCAAAACTATGTGCACTAGGGCAAGTGAGATATCATTTTCGTATGATTAAAGGATGAAGAATTCATTTCTGTAACAATAAAAATAACTTTCCATACATAAAAAAAGAAATATTTGATAAAACGTATAAAACATGACTACCTTTTTTCCGCATATGTGTCGATTAATTTTTAATGGTCTAAGATATTAGCATGAAAAAAATATATTCTGAAAGCCACACTTCCTAGAAATATAAAAATATAAATTTCATTAGAATAGCATAATAAATACTTAGTGAAAAAAATATAATTCAATGCATGGCGTAAAACGCTGCGGTCCGCGCGGTTCTAAATTTCAGCAGTTATATTTCTTTTTTTTCTTGGAAAAGTATTTTCTTTTGTTGCAGAAATGAATTTATCATCCTTGAAATATCCGAAAATGATATCGGACTTGCCCTAGTACCTATATTTATAGAGATATAAGCCTCAAAAGAAGCGCGACCCAACAAGTAGATAATGAAGTGTGGATGGATTTTTCCACATATGTATCGATTAACTTTTAATGGTGTAAGATATTAGCAAGAAAAAAATATATTCTGAAAGTCACATTTCCTAGAATTATAAAAATATAAATTTCATTAGAATAGTGCAATAAATACTTAGTAAAAAAAATATTTCATTTAATGCTCGGCAGAGTAGCATAAAACGCGCGGTTTTAGTATCTGTTGTTCGTAAGTAAATAAAATGAATCATCTAGCACCCAAAAATGACTGTTAAATAACATAGTATAAATAGGTACATAATATTATTATTTAAATATTTCTCGCACGCACAAAATATTTGTCACGTAAAACAAAAAATATTTTCCTTTTAAAAACGTACGTAACTATTTCTCATACGAATTATGGTGGTCTACTATCTAACTTGCGTGGTCGCCTTGATCATCCAGGTTAACTGACTTCAGATAAGGTCATACATACATAACCATAATGAGTTGACTCTTATTGGCGCATTATGTACTAGTTATAATTATTTTTAGTTTTTTTTTTATGTACTAAAAAGTGTAAATAAATAAATAAATAAATAATCTTGTAACCGTTTACATGCTCCGCAAGCCACGTCAAATTATTTTCTTAACAACTGATGCAGTCCACGCTCGGACCAGTGCCTATACAACTCTAAAACCTCGAAAGCTTTCAGCTCGAGTTGCACAACCGCTTCGAATGCGGAAGGTTTGTGGATATTGTCCAAACGGCTGAGAATAAAGTCTCAAAATCAGACGTTCAAAAAGAACATATCGGATCTCGGACCAGCGAGCTCATGGAGAAAGATGCTTGTCAATATCGGCGACTAAACAGACAGATCTCCAAGTCCTTGATCCGCGATATACGTCAATTTAATACCAATCGTATTAAAGAGGCTATCGAGTGCAATAAAAGGTCAAAAGTATTCGCAAGGGATCTGTCTGCTGGTCAAAGCCAACTGACAAAGCTGAAGACCGAGGATGGTAGAGTCATGTCATACAAGCCCGAGCTGTTGGAAGAGGTTGAGAAGTTCTACGGACAATTATACACGACTACATGCTTACCTGTCGTCAGTAATCTGGCTGAAGATCCGAGAGCCAGATTGACCCGACACTATACCGAAGATATCCTAGATTTCAGCCTGTGTGAAATTAGAATGGCTCACAAACAGCTTAAGAACAACAAGGCACTGAATGATGATGGAATTACGGCTTAGCTTCTGAAAGCAGGTGGAGAACCGGTAGTTATATCTCTTCAGAAGCTATTTAATTCCGTCATGCTCGAGGAACGAACGCCTACAGCATGGCACAGAAGTGTGGTGGTGCTCTTCTTCAAGAAGAAGAAGGGTGATAAGATAAGACAAGCTGTTTTCGAGAGTCATTACGAATCGTCTGGAACGCAGGTTTGACAACTTTTAGCCTCCCGAACAAGCCGGTTTACGAAAATGCCTCAGTGCCGTAGACCACATACCTACATACGCTGCGGCAGATCACACAGAAGATCGAAGAGTATAATGGCTTTTGTGGACTATGAGAAAGCATTTTAATTCGATCGAGACCTGGGCTGTGTAACAGTCTCTCCAACGGTGCCAAAATGACTATCGATACATCGAAGTGTTGAATTGTTTGTATGAAAACGCCACCATGTCGGTCCACCTCCAGGATCAGAATTCAAAACCTATTCGGCTGTAGCGTGGGGTGAGACTGGAAGACGTTTTCAAGCTTTTGGACTGGAGAAGACTCGGCATCAACATCAATGGTGAGTACATCACTCACCTTCGATCTGCTGACGATATTGTGATCATGGCTGAGACCTTGGAGGACCTAGGCGCAATGCTCGATAGACTCAGTAGTCTCCCAACATGTGGGTCTTAAAATAAACGTGGATAAGACGAAAATCATGTCAAACGTCCGTGTTACATACACTCCTCTGAAGGTTGGAGACTCTACACTCGTAGTTGTTGAAGAATATGTATACCTCGGACAAACAGTCCCGTCAGGTAGGCCCAACTTCGAGAAAGAGATCAATAGTCGAATCCAACTCAGCTGGGCAGCTCCGCAATATGTTCACGTCCAAAATACCGCAGTGTCTCAAGACTAAAGTCTTTGACTAGGGTGTTACCAGCGATGACATATGGATCCTACACATGGTCGCTTACTATGGGCCTCATAAGAAGGCTCAAGGTCACCCAAAGGGCGATGGAGCGTGCTATGCTTGGTGTTTCCCTACGTGATCGAATCAGAAATGAGAAGATACGTAGGAGAACTAAAGTTACCGACATAGCTCTCATAATCGCTAGACTTAAGTGGCAGCGGGCAGGGCACATAGCTCGTCGAACAGATGGCCGAGATGGCCGTTGGGGCAGTAAAGTTCTCGAGTGGCGGCCGCGCAGACGGAAGACGCAGTGTGGGCAGGCATCCGGCTCGGTGGACCGACGACCTGGTGAAGGTTGCGTGAAGCCGCTGGATGCGAGCCGCACAGGGCCGGTCGGTGTGGAAATCCTTGGGGAAGGCCTTTGTCCAGCAGTGGACGTCTTTCGGCTGATAGATAGACAGACCGATAGATAGTAAACCACCATTATTCGTATGAGAAATAGTCACATTTTTCGGATTTTCTCATATTATGTTTTTTTAAGGAAAATATTTTTTGTTCTACGTGACAAATATTTTGTGCGTGCTAGAAATATTTAATAAAGAAAGAAAGAAAGAAAGAAAAGAAGTTTTTTCAGCAACAAAACATAAATCAAAAGAACTAAAAAATAAGAATATTATGTACCTATTTATATTATGTTACTTAACAATCATTTTTGGGCGCTAGATAATTCATTTTATTTACTTACGAACAACAGATACCTACTAAAATCGCGCGTTTTATGCTACTCTGCCGAGCATCAAATTATATTTTTTTCACTAAGTATTTATTATGCTATTCTAATGAAATTTATATTTTTATAATCCTAGGAAATGCGGCTTTCAGAATATATTTTTTTCATGCTAATATCTTAGACCATTAAAATTTATTCGACGCATATGTGGAAAAAAACCACCCACACTTCATTATCTACTTGTTGAGTCGCTCTTTTTTGGGGCTTATATCTCCATAACTATAGGTATAAGGGCAAGTCCGATATCATTTTCAGATATTTCAAGGATGAAAAATTCATTTCTGCAACAAAAGAATATACTTTTCGTAGAAAAAAAGAAAGAAATATAACTTCTGAAAGTTAGAACCGCGCGGACCGCGCGTTTTATGCTACACTGCCACGCATTGAATTATATTTTTTTTTCACTAAGTATTTATTATGCTATTCTAACAAAATTTATATTTTTATAACTCTAGAAAGTGTGGCTTTCAGAATATATTTTTTTCATGCTAATATCTTAGACCATTAAAAAATAATCGACACATATGCGGAAAAAAGGTAGTCATGTTTTATACGTTTTATCAAATATTTCTTTTTTTATGCATAGAAAGTCATTTTTATTGTTACAGAAATGAATTCTTCAACCTTTAATCATACGAAAATGATATCTCACTTGTCCTAGTGCCAATAGTTTTGGAGATATAAGCCCACAAATGGAGCGCGGCAGAAGCAAACTTTTCCCCCCTCCCCCTGCCAAACGGCGGATGGCTCCCGATGGCTCCCGGGTTTTATCCACTCAAGACGGCCTAGGGAACAACTATGCCAAGTTTGAGCGCCGGATCTAAAATAAAACGGTTCCTTGCACTAAATCCCCGACTAATTTGTTGAAACGCTCTATAGTGGATTGTTCAACAAAGTGCTATTTAAGTGTCTGATATGTAGGATAATGAAATAAAAGTGTGTATAACTGTGTTACGCACGAGTGCTCTCAAGAAGTACATGAAATCTTCATCAAAAGTGCTATCATTTTGCTGAAGAATAGGGAAGTTGACTAATTTGAAAAAAAATTATAACTCAAAATGAGGAAAAATAGGTACTGAAGACGTAAACTTGACATTAAACCAGCCTAAACTCTCCAAGGAAAAAAGCAACTAAAGACGAGGCGGTATGGTCATGGAGCCTTAGCCTGCCCTATAAAGGGCGAAAAAAAAACAATCAGCTGATAATATGTCGTCTTGCGTGCGTCTTGCTTTCAGATTTTTCGTGATTATTTAGGTTGCGTTCCAATACCAAAGATTTCACTCGGGGTGATGCGAATTTTACCCTAAATCGTTCCAAAACCGAGCCGAGTGAAACCGAGGGTAACCGAATGATCGCCTGACAGTTCTCCGTCGGGATTTCGGAACGCCTTCGTGAATGTGATTTTCACTCTGACAAGTGCGATTTTTAACGCTGTTTGATTACCGTTAAAATTCGCCTGACAGTTTATTCGGGGGAAGTTCGTAGTCAATGTCAAACAGACTAAGACAAACAAACATTTTATCTTCGGAATTGTTTTGAAATACGATTGCTTGTATCTGCTAAAGTGTTAAAGTCATAAATAAGACAGAACACTACCCAAAAAAGCTAGAAACCTTTCTGAATTATTTTCGATGACGTTTGTTACCCTGTCACTCTGGAACCACTCGCAAGCGTTCCAAAATCATATTTTTTTCTCTTTCTCAAAATAGCTACGTCTCTTTCATTTCTCCGAGTTAAATTCTACCTCACCCTACCTTGGTTTTGGAACGACTTCTTATATAGTACGCTACTAATGTAGTAATTTGTGATTTATACTGATACGTTGTATTTCGAACGTAATTTTAATTATGAACAAAAACGATGGAAGAATAGTCTCAGTCTGCGCAACATGCTTATCGTTCCATAAAAAGAATAAAACTAAATTTCCTGTGACCGAAGACGTAAAGGAAATACTCAAATGTATGCTACAAGGCTTTGATATTGTAAGATTTGTTTTATTTTTGTTTAATTTTACATATTCATTTTACATCAGCAACTCGCCAATCTTTCCTTACTATTTTCTGTAATGCAGGCCTCCTAGGTAGGAGGTATCGGTGGACCGATGACCTGGTGAAGGTTGCGGGCAGCGCCGAACCGGTCAGTGTGGAAATCCTTGGGGGAGGCCTTTGTCCAGTAGTGGAGTTTATTAGGATTAGTTAGTTATGTAGTAACATTGTGACAAAATCTGCACATCTGATTTCTAGATGTGTATCATTATACACATCTAGAAATCAGATGTGCGTGTTGCACACATCCGTAGGTCAGAGGGTAATCTTTGTAGGTGAAAATAAGGATACCCTCTGACCAATCGAATTTTCCTACACGTGACCGTGGGTGATGCTAAGTGCAATACTAGGCAACCGCCGCTTATACCTTGTGGATTCTTCTTCTTCCTCGTCGTATCCTCATGTCTGAGGGACGTGACCATCAGGTTCTTGTTATTGTATTAATTACAGGCATGATGGTCACCTTGTGGATAGCATGGTTAAATTGTGCCACACAATAAGAGGAGGATTAGTTCCGTGGCTGGTGTGAACAAGTTGATATCTCGAGATATTTTTATTGCTATTAATTGGCTAAAACTTCCTATGCCTATGGTTTTTTTTGAAAAAAAAAATACACATTTAAAACTCTGTATTCAGCATTGCTAAATTTCAATTTTTTTCTAAACAGGAAGTTTTAGCCAAATAAAAACAAAATATATATCTCGAATTATCAACTTGTTCACGCCAGTCACGGAGTTACTTTCCCTCTCTTATCATGTGGCACAATTTAACCGTCCTATCCACAAGGTATAGGCGTAGGTTGCCAGAGGCGATTAGTTACTGTATTTATAATAGTAGAAGTAATGTTTGTTGTATGTAGATAATCACTAAAATTCCGTTAAACCCAACATCAGTGGAAGTGTCAGTCCCATGACTGACATGACATTGACATTCTTTTAGAGATGCCACAAACTAAGAAAAAGAGAGAGAACTCTCTTCGTCACTTCTTTAACAAGTGTGCCCGGTTGGGATGCACTTAAATCTTAGCTTTTTATTTAAAAAAAAACTTTTTGTATTTTCCATTTTGTTCTCATGTTTCCGACATTTGGTATTTTTTCAATAATTTTTTTAAGCAGGTCTCATAAGTGTATCTTCATATCCTGACCGTATGTCCACTGCTGGGGGGCGTCTAACTACCGGTGGGTAGTTAGACGTTTTTTATAAGATCTCTTCTAATATATGTATATATAGGAAAAGACTTTGCGGTGGCAATACTCCATATGTCAAGTCTGTTTTATGCTGTCAAAATTAGAATTTTGTATTTTTTTGATCTGAGATTGGAGGTTGTCAGTCAGACACTAACATAAGCTCTGTTACTGGTCAATCTTAGCTTTAAATTGATTTTCCTTTATCTTGACAATATTTCAAAATTTTGACCCAAGATTTTTATGTTTTAGCCATATTTTAGAATTCATTCTTCTTCTTCTTACATCTGGAACTGAGCAGATCACCTTATATCTCGGAAGCGCAATACTTTAGGAAGTTTCTGTCTGTACAGTTTTTGTTTGTATTATTGCTAGCTATTGGATTAGGCAAGTTGTATAAAAAAATATCACTTTTTTGTTCCAGGATGGTTTTTTGAAATTAAAGCCACCAGATAAGCAGTTGATGCTTTGTGAAAAGTGTCATAACATTATCCAATCCTACTATGACTGGGTTTCTTTCAAAGAGCGTACATTGAACAGTTTCAAAGAGTTTTTGAAGTATTGGTGTGGTGATACGGTGGGTATTATTATACCTTCTTAATAGCTCAGTGTACCATATGTGTTCATCATCAGTCAAAACATGTCCACTGCTGGGCAAAGGCCTCCCCCAAGGATTGTCACACCGCCGGTTCTGTGCTGCCCGCATCCAGTGGCTTCCCGCAACCTTTACCAGGTCTGGGGTCTACTGAGTGGGAGGCCTGCCTATGCTACCACCTTCAGTGCGCAGTTGCCACTCAAGAACTTTAATGCTCAGTTCTACGAGGTAATAAGTATGTCACCCAATGCCACTTCAGTTTAGCTATTGTGTGAGCTATATCAATTAATTAAGTTCTTCTGCATGTGTGCTATACCATATGTGTTATCTATCATTTTATGAATGTCTATAGTTTTATTTTATAAATACAGAATGTCAGAATTACATATACATATTTGAAACATATTTGATATTGCATTGACATCTTGCCTTCATTAAATTCTCCAAAATAATTGTTTAAATAGACTTAGACATGTAGTGACATGGAATCTCTTTTTACTTGAAATTGGCGAAAAGCGTTCATGGTACGACGGTAACTAGAGATCTAGTTCAAATCCTGACCAAGTACCGAGATTTTCAAAACTTACATACATATGTATTATGGTGCACATTTGATAACGTAAACAAAAATAAACATGTATTTATATGTCCTTTCAGCAAAATTTTACAAAATATACAGTCACTGCTCCGAGCAGCAGCCATACAGCAACTGGGAATCTATTACATGTTAAAGAGAGTGACCCTTCGAATCTCAATTATACGGAGCCTGATCCATTACAAATTAAACCAGAGACAGAAAACCTTGAAGGTATCATTGATATTAAAGAGGAAACTGATATTATTGATGTACACACCGAAACTTTTAAATTAAATGCAAATGTATTATACATACCAGGCCCAGTTATTCCATTAAGACGTGAACAAGAACAAGCAATAGAAAACAATAAACTTATAAATGAATCTATTAATAGTAATGTTACACCAGCATTATACAATGACGTGGAACATAGAGATAACTTAGTGTTAAAAAAAGAAACAGCATCAAATTTAAGCAAACAGAACTCTTATCAGAATGCTGAACCAAAAGTACATACCACTACATATAAAACAAGCAAACAAAACAATATTGTTATACTCAAAAAAGTAGCAAATACAAATGCAAGCGAAATTAGCCCTAACAGTAAAATAGTAAAGCATATAACTGTACATCCGAACTTTATTATAGACAAATTATTATCAACTAGTAAAAGCAAAAACAGGTCTAGTACTAACAGTTACACTCCAAATCGCAATGTAACAGCACCAAGCAATGACTTAAATCAGAATACAGAAGCAAGAGTTAGAAATGTAACTAAAGTAAACCAAAGTAATAATTTGAATGTGGGAAATGATAATTCGAATGTTTATAGAGCAGCTACAAACACAGACGACCTAGAAAACGTGATAAATGGTAATTTACTACTTAAAAAGAGTGTTTCTGACAATTTAACCAATAACACGTCAGCACATACAAATATTAATTCAAATATAAGAACAAACAATACTGCAATTACCAATACAGATTGTTATCTCAATGATATAATCTATGAAACAAATAATGACAACCTCTTTAAAAGAATCCGTGTTGATGATGGCGAAGCCTTTGCGCAGATCAGCAGAAAAAAACTGAAAATTGTTAAAATAGACTATAAAGGAAATATCGAAAACGTTGGAGAGGCCATGATTAAACCTTTTACAAATTCTGCAGAAGTGAGTATTACTCGTATATAATCGATTTATTTAAAAAGTTTTTATTTATTTATTTTTAAGATAACATAGGTGTGTAGTATTACTTACATTATAGTGTGGTCTTAAAAACTTACTATAGGTACATACAGAGTAAAAATAAGAGTAAAATCAGAGTATTCCAAGAGCCATTTAGTCAGTTTTATTTTGAAATCTCTACAACTTGGAATCTTGATTTCATCAGGAAGATTCCAGATTTAGTCCAGCAAAGTTGTTTAACTCAGTTTCATGAGGTCCTCCCTTAAAACAATTTATTACACCTTTTAGTCTTTATACAATGTTAACAAAAGATTACACTTTCCAGGATATATTAACTGCACAACAGCAGTCAATGGTTCTTACCACTTGTGCTACAGCCAGTAGCGTACCAGATCCAAATATTACACAAACTGTTGAAGATGAATGTGGAATAGCAGCACCTGATACATCAGCAACAGAATCGGAAGAAGAAATCAAACAAAATAAAGTAAGAAAGTAAAAGACATTCAGCCGCGTTTTAATTGCCTATTCTCTCTCTCTCGCTCTTTCTTTGTCTCTCTCTCTCTCATCGCGTGATAATTTAACCGTGCTATCTATAATTCCTGGTGTTGCACTTAGCATCACTCGCGATCACGTGTACACGTGTGTTGCGTGGCTTTCGATAAGAAACCATCACCGGACCTTACCCTGTAAATCTAGTCGTGCGTCATATTTTAATCAGTGCTTCTACTCTTGATTCTGATCAGCTTTCCCCAAGAAACCCGTAGTCGAATCGCAAAAGAATTTTTGGACTCTTCCTACTAATTTGGCCGCTCGGCTGATCGATTTGTATGAAGAGTCTAAAAATTTTTTTGCGATTTGACTATGGGTTCCTTGGGGAAAGTTGATCAGAATCAAGAGTAGAAGCACTGATTAAGGGCTACCACACGTAACTGCGAATTCGCATCGCATCGCAGAAATCTGCGAACTTGCCCATACAAAGTCGATGTTATTAGTATGGGCAAGTTCGCGATGCGACGTCGCATCGCAGTTGTGTGTGGGAGCCCTTAATTTGACACACGACTAAGACTTACAGACTGGATAGAGAGGGACAGGATGTAGCCACACTTTACGACAGCACTAATGTAACTTTTTCTTATTTTTTATTTATTGAGTAGATTTGCCATCTACTGAGCTGATGGCCCACCTGATGGAAAGTGGCATCCGCCGCCCATGAGCATCTATAACCTCAGAATGGTTGTCTGTGCCTTGCCAATCTTGAGGGCAAACATCGAATGCCTCTTGGGGGCTGTTCATTAATCACGATGTTTTTTAGTAAATTTTTAGACCCCCCCTCCGCCCTGGTGATACGTGGTGAGGTTTTAGACTACCCCCCACCCCCAACCCAAAATCACGTGTATTTTTGGTACAAAATATTATCTTTAAAAGCATTAAGGTTGCAGGTTGTTTCTGACTGCCTGAAGCCGTTTCGAACCTTGGGAAGGGTTAAAAACAACATAACAACAAAAGTCCGACGTTTGGAAATTACTCTAGAAATCGCGCGTTCAACGAAAAAATAAATACACGTGATATCTCAGTACACCCTCCCTCCCCCCTTGTGATATTTCGAGATTTTTTCTGAACCCCCTCCCCCCCTTTTGAGCCTCACGTGATTAATGGACGACCCGTGGACGACCCCGTATGCATTTCATTACGGTGGCTATCTCGCGCCACCCGCCGGAGCACATCACGCTGCTGGCGGTAGATATACTTTAAATGACTTTAAATTAGTTCTTGATACGAAGGGTATGTATGTGCTCATGATAACAAACAACTTTCCCTAAGGAACCCATAGTCAAATCACAAAAAAAAATTTGGAGTCTCCATACAAATCGAGCAACTGACCAGTCAAATTAGTATGAAGAGACCAAAGTTTTTTTTGCGATTTGTCTATGGGTTTCTTAGGGAAAGTTGTTTGTTATCATGAGCACATGCATACCCTCTCAAGAACTAATTTAAAGTCACCCTATATAGCGAGCAGTGGTTCCCACCCAGTCGGACATTCCACTCCATATGTAAATACGCCATTTACTGTGGCATAGGAGAGTCGTCAGCTTTTATCAATCTTACACAAAAAAAAGTAAGTCTAAAGAAGCGGTCACGCAAGTTAACTGACTACAGACACGGCCATAATGTGTTGGAGGGAGTTTCTTTTGGACCCGACGTTTCCTCTCTCTCCGCAAACTCTAATGCAAGTCTTACCGTCCAGCATCTGCAACAGAGCAAATATCTACGAGTATGTCAATCAGTGAGTCAGTCAGTGGTAACTTAGCTTTATACAGGGTGTTAAAAAAGTGCGTTTGAAACTTTAAGGGGTTACTCATTTTCAGAATCATGTATAGAATACAGGAAAAATATTGAAAATATCCGCTCTTTATTTTTTTTAGATTCCCGTACTAAATCTGAATACTGAATCAAGAATTTGTATGAGAAACTGAAACAAATAGCAGATGGGATTTTTTCAATATTTTGCCTGTATTCAATATTTGATTCTGAGTAACCCCCTTAAAATTTCAAACGCACTTTTTTAACCCTGTATAGTTGCCAAATAAGTGTCTACCCAAAATAATCATGTATTGTGTTAATTGTCAGCCATCCAATACATTGGCAAATCGCGAGAACGTCCCAAAAAAATGGTACATCAAAATTGTAACTAGAGAAGAGATATTAAAGAAGATGGAGGATAGACGCAACCAACCGAATTTCGTGAATGCTCCTTACAAGTGTGATTCTTGTGTCACTTATTTTCCTACTGAAGCTTTAGCGGAAGTACACAAGAAAAATGTACACGCTCAGGTAAGTTGATTTATTTACTGTTATTTATTATTTTATTTGACTTCGAAAAGTTTGTTAGCTTTGTTTCCATCAGTTCAGCTGACTGAACAGCTAGGTATTTTTCCCGCATGTTCAGCCAACTGAACCAGTGAGAACATTTTAATCATTAGCTCAGTTGAATTTTTATTTAAAAATATACTCGTTACCTTATAATTACCAAAAAAATATATTTAGTTACAACACCTGTGTTATGTATTTGTATTAAAGTCTTTTGGTTTACTATCTATCAATATATATTACTGGTTAACGTAATGTTGAAAGTTAGGTACTGTCTGTACAGTCAATATACAGGTTGTTAAGAAGTGCGTTTGAAATCAGTATACCTAGGTACATTTTTTTTCAAGATTCACTATTTAGTATGGGAATTAAATTAATTAATTTAAAATTTCAAACGCACTTTTTCAACATGCTTTATGTATAATCTTGAAATGTATATAATTTCGATGGAGATAGAGTTAAATGTACATTTGAATGTGAGATTAAATTAAATTAAAATTGTTTATTGGGTAACAGTATAGTCCTATTCCGTTTTCTCTCATTTCACAGGATTCCGAGTTTACCTGCTTCGCTTGTCACGCGACATTCAAAAGCTTACAGAGAATCAATGCTCACTATTATATTCATTTGTATGACATCTGTATGTATTACTGCATGACCTGCGACTTCGAGACCAAAGATGTGGAGTATATGCAGGACCACAGCTGTCCAAATGCTAAGTAAAAACTAAATAAATTACTTTATGTAAATTTATTATTTTCGGTAACTGGCAGGCAACATTTAACCTTTTTCGAATGTTTATTGTAAAATTTACAATAATAACAGAAATAGGTACAATTTTATAATTTTAATAGTAAGATATTTCTCGAGAGAATTGATTTTTTCTTTGTCACGTCACAACTTTGTTTTTTAAATTTATTGCCATCCAGTTAGCACAGTCACAAAACATATGCAAACGCACACAGCCTATACAACCTTAATGGAGAAAAGTAATGTATGCTCTAGAAATAAATATGTATTTAATATTGCCACTTCTCCGTAAACCACAAAATTTTAAATGTTATCAATATTATAACCAGGATCACCCTAATACCAGGCCACTGCTGTTTATTCTGACTGTTGTGTTACCCCTTTGATCGCCACAGTCGGCTATACCCGACCAATAGGCGGAAAACACACTGCTCTGCACACCGCAACGAATTGCGGTGGTCCGGATTTAAAGTACTGTAATATTTTGATTTGTGTACAAAAACCGCAGGGTACCACACACTGACGCCGCATCTCCGTCCGGACGTGCGATTCGCACGACAGATCCGCGCTCCCGGACAGAGATGCGGTGCGATTCGCAGGGTATGCCACACTGCTCCGCAGTACCGTCCGGATTTTTGTGTAGAAAAGGGCGCGGAGGGATTCACGAAATGACCCTTGTTACAAACAAAAACAAGTACCCGAGTCAAAATATATACATACATATACACGTTCGAATATTAAATAAACGCATGACGAAAACCGTCGTGCACCGCAGCTTCGGACGGAAACCGTCCTTTAGTGGGGAACGCTGCCGCATGCGAATTTTGTCGCTCCGAACTCCCGTCCGGTTTCCGCACCCGTGTGATATCCGCGATAGCGTCCCAACAGCCTAGACACGGGTGTCTTTCCAACCTTGGGAAGGTTGGGTCATATACGTAATTAACACACGGGGCCAAGTCCGGATTGGTGGAGGTTGTGAGTCGTTTGTTTAGATTCCCTCCTAGGATATTCATGTCTGCCTTAAGCTGAATTGTTTACTCTGGGTGTATAATATGTATTACAAGGTTATTTTTTTAGACCTGACATCCGTTTGCTTACGTATTGATGAGGTTAAAATCAAACAACTTTTCTTCTGACAATTTTCAAATAACCGCTCATTTTCTAAATAAAGATTTCTATGAATTTGAGCAGATATGTGCACCCTATTTAACTATGCATGTATGCGGTGCAGACGTACACTACTATTAAGTACACAAGTGGAGATGTTTCTGCTGAAAATCAGAGTTTTTTAAATAATTTAAATAAAAAATATGAAATTTAACTAGCCACATAACAGTCAGGAAATAAATTTTCCCTGGTTCCCATTACACAAAAAATAACCTATTTTGGCGCCGGATGACCGTGTGCGATTCTTCTCTAGATATAATTTTTTTTAAATTGAATTTGTAAAATTCCAGGTGCAAACCTTTACCACCAAAAGATCCTAAAACTATGAAGGCGACAGCGTTTAAATCGCTGTATTATTGTCCCAAGTGCGAATATATGTCGACCCGTTCCTGGTCGCTTGTCTTACATTATAATACGTAAGTATCAGTTAACAACCCATATTGTCCCCAGTTCTGGGGCACGGGTTTCCCATACCTCGAGAAGATTAGGCCTCACTCCACACACGGTGGGCCAGGTCTGGATTGGTTGAGATTATCAGGATAGCGGATAACCCGTATCAAAAGTTTTCAACCCCCCTAAAAGGGCGCCGGAGCGTGCTACGCTGGTAGTTTTAAATGAGAAGTAATTAAATAGTTTGGGGTTATTTCCTTTGGTTGGCAACAAAAATCTGCTATTTAATCATTTGGAAAGCAAACAAATATTTTGTATGCAATAAATAAACTTTTGGCTGCAACCCTTGGTCTGCAAAAAAACGTAATATTGTCGGCAATTTAACCAGTAAGCTTGTAATCTATTGTGTCTGCACAATAAACACTCGGGCTGCAAAATAATTACTTGGTCGGCAAGATTTAATAATTGGTCGGCAGGGAAAACATGTCTGTAGGCAGTTTATCTAATAGGTACGCATTTTAAAAAAATGGTCAGCCATATAAATAATTGAGTTGCGTTTGTATTGGAAAATCGGCAGTTTTCGTTAAAGGGGCGGAGCGAAAGGCAATCGCGTGACACGATTAGCTACAGAGCGTGCCAAAAAAATATACATATATACGAACATGCATACATATCGTCACTGGAAAAGTAAAGATACTAAAGCGCCAGTGTAGCGCTTGGCGCTTTAGTAGTTTTACTTTTCCAGTGACGATATGTACATACACTCGAAAACATAACCCTCCTTCTGGCGTAGTCGGGTTAAGAACATAAACCTCGTTCTGGCGCAGTCGGGTAAAAACATAACGCTCCTTCTGGCCCAGTCAGGTAAAAACATAACCCTCCTTCTGACACAGTCGGATAAAAAACATGACACTTCTTCTGGCGCAGTCGGGTAAAAAACATAAACCTTCTTCTAACGCAGTCGAGTAATGAAATTAATAGGTACACACCCAATTTGTGCTTTACAACTAAACTTTTTTTGCTGAACAAAATAAAATCTCTGCTCACCATCTGATTGCTTACCAAAACTGGATTAATTGTAGCTCACTCAATGCATGCAGGCAATATATTTAATTGGCTAACCAAAGCAATTTTGAGTAGTCCAGTATGACATTAACTGCTGATTGAATCTGAAATGTTTGCTAGCCACAAGTTGCCGACCAACTAGTCATTTTTGCCGGCCAAATACATTTTTTCGCACCAAAATACGAATATTTTGGTAACCGTTTAAATGATACCCGTTTTAAATTTTAAGTAACGGTAAACCCATCTTTGTTTTTTTTCTATTTACTATTTTTCAAACGGCTTGAAACCTTTTGACGAAAATCTAGGATTAGGGGTTAAAAATCACTAGAAACAGATCTATGAGGGAATCATCTTCGAAAACTTTCATTTTAGGGCGATTTTAGCGAAATATACATAAAATATGAACGCTTATCATGCTTATTTTTCACAGCACATTTAAGTGCTTAGTAGCTCAGCGATTTTTCCCCACGAGAATTTATTGTTTTGTTGTCTTTTTTATTTTGTGTGAACTTATGTAAATAAAAAGGCTTAATAAAAAGGGAAATTTGAACGATTTTTTATTAATGGCGCCATCTTTTTCCGTATAAGTTAATTACATACCTGATGATTAGTGATCGAAAATTCGGGGCAATTTAATTTTTCCCCAAGAAAGTAGAATAGAATAGTATGGAGGGGGTTGGCGTTGGGCCTCCGGTACCCTCACACAGCGAAACACAACAGAAGCGTTGCTTCACGCCGGTTTTCTGTGAGGCCGTGGTAGGTCGGTCGAGCCGGCCCATTCGTGCCAAAGCATGGCTCTCCCACGGTTTAGAAGGTCTCTTAGAAAGCCACTATCGACTTAAACAAAACCCTGTAAAATTTTTCATAGAAAATAAATCTTATAGGTACTACTAAACGAGTTATCTTGGTTAAAAAGGCTCCGATTGAACGAGCGACACTCGGTCTCCCAGCTAGTTTTCATGATAAGATAAATATAAAACACTAACTAAAATAAAGATAAAACACTATATGATTCCAGAATGCACAAGGACACTCCAAAAGAGAAATGCGAAGAATGTGGTAAATTTTATAAAAATAAATCCGCGCTGAGGTTTCACATCGATAAGATACACAGGGGGAAGCGGAAACCAACGGAGGAGGACCCATGTTATTGCGATAAATGTGACAAGTGGTACAAGACTCAACACTGTTATAAGAGCCACGTGAAACACAAACACACGCCGAATGGAAAAAAGTGAGTTTTAGAGATGATGTGTTCCGGCATGAAGATAGGATAGCCAGTTCCCCATTGCGTTGGGGAATCTTGGTAAGCCCGCTTCCATTCTTCGGCATCATAATCACTTACCATCAGATGATGGTAGAGATGATGCCAAGGGCTAACCAATTAAGGGTAAAAAAAAAGAAATACACGTGAAAATAAGTGTAACAGAATGTCATGAAAATGTTGGGAAATGAAATTAAATGAAATTAAACAAACATATACCTACTATTATTACAGTTATTATTACAATTATTAACACAATTTGTTCATAGTGTTTAAACTTTAATTTAGGGAACTTATTTGCAAACATTAAAATGTCGTTTGTATTATTATTTTCATGGTAGATAGGTATGTGAATAAACGCCGATAAAGAATGTGTAAGATCATAGAGACAGTTTTCTATGATAGAGATTAGAATTAGTAGAGAAATATACGTGTAGTATAAACACACGTCGATGGATAGGATGTAAGTTCTAGTATACGAACACGTGTAAAGTATGAACGCGGATGAATAAGAAGTAAGTTGTAAAAGAGAAATACACGTGAAGTACAAACTACAAAAACACATTGAGGCATAATAAGTAAGATCTAGTAGAGAAATAAATACCTACACCGTGCTATCATGGCAAACGGCAGTAGATAAGGGCTTTTAAAATATAAAAAACATGGCACCTATGATGGAAACACCAATTAGACAAAAAAAGAAACCTTTATAAACATCTGGTAATCATAAATATTATGTGAGGGTTTAGGAATCACGAAACAAAAACAATCTTGGTTGTCTTGAATTTCAGTTAAGTTAGAAAATGTATGAGAATAACAAACTTTTAACTCTTTCATTACTTAATTAAATCATTGCATCTTTATTAATTTCTTTCAAATCTGACGGAGACAGTGTATTGACCTCTATTAATAATAAGCGCCAAGTGTGCAGAGTAGCCCAATTTTATATTCTGAAATAATAATAATAAAAATGACGTCTTAACTTTTTTTTCTTGTTCTCAGATATAAATGCGACGTATGCGAAAAGGTATTACTAACGAAAACATCTGTGCGAAATCACGAGGAGCTACACGCGGCTGTCAAAGCAGGAGTGGTAAGTTTTCATGATCTTCATCATCACCTGAAATACGTCCACTGCTGAACAAAGGCCTCCCCCAAGGATTTCCACGCCGATCGGTCCTGCGCTGCCCTCAACCTTCCTAAGTCATCGTTGCACTCATTGCGTCGCCACTCGAGAACAATAATCATTAATAATGAACAAATAAAAATGAAAAATCTAAGTTGGAGAAAATTTTACTGGCTACGTTCAAAATGAGCACACCTAATCCTTTCCGACCTTCCACCATAGTACTTATATCATCATCGTACTAATATCAGATTTACTGCAGTGTCTAATATAGTACTGCCGTTTTTTTATGTGATAGGCGGCAAACGAGCAGACGGATCACCTGATAGCAAGCGATTACCGCTGCCCATAGACACCCGCAACACCAGAGGAGTCACAAATGCGTTGCCGACCTTTGAAATGGGATTTGGGATGGGAGAATTGGGGGGAGGGAGGTTAGGCCTCCGGTACCCTCACTCACTCGGCGAAACACAATCTTCTTAATAATACAAAGTATAATACTTCAGTATAAATAATACTTTACTAAGTTGCCTGAAAATAAACGCTAAAATCAAAATAATCATATTTTCTCGTAGAAAAACCATAAATGCAATACATGTGGCAAAGCTTTCTACACGGAGAGGTTGCTTCAACAACACGTACATACTATCCATGAAAATAAACCGACGAGCAGGGACCACGTGTGCGAAGTCTGCGGCAAAGGGTTCTTTGTAAGTATAATATTAATATCCACTGATAAGTAAAGTGTCATATAATATTATTTTTCAGAGATTTTCCTTGTTGCATGGTTGCATCTGTAATACTTTACGAAATTTGATGATTTACCTAAACATTATTTTAAAGGCTTGTGTCTCGCTAGCTGTGTCGATAGTGACGAAACATATGCAAAAATTAAAAAAAAAGGTTTTTAAAGTCCATACTCGTGAGCCGCTTGCGTGTTGCGCACGCTTCACTGTCAGTGATGAAGACGATATCCATGCAGGCAAAAACAAGTAATAATTAATTACCCCGGGACAAATCACACAGTGGAATCGAACCCACGACCTATGGCGCGCTAAATACTGAGCCACTGAGTCACAGAGTCAGTAAAACACAACTTGTTACAGACTAGGAGTATGCTAAAAGAGCACAGCGCTATGCATTCGGATGACAGACCGCTCAAATGCAGTTTTTGCGAAGACACTTTCAAATACAGCGGAGCTTTATATACACACATTAAGCTGAAACATAAGAAGAAGAAGAACGGAGAAGATTTGAGGAATGAAAGGAAGTCGAAGACAAAAGATCGTATTAAGGATAAAGGACAAATGAAAAATAGAAGTAAAAGAAGAAAAATAGTAGAGAGTTCCAGTACAGAAGAAGAACTGATTGGCTTTGCTGAAAGTTGAATATGCTTGTACATTAAACATATACATAATTAAAAAACAGGTACTGATTAACTTCGAATGAATTACTTATATGCAGTGCAGCAATTATATCAATGATAAAAATTAAAATAAAAAACTTAATTCCAATTGTAAGTAGATAGTTTTATTTTATGTTTCCTTTTCACACAAATGTAAAGCACAGACTTGCACCGCGCTCCCGCGAAAAACTTCTTTGTGTATAAGTATTACTTTTTAACCATTATTGTAAGAAAAACACCGTCTTTTTTCCGTGTATCTGACTGATGATATTTTATTTCTTTGCGTAATACTAGTAAAGAGTCTGTAACATTCCCATTCCCACCCTCGCACACAATGACAAATGACACACACTGTTGCGTACGTCCTAGCACAACGGTACACAACAGTTAAACATTCACCATAGGGTGGTTCAATAGGATAGAAGACACTCAGGCAAGCCCACGAAAACACCAAAGTAACAAGGTATAAACACAATAACACTAAAACACAACACAAGTTAAGTACCAATGTACTAAACAACACTTCAAGTTAACAAACACAATACACTTTCAAAGAAACACGAAGAAATAATAACACAATCGAGACAATGGAGAAGCTGATATAATATAGTGTCTTTCTACACCAAACATAGCTTATCTAGTGTTCCGATTGCATGCCCTGCTCCGACAGGATCTCTAAGTTGGTTCAAGACTAATATCATAAAAGAAAACTGTGTACTCTTCGAAATATGTAATATCACTACTTTTATTATTGTTATATTCAAATCTTCACTGTCTTACATAAAAAAGGATTCCACATTACTATACGTGCATGTCACTAAAACTATTTCAATAGTCATAAACTTATCTATACACTCTTTATTTAGTTCTTGATGCAATCTAATGACATATATACAGATATAGACAATACGCTTAGTGTGACATGTCACTCCTTAGATACTCTAGAGGAATGTAGTAAAATATTGAATAAAGACTATAATTTTAGAATATTAGCGCACAATATAAGAAGCATCACACACAATTTTGATATTTTCCAAGTAGCATTAGAAAGAACAAATATTACATTCGATGTTGTAGCTCTGAGTGAATGTTGGTTACAGTCCGATACCATGATCCCAACTCTAAGTGGCTATACCTTTTTTCGATCTAGTAAATACATAAATAAAAATGGAGGAGTAGTTGTTTACGTCAGAGACAAATGGAGACCAGTTTTCACAGAGCCTATTCTTGATGATGCAAATTGCATTCAAGTTGTCATTCCTGATGTTACAACAATTCTCGCGATTTACAGATCACCTTCCTTCACGGATCCTATAAATTTTTATGAGTCACTAGACACATTGTTAACCTCTCTAACCAAAAGCTACTCATTTATGATTGTGGGGGATATCAACATAAATTTACTGGCCGATCATTCTGATCGTATGGCGTCCAAAGTGAACGAGTATCTTTGTCTTACGGCCGAACATAGCCTTATACCTGCAATCACAAAACCTACCAGGCTGAATTCTTGCCTGGATCATATATTTATTCGTGCAGGACTCAGCGGTGTTTCGGCAGTTTGCAAAACTGATGTGACGGACCACAGCTTCGTAATGTTAGCTCAACGCCTTGGCCCTAGCGGATCTGGAACTAAGGCTAGATTAGTTAGGAAAATAGATTATCCTGCAGTAGTCCAGGACCTAAGAGCAGTCGATTGGTCCCACATACTAGACACTGAAGACCCCTGTTCGGCTGCTACTGAATTTTCGGATATAATTTCATCTATTGTTCAACGCAACACCAGAGAAATCCGCATCAGTAGACACAAACTAGTTCTCAAGCCCTGGATTACACCCGGGTTAATCAGATGCATGAAAAATCGCGATAAGTTACACTTGGAATATCGGAAAGACCCAGAAAACTCCATTAAAAGATTAACTTATACCAGATATCGTAACTTTTTTATAATTCTACTTCGTAAGCTTAAAATCAAATATGAAAACGAAAAGTTGTTAGAAAATAAAGGAAACCCGAAAAGACTTTGGAAAACTATAAAAGATATATGCCACTTTCCTTCTAAAAATGAACCCCTCACAGAGTTGCTTAATGCTAAGAGTAATAAGACTGAATCTTTGAACTATTGCAATGAATATTTTTTTGATGTCGAGAGATCACTTGCAACGGAAACCCTGACCAACCTAAATATTACTGAGAAAGCATTGGCAGATGAAGTGGGAGAAGCCTCTGGCCCCTCTGATTCATTTTTTCTTGCTCCCACTGATCCCTTCGAAGTTGATACTCTGATGTCTAAACTAAAGTTAGATTGTGCGCCGGGATTCGACGGTGTTACGAACACACTACTTAAGCACGCCAAACCATTTATTTTGCAGCCCCTAACTCATATCTATAATCTTAGCCTGTCTATTGGCATATTTCCCGATTGTTGGAAAATAGCTTCAGTGTCTCCCATTCATAAAAAAGGTCCAAAAGCAGTTCCTAGCAACTACAGGCCAATATCCTTGCTTAGTATCTTTGGAAAGTTATTGGAAAAACTAGTTAATAAACGGTTAATGACTTTCCTAGAAACTCACAATATCTTATCTTCCAGACAATTCGGTTTTCGTAAGGCCAAGTCCACGGAGGACGCAGTTTCACTTCTAACAAACCTTGTAGTAAATTATTTAGATAGCGGTCTTAAATGCGTGGGAATCTTTCTGGACTTGGCTAAAGCGTTTGACACGGTGTCCATTCCAATCCTTATAAACAAGCTCTGTAGGGCTGGCATCCGTGGTATTGCCTTGAAATGGTTCCAAAGCTATCTCACAAATCGCATGCAATTTGTAAGGGTAGGTGATGTCTGCAGTGCTCAACAGACAATTACCTACGGTGTTCCACAGGGAAGCATATTGGGTCCATCACTGTTCATTTTATACATGAACGATATAACCTGCCTTCCACTTAGGAACGCAGAGGTTATTTGTTATGCTGATGATACAGTGGTCTTGTTTAGGGGCGATGAATGGAATGAAACATATAAATTGGCAGAAAATGGTATGAGGGAGATATGATATATGAATGACAAGACTCATTTTCTGGCATTTCACAAAACCCAAGCTTCTTTTCCACCGGTTTCTAAATCTATCCAGATCCACAGTTGCTCTATTTACAATACCGAAACCATAGCAGTTGCGAAGTGTAGCTGTCCCTCAATTACCCGAATCCGTGATGTAAAGTATCTCGGGGTAGTTTTGGATGACCGCCTATCCTTTGGCCCTCACATTGATTCTCTATCAAAAAGAGTCAGAAGGTTGATAGGTATTTTCAAATCACTTCGCAACTGCGCGGTTCCAGATATTTTGCGAACTGTTTATACCAGTTTATGTGAAAGCCTGCTTTTATATTGCATCACAGTATGGGGAGGCACCTACAAAACTTTTATGTTGCAAGTTGAGAGAGCTCAAAGATCCATTATAAGGGTGATGCTTAAGAAGCCTTTTAGATACCCAACTGATGCTCTCTATAAGGAGTGTGGTATTCTAAATGTTCGACAACTCTTCATTATGAGAGCCACACTCTCCCTTCACAGAGAGACTATTATCTCTGACAAATATCAATCTTTGCTTGCCAAAAGGGTTTTCAAGTTATCATACCCTTGTGTCAGTACCGCATTTTCTCAAAGATTCAGAGACTACCTTCATCCGTTGCTTTATAACAAGGCGGTTAAATGCTGCGACTTTAAGTCACTTTCGGTTAAATGCGCAAAATTAAGAATTAAAGATTGGCTCCGCACACTTACATACGAAGACACAGAAAGGCTTTTGGAAATTTGTCGATAGTATTTATTATATTATGTGTGTGTGTGTGTGTGTGTGTGTGTGTGTGGGCGTGCGCGTGCGCGTGTGCGTGTGCGTGTGCGTGTACGTGTGCGTGTGCGTGCGCGTGTGTGTGTATATATGTATGTATACTTTATATATCTATTATCTACTATCAACTAATATTGAAAGCAGTTATTTAGTTATAATATAGGTATCTTTCATTACTGCAATTTACTTATGGCAATAAACGTTAAGTATGTTTTAATAGGTTCCAATAAGTTAACAGTGAATCTCAGTGTTTCATGCTTCCTCGTATTTGTAACAATTGTAACAACTCAACTAGTTGGTAACTTACCTTGTAAGTGGCTACCACGATACAGGCTTTGCCTAGTGTGGAGTCACAAAATATTTCATTCTATGTATTTTGAGTTGGAATTAAATTATTTGTATTATTATTTGTATTTGTATTGAACTTTCTATTTGAATTACTACGAATAACACTATTACTTATTTTTACGATCTATACGATATACGTCAAGGTAGTATAACAATTCGAGCAATTATCTAAAAAAACCTAATTTTCATTTTATACCCTTTGGCAATGCTGTAAAGGCGACCCCCAGGCCCTCACTTGGCCTCGGCCTAAAGTTCCCTTTTGAGGTTTCCATTTCCTCTTCATATCTCTTAAACTACTCGATACAATACAGTCCATCTTTGCATAACATAAGCTGACAACAATCTCTATCCGTATAAACAATGCTTACTTAGGCTACATACCGCCAACATACTAATAAATTCACAAATAAAAAGACATATTTTCGTAAAAGTTATACACAAATCTCTAATTATTTCTAAAACTAATAACTTCTACCTATCATGCTTTATTCCACCTAATAGAATTCCCTACGTTCTACAATAATACAATACCAAACACAAACATTCATTGTACATTGAACCCTAAAAACAGTAAAACCAACAATTCTATAAGCAAATTCACGAACAAAGTGAATACCAACAAAACTAGCTATCGCCCGAAACAAAAAACATGTATATACTGAGGGCGCTAACAAGCTGGACATACATACAAAGTTACATCAATGACACTATCGTAATTACAGAGCTATTCATTCATTTAACATTTTTCCCTGCTAAAGCAGTAATAGCACACAAGATATCTTTTATCCCTTTCCAACGATTAGAGGAGATCGACAACTGGCGACATATACACTGTCTCACTCTAACGTTAGATATATTCTAACACACATTCTAAACAATTTCAATAAAATTCAAGTGCAAGTCATTAGCTATTGCTTATTGCATACATATACATATAAGTACAATGCCAAGATAATCGGCTGCCCGTAACATTCCACCCCCCGTACGAGGATACATTTATACAACACAAAATTATCCTAGGACAATATCGGCGGTGGGCAGCACGATGACTTTCGCTACCGGTCGTCTCAATAGACCGTGACCAGTCTTAATATCTACCACACGCACTTTTCCGTCTCTATCGGGATACACTTCACTTTTTTACAAATTTGCCCCTTAGGCGACTAATTGCGTGGCAGTGAGTGAGTCATTGCAAATGACTACACATCATCTACTTACACGCTCACTGAGTCACTTTTCACTTCACTTGTCTCTGGAGCAACGGCAGATACTTCCGCCGCCAACGATGCCAGTAGACATCCGCCAGTGCGTTTGCACGCCTCCACTGTCGACGGACATCCAAGTCCGCCGAACACGACGGCTCGAATGAGGCGGCGCCCGGTCCCGTCCCCATCAGGAGATGGTTCGGCGTGAGGACGGTGGGACTTGCTGTGTCTTCCTCTGGCACGCAGCTGAGCGGCCGGCTGCTAACAGTCAGCTCGGCCTCCAAGAGCAAGGTATGCAGTACCTCCTCTTGAGGCGCCTTCTGGCGCAAGGTGACTCGAAGTGCGTTTTCTATCGAGCGCACGAGTCTCTTCCAACTTGCTCCCATGCGAGGAGCTGCCGGAGGATTCAATATCCTTTCAATGTTTCTGGGATCATCTTGTTATAAGGCGTCAGTCTTCCGTCCTCTGCATTTTCTGACGAATGCCAATGCTCTCGCCGTTATTCTCACTGCTCGATCCCATGCAGAGTACCGCCTTTGATTGATTAGAGGCTCCTGCACCTGAGCTGTCACGTTGACTTTCAGCTCAAGGTCAACTTGAGGCACTTCCTCAGTGACTGCGTTCGGCCACAGGTGCGGAGGATCACGCAGAAAGGGGGGCCCCGAAAACCACATACTTCTTTCCCGAGGCCAGCCCAACGTAGTCGCTTCATCGGCCGGGTTATCCGCCGATGCAAGCCAGCGCCAATCGCTTCCATCACTCCCTGATTCGATTTTGCTCAGACGGTGCGAAACAAAACTCCGATAGTCCCTAGAGTCTGACGCTATCTACCTCAACACCGTTCGCGAATCAGTCCAGTTAAAAATATCTACATTTAATCCTAATTCGTTCAAACCGTCATCCACACAATGTTCATCCACAACAGGCTCATCAAATATCTCATTCAAATAGTCAACAACACAATGTTCATTCACAATAGGCTCTACAATGTTAGGGTACTTGTCGGCCAAATCCCTAGCATTCTTATTCGATATACACATCGCCATCGAAGGCGAGGATGTGTCTCCGAATATCATGGAGTTCATGGCGTAGAGATCTGGGCTTCTATCTCGTTCTTGCCCGCGCCATAAACACAATTGAGCCCCCTCATCCTCATCCCTGTTCCCCTTGACGGCGATCCTACCAAATTCGAACCTCGTCAACACACCGAATAGCGAGTTCAGTAGTACGGGTCCGCTGAGCAATTTCGAATTCATCGAAACCCCTCTATATGACGCCGCAGCATCATATACAAGACGAAGCTTTTCAGGCTTATTAGGGTTCACTACCCCAAAATGAGGCAAGTACCACTTCAGGAGCCGAAGGCGTCGGCTCGGGTGGGCGCTCCTCAGCCGGCCCACCATTGAAGTGGAGTAGCGTATGATGAGACTCCTCGACGCAACCGGTGCGGAGCTTAGAGACGCGACTCTGTGTACATTACGATGTACAGGTAACACTCGCGGACGCGGTGCGTTATAAGTCGCACTAACCGAGGGTGCGGCCATGTTCATGGCTACCAGAAACGATGCCGATCGCGAGCGTTCAACCAAGAATTCAAGTAAAATGTCCAAGCTTGGCGACACACGTAAGTCCACACTACACACATTGTCTTTGCACTTTAAAAACTCACTATATAAATGCTTCTGGAGCGGCGTAAGCTTGTTCAGTATCTCACACACCAGTTGAGGGTTATTCAAGTACCCATCGACCTTGATGTTCTTCAGCAATGACACACAATTTCTCACAACTGAAGTAAACTTTTGCATTTCCTTGCCACTCTCGGTCACACGCGGTAAAGTCTTAATCTTCCTTAAGACACAATCCAAAATCGCACCAGGGTGACCGAACACTTCCTCAAGGGTACACATAACTTCTTGAGGATCACCTGCACCTCTCAATATATCCTCCACTTCAATCTTCGCTGGCCCCACAATCGCTTGCTGCAACCTTGCCATGTTCTCGAACGCTTCAAACTTGTATATTTCCGTTGAGCGTTCATAGGTGCGCTTGAATGTGATCCAGTCAGCTGGGTTACCATCAAACTTTGGTAACTCGTATGTCTGCCGCAGTCTAGGTCTAGACATACCAATAATCGCATCCGCTAATTTATCCAGTCCCTCAGTCCGCCTACGAGAGCGCTCTTCTGACCGCTCCCTCCTCGGCGTTAGCGTCGATGCACGCGGCTGCGTATCGTCGAACCTCATATCGGCGGCAGAAGGGCGCGGTAGTCCACGTTCACGAGGCACCTCTTCCATACGCGGCGTTCGACTCAGCCACTCTTCCACTCGCTGGTTTGTCGCAACCTGCGTCAGCGAGCGTCGTTCCTCAGCTTCTTCATCAGCTGCAGCTTCTGCAGCTTCAATGTTGGCCATCTTAGCTGCCAACTGTTTTTGTAAGACATCTTCCCGTGTCTTCACTCTCTCCTTCGCTATCTGCAACTCTAACTGTCGCTCATCCTCCCTTGCCTTTGCTCTCTCCCTTGCTAGCTGCAACTCCAATAGTCGCTCATCCTCCCTTATCTTCGCTTTTTCCATAGCCATTTCCAGTTATAGCTCTCGCCGCTGTGCATCCAAGGCCATTCTATGGCTGCGGCGAGAAGCATGGCTACCCAAGGTGCTCTTCACATCGAACGGTTGATGTGGTCGCACGAATCCACGAGGATCAACCAGCACGCTGCCCTCCGGGTCACCGGGTATCCGCAGTGGTGGCGGCCGTTGATCGTGTTGAAGATCGACTTCATCGGGCTCCTTCTGATCCCGATGATCAATGATTCGTCCCTGCGGAAGAGTGGGCACGAGCGATGACGACGGCGGGATCGTTCGTTGCAAGGCCGCCGCCCCGTCCGCATCCACCGACAATTCCAAGTCCGCAGGCACATCTCTCAAGTCGTCTTTAGTGAGCTCAGCTTGCTCCTCCGTCAACTTCTTCGCACTCCTCGTTACTCTCGACATGGTAACTTATAAGTGTCTTATCTATCCGGATCTGAAGGACCAAACTGTTGCGTGTGCGCACATCCTAGCACAACGGTACACAACAGTTAAACATTCACCATAGGGTGGTTCAATAGGATAGAAGACACTCAGGCAAGCCCACGAAAACACCAAAGTAACAAGGTATAAACACAATTTAATAACACTAAAACACAACACAAGTTAAGTACCAATGTACTAAACAACACTTCAAGTTAACAAACACAATACACTTTCAAAGAAACACGAAGAAATAATAACACAATCGAGACAATGGAGAAGCTGAACTTTCTATTTGAATTACTACGAATAACACTATTACTTATTTTTACGATCTATACGATATACGTCAAGGTAGTATAACAATTCGAGCAATTATCTAAAAAAACCTAATTTTCATTTTATACCCCTTGGCAATGCTGTAAAGGCGACCCCCAGGCCCTCACTTGGCCTCGGCCTAAAGTTCCCTTTTGAGGTTTCCATTTCCTCTTCATATCTCTTAAACTACTCGATACAATACAGTCCAACTTTGCATAACATAAGCTGACAACAATCTCTATCCGTATAAACAATGCTTACTTAGGCTTCATACCGCCAACATACTAATAAATTCACAAATACATACAAAAAAGACATATTTTCGTAAAAGTTATACACAAATCTCTAATTATTTCTAAAACTAATAACTTCTACCTATCATGCTTTATTCCACCTAATAGAATTCCCTACGTTCTACAATAATACAATACCAAACACAAACATTCATTGTACATTGAACCCTAAAAACAGTAAAACCAACAATTCTATAAGCAAATTCACGAACAAAGTGAATACCAACAAAACTAGCTATCGCCCGAAACAAAAAACATGTATATACTGAGGGCGCTAACAAGCTGGACATACATACAAAGTTACATCAATGACACTATCGTAATTACAGGGCTATTCATTCATTTAACATTTTTCCCTGCTAAAGCAGTAATAGCACACAAGATATCTTTTATCCCTTTCCAACGATTAGAGGAGATCGACAACTGGCGACATATACACTGTCTCACTCTAACGTTAGATATAGTCTAACACACATTCTAAACAATTTCAATAAAATTCAAGTGCAAGTCATTAGCTATTGCCATAGTATAAATAGTAGGTTATCTTCATACAATGGTACATCGCGCGGCTTGTATGTGTGCGCGCCAGTAGGCACCGCCGTCTACGCACACAAAAGCACAAAATGCCGAGGTGACCGAGGTGAAACGGTTGGGGCTGCACCGCGGCGGCCGAGTGACGTGACGTGTTAGTCACTTGCCGTCTCTTGACACGACACGACATTGACGCTATCGCGTGTTAAAAAAAATGACTACATCTACAAAACGAAAATATTGTTGTGTTTCTGGTTGCCTCAACAACAGTTATTCAAATCCAGAGTTGTCGTTATTCAAGATACCGACTGATCTCGAAAGATAAGAATATTATATTGAACAAAAAAAATATTAAAGCCACTTATTCCATTCTTTGGTAACTGACGGAGGAACATTTACATTATACCTACAAGTGATTAGTAATACCTGCAGATCTCTTAACTGGTGATTCGACTCATGAAACTGAAAAACTTTTGTTCTATATAACTTTGCACAAATCACATTTTTATCTATGCTTTTCACACAAATCGATCAGCTTATTGAGCGTAGTTCATAATGAGAAGTCCAAAAGATTATGCAATTTAAGCAAAGTTCTAGAACAAAAGTTGTTCAGTTCATAAGTAAAATCACCAGTTATGAGGTTAGCATTTGGGTATGCGACAGTCACCTGTATATTTTTGATCACTATTATCAATTAATCACTGTGTTTAAACTTTTAATTGATGGGGTTTATCGAGGTAATTTTACAATCATTATAGACCAGGAGCCAGAGGGCTTTAATTTTTCATTTAATATAAATACAGTCTGAACTTAAGAATTTTTATTGCTATCAAATTGCCACTTTTTTTTTTTTTTTTTTTTTTTATGGCATAGGTGGCAAACGAGCAGACGGATCACCTGATGGTAAGCGATTACCGCCGCCCATAGACACCCGCAACACCAGAGGAGTCACAAGTGCGTTGCCGGCCTTTGATATGGGAGTACGCTCTTTTCTTGAAGGTTTGAATGTCGTATCGGTCCGGAAATACCGCAGGCGACAATTCATTCCATAGTTTGGTTGTGCGAGGCAGAAAGTTTCTAGTGAAACGCACAGTTGTGGACTGCCAACCATCTATGTGATGGGGATGAATATATTGTCGCGTAGAACGATGGCGAAAAGAGGCGGCAGGGATCAATCCGAACAATTCCTCGGAGCACTCCCCATTGTACATGCGATAGAGAATGCAGAGCGAGGCTACATCTCTACGCAGCGCCAAGGAATCAAGCCGATCTGAGATATCCTGGCAGCCGACGATTCGAGTTGCTCTCCGTTGAATACGGTCCAGAGGGAGAAGCTGGTACTGGGGTGCCCCTGCCCAGAGATGAGAACAGTATTCCATGTGAGGCCGAACCTGCGCCTTATAAAGTTGCAGGCGATGGGCCGCAGTGAAATACCGTCTCGATCTATTGAGCACACCAAGCTTCTTCGAGGCTAATTTAGCCTTACCCTCTAGATGACCACGGAACTGGACTTCACTCGATATGTCGACACCAAGGATTCCGATACTAGCTGAGGCATTAAGGGGAGTGTCCTCAAAACGAGGTGATACGACAAATGGCATTTACTTGCGCAATAATAATATAATTTAAATATTAGCTCCTTTTAATTTGACCGCTCTTATTCTGATTATTTTCACAAACTTTTTCTAAGCCTGTCGTTCCTTTCCTTCGTGTGGTGGTACCGCAAATTTTTCTCGGATTCGCTATTTTTCGGTTACCTACCGTTTTTTGATCCGAGAGTAGATAATTGACAACGCTGAACACGTTAAAAACAACCGACTTCAGTCGCAATAACTACAATTTTGCTATGTTTATTTTTGTATTTATTGTTTTTTTTTTTTTCAAAACCGCTGAATCAATTTCGATATAAATTAAATGGGACCACCTCTGAAAAAACAAACAAAAAAGAATCATTGAAATCGATCCATCATTAGCGGAGTAATCGCGTAACATGCATACAAAATATGCAGTTGAATTGAGAACCTCCTCCTTTTTTGAAGTCGGTTAAAAAGAAAAACTAAGACAAAAGCTTCTAAGTTTAATCACATTAAAGATTTTTTACTGTTAATCATTTACAAAATCCTATCCTAGTTTAACTAGCTTGTATTGTTTTGATTGCTTTCAGGCGCGCAAAATGGCTGTATTTAATAGGACGCGAAGACTTGAAAGAAGGCACCGTTTATAACTATGTATGTGAAGTCCATTTCAGCGTGCAAGACATCCAAGTCAAACCATGTTGCAAAACATTGAACAAAAGAGCTTTGCCATGTTTGCATTTACCGTATTCAACTAAACAGGATAAACATATACAAAGTGAACATATTACGACAGTCAACACTTCAAGTCAAACAGACATAAGCAGTACTTTGGAAATTATAACACAAGTAGATTTCACGTCAGCCAGCATTTCATGTCAAACGGACACAAGCAATAATACATCAGATAACATAACGCAAACCTCTGCTTCGCTTAGTGCAGATACTCCACGCAAGAGGAAACTGAAATTTGAGTTGTTAAATTGCCAAAAACGGTTGAAATTACACGAAACTTCCTCAAAATCGGAACAAGAAATGTTTATAAAATTATGTGATCGTTTGTTATCAAAAAACTTAGCCGAATTAGTTAAAGGTCAAACTTATTTGAAATCAGGTCAGAAAGGAAATAGATATACTCTTGCCTACAAAATGTTTTGCTTGAATTTGTATTATATCAGTCCACAAGCCTATCGGTTATTACAGAATACTATTTGTCTGCCGTGCAGAACTACGTTAAATAAATTGTATATGCCAATGTCTACTCAAATTAATGAAGATTTCATGAGAGTGCTTAAATTAAAAGTTAATAATATGTCCGAAAGAGAAAAACTTTGTACCTTAGTAGTAGACGCAATGACCTTAAAAGCCAATCTATATTATGATATAAAGGATGACAAAATAATTGGGTTTCACGAAGTAGACGGTGTACAATCACCATCACCTGCAAAACATGCCTTAGTGATCATGGTACGCGGTATCTTTGTAAAATGGTCCCAGCCTATAGGATATTCTTTGTTATCTGAATGTAAAAACGACGATTATATTTCGGAATGGATTGATAAAATTATATTAAAACTTTTTGATATAGGATTAAAAATCCGAGTATTTGTGTCTGATCTTGGATCAGATTTACTAAATGCTGCAACAAAAAGAGGAGTCTCGGTTGAAAAAACTTATTTTACTATCAGTGGTAGACATGGGCGTTATCAGTTTTTTTGGAAAACGGTTTTCTAACCGATATGAAGTTTTCATATCGATATCGAAAACCGTTTTCAGATATCGATATGGGTAGCACGATATTAATCGCTTTTCAAACGTAACTTATCTATTTGTTTAGAAAACGAACGGAAACACAAACTCACGCGTTATCAAGTCCAATCTAAACCGTATTGCAATAACCGTAATGTTCAATTCGCCTATATCATCCGCTGATATCCGTTCTAGTTCAATATTCGCTGCATTTCTTTCGCGCTAATGAAATGTCTTTTTGTTAGAAAGAGAGAAAGCGAATATGTCAAACCGTTCGATATCATATGCTTGGGTTGCGGCAGTTTGTGTTTCGCGCGTTACTTAGCCGATGTATAGTTTTACTAATATCCGATATTAAAAACTGCCATATCGATATGTTATGATATGAATCTCATATCCGTTTTTAGTTACGTTTTGATATATCGGACTCATGCCTAATCAGTGGCCATAAAATATACTACATTTTTGATGCACCCCACTTAATTAAATCAGTTCGTAATAACTTCATGAAATATGATTTCCATTTTGGAAATGGTGCTATTGGTAAATTTGAATATATTGTCAAGTTTTATGAGTACGATCAAAAAAAAGTTTTTAAACAAGCATATAAATTAACGAACAGCCATATTAATCCAACAACATTTGAAAAAATGAAAGTTTCCTATGCAACGCAACTACTAAGTAAATCTGTAGCATCCGGCTTATCAACATATATAGATTTTGGAATTATACATGAATCAGCAAGACAAACAGTTGAATTTTTAAAAATGATGAATGATTTATTTGATACCTTAAACTCTTCTAGTATTCATCACAGTTATTATTACAAGAGAGGATTTTGTGGTTATGAAGAACAGATACAGTTTTTCCATGATATGCTGAATTTTTTCCGATCACTAAAATTAATTCATCCAAAAAATGGCAGAGATATTACTAAAACGGTGAAATTCATTCAAGGCTTTAAAATAACAATAAAATCAATTTTACAACTATTTGAAGATCTTAAGCGGGAGGGACACACATACTTGCTAACAAGACGTCTTAATCAGGACATAGTTGAAAACTTCTTTGGAAAAATAAGATGTAAAAATGGTAATGCTACAGAACCAACCAGCAGACAATTCATATCAGCATTTCGTAAGATTAGTTTTGCTAATATCTTACAGGCTCCAAAGGAAGGTAATTGTGCTGAAGATTTAACAGAATTTCTTGTGCAATTAAGCGACTTAAGAAGTCGTTTTAATGATGGCAATGAAATTTATGAAATTGAAGTCCCTGGTATTAACAATTCTCAAGATAATTGTTTGCGCGAAATAGTCCGTTCTGACTATACGCAGTTTGATATACCAGAAAAAAATGCCTTTTTTTTATATTTGTGGAGCTGTGTTAAAAAGATGTATCGATCATCATAAAGACTGTGAATCACTCAAATTGTACATGGATCAAGCTTTAAATTTAACTGCAGAGTCTAGATACCTTCATTACAGAAATAATGCGACGGATGAAAATCTACTAGTAGTACCACCTAATGACTTTGTTAATAATATTGAGAGGATTGAACAGGTATTCAAAGAGGCCTTTAGAAAGAAACACATAAATTGTAAAATTGGTATGTCTATATTTGAGCAATTAAAGGACGTAGAATTTTCGTCTCCCTGCCCGTGCTTTCCTAAAAAAATTCTGCAAAAGTTGTACATTAGAATGAGAATATATATCACTATAACAAGTAATAACAAAGCATTTAAAGTTAGCGGTAAGAGACGAAAGTATTTTTCTGTATCCAATTTGTGAGATTACTTGTATTATAAATTATTTTTTACCCTCTATCGAACAAGTTGATTTTTTGCATTATCTTATTTTGACTTTTAAAATATACATCAGTCTGAATTTGAAATGTCTTAATTTATTTATAAATTACCAATAATCATGTAGTAGTTTAAAAACGTATTTTGAGTACTTTCGAAGTCTAAAGTTGCTATACGACAATAAGAATAAAATAATATTACAAAAAAATAATTACAAAAAATTAAATAAAATACTAAAAACTAAATGAATAAAAAGCGTTTTAAAAAAGAGAATTACCTGGATGCGTGACGTGTAGCACGGTTTAATTCTATTATATAGGATTATTTTAAACTAGTTCTTGATAGTTGGGTGTGTATGATAACAAACAACTTTCCCAGAAACCCATAGTCAAATTGCAAAAAAAATTTGGACTCTTCATACTAATTTTGGCCCGTCATTTATCGATTTTTATGTAATGGTAGAGTCCAAAGATTTTTTTGCGATTTGACTATGAGTTCATGGGAAAGTTAATTTTTATCATAAGCACATGCATAGCCTTTCGTATCAAGAACTAATTTCAATTCACATTTTCATTTTTATATACAGGCTGTTAAAAAGTACTTTTTAAATTTTAAGGGGTTACTCAGAATCAAGTGATACAGTAAGAATATTTAAAAATCCGATCTACCATTTTTTTCAGTTTCCCATACTGGAAACTGAAGAGAATCTGAAGAGTGAGTCAAGAATTTATATGGGACAAATTGTAGACGGAATTTTTCAATGATTTTCCTGTATTCTGTACCTGATTCTTAGTAACCCCTTAAAATTTCAAACGCACTTTTTTAACACCCTGTATAATAGGAAGAATGTTGGGCAATGTTGGCAAGCAAGAAGACTGATGAAAGGCGACTGCATGCAGCTGAGAAGAGAATGCTAAGATGGATGTGTGGAGTGACAAGAATGGATAAAATAAGGAATGAGTATATAAGAGGAAGTTTGAAAGTAGCGCCAAAAGCGCCAGTGACAGAAAGTTGCAAAGTAATCGTTTGTCATGGTATGGTCATGTTATGAGGAGGGACGAAAGTCATGTGACTAGGAGAGTGTTGAATATGAAAGTGGATGGATTAGTGGCAAGAGGATGGCTAAGGAAGAGATGGCTGGATTGTGTGAAGAATGATATGAGTATGAAAGGAGTAAGCACTGAGATGACAGCAAGAAGAGATGAATGGAAGAAGACATGTTGCGTCGACCCTAAATAATTGGGAACAGGGCAGGAAGATGATGATGATATCACAGGATAGGAAGAAGAAAAATAGAATACTGAATTCCACAAAAATACGATGACAAGAATATACAAAGTCTAACCAAAATAGCTGAAACTATTGAAACTGAGACTTATGAATTCCTTGGGGAAAGTTGTTCAGTTTCGTGATTCAATAATTTTAGCTGATTTTGTTAGATCTTATACAATACATATTTAATGTACTTACTTGTATACTACAATCATTCAGAAGCTATTAGCATGTCCAGGCTATTATTTAGGTAAAATGTAAAAAAACTTCGGCCACTTTTTTAATTATCGGCAACATCCAAAAATGACAACTTTAGCTCTCCCACAAATAAATAAATGTCAAAAAATTTAAGGTTATCCATAATAATAATTATAAGCCTTCATTTAAACCAAACATAATTCTAACTTATGTAACAGTGCGTATAATTTATCTACAGGGTGTAACAAAAAGGTGCAGCAATACTTCAAGGTGGGCTTCTACTCATCAAACTGAACATCTTTTGTTCTATAACTTTGTTAAAATCGCAAAAATTTTTTTGGACTTTTTACTCAAATCGATCAGCTGGCGAGCCAAGTTTGTATGAATTTCCAAACAATTTTTGCGATTTCAACAAAGTTGTATAACAAAAGTTGTTTGATGAGTAGAAGCCCACCTTGAACTATTACTGCACCTTTTTGTTACACCTGTATATCCGCCGTCTAGACCTTGTGGATAGCATGGTTAAATTGTGCCACGACACGATACGATAACAATATATCTAAATCCTAAAAAAATTAAATTGCTATATTAATACTAGTTATTCTCAGTTACCCATAGTTGAGTGAAGTCCTCCATAGTCGTACAAATCATAAATATGTGTTACAAGCAAGGAATTTATATGTAGTATTTATATGTAGATAAACAAGTTCTTTGGTTACAAGTAAATTTTTTGTGTCATTTATTTAAAAAGTGTTACAACAAAAGTTGTCACGTTAGACCCGACTAATAAATAGCCTGGATATACCTTGTTCCAATCAATAAAAAGCAAAAGGTAAAAAACAAACTTACTATGGAACTGACTGACATGTCAACTTCAGATGCCTAAGTTTGTTTAGGTACTTTTTGCTTTTTTGATTGAAATGACATATATCTATATGTATTTGTAAGTATCTGCTATTTAAAAACAGTTAATTAATGTAATGGTTACTACCATACAAAATACAAATACGCAATGTGATTGATAAAATGCAGTAAGCTCCCGGTCTACATGACGCATCTAGAATCACGCAGATGGCCGCGGGCCGCGCCGCGCATGCGCCGCCGGCCGTGCGCCGACCGAGAGCTAAGCTTAAGAGTTAACTTAAGAGTTAAGCTGCTGCAACGCCGCGCCGCGCCGCCGCTCAGCTCAGTCACATGCGTATCTGCCGGCCGTACCGCACGCTGTCCGCCGCGCTGCCGCCGGCCGCACCAACGCAACGACACGATTTCTCGCTTGTTATGTTTTACCGCACCTATCTATTTATATGTTATCTATAAGAAATTGTATGAAATACGTTATTCGGTAAAAAAATATTCTATTACTCGGTCTGTCGTAGTTTACGATAGTACTTGTACTATTGGGTATTCTGTGACGATAGTTATTCTCAGAGATCATTGACCTAAGAGCGTTTATTATTATTAGTTTTATTTATTATTAGTAAGTTACTAATAAATGCACGACTTCGTAGTTCTCCGTGATGCCTATGATGTACCTATGTGATTCAATTTTAATTAGTTTTGAGTTGGTCAGAGTGGAAAGACAGATAATTTGAATTTTGAACACTGCGCTACTAATAAAAACAAAATATAATTCACTTTTGGTCGATAATTATTGTATGAATAAAATAAAATACTAGGATAGTTTCCAGGTTTTTTTATATAAACATACATATACACTAATGCGTTTAAAATATCAACGTAAATATTGTATCATTAAAATACACCCAGACACAGGGCAAACACATCTGTGCCCAGAGTGGGAATCGAACCTACGACCCTCGGATCAACAGAGCGCTAACCATTGAGTCAGTCTAGGGATGGGTAAGTACTGCAGTATTTACTCATGCCAGAGTAAATACTCAGTAAAAACTATTATAAGTACTTTTTTTTTACTTTTTACTGAGTATTTATGTTTTACTAACAAAAACTTAATAAGCTATTGTTTTTTATCTAATATTTATCTGTATGACACTTTTTTAAGTTTTTCTAAGTTCTTTAAGTTTTCTAAGTTCTAAGTATGGTTCATTCCAATCAAAAAAAAGCAAAAGGTAAACAAAGATAGTATGCATCTGACATTGACATGTGTCATTTCCATAGTAAGTTTGTTTACCTTTTGCTTTTTTTTATTGGAATGAACTATAATCCGACGATATAACATTATTAACATTTTATTTAGGGGATTCCCCTTAAAATCTTTATCGTTGTTATTTGTAGTGTTACCAACTCAAAAAACCACGTTAGGCTCCGCGCACACGGGAAACTTTTATGTACCAGTAATGCGTGTAACTTGTTTTGTTTTTAGGGTTCCGTAGCCAAAATGGCAAAAAAGGAACCCGTATAATTTCGCCCTGTCCGTCCGTCCATCACAGCCATTTTACTCGGTGAGTATTGGCACTATGTGCTTTTTTTTTATGGAATGGAAAGTGACGACTTAGTCGAGGATGGTACACGCAAACTCAAATAATGCTTTGAAGACTCCCAGATTGTAGAATTCCGGAAACACAGACGCAGGTAAGGAGTTCCACTCCCGCGCAGTTCGCATAATAAATGCAGAAGCATATCGCTTCGTGCGAATAGTTGGTATCACCATATCCATATAGATATTATACAGAATGGACACTCCCTGCCGCTCTCTGAAGGCGACCTCACCCCCCCTATCGTCGGTCAAATCACGAAGAGGCGTAACTGAATGGAAATAAGTAAGAGATAATGTACTTTATGTCAGTGACATAAAGTACATTATCCCTCTTTGTTGCGAGGCGAGTTACGCCTCTTCGTGATTCGACCGACGCTATGTGACCGATGTGTGACCTAAACCTAATAGTCAAGAAACTAAAGACATTTATTTGTGGTGTGCGTTCCGAGGGTACGATCTGACAGCATGTATCGCTGTCAGATCGTACCCTCGCTTAAGTGTGAAAGAGAAGGTACAAAACGGTTACTGTCATGGTGGGTTTACACGCGCGCGGGCAAAGCCACATTCAACGGGCACGAGCGTGTAAACAGGCTGCTTGTGCACGCGCCCGTGCTCGTGCCTGTGCTTGCCGCAGTGTTTACACGCTTGTGATGCGTACACACGCCCGCGGGCAAAGCCACATTCAACGAGCACGAGCACGGGCGCATGCACAAGCAGCCTGTTCACACGCTCGTGCCTGTGCTCGCCGCTGATCGGGACGACTGTCGGTTTTTTGCAATGACGTAGGAGATAATGGACATGGCATACCTACAGAAAAAGCGTGCATACCTAAACTTGCTGAGAAACGAAAATGGTCGTTCGGCATAGTGCATACCCATTATATGAGATATGGTTTTATCGATATCACCGGCATGCAGAGAATGAGCGTCTATTTTTTTTGTACTCTACTCATACATAAATCGCAACTGATGGCGAACTTTCGATTATTTTATTATTATTTGACGATAATGGTCAAAATTGACATATCCTCCTAAACTAGAGATGGGCAATAACAGATTAACGAAATGAAACAAGAAATTAATTATATTGGTTTTATCAGTTAATTAGTATGTAAATGGTCTGTAATCACCAATATAATTACTATCTACTGTGTCTTTTACACTTAAACAATAAAAGGCAAAAAGTAGGAGACAGAAGATGTGAAATGAGTGTAGATGGCTCGTGTCTTGCAGCGCTATAGGTGTAGGTATTCAAAATAAAGATAAATATTCGGAACTGTATTTTAATTTACAGCTTGGCCGTAAAGAGTTGAAAAAAAATTAATGATAGCGCTGTTGGATGCGAGCAGCACAGGACCGGTCGGTGTGGAAATCCTTTGGGGAGGCCTTTGTCCAGCAGTTGACTTCTTTCGGCTGATGATGATAATGGCGCCACTATCGCTTACATTCCAACATTTAATACTACAATCTAAATGAATTTAATACTTGCAGGTTTTTAATATAAAATAAAATTACTTTTCATCGTTGTATTCAATAGTTTGTTTTCTGCATCCCTATAACTATATGAATGGGAAAATAAACAAGCCTAGGACATTTAAAGAAAATTTATTTAGTTTTATTCACATAAACATTCTGGTCGAAATAAATAACTTGATGATTTACACCTGATATGGCATCAACATTGTCATCTTCAGAATTTGAGCTGCTGTCACTGCTTTCCTTGGTGCCACTGGGTACGAATCCTTTAGCTGTTCCAGGACGTACAATAATACAATGTTTTCCTCTTAAAACATCATGCTTAATGCCTTTCAGATTTTTCTGTAATCAGAATTTAACATTATATTTAGGAAGAATGCCGTGCCTGACGAAATTGATCAACATTATTAAGTCGCGCTATGTATATGTATCGCGCTTATCCACTTTTTTCCATATTATGTAAACAGAACAACGAAGAGCATTTCGAATCGTCGGCTACCAGGATATTTCAGATCGGCTTGACTCCTTGGCGCTGCGTAGAGATGTAGCCTCATGTAGGGGTGTCTATGGGCGACGGTAATCGTTTACCATCAGGTGATCCATCTGCTCGTTTGCCACCTCTGCCATAAAAAAAATGTAAACAGAAATAACTGAGGGATTATATGACTGACTGTAAATTTGTGAATAAAATTCACCACTGACAACACTCTTAATCATTAAGTACTAACGTGGGTAGGTATACTTACCATTAAAAATCTTAATGGTACAGCTTCATCATGCAATGTTGTTTTGTCCAATGTGCGGTAAACATGATTCATGGAAATGAAGCGAACAGATGTTGATGGCTTTTGATGATGTTTTCTATGCCAATTGCTGCCAACCACTTTTTCTTTTTATATTCACTTCGGGGAAGCCTAAAAAAATATATGTAAGTAACTTTTTCTAAAATTCATCATCATCCTACATAAATATCGATGTCTAAAAGAGTCCCGAAGAACAACACTAGCCACGTTAGAGCCGAAAAATATTTTAATAAAATAAAGTTAAAAGACAGACTGAAATTATATTGAAAAGCTACTTTCGGTTATTTATATCGCTTATCTTCTGCATTAAGACAAATACGTAATTTAGTTTGTGAAAATAAGGTATATTTCAACAAGATAACAATACGTACCGGTGCAGTGTAATGTTCGGCCGATTTCGGCTCATTTTGATGCCACATCCTGTAACACTACAATTAGGCATCTTAATTACTTAGTTGTTTCACTTAATTTATTATTTTCGGATGCTTTGTTTAACCATATTTAACAATTTTCAATTAAAACACTCGCGAGCGAAGGCACTTTGACAGCTTATGTACCAGTGACACCGAGAAACGAGAATGGCGAATCGGCCGCAAATAGGTATTTTGCTGACGTCACGAAAACAACGTTGCCATTTTGTAAAGGACAAAAATATTGTTGTCCTTTTTTTACTGAGAAGAATTACATAAGTTAGAAAGAAATAAAAGTATATTTTAGAATTCGCTATCAAAATGGCCCATATTTGTATAACTGATTGTTCATATAGACAAATATTTCATGTCCTCTAGTTTCTTTGGTCTGAGGTTTTTTGACACAGATCAAAGGATGATGTGCTTGCGCCTGTGTGCCACTTCATCTATGTGTGTGCCTGTTTACACCAGTGTGTGACCGTTGGTGGCAGATTTTTGCCTTTTTGGGAGATTTGGCTACTATTTGGCAGAATTTGGCAGATTTCAAGGAAATCCTTATTATTTTTGAAATACAAATAGAAAACTTGTCATTTTCTGTTTTATTATTTAGTTTACTTTTTATGACTTATTTGGTGGACTCGCTAAGAGAACATCCTCCCAAATAAACTTGAATAAAACAAAAATAAGGAACAGGTTACAAAAAAAACATATATAAGGTGCTACTTTATTAGTGCCCGATATTTTATTCAGTGCTTCTACTCCTGATTCTGATCAACTTTCCCCAAGGAACCCATAGTCAAATCGAAAAAAATTTTTTGGGCTCTTCATACTAATTTGGCCGCTCGGCCGATCAATTTGTATGAAGAGTCCAAAAATTTTTTTTCGATTTGACTATGGGTTTCTTGGGGAAAGTTGATCAGAATCAGGAGTAGGAGCACTGACTAAAATATCGGGCACTAATAAAGTAGCACCTTATATGCGCATTAATCACAATAAAAAAATACTGTATTTCCTTGAAACCAATTAAAGAAATGATTAAAAAGATGTCGTTAAAATTGATTATAGTATAATGAACAAAATTAAGAATTTAAAGAAAATGTTGACATATAGTAATAGTACAGTACCTACATGTTAAGTGAAAAAAATACCTGTTATATTAAGTAATAAAAATATTTTAGGTTAAATGAAGAAATTATTTTAACAGTACTTTATTTATTTTTTAAAGTTCCATATCTCAGAGTTTCATATTCTTAAATTACTAAAGAATGCGAAGCTAGATGATTGGCTTATTCGCAGTCAATGAGTTCAAACAAAATATAATATTTTTTCTATTGAACATAAGTAATGTTTTTTAAGTTTTCTTTTTACTTTAAGATGCATATACGTTTTTTATTTATTCATTACCATCCCCTTGGAGGCAATAATACGATGGCATTTTTCTGGCATTTTCTGGAGTCGAGTTTGGCAGATTTTTTGCCAGTGTTGGGCAGATTTCAAGTTTTGAGATGATCACCCTGGTTTACACGCTCGGTCGCCGTTAGTACAGAGTTGCCGGCAAAGAAAATGAAAAAAGTCCAAAACCACTCGTGGAAAGTTCCCTCACGCTCATAACGGCTGACGAGATGCTCCATTGGCAGACAGAACTTTCCTGCCGGAGAGAGCCGTTGGCTGCCGAGGGTGACGGCGAGGGAGTCTCGCGCGTGGCGAAAAAAAGTCCCAATACACAGGGGCTGGAGCTGTTTTGGACGACAGTGACACGCGCGGCGACACACGAGCGACGAGCGACATTTCAAGGTCGGCCGCGTGTTTAGGGACGTTCTTCTTGAATCAATAAACCAGTCCAAAGTATCGATAGTTTGAGTAGAAAAAATAGTTTCAGATAATAAAATAATAAAGTTTGATACTAGCTGGAGTGCCCGGCTTCGCTCAGGGAGTTAATTTACCCCCGCACCCTGCGCCTCACCCCGCATCCTGCACCTCACCCCGCACCTCAACCCCCCCCCCCCCGACTGACCCTCCCCCGCACCCCGGTTCTCGCCCACCCGCACCCCGCTACTCACCCTCCCTCGTACCCCGCTCCTCCCCCACCCGCACCCCACGCCTCCTTCCACCCCACTTCTCTCCCCCCGCAACCCCCGCAACCCACGCCACACCCCACACCCCGCTCTCCTCGCACCCCTCTCCTTTCGCACGCAACCCGCGCCTCACGCCCCGCACCCCACTCCTCCCCCCCGCACCCCGCTCCTCACCCTCCCCCGCACCCCGCAACTAACCTTCCCCTACACCCCGATCCTCCCCCCCGCAACCCGCGCCGCCCTCCACACCCCGCGACTCACCCTGCCCGCACCCCGTTCCTCCCTCACCCTCACCCCGCATCTCCCCCCGCAAACCGCGCCTCACCCCCGCAGCCCGCTCTTCCCCCCGCATCCCGCGACTCATCCTCCCCCCGCTCCTCTCCCCCCGCAACCTGCGCCTCACCCCCTGCACCCAGCTTCTCCCCCCGCACCCCGCTCCTCCCACCCGCACCCCGCGCCTCCCCCCACACCCCGCGTCTCCCCCCGCACTCCACACCTTGCTCCTCACCCTCCTCCGCACCTCGCTCCTCACCCTCTCCCGCACCCCGCTCCTCACCCTCCCTCGCATCCCGCGACTCACTCTCCCCCCGGAACCTGCACCTCACCCCCTGCACCTAGCTCCTCTCCTCGCACTCCGCTTCTCTACCAATCTAACCCCGCGTCTCCCCCCCCGCACCCACTCCTTACCCCCCCCCCCCCCGAAACCCCACTCCTTACCCTCCCCCGCAACCCGCGCCTCACCCCCGCACACCGCTTATCATCCCCGCCAACCCCGCACCTTCCCCCCGGCAGACTGCTCCTCACCCCCCGCACCCCGCTGTTCCGGAACTGCTGCTCTCAAAAACTCTCGAATATTTTGGACTGTTCAAGAAAGTTCTTAAGGGTGAAATTTCAACCCTTATAGCTTCAAAAGCACGCCCTTTAGGCAAAAACGGAAACCTCGATCTCGTTTTTAGCCACGCCAAACACCGGTCAAGTAAATGTGGAAGTTTGGCTTCCTTCAGCGCGAGCTTTATTTATCACTAAAAGTTCCGAAAAGTTCCGATGGTCATTAAGTTCCGCAAAAGTTCCGCTGAAGCGTCAAAAGTTCCGAAATCGGAACAAAAAGTACGCACCGGCAACGCTGATACCCGCGAGCGTGTAAACAGAGTGCGGGCTGCATGCCGGGCTACGTGCCGGGCTGCCTGCCACGCGTGTAAACGCTCAACGTGCAAAGCCACATTCAACGAGCACAAGCAAGGAGAGTTGCCAGCGTCAAATTTTTGACTGCCGTGTTTAGTAGGAGAAATTGCCATGTTCTTAAGGAATAGCGATTTTAGCTGCGCCGTACGTAGCAAAGAAATTAAAAATGTAACATGTTTGTCTTTAGTTTTTATTATTAGTTTAATAAATTTTAAAATACTAGCGCCACTTGCAACTGTAAGCTAAAGGTGAACACCCAAAAAAGGCCAGGCGCAAAAGAAAGATATCTCAGAGTTTTGTGTATTTTATTAGGTCTTTGCTGCAAGAAGTGGCTAACGTAAAAAATCAGGCATAGTTTTAAAAATGTAATATTTTGAGCTTTAATAACTTTTGAACTTTAATAACATAAAATTTTTATAAACTATTGTAAAACATACGAAATATCGTAATATACTTCGTTTATCATTTTTGGAAAAGAAATAAGAAAATATAAATATATTTTTTTAATTAAAAAATCATGGCCCCCCCTAGCTAGGTGGAGCGATGATTCGCGCAAGATTGCTGGCAATAGCAGGATGCGCGTGGCCGAAGATAGGTAAAGGTGACGTGGCTTGGGGAGGCCTATGTCCAACAGTGGACTAGTACAGGCTATTGATGATGATGAAAAAAACGTAAAAAAAATCTATATAATAATATATATATATTTTTAATAATGATTAATGCTATAATAATATTGTTTTATTCCTTATCGTGTGTACTAAAAACAGAAAGCTAGTTTTACAAAACCCACTTTTTTCCAAAATCCCAAACGCACATTTTCAACAAACTGTATAGTTTCACTAATAAAGGATCAGTATAATTCTTATAAAAATGTGATTTACTACCATTTTGAAACATTTTGGAGTCGATATGTGCAACGCAATTTAATTTTCAATTTATGCCTGAAAATATTCTAAAAGCATTTTTTTATGTTTGCCACTTCTTGCGGCAAACATACCTATCAAAAAATATTGTACTTAAAATACGCAAATAACTAAGATACTTCTCTTCTGTTGGGTAATTTTCTACGGAGTTTGGGTGTTCTCTTTTGTACCAACCATGGGGATTCCCCGTCCCCAAGCAGATTCCACATTTTTTTATTTGGCTTTGGCAGCCTTGGCAAGTTGTAAAATGAGCCCTTTGCAGAATGCCTTAGATTTTGCTACGCCAATGGATTAGCTGCCGTAGGCCGTAGATTTCCTTTGAATGTCATCCAATTTCCGTAAAACAGGGTAATTGCCGTAGCAATGGCAACCCTGATGAATGTGCTTGGTGCGCGGGCTGCATGCCGGGGTGTCCATTACTCCAGCGGAATGCTGTAGCTAATAAGAATGTGAGTATAATAGGGAATTAGAGCATCATTAGGACTAATTGTGCGCCAGCAGCGGAATTTGTGCGTCTTATAATTTCGGAGATATTCATTAAAAACCGATTCCGCCAGGGTCACGTTCCCCCAGCGGCATGATTTGGAAAAAGACGGTCTAGCTCATAACAAAGTACATGACTGAGTAGCTTTCGTCGTGTTATAAATGTGCGCAAATAGCGGAATTTGTGCATCTTACGGTTTTCGAATTATTCAAGATTCCGCTGCAGTAACGTTTTTGGGTTTTCTGTATCTCGAAAACGGCTGATAGAAGAAATTTCAAAAAAAAACCACTAGTACACCTTAATTTGTGCGTAATTTGAGCAATGTTAGTTTTTTGAAAATTATGATATTTTTTTAGTAATTAATTTGTTTAGAAAATCAGGAAATTCTGATTTACAAGGAAACGAGTGAAGTTGCAATCGAATAAAGAGCACTCAAATATTCCTCTAGTAGACCCTAATAATATCTGCAATTGTGGATTGTATTATCCAGTCAATTAGTGAGATATACCATTTAATTACGAAATTAAGTTAGCGAAATTTTAAAGATTGAATTTAGTGCTCCCATAAGACTATAAAACATGAAATTTTACATAAAATTAGAGCGTCCTGCTAGCAAGCTTTCCTGAAAGTTTCAGCTTTGAATAACGTTGATTTAAAAAGATTTACCCAAAAGAAGAAAGAACGAACATTTCCCCTATAACCCGACCAAATTAGAATGTATACGCGAAAGCGGCCGCGCCATACAAAAGGATAACCTTCTTAAATGAAAGGTATATTGAAGGAAGCTTTGTAAGTACAGTTGCGTGCAAATGTTTTATTGACGATTGTTTTCTTAGTACCTACGTGCTCGTATAGCGGCCGGGACGAAGTTATTATAAATTATACTTGTAATAAGATTTCTAGATAGAAAGTATCTTATCTAAGTCTTGCCGCCAAACATAAATGTTAACAGCACGGATGTGTTCCGGCATGAAGATGCCAGTTCCCCATTGCGTTGGGGATTCTTTGGTAAGCCCGCTTCCATCATCGGCGTCATCATTACTCAGGTGAGATGATGCCAAGGGCTTAACAACAGAGGATTAAAAAAAATCAACATTAAGTAGTGTTTAATTTGTAGCATACTGATTAATAGTTCGAGAAGGTAAAAATTAAAATTAAAAAGAAGAATGAAACAATGAAGAGTTCTGAGAGAAGAAAGAAGAGATCTGCTAAAATCTGCCACACTACGTGGAACCCTGACATTATGGCTAATTATGTATGTGGTTCACCTACATAAAAATTAATAAACGTGAAATTCCCGTACTACCTTGCATGAAACAAAAGTTGCTAGCTCAGAACCTAATTAAAATTATTTTCTAGTTTGCAAGTCATAAAAAAATATATAACTTTTCTATTGCTATTTAAAAAAAGTATTTCCTTGAAAACTGCCAAGAACTTTTTGAATCGTCAGCTTATTCTGCCTGAGTTAAAATTTAGTAGCCAAATCTGCCCAAATGGCAGAAATCTGCCACATGGACGGGTGCACATCTGAACGGGTTTCAAAAACACGGGAACTCGCGCGACGGGGGGAGCTCATCACCTGTACCCGTGCCCCGGGGGCTACCTGTGTGAGGAGCGCAGCTCAGTTCAAAGCGATAAGATAAACACTTTGATCAGAAATTAACAAAGCATTGATTTGATTATATCTGCTTTGCGAGAAATATACCTCAACACATAGAGGTAATAAAGTACTAATTACTTCTATGCTATTCTATGGTATGGTATTTGTTCTATGGTACTAGGTAGAAAAAAAATATTGACGATTTAAAAGCATGTGCAATGCATCTACTTAAACATTTTGAGTTTTATGCCGATACATCAAAAAGTTTGTTGTTCAAATTGTCGATGTTACCCGATTTTAGTTAATTTAAATACGACGCCAAATAATAAAACATATATTAACATCATATCAAAAATTTTTCTGCTTAATTGTCCAATTAGTTCTGGTTGTATGCTACCAATTTAGGAAGGTTATCCTTTTGTATGGCGCCGCCGCTTTCTCGTATACATTCTAATTTGGTCGGGTTATATGGAAAATGTTCGTTCTTTCTTCTTTTGGGTAAATCTTTTTAAATCAACGTTATTCAAAGCTGAAACTTACAGGAAAGCTTGCTAGCAGGACGCTCTAATTTTATGTAAAATTTCATGTTTTATAGTCTTATGGGAGCACTAAATTCAATCTTTAAAATTTCGCTAACTTAATTTCGTAATTAAATGGTATATCTCACTAATTGACTGGATAATACAATCCACAATTGCAGATATTATTAGGGTCTACTAGAGGAATATTTGAGTGCTCTTTATTCGATTGCAACTTCACTCGTTTCCTTGTAAATCAGAATTTCCTGATTTTCTAAACAAATTAATTACTAAAAAAATATCATAATTTTCAAAAAACTAACATTGCTCAAATTACGCACAAATTAAGGTGTACTAGTGGTTTTTTTTTTTAATTTCCTCTATCAGCCGTTTTCGAGATACAGAAAACCCAAAAACGTTACTGCAGCGGAATCTTGAATAATTCGAAAACCGTAAGATGCACAAATTCCGCTATTTGCGCACATTTATAACACGACGAAAGCTACTCAGTCATGTACTTTGTTATGAGCTAGACCGTCTTTTTCCAAATCATGCCGCTGGGGGAACGTGACCCTGGCGGAATCGGTTTTTAATGAATATCTCCGAAATTATAAGACGCACAAATTCCGCTGCTGGCGCACAATTAGTCCTAATGATGCTCTAATTCCCTATTATACTCACATTCTTCTTAGCTACAACATTCCGCTGGCGTAATGGACACCATGCCGGGCTGCCTGCCGGGCTGCCTCTCGGGGTGCCTGCCGGGCTGCCTCTCGGGCTGCCCGCCCGGGCTGCCTGCCACGCGTGTAAACGTACCATCAGAGTGCACCCTTGGAATGACGTAAAGGCTTCTATGTCCATACAGCCTTGTCTTCATTGAAAATGTATATTGTAAATGAAAATGAAAATGAAAATGAAAATATTTTATTCGAAGTAGGTAGCAGTGTACACTTTTCGAACGTCATTCTTTTATCTACCTAATACGAGGTTCCTACCACTCGGAACTCGTATACCCACCGTTTCGGGAAGTGTTTACGGAGTGAGAAGAAACGGCGGGCCCTAAAGAAACTCCCTCCAACACATTTTTTTTTTTAAGTCTTATATTCTATTACATCTTAATGCTAGATCAATAAATGAATTATACAATGTCATGTCTGTAAATAAAATATACAAAAATAAGAATAAAGAAAGGATTCAAAAGAGATAAAAGTAAAAATTGTTTGTAGCTAATGACTAACAAATTAATTAATTGTAAAAGTCTGTCATTTTATATTTACGTCTGTCAGTAATAATGACAGTATTTTCAAGTAATGATAATATACTGACAGTGTAGTGGTTGGAATGATAGTCCGACGCATACTAAACGATGGAATGTCAGTATACTGATGTAAAAATACTGTCATTATTACTGATAGTGTCTGGTCCGCTTTAAAAAGACTGCGACATAATTATAGTCTTTCGGAAATATTCCAAGAATAGCACATCTGCAGTACCAGTGAAGGCGTAATAAAATAAATAAAATGGCATTTCAAAACAATCTGTAAACATCCTCATAATTATTACGTATTTAGATAAAAACAACAAACAAACCTTTATTTATAAACAATGACTTTAAGATTTTGTTAATATTTAATGTATTAGCCATTTTTGTAATGTATATTTTATCACACATTTGTTTTCAATAAATTACTTACAATATCAATATACTAACAAAAAAATATAGGGACAACGGTATCAATATGGAATATATTTACACGGTTTCTTTTTATTTTGACAAAATACGTGACGATTATGGAGATTTTAACAGATTATTTTGTACCTACATTTCGAAATACCTAAATAGTGGTAAGTAGCAGGTGAAACTGATAATAATTTCCTCAAGGACATATTAAAAACTAGATAATTAGATTTCAACGAAATAAATAATATGGAATTTCAAAACAATCTGTAAATATCTTCATAATCATCACATAACTTGATCAAAACAACAAATAATCCTTTATTTATGAACAATGACTAAGATTTTGCAAATATTTAATGTATGAGCCATTTTTGTAATGTATATTTTATCACACATTTATTTTCAATAAATTACTTACAATATCAATATACTAACAAAAATATAGGGACAACGGTATCAATATGGAATATATTTACACGGTATTTTTTTTATTTTGACAAAATACGTGACGATTATGGTGATTTTAACAGATTATTTTGTACCTACATTTCGAAATACCTAAATAGTCGTAAGTAGCAGGTGAAACTGAGAATAATTTCCTCAAGGACATATTCATTTGCAATATGACTTTCCAAAATGTATTAGCTGATAACTTCATGTTGTTGGATAAGTTAAAAAAAAACATATTAAAAGGTTTATGAAGTTCTTTCACTTTCATAAATCTTTGATCGATAAACTGTCCGCCCTCGGAATTTATTTATGTTACACATCCGTGTTGGGGTTAATCTATATATTGTGTACTAAGTTTCAATTTATTTAATCAAACCAATAGATTCACAGCAAATTGGCTGTGATAGAGACGGACGGACAGACAGGCCCACGAGTGAAGTGATCCTTTTTCTCTTTTGTTGTACAGAACTCTAAAAGAGTCGCCTTGATCGGACAGAAAAACTGGTTTTCTTGCATCAGTATTTACCGTTTTTAAAATTTTAATTATTTAGTTAATGTTTCTTTAATTTGCTTAAACATTTTCTTCCAATGGTATTTGTTATTATTTCTGTCCACTAAATTATCTGGCACTAAGTATTATCGGGTACCCGGCCGGACCAAAAAAGTAAAATCCTGCCAAAGACAAATCCCTCAAGACAAGGCTGTATGTCCAAGCAGCCTTAATGTAGGCAATAGGCAGCCCATGAGGCAGCCCTAGACACTCACACATGCATAAACATGTGTACAGACATGAAGAAGTGTCAAATTTCTATGTAGTAAACAATGGCGCGTTTGTATGAAGTGCCCGGGCTGTGGGTATCAACGACGAAGGGATGAAACGCCTCCCTGCGCCCACTGAGCATATAATCACTGTGCCTGCGCCTAGTGAACCGAAGGTGAAATGGAGCTAGCTGGGGGAATGAGGTCATGAAGTTCTTGAGCACACTCTCCGAAATGAATTCGATAAAAAAACGATAAAGAGGCGGCTTTGCGGCGATGCTCAAGGCTTTGGAGTTTATTTAAAATAAACTCGTCATCACCTTTTAGTCTCCTGGCGCGTCGGTCGATAGCATCCAAGGCTTCCAGCTGGTAGCGGGCTTCTTATATTATATCAGGACTTGTGCCTGATATAATGTAAGAAGCTGTCCAGGTGTGAAGTACCGTCTCACCTTAGATAGGATACCTAGCTTCATTGCAGCTACTTTATGGTCTCTATGTATTGACAGAAATTCAGGTTAGATGTTAAAGTCACGTCTAGGAGCTCAAGGTGGTCAGTTATCGGAATCGATTCATCTCGGAGAGTAGGAGTCAAGGTGAAAGGACTCCTTGTGGCAGAAAAAAAGACACGCCTGTGTTTTGGAGGCATTGAACCTAACGAGGTTGTTATCACCCCAATCAGACACTGCCTGTAGTGATAGGTTCATGCGCTCGCTCTATCATCGCCTCTCTAAGGGATTGCGTCTCAGCGCTGGTGGCTCGTGCACTAGATAGGTATATTTCCACAGCTGTGCTATCTATCATCTTTTCTCTCATCTGCATACCCAATTATCCAATGGTGCCGGGTTTAAGCAGGTCATTTATATGTAGCAGGAATAGAGTTGCGCAAAGAACCGAACCCTGAGGTACCCCGGCATCGATAGCCAATAGGTCAGACAAGCAGCCATCAACGATTACCCGAATCGACCGTTCCCATAGAAAATCGGATACTCAGTTGCACAAGCTCACAGGGAGCCCGTAAGATGGAAGCTTGCCAATAAGGCTGGCGTGCCAGACCCTATCAAAAGCCTTTGAGATGTCGAGAGACACGACGAGTGCTTCACCATGTTTCTCAATGGCCTCGCCTCAAACATGCGTAGCATACACAGGAAGATATCCTCGGCGAAACCCGTATTGTCGATCGCTAAGAAGGTCATTGTCTTCGAGGTATGCAAGAATGAGGTTGTTCAATACACGTTTCATAATCTGGGATTGTGGAAGTGATTGCTATGGGGTGGTAGTTGGCAGGGTCCACATGGCTACCTTTTTTGGGCAGCGGGTTGCACGTTGGCAAGCTTCCAGGACTTTGGGACTACACCTGTCTTAAGAGAGAGACGGTACAGACGTGTTAGAACAGAAGACAACTCAGGAGCGCAGTTCTTGAGAACTATGGCCGGTATACCATCATGTACACTGACTTTGTTCACGTCTAGATTGCGAAGTGTATTGAGAACCTTTTGGCGGATACAGATTGGAGGCATTGTAGTACCGCAAGGAGGTAAGTGGGGTGGTGTACTGTTCGTAGAATCCAAACGCGAATATTTTCAGCAAAATCAGTTGCTATGTGAGCCAGTGCTCATCAGGTTTCAGGAGTGGAGGCAGAGACGGCACGACAGAAATTCGCCTCGACCGATTTAGGCAGCGACCAAAAAGCCTTACTCCCAGAGAGATAGGAGGCAAGTTTTGATCCGATGCGGCGTGTGTGGTCGAGGCGTGCCCTGCGTAGCGTCTTTTTGTAGGACTTTGCGGCTCTATTAAAGGCTCTTTTCTTATCTCGCGTACCCGGAGCTTTGCGACTGCGAGCATCAGCCCAAGCTTGGTACGCCGAATGTTTTACTGCCTCGGCAGCTGAGTATGCGGCATTGAACCACGGGCGAGCTTGATTCTCAAGAGGAATGTCAGAGAACGGGATGTAATATTCCATTGCCTGACAGATACCTCTGAGATTGATGCCGCACAGCTTGACGGGTCTCAAGAAGAAAAAAAAATGCCCAGTTAGTGGTTGAAGAATTTAAACATATTCAACCATGAATGCGCACAAGATGCTTTGAAGCGATAATCAAATATTGATGGCAAGCGAAAGGTTAACATAAACTCCAACACGAAGACCCAAAAAATGAATTTCGTATGTTTTTTTTAATAAATATGTTTCCTGACATTGAACTGGTCTTGATTTTATTAAATGTATACCATGATTACCATGTCATGCAAAAATATCCGATAAAAAGTTTTTACTGTCTCTAGAGAGTAAATACTCAGTTAATATAGTAAATACTCAGTATTTACTCTGACTCAGTTTTTACTGCCTTACCCATCCCTAACCACAAATAAATGTCTTTAGTTTGCCAATCCTTGACTATTAGGTCACACATCGGTCACACAGGGAGGGTGAGGTCACCTTCAGAGAGCGGCAGGGAGTGTCCATACTCCATCCATACTGTATATATTATAATCTACTTATACTGTTGTGTACACTACATAGAACGCAGTCACACACTACCAGCTACATAGTATAAATAGTAGGTTATCTTCATACAATGGTACATCGCGCGGCTTGTATGTGTGCGCGCCAGTAGGCACCGCCGTCTACGCACACAAAAGCAGAAAATGCCGAGGTGACCGAGGTGAAACTGTTGGGGCTGCACCGCGGCTGAGTGACGTGACGTGTTAGTCACTTGCCGTCTCTTGACACGACACGACATCGACGCCATCGCGTGTAAAAAAAATGACTGCATCTACAAAGCGAAAATATTGTTGTGTTTCTGGAATTCAAATCCAGAATTGTCGTTATTCAAGATACCGACTGATATGATATTGAAAAAACAAAATATTAAAGCCACTTATTCCATTCTTTGGTAACTCACGGAGGAACATTTACATTTTACCTACAAGTGATTAGTAATACCTGCACATCTCTTAACTGGTGATTCCACTCTTGAAACTGAAAAACTTGTTCTATATAACTTTGGACAAATCACATTTTTTTCTATGCTTTTCATACAAATCGATCAGCTTATTGAGCGTAGTTCATAATAAGAAACCAAAAAGATTATGCAGTTTAAGCAAAGTTCTAGAACAAAAGTTGTTCAGTTCATAAGTAAAATCACCAGTTAAGAGGTTAGCATTTGGGTATGTGGCAGTCACCTGTATATTTTTGATCACTATTATCAATTTATCACTGTGTTTAAACTTTTAATTGATGGGCTTTATCGAGGTAAATTTACAATGATTATAGACCAGGAGCCAGGGGGCTTTAATTTTTCATTTAATATAAATACAGTCTGAACTTAAGATTTTTTTATTGCTATCAAATCGCCACTGCGCAATAATAATAATATAATTTAAATACTAGCTCCTTTTAATTGAACCGCTCTTATTATGATTATTTTCACAAACTTTTTCTAAGCCTGTCGTTCCTTTCCTTCGTGCGGTGGTACCGCTCATTATTCTCGGATTTGCTATTTTTGGGTTACCTACCACGTTTCTTTTTTCTGATTTGACCTACAAGTCAATTTTTGTATCATTTATTTAAAAAGTGTTACAACAAAAGTTGTCACGTTAGACCCGACTAATAAATAGCCTTGATATACCTTGTTCCAATCAAGAAAAAGCAAAAGGTAAAAATCAAACATACTATGGAACTGACACATGTCAACTTCAGTTGCCTACTAAGTTTATTTAGGTACCATTTGATTGAAATGACCTATATCTTTATGTATTTGTATGTATCTGCTGTTTAACAATCAGTTAATTATTATAATGGTTAGTACCATACAAAATACAATACAAATACGCAATGATGTGTGTGACTGATAAAATGCAGTAAGCTCCCGGTCTACATGACGCATCTAGAATCACGCAGACGGCCGCGGGCCGCGCCGCGCATGCGCCGTGTGCCGACCGAGAGCTGCTGCAACGCCGCGCCGCCGCCGCTCAGCTCAGCTTAGTCACATGAGTATCTGCCGGCCGTACCGCACGCTGTCCGCTGCGACGCCGTCGGCCGCACCAACGACGACGTCGCGACGACACGATTTCTCGCTTGTTATATTTTACCGTACCTATTTATATGTTATCTATAAGAAATCGTTACACGGTAAAAATATTCTATTACTCGGTCTGTCGTAGTTTACTATAGTACTTGTACTATTGGGTATTCTGTGACGATAGTTATTCTCAGAGATCACTGATCTAAGAGCGTTTAGTAAGTTACTAATAAATACACGGCTTCGTAGTTCTCCTTGATGCCTATGATGTACCTATGTGATTCAATTTTAATTAGTTATAAGACATAATATAGTGGGTTTCACTTTTGGTCAATAATTATTGTATGAATAAAATAAAATACTATTTTATTCCAGGCATTTTTTTTATATAAACATACATACATATATACACTAATGCGTTTTAAATACCAACGTAAATATTATATCATTAAAATACACCCAGACATAGGGCAAACACATGTGTGCCAAGGTGGGAATCGAACCTACGACCCTCGGATCAACAGAGCGCTAGCCATTGAGTCAGTCAGTTTTTTTTTAAATGAAATTACATAATTATTAATAGGTATAAGGTACTAACATTATTAGTAGCCGATATTTTAGTAAGCACTTTTACTTCTGATTTTGAATCTCGCTAAAATATTGGGCACTAATAAAGTAGCACTTTATGCAGGTATTCTACTCCTAAAACCTTGCCCGATAATAAGCTCATAGTCAAATCCCAAAAAAAATTGCCATCTCATAAAAATTGGTAAGCTGATTAACGAATTTTGTATGGGAAGTGATTTTTTGGTATTTATAGGTGTTTTTTAGGGAAATTTCTCTAAATTCATGATTAGAAGCCACAGTTAAAACTTTGTCGGTCATTTTGTATCACCCGGAATAGGTAAGTACATACACTTCTACAGTGAGGCACAACCCTGCGTGTTTGGTCAACAACACCATATACATAAGTATTATAGTCTACTACCGGCGAGCAGATCACCTACTCTCTCTACTCTGGTAGAAGCGTCTTCGCGTGTGATGTCGTTTATAGACAGGGGAGCCAACATAACGGCATAGGGACTAACTATTTGTTGAAACGCACTTTAGCTGTCATGTCCGTCTTGTGTGAATTCGTGATTTAATTCGATTTAAAGGATAAATCAATTATGAACTTGAGTAATGAAAGTATAATCACAGTCTGCGCAACATGCTTATCGCTCCATAGGAAGAATAGTACAAATTTGCCTGTGACCGACGACATAAAGGAAATACTAAGATGTCTGCTTCACGGCTTTGATATTGTAAGCTTTGTTTTTATTTCTACATCACAACAACTCACCTATTTTTTTTAGTATAATGTAATTATTATATTACTACATATATAGTAACAAAAGTAAACTGTAAAAACTAAAACCCGACTACGTAAAATCTTTCTCTGAAAGTATGAAACAAGAAAATATGATCTTAAGGGCAGCCGCGGCCGTGGTAGTATGCCACCTTATCCTAAGGGTTGTTAATACAACAAACAATATATGTATTATAACTGTATAATGGTAGTAGCCAATCTTTAGGGCATGGTGGCACACAACCACGGCTATCATCTGAACATCACTATAATATTTTCTTGTTTTATACTTTTCAGAGAAAGATTTTCGGCTCAGCTTTAGAATAAGAATGTAGATAGGGTTTATTATTAAGTATTGTTTCCCAAAATATTAAGGTGTGGAGTGCATTAGTTTTTGAGATATAATTTATTGAAAATTACTTAATTTTTGGTAAAACTGAGCAAAAAAAGACGCAATGACAGAAACTCGTTTCGTTTTATGCATTTGTAAACGTCAAAATTGCGCATCAGTGTGACATAACGTACGGTTTATGTTATGATATTTTGGATGAAAAGTTAAGTGTAAAGGAACATAATTTTTACGAAGGTCTGTTCTAAAACATATATACGAAACTGAGCACCCCTCGAGTTAATTTAGGTTCACTTTGAGTAACAGATCCAAATCGGAGCACCCAGATTCCACGTAGTCTTGTATGTCGCACAACTATAGTGTTTTTTAAATTTTATATTCCGAAATAATAATATTCTAAGCCCTTTCACAATATATGTAAATATTTAAAAAAAATACCTCTTGTTTTGTTCCAGGATGCATTTTTTCAATTAAAACCACCAGATAAGCAATTGATGCTTTGTGAAAAATGTCATCACACTATCCGTCACATGATTTCTTTCAAAGAGTGCGCACTGAACAGTTTCAAACAGTTTATGAAGTATTGGTGTGGTAATACGGTAGGTATTACTTATTATTATACCTTCTTAATAGCTCAGTGTATGTACCGTATGTGTTCATCATCAGCCAAAACACATCGGACTGACGGTCCCGGCACTGCCCGCATCCCGTGTCTTTCCGTAACCTTTTACAGGTCATCGGGGAGGTCACCCACCAAGTGGGAGGCCTGCCTACGCTATGTTTTCAGGTGTGCAGTCGCCACTCGGAAAACTTTATTGCACCAATGGCAATCAGTTCTATGAGGCATGTCGCTCACTGCCACTTCAGTTTAGCGATTCTATGAGCTATATTGGTTACTTTAGTTCTCTTGCGTTATACTATACCATATGAGTTATCTATCATGTTTTATATTTTTTTTATAAATACAGAATGTTCAAAATTACATATATTCGAAATTTCATGTTTGACATCTTGATATCATTAAATTCTCAAAAACACTTGCTTAAATACACATTACATATAGACATGACATCTTTTTACTGGATATTCGCAGAAATCGTTCATGGGACCATAGTAACTAGAGATTCTCTAGTTCAAATCCTGACCTGTACAGAGTTTTTGAAACTTACCTACATACATACCGATGGTGCACATTTAATTACATACATAAAATAGTATACAAAAATAAGCATATATTTGTATGTCTTTTCAGAAAAAAATTACGAGATATAAAGTCAGCGGCCCGAGCAGTAGTCATACATCCACTGGAGCTCTATTACATGTGAAAGAGATTGACCCTTTAGACTCCAGTTATACTGAGCCTGATCCATCACAAATAAAACAAGAGACAGAATACATTGAAAATATCATTGAAATTGAAGTGAAAACTGATATTATTGATGTAAAAAATGAAACTAATAACTTAAATGCAAATGTATTAAACGAACCGGAACCAGTTATACCATTAAAACGTGAACAAGAACTAACAATGGAAAGCAATAAACTTACAAATGAATTGATCAATAGCAGTGTTACACCAGCATTATACAGTGCTGTAAGAGATAGAAATAACTTAGTAATAAACAAAGTAACAGCGTCAAATGTAAGCCAACAGAGCTCCTATCACAATGCTGCAACAAAATTACACAATCTAAAACATACCAATAACTTTGTAATCAATAAAGTACCAAGTGCAAATGCTAGCAAAAACAGCTCTAACAACAAATTAGTAAAGCGTATAACTGTGTATCCAGACAATCAAAACCGAAATAACTTTGCAAGAGTTGTAAACCAAGGTAATAATTTGAATGTTGGAAATTATAATTCTAATGTTTCTAGTACAGCTGCAAACATACACAGTAATTTACTAGTAAAAGAGAGTTCTTCTGAAAATTTAACAAATAAAACATCAGCACACACTAATGCTGATTCAAATATAAGAATTACTAATATTTCGCATACAAACAATACTGCAATAGCCAATATACATTATCTCAGTCATATATTTAAAACAAAAAATGATAACCTCTTCAAAAGAATCAGTGTTAAAGATGGAAAACCCCTTGCGCAGAACAGCAGAAAAAAACTGAAAATAGTTAAAATCTACTATAAAGGAAATATCAAATATGTTGGAGAGGCCATGATTAAACCTATCACAGAATCTGCAGAAGTGAGTATTACTCGTGTCGCATATCTATCTCTAAGTCTGTCTTGTCGATTTTTTTTCTAAAGTATTTTTTGTTTTTATTCTAGCATTGTTGTTCACAATAGTTTCATGAAGTCCGCCCTTAATTAAACTAATAATGTTGTACAACTGGAAGGCTGGGCAGCAGCGTCTTTTCCACGTCCTATAACACTCCACCGCGATCGCCAACCTGCCTGCCAAGCGTAGCGCTTACGACAAAATCCCCCAAAATTTGTGACATATTCTTAAATACAGGGGTGAAACTAGTCAGTAAAGTCAGTTTTTTCAGAAAATGGTCAGTAAAGTCAGTATTTCCCAGAAAATGGTCAGTAAAGTCAGTATTTCCCAGTCATCTTAAGACTTATCCGCAACAAAAACTCTCGTGCGAAAAACAATAATGGCATCTAATACTAAATCAATAATTTTTAAAATAGCAAAAAATATTATATTTTTTAAAATAGATGCATTCCATACACACATCTATTAAATTATATACAGGATGTAACAAAAAGGTGTGGTAATACTTCAAGGTGGGCATCTACTCATCAAACTGAACAACTTTTGTTCTACAACTTTGTTGAAATAGCAAAAAAAATTTGGACTTTTCATACAAACTTGGCTCGCTAGCTGATCGATTTGTATGAAAAGTCAAAAAATGTTTTTGCTATTTCAACAAAGTTGTAGAACAAAAGTTGTTCAGTTTGATGAGTAGAAGCCCACCTTGAAGTATTACCACACCTTTTTGTTACACCCTGTATATTTTTTAAACATCCAAGTATAAACTTTCCAAGTTTCCACCTCTCAAAAAACTTTGGTCAGTTGAAAACACATCAAACAAAACCTTTGTAACTATCCTGGGGGTACTTATAATCTCAATTACTTTGTATAATAATGTATTTTTCTTATTATCGAGAATCTCCTCTTACGACTATACAAATAGTCTCCAATAGAAGTCTGTAAAAGGTCAGTAATTTCGAGTTCAGACGTCAGTAAAATCAGTATTTTTAGCCAAGCATACCGTCTCCACCCCTGTAAATAAAGAAAGTCTATGAAACATTAAATGCAAATAAAATTCGTCTTCAAGGTGTCTTCAGTGCTTATTCCTCCGAGAATTCCACGCACGCCATCTAGTGTTATAAAATACTTAATATTCCTAAACACCAAAAGATGCCACTCTAGGTAAAGGATTCTAAACAGTACACATTAAAATCCTCTCAAATGCCCATAAAATGAATTTTTATTAAGATAAATCCTTAACAGATCGATTTCTGGAATTAAAAATCGCTAACCTTTTATTATCGTCTAAATGGTTTAAGCCGATTTCGAGATCGTCGTCGCTTACAAGATAACTTGTTTAATTACACCTTTTAGTATTTCTAGAACGTCAACCAAATATTTCACTTTCTAGGATAAATTGACAGCACAAGTTAGTAGCGTACCAGATCCAAATATTACCCAAGCTGTTGAAGATGGATGTGAAATACCAGAAGCTGATACATCAGCAACAGAACCGGAAGAAGAAATCGGACAAAATGAAGTAAGCCACTAAAAGACAGGCCTCATTTAGGGGGACGATGGGTGTTGGGCGGCGCGTGATGTGTAATTCCTCCGAGTTAGGCACACGATCCTGCCACCTCAGCCGAAGAATGATCCGAAAACATTTCATATGAAAGGTGTCAAGGCGTCTTACGCCATCTTTCAGCTACGCAGAGGTCCGAGTGGCGAAGTGCAGTCAAAAAGGGCATAGAAAACTTTGGACAAATTCGTCTAGGACAGTGTTTTCAACCTTTTTTAATACCCGACCCCTTTACAACTTAAAAAACATACAAAATGTTAGTGATTCGAGATTTACGTTTATAATTTTCGTCAATTAGAAAATGATTTACTTATCAATGTCTCCAAAATAGACCCACGTTTTGAAAAATTGATAAAAAATAAAAAGGCCCAGTATAGGACCTATAAAACACTTACATTTTCTTGTACCCGCGACCCCTTGAGATAAGCTTCGCGACCCCCGGGGGTCGCGACCCACAGGTTGAAAAACACTGGTCTAGAAGATCTTGACACTAAACGACAACTCCGGAAATCTCGACCTTAGCCCTCCTACAGTGACACATACAACAGCTGCGGGCAACTACACTGTGCTATTTGTGACCGGATATTTAAAACCAAGTTCGGCTTTGCAAGTCATATTCGAGCACATTCCCGAAAAACTTGGATCAGTTTTTCGAACTGACAGGGTGTCACCGTCGACGCATACGTCTGGGGGGACATCATCATCATCATAATGGTAATTTATGAGAGCGTTCATGTAGAAGCGTCATCACGTGCGTTTTGTTTGTTTGTACTGCAAAACGCGCCGCGCATCGCCCCGCGTCTCCAAAACGAGGCCTTCGGTCTAGACGCCCCGGCCAACGGGCGACCGGCGTAGCGGCAGCGGCGCGACGAGCAGCACGAGTGACTCGATCATTAACATAGATTTGTATAGACTGTCGACCCAAAAAATGATGCATTACCTTTATTGTCAGCCATCCAGTGCAGTGAAAAATTGGGAGAACATCAATAAAAAATGGTACATCAAAATAGTGACCAGAGATGAGATATTAAAGAAGATGGAGGAACGACGCAACGAACCCAAATTCGTGAATGCTCCATACAAGTGTGAATCCTGCGTCAATTTGTTTCCTACTGAAAGTTTGGCGGAAGCACACAAGAAAAGTGTACACGCTGAGGTAAGTTTTTTTTTATTTAGGGAAATATTTAATCGCCCATCAAAATATACTGAATCGCACTGCAAAAAAATCGAATTCACCGTCTAGCTGAACAGACACTATCAATTATATTACAATTTATATTGTTGCGTGCTAGAAAGTACGAGAGGTGACTCACACATTCGTACATCTCTATGTCGTCTGGAATATTTGACACAGTTCTTTTATTAGAACTATACAGTGACAGAGGTTGTCAAACTTTTATTTTTAGTGGTTCCCAATCTGTTATGGTTAGATCGGGACAATATTGACAATAAAGCGGCGGACATATATGTCGAAAAACTGACAACCGGTGGACAAGAGTGCTACAGTGGAGAACGCGTTTGGGCAAACGTAACGTGGGACGCCCCCCGGCTAGGTGGAGCGATGATCTGCGCAAGGTTGCTGGTAACAGCTGGATGCGCGTGGCCGAAGATAGGTATAAGTGGCGTGCCTTGGGGGAGGCCTATGTCCAACAGTGGACTAATGCAGGCTGATTATGATGAATATTGACAATATTTTTATATCAACATATTGTCAATCTATCGTTTACTTACCGTCAGCCGTTCATTCCAAACACTGTCAGTATTTGAAAATATATGTCAACATTATTAGTGTCTTGTCCGCTATAGGTTGGGTTAGATTAATTTAGTTTATTTGATGTGCAACTAGTATTTTTCCTATCCTTTTATTTACTGTTATGTTATCCGACTTCCTGAAGTTTGGGTATGGATCCTGTACTTTAGATGAAGTTTAGTTAGAGTTCTCGTTCACGACTGCAGCCTCCTTTGTATCTAGGGGAAGGTGGCCTAAAGCGGGTAAGCTAAGGTTGAAGGCCCGAAAGTATTATTTTTTGTTTTATTACGACAACATATTTCACTTTATTCGATAGAAGAGTTATCGAACTTTAAAACAAAATATCATGCTTGTGTCATTTTGCTAAATATATTTTTTTATTCTTCAAAATTAAGAACTCTACAAATAAAGCTGTTTGGGCAAAGCGGGTAAGCACCACAAACGAGACAAATGTTTCCAAAATAATTAAAATTATAGTTGCAAGGAACAAAAGAAATCACTTCTTTCAATCAAATCAATTCATAATTCAAATATTTCAATCAAATGATAAATGTACAACTTTTTGACTAATCAAAAGATACATATACCTTAATTTTTTTAACAAAATCACATTTTTTTTTTGTTTTTCACGCAGTTACTTTAGTTACTGTTTACTGTTTTGGTGTGCAATAAAGTATATTTATCTTATCTTTATCTTATCTTACTTTATATTACAATTTTGGCGCCCGATCGGAACTGATTGTAACTTAGGACTGTTCGGGTAATCTCAGCATACACACACATTGACACTAGCGATTCATTCGACAGAATACAAGGGCTTACCCGCTTTATGCCACCTTCCCTTACAATCTTATTTTGACTATGGTTCATTCCAATCAAAGAAAAGCAAAAGGTAAACAAACATAGTATGCAGATGATATTGACATGTGTCAGTTCCATAGTAAGTTTGTTTACGTTTTGCTTTTTTTTGATTGGAATGAAGTATACCTTTTTACTTAGCGACGAAGAAGTAAGGAAGTATTGTCATGGCAAAAAATCGAACTTGAGATTTTGATGGGGGTCGATTGTCTTGCACTAATAGAGCCCAAAACATTAAAAATCTCTGTTCTTGTGTGTGTGTGTGTGTGTGTGTGTGTGTGTGTGTGTGTGTGTGTGTGTGTGTGTGTGTCCGGCCCGTGCTCTGGCGCCAAGACTACTAGACGGATTTAGATGAAATTTAGGTTAGGGAAATATTGTTTATAATTTTCACGTATGGATTTCCGTTCTCTCTCATTTTGCAGGATTGCGAGTTCACCTGCTTCGCTTGTCACGCTACCTTCAAAAAGTTAATCACAATGAACGCTCATTATTATGAACATTTAAAGGACATCTGTATGTACTACTGCATCACCTGCGACTTTGAGACCAAACATGCGGAATTAGTGCAGGACCACATATGTCCGAATGCTGGGTAAGAAAAAAAGACTGCGCTATGTTTTGTTTGGCTTTTAGTAATTGTCAATTTTAGAATGTTTTATGTGTTAACAACTCAACCTAGTTTAGGACTAGATGTCCTTTGTGTGTAGGGTTGCCAGGTGTCCGGCTTTTTACTGTCGTGTCCGGCCAAATATATGCAAGTCCGGCCTGTCCGGCTTTTGTTAGGCTTTTCGTCAACCCCGCTCCGCCAAATATGTCGAACGAAAGCGCGAGTGACTCACATGGACACGCATGACTGACCTTTTACACAAATAAAATTATCTTTTTTATCTTTTAAAATCCAGCGTGTCAGGCTTTCAGGGCAAAATGTCCGGCTAAATATGGATCTGTGTCCGGCTTTTCTATTTTTGGGCCTGGCAACCCTATTTGTGTGATTCGTCTCTGGATTATAGTCTAGTCATTAATGGTTGATAATTGAATTTGTTAATACTCCAGGTGCCCACCGTTACCGCCAAAAGATCCTGAAACTATGAAGTTGACACGGTTGAAATCGCTGTATTATTGTCCCAATTGCGAATATATGTCAATCCGTGGCCCGTCGCTTGTCCTACATTATAATAAGTAAGTATCAACAGGCCTGTCTCACTTCGACGAAGCTATACAGGTATAAAAAAATTGGTGTAGGACCCGTTAATTGGGACTCATCGTACTGAACAACTTTTGTTCTACGACTTTGCTCAAATCGCATAAAAAATTTTGGGCTCTCCCTACAAAAAGAGTGTAGCGGAATAAGCATGGGCCAGATGCCTCTCGGGAAAGTTAGGTTGATATTTTTACCATGACGTCAGCTTCTCAAGAGAAACATTTCCCTAAGCTATCAAACCTCAGCACGCGCTAGTTTTTGAAATAAAAATTTTTAATTGATTTTTGAAAAAAATATTTTTTTCCCTTACAACATAATTTTTTTTTGTGATCTTTTTGCAAACGCTAGATACAACAAAGAAGTATTAAACAAAGTACTTTTTAGTGTTCGCAGTGATTTATATATCGAAATACACGAATTTAAAAATTTTCAAAAATTAAAATGTCACGAATTCTGTGCGACACCCTCACGATATTTTTTTTATAAATTACTCTTACTGTGCTCTGTAACATATATTTTTTTCAAAATTTTAGTAAGGGTAGAACAGTGTTAGAAAAAATATTATTTCTATCCATATATGAATATTAGAACAGCGAAGTGAGTAATACTGCTTTGATTTTTAAATGTAATTTTAATAATAATATAGATATAATACACCCAGACACAGAGCGAACAAATCTACTCATCACAGCAATGTTTGCCCGGGGTGCGGACGAACCCCCAACCCTCAGACCAGATCCGTATGTCACAGCCACTTTTTTCCGAAACTATAAGAACTATACTGTTGAAACTTGGTAACTAGATGTATTCTGTGAACCACATTAAGATTTTCACACAAAAATAAAAACAATAAATTTTGGGGGTTCCCCATACTTAGAACTGAAACTCAAAAATTTTTTTCATCAAACCCATACGTGTGGGGTATCTATGGATAGGTCTTCGAAAATGATATTGAGGTTTCTAATATGTTTTTTTTTCTAAACTGAATAGTTTGCGCAAGAGACACTTCCAAAGTGGTAAAACGTGTGTCCCCCCGCCCCCTTAACTTCTAAAATAAGAGAATGATAAAACTAAAAAAAATATATATGATGTAAACTACCATGCAAACTTCCACCGAAAATTGGTTTGAACGAGATCTAGTAAGTCGTTTTTTTAAATTGGTTAGAAATCGTAAACCGGAACGGAACGGAACCCTTCATGGGCGAGTCCGACTCGCACTTGGCCGCTTTTTTATGTGATACGTGGCAAACTAGCAGACGGATCACCTGATGGTAAGCGATTACCGCCGCCCATAGACACCCGCAATACCAGAAGAGTGACAAGTGCGTTGCCGACCTTTGAAATGGGATGGGGGATGAGAGGAATTGGGGGGGAGGGGAGGTTGGGCCTCCGATGCCCTCACTCACTGTGAGGCCGTGGTATCACTCCGGTCGAGCCGCCCCATTCGTGCCGAAGCATGGCTCTCCCACGGTTATCGTCTCCACTTCGGGATTTCGACTTAAATCTTCATAATTCTTCAGTAGTTGCCGAAATCGCCTTTTTGTTTTGTTTGTAGTATGGATGTAGGTCTTCTTTAGCCAGTAATAAAAATAAATCATCGCAGAAATATTTGCCCTGGATTGGGATCGAGCCCACCACTCTCGGATCAATAGTCTGGAGTGTAAATCACTGAGTCAGTGATAAGGATTATTAGTAAGAATAACTAAGTATCGACATCGCGCACACTACACCGCTCGCCGCTGCTGGCGTCAAGAAAGTTCCACATCTATCGCTCGCGCCGCCCCGCCCCGCCGCCGTACGTTCTGGCCGTGTCGCGTATTGGAGCCACAGAGTATTGGAGCGTACGATTAGGTACTCACAGGAAACAAATGTAATCAAACAATTTTTTTTAACTGGTTCGGTGACTGGTGTGGTGGAATGGTGAGCGCTCCTGACTACTGATCTAAAGGTTGGGGGTTCGTCCGCACCCAGGGCAAACATTGCTGTGATGAGTAGATTTGTTCGCTCTGTGTCTGGGTGTATTATATCTATATTATTATTAAAATTACATTTAAAAATCAGAGCAGTATTACTCACTTCGCTGCTCTAATATTCATATATGGATAGAAATAATATTTTTTCTAACACTGTTCTACCCTTACTAAAATTTTGAAAAAAATATATGTTATAGAGCACAGTAAGAATAATTTATAAAAAAAATATCGTGAGGGTGTCGCACAGAATTCGTGACATTTTAATTTTTGAAAATTTTTAAATTCGTGTATTTCGATATATAAATCACTGCGAACACTAAAAAGTACTTTGTTTAATACTTCTTTGTTGTATCTAGCGTTTGCAAAAAGATCACAAAAAAAAATTATGTTGTAAGGGAAAAAAATATTTTTTTCAAAAATCAATTTAAAATTTTTATTTCAAAAACTAGCGCGTGCTGAGGTTTGATAGCTTAGGGAAATGTTTCTCTTGAGAAGCTGATGTCATGGTAAAAATATCAACCTAACTTTCCCGAGGGGCATCTGGCCCATGCTTATTCCGCTACACTCTTTTGGGCATTCCTTATTCTATCGTATCAATTTACCTTTATTGTCCCCACTGCTGCGACACGGTTCGTTCAATTCAATTCTTTATTGCTTTTCATGTTTCCATCGATTCCAATACCTCGTGAAGGTTAGGCGTTACTCCACACGCAGGGGCCAAGTCCGGATTGGTGGAGGTTGTGAGGCTAGAAGTTTTCAAGCCGCCTAAAAGAGCTTTGGCAAGGGAGACTGAGCGTTCTATGCTCGAAGTTTCGTTATCGAATCAGAAATGAAGAGTAACGTAGGAGAACTAAATTAACCGACATAATTCACAAAATCACTAAACTGAAGTAAATAGCATAGAGCGGGGCACAAAGCTCGTAGAAAAAATGGTCATTGAGGCATTAAATAGAGTCCTCGAGTGGCAGCGTAGGCAGCGCAAAACCGGCCAGCGTGGAAATCCTTGGAAGAAGACTTTATTCAGCAGTTGACGTATTTTGGCTGATTATGATGATCATGTTTCTTTGTTGTCTCTTTTTGGGGCATTTAATATTGTATTTTCACGCCAACCCTTTTAAAGTTTTAAGGTATTTTATCAATTTTAATTGTAAAATAATAATGAACACTATATTATGATTCCAGTGTACACAAGGACAATCCAAAAGTGAAATGCAAACAATGCGGTAAATTTTATAAAAATAAACACGCGCTGAGATGTCACAGAAATAATATGCACAGGGGGAAGTGGAAACAAGTGGGGGACCCAAGTTACTGCAGTAAATGTGACAAGTGGTTTACGTGTAAATATTCTTATGGAAACCACATGAAGAACAAACACACGCCGAATGGAAGAAAGTAAGTTTTAGTAAAGAAACACACGTGAAAATAAGTGTAACAGAATTCCATGAAAATGTTGGGAAATTGAAATAAATAAACCTGCTAGTAGCTACTATTAAGCGCAACACACATAGAGGCGGCCGCAGGGCGGTGCGAAAGCGTTCCGGGAGCGGTATTTTTTGTAATGTTTGGATTACTATGAAACCCTTCACATCAAAACCGGGCGGGCGCTCTAAGTTCGCTTCCCGCAGGTCCGCCTTCGGAACGCTACCGCCGCGCGGCCGCTTCTGTGTGTATTGCGCTTTACAGTTATTATTATTAATAAAATTTGTTTATACAGTTTAAACTTTAATTTATTTATTTTTATTTATTTGCAAACATAATTTTTCATTTTTTAATATTATTTTCATGAAGTAATAATAATAATCAATCACAAATCACACACGATCATCTGGCCCCAAACTAGGATTCCCCGTACTATGGGAACCAGACTGATATACATACACTATGAATGGCAGATTATGTGAATACACGCCGATAAAGAATATGTAAGATACATAGAGATTAAAATTAGTAGAGAAATACACGTGTAGTATAAATACACGTCGATAGATAGGACGTAAGTTCTAGTTGACAAATACGTGTTAAGTAAAAACACACCGAGGTATAACAATTAAATTCTAGTAGACAAATATGTATAGGTATGTGTAAACTTCCTATTTGTGGAAATCTGTAAAGGCTTTTATTGTTAAATTATGTCTTCATCAACTATATGTAACACTATAGAAGCTGTTGATTTCCCAAAGAACATAAAATAAAATAAATAAAAACTAAAAAGACACGCCGAGGGATAAGCAGTAAGTTACACTCCGGCTCGACCGGAGTGATACCACGGCCTCACAGAAAACCGGCGTGAAGCAAGGTTTGTTGTGTTTCGCCGAATGAGTGAGGGTACCGGAGGCCCAACCCCCCCTCCCCCTCTCCATTCCCCCATCCCCCATCCCATTTCAAAGGTCGGCAACGCACTTGTGACTCCTCCGGTGTTGCGGGTGTCCATGGGCGGCGGTAATCGCTTACCATCAGGTGATCCATCTGCTCGTTTGCCACCTATCACATAAAAAAAAAAGAAAAAAAAAACACGTGAACGTGAAGTACAAACGCTCGTGGAGGAAAAGAAACGACGTTCTAGTAAAGAAATATACGTGAAGTCTATACAAACGCCGTGGGAAAACAATTTTAGCAGACAAAAATACACATGTAGTTTAAGAGGGAGAAGAAGTAAGTTTTAGCAGGCCTGTCTCACTTCGTCGAACCTATACAGGGTGTAACAAAATTGGAGGACCCGTTAAGTGGGGGATTCTATTGTACTCATCGTACTGAACAACTTTTGTTCGACGACTTTGGTCAAATCGCAAAAAACATTTGGACTCCATACAAAAATGGCAAAACAGATGATCAATTTTGAAATGTCCAAATTTTTATCGTCGTAGAACAAAAGTTGTTCAGTACGATGAGTAGAATCCCCAGTTAACGGGTCCTACACCAATTATGTTACACCCTGTATATGGGCGCAAGTACATCGCCGCCTGGCCTCGAGGGCACAGCTTGAGATGACTAAGGCCAAACAAGGACAGGAAACATTGGGCGTGGTTCGCGTTTATATAGGATGACTTTAAATTAGTTCTTGATACGAAAGGGTATGCATGTGCTCATGATAACAAACAACTTTCTCTAAGAAACCCATAGTCAAATCGCAAAAAAATTTTTGGACTCTTCATACTAATTTGGCCGGTCAGTTGCTCGATTTGTATGGAGGGTCCAAATTTTTTTTTGCGATTTGACTATGGGTTCCTTAGGAAAAGTTGTTCGTTATCATGAGCACATGCATACCCTTTCGTATCAAGAACTAATTTAAAGTCACCCTGTATACGAGATGCACGTAGTGTACGGGCAAGCAAGATTGGACTTTATCGCTGTGCATTAAGAGTATCTTATTACTTTATCGTCTTTGCAGAGTGAAACATCTATACGTAGTATTATTCCTTTTTTTATGGTTTTAGTAAAGAACAGTAAAAAAACCCTCACCTCAATTTAAGGGCATAAAACTGGTACGTAATGCTTAAGGGTTACCTTCGGTTATGTATGAGAAATTAAGATTTAGTCCTGCGGAGGGACCATTTTTTTTTTTTTTTTTTATGTGATAGGTGGCAAACGAGCAGACGGATCACCTGATGGTAAGCGATTACCGCCGCCCATGGACACCCACAACACCGGAGGAGTCACAAGTCACAAGTGCGTTGCCGACCTTTGAAATTGGATGGGGGATGGGGGAATGTGGAGGGGGAGGGGGGTTGGGCCTCCGGTACCCTCACTCACTCGGCGAAACACAACAAACGTTGCTTCACGCCGGTTTTCTGTGAGGCCGTGGTATCACTCCGGTCGAGCCGGCCCATTCGTGCCGAAGCATGGCTCTCCCACGTCCCCATAAGAAAAGAATAGAAAAAAACATGGTACGATGCACATAATCATATTCACAACACCAACTAGAGAAAAAACATAACTTTAAAGCTACTTTCATTAACATCTAGCAATCAAATGTGAGAATTTATGGATCACAAAACAAAAAAAATCAACGTTTAGGTTCTCATGAATTTCAATAAAGTTAGAAATGTTAGGAGAATAACAAAGCTTTCAACTCATTCATACAAAATAAAATGCTTTGCATCTTTATTACTCATATTGAATCTGACAGAGACAGTGTATTGACCTCTAACCTGTCAGTAATGACGTCTTAACTTTTTCTTGTTCTCAGATTTAAATGTGCTGAATGCGAAAAGGTATTACTGTCGAAGAAATCTGTACAAGATCACGAGGAGTTCCACGCGGCTGTCAGAGCAGAAGTGGTAAGTGTTCATCATCATCCGAAAACCGTCCACTGCTGGACAAAGGCCTCCCCCAAGGATTTCCACACCGACCGGTCCCTCGCTGCCCGAATCCTTTATAAAGTTGCCTGAAAATACACGTTAAAATAAATACTTATATAAGGTGATACTTTATTAGTGCCCGATATTTTAGTCAGTGCTTCTACTCCTGATTCTGATCAACTTTCCCCAAGGAACCCATAGTCAAATCGCAAAAAAATGTTTGGGCTCTTCATACTAATTTGGCCGCTCGGCTGTTCGATTTATATGAAGCGTCCAAAAAATTTTTTGCGATTTGACCATGGGTTCCCTGGGGAAAGTTGATCAGAATCAGGAGTAGAAGCACTGACTAAAATATCGGCCACTAATAAAGTAGCACATAATATAGTTTGTTTTTTCTCGTAGAAAAACCACATATGTAGTACCTGCGGCAAAGCTTACTACACGGAGAGGTTGCTTCAAAGACACGTGCGTAGAAGCCACGAGAACAAACCGACGAGCAGGGATCACGTGTGCGAAGTCTGCGGCAAAGGGTTCTTTGTAAGTAATAATAAAGGATTTATATCACTTAGACGCATTGTGCAAAGGCAAAAAAACATGCTCTCAAAACAAAGAAGGCCGCAAAGTAACTCCACTTTTTTATGAGGGCAGAGCTCGTCAAAAATTTAAATACAAAAACAAAATACAGCAACTTAAAGCCCGGTTTACATTGGTCAAGTACAATGGTAGGTCAAGCAGAAAATAGAAGTCTATGTGTGGTAGTTTTTTTGTTGCTATGGAATAATAAGCAGGCGTTGCGTATAACAAAAAATGAATACCCATTATAATGGTCAAAAATTGGACTACAAAAAAAATAAAATATGCTAAGGTAAGTACATGAAAGGTAAAATTTTTTGACATACTTCGTATTCAAAGATACTTTTGCATTTGCTAGATATGGTGGTGGTCCGGCTTGAAAGTATACTTCCCAGCCGGACCACCTTAAAAGTGCTGTAACTTATATAATACTTAGGTACAATTAATTTCCTTGCAGTACTAAATAGTACAAAAAGAGTACATTTTTTAAGCATACTTACAACTTCCAAAGCGGTGGTGGTCCGGCTGGGAAGTACCACGCGAAGTCCATTGCTTGTCTCGCATCTGTACTCTTCGAAAAGTACAGTTGCGAGAAAGCAATGGTCTTCTACTTACTACTTGACTCACAACTGTACTTACTTAAGTGTAAACCGAGCTTAAGCCGCGTCAATGTACTATCAGCGATAAGCTATAAGTATCATATAAAGTAATATTATTTCTCGAAGGTGTTTCTTGTGGCATGGCCAGATCTCATTTAATTCGTCATCGAAATAAATGATTTAAACATTATTTTGAAGCTTTGTTTCTCGCTGTTATTAATTTAGAAGACAATCATTACAAGTGCAAACACAATACGGTTTACGTCAATTCTCGCCTAATCTGTCACTTACTGTGTTCTTAATTTTTACTTATAATGATTGTCTTCTATGCCATCGCAATATGCAAAATATTTTAGTAAAAAGTTCATACTCGCGTCGCGAGCCGTTTGAGCGCTGCACACCCCTCAACGTCAACAATTAATAAGAACCACGCGGTCACAGTCTCATCCGGCTCCAAACTAGGATTCCCTGTATTATGGATATCAGAAAATGATATACATACATAGATACGTTTAAATACGTACATATGTAGATATATGATACACCCAGACACAGAGCAAATAAATCTGGATACGTTTAAATACGTACATATAATAGATATAATACACCTAAACACAGAGCAAATAAATCAGCTCATCACATCACAGAAATGTTTGCCCAGGGCGAGAATCGAACCCACGACTCTTGGAGTGCTAAACACTGACTGAGCCACCATGTCAGTGAAAGCACAACTTGTTACAAACTTAGTCACGGAGTCAGTAAAAACATAACTTGTTACAGACTAGGAGTATGCTAAAATACCACAGCGCTATGCATTCAGACGAGAGACCACTCAAATGCAGTTTTTGCGAAGACACGTTCAAATACAGCGGAGCTTTTTATACACACATTAAGCTGAAACATAAGACGGAGAAAAACGGAGAAGATTTGAGGAATGAAAGGAAGACGGAGATAAAAGATAGTAGTAAGGGTAAAGGACAAATGAAAGATAGAAGTAAAAGAAGAAAAAGGGTAGAGAGTTCCAATTCAGAAAAGGAACTGGTTAGCTTTACTGGAAGTTGAATGTACTTGTAAACAAATTATTTAAAAGACAAGGGAGAAGTACTGATTGATTTCGAATGAACAAGACAATTGCAGCAATTATATCGATGATGATAAAAATTGAAATAAAAAAATTATAAAATTTTAAGTAAATGGTTTTATTTAAATTGAAATAGAAACTAATTTATTTATTTAGAGTCAAAAACACGACACCTAAAAGTACAATACTTGTGCTTAGGCTAAAAACAAATGCAGGTGCAGCGCAGTGACACCAAAAAGGTCCCCACTCAGCATTAGTAAAGTTGTAACTTGTAACAGACAGGTGCTGCTACAGCGCTGGTTTGCTGTGTCGTTTTGTTTGACACATTTGCAATTAGCAGATACCCAAGGTTCTTACTACTTTTTAATCTTAATATTTCCCCTTACCACGGATTAACCCTTACACAAATTTTTTTAGGTATAATTGACCAAATACTTGGCGAGTAACGAGAAGCGATCATGTAGTTCCGAATTCTGATTAGGCTATACAGGGTGACTTTAAATTAGTTCTTGATAGTAAGGGATATGCATGTGCTCATGATAATAAACAACTTTCCCTAAGAAACCAATAGTCGAATCGCAAAAAAAATTTGGACTCTTCATACTAATTTGGCCGGTCCATTGACCGATTTGTATGGAGGGTCCAAAACTTTTTATGAGATTTGACTATGGGTTCCTTAGGGAAAGTTGTTTGTTATCACGAGCACATGCATAGCCTTTCGTATCAAGAACTAATTTAAAGTCACCCTATATACAAGGTTATTATTTTTGACTTGACATCCTTTTTTTTGCCTACGTATTGGTGAGATCAAAAGCAACAACTTTTGTTCCCCGCCAATTCTACGAAGTTAGCTGGAGTATCAATGGCAGGCTTCTACGAATGTCACTTTAAAATCGACCACAGCATGAATGCCAAGCTGGATCTTTTGCTTACTTTTTTGTGATCTTACGTAAAATCAATCTAGACCCCCTCCCACCCCCATGTAAGAAAAAATACCTTGTTCGGACCTCCACCCACACCCAATTGTCTTACGTAATAAATCAACAACCCTAGGGGCTTAGAGAACTAGGGGCTTGAAAATGACCGTGCCAGCCTTTTTGCCAAAACATGACTGCGTGTAATATTTTTTATAAAATAATGGTGCAAATATTAAAAAATTTGATCTATTAAAATAAAATACAATAAGATACACGAATCTACTGAACACATATTTTTTTAAATGTATAACCATTTCAGGTAGCAAACTAATAGCTCAAAAATAGTGATTACTCGCAAAAAATGCGAACGGGGGGCCCTTAAGTTCAGCTTTCATAGTGGTAGATTTTTGTTTCTGGCCGAACTTCCTCTATGGACGAGCCTATGGTGGTTGTACAGCGCAGGCCTCTGCTTGAAAGTGTCGCCACAATCTTCGCACATGTAAGAGCGGAGTTCAGAGTGTATCTGTTGATGCCCCTTCAAAGTGGTTTGTGTCTGTAATAGAAAAAAAAAACTTTTTTAAAAGATTCACAATACTGGATACAATTCAAAAACTTAAAGTAAATCTTTTATAGAAAATATCATCGAATAGAATGTACAGTCCGACTACATCTTTTGGCGTGTGGTGATACGCCGGAACTAACGCCGCCATCTTGAAAAATTACACCATTTGTATGAAATACATGTCAGATTTGTGACAAAAGCGCCTCCCTGTCAATGTCATCCACACGCCACAATATCGTAGTCAGAAGGTTATTGAAGCCTCCACCAACCCTAGTAGCATTTATAAGGTGCTACTTTTTAAGTGCCATATTTAAGTTAGTTAGTTCCGTGCTTCGCAAGGCACGTTAAGCCGTTGGTGCCGGCTGCTATCGTTAGATGGTAGTTGTTAAGCCTTATAGGCGGCTTGAAAACTTCTGACACTGGAGTTGGCCACTAGCCCCACAACCTCCACCAATCCGGACTTTTCCCCCGTGTGTGGAGTATGGCCTAAATTATGGGAAGAGACCCGTGCCCCTGCAGTGGGGACGGAATGGGTTGTTAACATTTTAGTCAGTGCTTCTACTCCTGATACTGATCAACTTTCCCCAAGGAACCCATAGTCAAATCGCAAAAAAATTTTTGGACCCTTGGGAGGCTAAATTAGTATGAATTTCGCACGCACCAATATATCGCAGACGACGCGAGTTTTAAAAGCATTTGTTCCGTTCTAACTAAGCTAAGCTAATGAAAGAGACAGCCGAACTGTTTTCTCGCGTTTGGCGCGACAAACAGCTCTGTCTACGCCTCGTGCTACCCGTGCAGGACTTACTCTAGTAAGGCTTGCAAGAAGCCGCTGGATGTATGTGGCTCTGAACCGTGCTGAGTGGAAGTCTCTAGGGGAGGTCTTAGTTTAACAGGAGCTGATAATATCATGTATAAGAAAAGAAACATTCTGTACTAAGTTGGCAAAATAGTCTGTTAGTAGTTTCCATCAACAATTGGTAAAGATGGTAAGTAATGATGACGTTGAAAGATGGAAGCGGGCTTTCCAAGATTCCTCAACGCAATGGGGAACTGGCTATCTTATCTCCGTACCGGAACACATCAAGGCTATTAATTTTGATGTTTGGCGGCAAAAGTTGGATAAGATTGTGGTACAGTGTTACACATTTAATCAAGGCTTTCCGACGTAAGTACCTACGCAGTATACAAAATTTTAATTACGCGGGAAACTGATGGACCAATCAAGTAACTTCTTGTCACCCGCCATTACACGTTCCTAAAATCTGTGCCGCTATTGGTTGATTGATTTCGCGCCTGATTCAGTGAAAACGTCAGCTGTCAGAAAGCTGTCACCGTGCGTTGATTGTTTCGGGTGTTTCCGTCGATAGTTTGTTCTTGTCTGCGCGAATGAAGATTACCGACGCGCCTTATTTTTTGTGTACTTTTGTAACAAAACTGTAAATGTCAAGATAGGAAGTTACAAAGAACTTACAAAGAACAGTTTCCCGCACACGTCGCAGCGGTAATCCCTTGCGCTGGCAACACCGTGCTGGGTTCGCCTGTGGTTCTTCAGCCGATAATCCGATATGAACAGCTGGAAAAAAAGGTAAAATAAAAAGTCCATCTTTCGTCGCATTTCGATATAGAAGACACACCGCAAAAACATCTGCTCGTCACAGAAATATTTTTCTTGGATGGGAATCGAACCTATGACAACTTCGGATTCGCTACTTAGTTAACCACTGAGTCGCCGAGTCAATCATATTTTATGCCAAGTATACTTGCATCAGGCTGAGAACATTATTCTCAGATACTTCCGAGTCAGTTATGTATATTTTGTATATAAATGTATAAAATTGAGAAGATATTGATATATCCGTAAGTTCCAATAGACACTTACCTTACAGCACTGGTCACATTTATACTGCGTTTTCTGCAAGTGATAGAAATTGTAGTGCTTCTTCAAATAAACTTTGGATGCAAACTTTCTATTGCACTCTATGCATTGATGCCTGAAAAGTAATAAACAAATGTTGTTATGTAAATCGTAATAAAAAAGTTGTAAAGTAACTTTTTAGTTCAATTCAGTACACTTGCGTGAAGCAACGCTTGTGTTGTGTTTCGCCGAGTGAGTGAGGGTACCGGAGGCCCAAAACCCCTCCCCCCAATTCCCCCCATCCCCCACCCCATTTAAAAGGTCGGCAACGCACTTGTGACTCCTCTGGTGTTGCGGGTGTCTATGGGCGGCGGTAATCGCTTACCATCAGGTGATCCGTCTGCTCGTTTGCCACCTATCGCATAAAAAAAAACTTGCAATGCATTATAAACTGTCACTAATTTTGAGACACCTTTACGTTCATATAACCATTCATGTAATTGTAAAAAAAATGAGTGTAAATAACGCCATATTTAATTAATATTAAGGACAGTCATAAAACAAGATTTAGTCCACTTACATCTCCTGCGAATGAAGCGCGCTATTCCTCAAATGATTCCTATAGACGTATATGTTTTTGTACTGTATCTTGCACAGCTGACAGTACGATAGTTTCTGAGCTACTTCCGTATGCTGAGTTGCCGTGTGAGACTCCAATTTCAGTTTTGTTTTGAACGGTTTATTGCATAGAGTGCATAAGAACTGTCGTTTGCTGTTGTGTATGCGCCTGGAAATAACACAAATCTTATCGCATGGTTGCCCGGGAGTTGAATGCATGAAAAATAAATTACGAAACATTATTGACTAAATAGTTCTTCCATTGAAATCGTTGAAAAACGTAATCACTTTAATTTTCAATTTTTAATTTATAGGATTTTCCTAATTAGTAGGCAAACTACTATTTTGAACAATGACGTCATCGTACAAAATTTCAAACATTTTTAGAACAAAACGCCGTTTTGGCATTTGATAAAAAGTAACTCAAATGACTAGCAGTCAACTACTGGATTTAACTGAGCTATATCCCAAGGGATAACAGAAGATACCCATCAGTAAAAGTAGAATATGTAGACAACCACTCTTCTTCTTATCGCAGACAGCAGGGTTCGCCTGTTGTCTATACTATATGTAATACCAGGCCTGTCTCACTTCGACAAAGCTATATACGCGCGCAAGTATCATGGGGATCACTAAGGACAAACAAGGACAGGAAACATTGGGCGTTCAGCATAAAAGCAACTCGCGTGTTGTGAATAGGTACATTATTTCCTGTACGTACGCGTGGTGCGCATTTATATACATACATAATGAAAAGCGCGTAGCGTACGAGCAAGCAAGATTGGACTTAATTGCTGTGTAGTGAGAGTATCTTACTAATTTAACACCTCTGCAGAGTGAAACTTTTCTTTCTTCTATGGTTTTCTGTGACAATATCCATATATCCAAAAAGATATGTTATTGCAGGGATAGACTTATCCTTTGGTACTTAAGGGATCGGAGTACATTGTATGTATTGTAAATTGCTGTGACATGTAATTTACCTCTTATGACTCCGAAGAGATTCGGCGCTCACAAATTTCTCCCCACACTCATCACAGAATAAGGGATGCTCCTTTATTTTGTGCTCGGACATTTCTTCTGGTGTTCTGAAATAAATTTTTAAGTTGTACATGTGGTTCCGTTCAAAGAAACTTCAATAGCGCGTTCTAAAAATGTATTAACTTTCTCTAAAATCAACTAGATGGCGCTGATCAAAGGGATTAAGAAAATCTAAAAAAAATACAGTAAAATACTGACTGACAATGACAAAAAATTTAGCTTTAGACTGTTTTGCATTTATATTTTTTAAGTTGTAATGCAAGGAGATACTTAAATCGCGTTCTAGAAAATGTGTGAAGCGGTTCAACGCCATCTGTTGGGGTTAGGAGAAATTGTACGTGGATTCGATCTTTGGGCCAATCTAAAGACCGTCTACGATCTTGTGGCAGATGGATGACATTGACAGGGCGGCGCTTTAGTCGCAAATCTAACATTTCTTTCATACAAATAGTGTCATTTTTCAAGATGGCGGCGTCAGTTCCGGACTTTCACCACCTGCCAATAGATCGAAGACAGACTGTACCAATGTACAGTGCAACATGAAAGAGTAAAAATTAAATATTCGAGAACTAAGCTGTTTCTTTGCCTTGCAACATCAAATTTTCTCTCATACAAGTCATATCATAACTCGTCACCTGAGTGCTTATTTGTTCAATGTCCTTAACTAACACTGTATACAACAAAGTTTTTACTGATTATTTCACGTAAATTAAATGATTTCTTACAGATTGCGTTTTCAACAGGTAATTATATATTTTTAATGTTCTAAAGGTCTAAATTATAAGAATCATACACCAATCGACGGGAAATTTGGTATTATGATAAGTACATTTAAAAGTAATTTTCGTTAATATGGTCGATTGGACAAATAAGCACTCAGGTGACGAACTGTCAAGCATTTAGCTATTTCTAACAGTTGGTTTTGAATTTAATTCTTTTTTTGGTTGGTTGCCGGGACTTGTACCGAGCACCCGTCTGCTGAGTAAATTTTTTAATTATTTCCGTTTTAGAGTAGTCTCAATGTTATTTTTGTGATGGGGAAATAGCTGTGATTCCAATTCAGTGATAAGCCGTCATAAGAGGATTAACTCGGGAGACAGCTCTGTTTTCCGAGTTCCAGCAGCAAACCACCACGTGGAGCGTCTTTAAGCGCCCATCACCCTTAGAGCCGCGTCTTTCACTTGACATTGGCATTTCGCCATTTTTTTTATTGAAGGTTCTCTCATTTTTCACTTGACATTGGCAAAATCACTCCTTAAATGAGATGTGGAATGCCAAATAGAAAAATAGAATAAAATTCTTTTTTTTAAAGTGCATATTTATATTTTGCGTAATAAAGCAGTGTAATGCTCTCATAAGATGAATAATGAGATCCGAAGTGGTTTTCGTGATAAAATTTATAAAGTTTTCTTACGATGTATGGCAGAATATCAATTCGGAAGTCTGTTGACTAATCTGGAGGATGTTTACAAACATTAGGGAGTATCAAGATCAGTCTGTCCATTCAAGCAGGGTTGCTATGTGAACGACAGTGGCGCCCTCAATTATTTTCTACTCTTTCATGTCGCAATGTATATTTCGGTACCTTTTTAATGTCGCCATTTTTTATTGAAGATTCTCCCAAACACTCGCTTATGTCTTTTCCCTTGACATTGGCAAAATCAATCGTCATAGCTGTGAAATGTCAAGAAAAAGAGATAATAAGTTCTGCTTACTTGACAATGACATTGCAATGTGGGCAATGTATGAAGTCCGGCTTATCCATCGCGTGTTTAGTTCTGCAATGCGATGTAATAGCCTTCATAGACATGGTTTCATACCTGAGAATGTAAAAACATGTTTTTTTTCGTCAAATATCAATAACGAAAACTTATTCTAAAAATGTTCGAAATAGCAACATATGACGTCGTATGTAATTTAGTACTTACAGTCGTTTCCATACTCATTACGAAATTATTATACATAAAAGATTGCATATCGTCACTGGAAAAGTAAACTACTAAAGCGCCAAATTGAAGAAAACTGAGTAACTTATATATACAGTTCGTTTGTATTTTTTTCTTGCGTCGATTAGTCTAGTTTTCGTGTTAATTTGAACATTTTGTAATATTCAAATTAACATTAAAACTAGACTAATCGACACAGAAAAAAATATAATCCAACTGTGTATATCACTAACTCATTTTCGCCAATTTGGCGCTTTACTAGTTTTATTTTCCAGTGACGATATGTGTTCACGACGGAACAAAAGGTAAAATAAAAAATGCTCTTTTAGGCCAAATTAATAGTTATTATAATTTCTTTAAAAAATATTGTACAGAGCACAAGTACTAGTGGCCGTGGTTAGCGAGAGAACGCAATGACGCCGCGCCGGTGCGGCGTACATACAATGCTCCACCATAGTAGGGGAAGCTAAACCAGTTTACATGGCTAGTTAAAGTAAATAAGACCTTAGAAAACATATTAAAGAAGGCCACATTAAAATGGTACATAGAAATATTTAACTAAGTGTTCTACTGAGGCAACATATTAAAATCATTGTCGAAGCGACGAACAGACGGTGGCAGCATAGACAATATCGAGGGTTCACGGGCGACTTGTATTAAGCGACATTTTTGGAAACACAGGTAACCTCTACTTTAAAAATTTATTTCTTACTAAATACCACACAAAAAATAACTTCTGAATAATATTTAAAATATTAAGAATATCGAGAATCTATATAATACTAAGAAGTTAAATTTTAATGATTATTTTTCTAAAAAAATTTTTTTTAAATCAGTCTCCTGAACATTTCTAAAAATGTCGCTTAATACAAGTCGCCCGTGAACCCTCGATATGTATTCCAAGCTCGTAAGTTTTTCTACCGAGAGGCATTCTATCTAAGCTAAGCCCTCTAGGACTGGCACTGAGAAGATAACTCTTTTGGCGATGGTAGCCACTTTCCATGAGGTGGGCTGTTGCAATCTTCCGTTCCGTTCCAGTAGCTGACCAGAAGTTCTTCTGCAGGGGCATTGATATCAGCGGATAAAGAAGGTGATCAAGAACATCGACGTAGAAACAAATGGACGACGGGTCTAGTACATAATTCACGAAAAAAGCGTCCGCAGTTAACCTATACATACGTAGTTATATGCATAGTAACAACACATTTGAATTTAGATCGTGTGTCATTGCATTACGGTTGATTTTTGTTTGCAACAATTTATCACCATACGAAGCTTCGACTGGAACGTACTTCACCTTACGCAGCTTCGAGTGAAGACAGAGAAGTAATGGAGTAGCTTTCACTTATAATGTTTTTTTTGTTGGCTATGTTTTATAAGTATTTTTTATTTTTGCAGAATCTTGTTTATTTTTTTATAACAAACACAGAAACACGTTTAAATATGAATTATACAGGGTGAAAATGATTCGAGCAAACAAAGTGATTTTTTTTCGGAACAAAGTATTCCTCTCGCCTCGATTCGGCTATAATGTTTTTCTATAGTGCACAACATATAGGATCTCGCGAAAAGCTAAAATAATTAATTTTTTTAATGTAATAAAAACAATAGAAAAAAGTAACAAAATATGTTAATAAAAAACTTTATACTTAAAAGTGACTCTATAAAATTGTTCCAAAGTTGTGATGTTCGATTGTTCGCTCATGGAAATCAAACTAAATGCGTAATTCAAATTAAAATAAACTACTGTGTTTCTTAGCAAAATAATACTTTAAAATGATAAAGCAAGAGTTTACACGGAAATATGATATTCCATCCTGTTTTTTCACTTTACTTGAATAGTTTTTACAACTTTTGACGACGCAGTACGCCATTTTGGACGCGCAGTCAGCCGGCCGACCAAATGAAGACTGGCGCGAAATTACAATTCTTTTTGCGTTTTACTACTCTTTTGGTTCGGACACTTTTGAGCGCTGACCCGAAGTCCATTTGTTTCTACGTCGATGATCAAGGATGATGCACCCTACGTTACAGGCATGCCCGTCGTGGCGGCACCTGGGCTGTTGCAATCTTACACAAAAAAATAAAACATCTACACTTACTTGCAAAAACAACATCTGTAGGAAATGTAGTGATTCTTATTATGCCTCTCTAATTTGGTTTGCGTTTGAAATCTGATACTGCACACAGGACATGCGTAGCCGCCAACGATCTGTCAAAAAACTTAATTTGAAAACTTTTTATAATCCTTAAAAGATTAGATAACATTCGGAAAGAAAAACATACGTACCTATACATTGTTCTAATCAAGAAAAAGCAAAATTCTATTCTATTATATTCTATTTTTTTCTATTTGGCATTCCACATCTCATTAAAGGAGTGATTTTGCCAATGTCTAGTGAAAAATGGGAGAATCTTCAATAAAAAAAAATGGCGGAAACGCCAATGTCAAGTGAAAGGCACGGCTCTAAGGGTGATGGGCACTTAAAGACGCTCCATGTGGTGGTTTGTTGTTGGGACTCGAAGAAAAAGCAAAAGGTAAACAAACTTACTATGGAATTGACACATCTCAACGTCAGTTGCCTAGAAGTTTGTTTACCTTTTGCTTTTTTTTTTAAATGAACTGTACTCAGTTGATCATATTATAAATGCAAATGAGTTTGTTTGTCCTCTTTTATCATATTGGAACAAAGCAAAAGCCATTTTTTTTTGACAGTGGAAAGTCACATAGGCTACATTTTATTCTTTAAAAATATGATATGCTCTCAGAAATGACACCGGGAACTCAAAAATAATACTACTTGCAAACAAATCAATGCTATCTATTGCCATAATGGCTACAAGTTTCCTACGGCGTTCCTCAGGGATCACTGTTGGGACCATTACTTTTCATTATATTCATTAATGACATTAGTTCATGTTTCAAGCATTCAAAGTTTTTATTATATGCCGACGATATGAAAGTTTTCAAACAAATTAATAACATTAACGATTGCTACCTCCTTCAGGAAGATCTAGGCAGATTTGAACGGTACTTTAACATGAATCTCCTAGACCTTAACGTATCTAAATGTAACTCAATAACGTTTACGCGCAAACCGCAATGTGTAAAATTTGATTATATACTTAAAGGACTTCTTATAAATAGGGTAGATAGTTTTCAAGACCTAGGTGTTATTCATGATAGCAAATTATTATACGACAAACACATAGACTATATTGCTAAAAAAGCCAATAAGGCAATGGGGTTCATTATGAGAATTAGTTCTCAGTTCACGAGTGTTAAGGTGATAAAATTCTTTATTGCTCTTTTGTACGTAGTATTCTTGAATACTGTTCTGAAGTATGGAACCCTCGATATGATAAATATATTAATAGACTAGAGTTAATACAGAAACGTTTTATGAGGTTCTTACAATATAAATCCAAAAAATATGATAATTGCTACGAAGCGAGATGTAAGAGGCACCACATTTTACCGTTGCAGTTAAGACGTAAAATAGTTGACATAGTATCTCTGGTTAAAATAGCTCAAAATAAAAGTGATTCTCCGCAGCTTCTTTCATTTATAAACTTAAAAGTTCCATCAAGAACTTCCATTCGGCATCCTATTTATTTATCCGTTCCGCTAACCTTCACAAAGTATAGGCATAACACATTTTTTATTCGTGCTCCTACAGAATTTAACAGGCTTGTGGAATTCCCTGAACTAGACCTTTTCAACACGAACGTAATTACTTTTAAGACTGTAATTTCCAATAACTGGTTTGATATGGTTCCCTAATTTAATTTTTTCTTTGTTTCTTTACTATGTCTCTGTAAATACCTATTGTTGTTAGATTTTGTTATTTCCCATTAGACAAGCAAGTCCTAAGCTTCCTATATGCGAAAACATTTAAGTGGTTAATTTATACTATAATTAGCATTATGACATAGACATTTAAAACCGTTTGTTTTCCGAATAAATAAAATCAAATAAATAACTTCTCAAACGATTTCATTGAAAGGACAATGGGTACTCAAACACAAAGTGAATTGTAGCATTATGAACTATGTCGGTATGAACTAATAGAGTAGTTGAATTTATCCTTAGAGCGCTTGTCTAAATTCACTTGGAAAAAAAATCTAGTTTCTCATACATTCCTGGAACAAATATTTAATTATTACGAAAATCAGTTCATCTTTAAACAAACATGTTTTTTTTCTCCAAGTGAATGAAGGCATACTGTCTTAGGATAAATTAAACTACTACATGAGATCAACAAACACCAACATATTTCATAATGCTATACTGCATTGGGTACGGTGCCCATACCAAATTACCCATTCTCCTTTGGCAGAGAGCTTACATACAGGGCGAGGATACATAGGACATTTTTATCCCGGAAAACTCATATCCGTATTCTGCACTGCGCACCCTCAATGATTGTCACAAAAGTGATGCATGCGGATCCGCAGGCAAAAGCTCATATAAAACTTATAAGCTTATAAAACTTATATGTAGGTACATGACCAACAGTTCTACATACCTCATGATGTTTCTTCCTCACATGTTCATCGTAATAGTCCTTCCTCTTAAACCCAAGCACACACGACTCACATTTATATGGCAACACTTTGAAATTGGGACTGTTCCTCTTTCTATCTCTTTTACTTAACATTTCTTTTTCTGTGTACACAACTTTTTCATATTTATTATTTAAATCGTCTTCAGTTGAAGCATTGAAATTGTGTCGAAATCTCTTTGGTTTATTTCTTTTCTTTGTTATTTTTAATTTGATACTAATCTTTTTGGTATTGATAATATTTTCGTATGTATCTCTGGTTTCAGCTAAAGGTAGTTCATCACTACTGTTAAACATATTGTCTTCAAACTCATTCTGATTGAGTTCTACATTGTCTATTTCTTTTTCATCATGTATAATATTTATATTACCTTCTTCTTCATGGAAATTATATTGTTCTTGTATTATTTGTTCTTCTTTGAGATTTTTGTCATTTAAACATGTTAAATACTGTAAGTCTTTTCTAAAATTATTACTTAAACATACGTCTTCAATTTTTATATTACTTTTAGCTGAAATTAAAATTAAACACTTTTAACAAATTAATTGCTTCTTTCTTTTTCTTAAAATAATTAAAATTACAAGTTTTCTTGAGGCAAAAAAAGGGAAACAGAGAGAGACAAATACATACCTATAGGAGGGTCATCATTGAACTCTACCAAGATATCATAGCCACATTTTGTTTTTATACCTAAAGAACTCGCACAAATGAGATCCTTCAACAGAAAAAAGAAAAAAAAAACTTTATGAATTCGCTACTCTTTGACAAATCGTACTCCCACCGCCAATGTATGAAAATCTCAAATCCTAGTGCATGTGGCACGAAAACCGGTAGTCGGCTCTCGCCGACTGTGGCGCTCAAAGGAAAGTTTCAAGTAACATTATTTTATTTAGAAAACAATTAGCTTTTCAACACACAAATTAATGTAGAAAAAAATTACTTATAATAAGCCAATTACAGGTTTTCCTAGGTTACTTAAACATATAAGAACATACAAAGATGATAAACTCTCATAATTATTGTAAAGAAATTCCTTCTTATTTAACAACACTAAATTAGTCAATGCTAAAGATGTATATAGATATATATACTCATGGACAAAAAAATCTACTCAAAGTTTCATGCAGCGTTGCCGGCACGTACTTTTTGTTCCGATTTCGGAACTTTTGAGGCTTCAGCGGAACTTTTGCGGAACTTAATGATCATCGAAACTTTTCGGAACTTTTAGTGATAAATAAAGCTCGCACTGTAGGAAGCGAAACATCCAAATTCACTTGACCGGTTTTTGGCGTGGCTAAAAACGAGACGACGGACGCTACTTTGAAATTTTTCTTCAGGCTCGCTTCGCTCGCTCTTTTTTAGATCTCAGTGTCCCAGCCCCTGTAGGTATATCGGAACTTTTTTTCACCAGGCGCGGGACTCCCTCGCCGCCACCCTCGGCCCACAGCCAACGACTCCCTTCGGCAGGAAAGTTCTGCCTGCCAAGGGAGCCTCAGCCGTTATGAGCGTGACTTGCTCATGACGGCCCGACTAAGAAACATTGATTTCTTGTAGGAGGGAACGCTCCGTTGGATGGTGCCGTACTTACCATCCATGAGGAGCGACTCGGCGAGAAGCCGACCTATGCGGCCGGAGGACGTCGCGGCGATCGAGCTGGGGCGGCCCAATCGCATTGCTCCCTGCCACTCCTCCGCACACGATGAAAACGCGACGAGGTAGGGGACGAGACGTGATCGCGGCCAAGCGCTTTTGCTTGGAGCTGCTTCATGAGGCCCACCCCCCACCCCGCTCTTAGTTCTCAGCTGCTAAGGAAAGTATGCGAGGAGGTTCCGCCGCTCGTTGAGCGTCGGTGACCGCCCGCCCCGCTACGCCCCGGAGAACAGGCCCTACCTGCTTCTCGCCCCCGGCCGCGGGACCGCTACAGCAGCGCAACCTGCACCTGCGCCAGCGGAAACCGCCGCGTAGCTAGCCGCGCCGGCTCCTCCCGTCGCCCTACCGACGCCAACCACCCGGTCGCCTCCACCTGTGCTCTGACGCTCCGCCAAGGCCTCGAGCACCTGGCGAACCCGGGGCCCAGCACGGCACCCCCGACTCCTGGCTTCGCCAACACCACCGCCACGACGCGCCACTTCTCTGGGTCACTTATGCCACCGTGCCGGCGCTGCCACCGTGCCGGGCCTCTCGGCCGGCCGCTGCTCCGCTGCCGTATTCAAATATTTCAAACTGATATCTTTCGGACATGGTCCTTCGTGGAGGGGAGGCCACGTAAGGCCATCTTGAGGGGCTTCTCAACCGGCAGCGTGAAGATGAACCAGTTAATGCTGCCGGTTTCCTCGAGGCTGCCGAGGTACCGTTGTACAATGCGGTACTTTTGGGGTGGTAGCGGCGGCTGCGGGCGCTAGTTTGAAATATCTCTAAGCCGGTAATAGTGGGGTCTACCTAATTTGAATAACGTTGTGGCGACGGCGACGCACGCACGCTGTGGCGAAAAAGTTTTACTGTGGCCTACGAACGAAACTTTCCCAGTCAAAACGGAACTTTTCACTTTCACAAGAGGTTTTGGACTTTTTTCATTTTCTGTGCTGGCAACACTGGTTTCATGCATGACTTTTGGAAAATTAACTCAATCTAGCAAAATAAAAACAAACCAAAAGTTCAAAAACTGTGTGTTGGATTCTGCTGTTAGTGTTTTTTGGTGTCGCACGTGATCGCGGAATTTTTGTTAAATTTTGTATAAATTCTTCACTTGAGTGCTCTATTTCTGTGTGGTGCTGGTTTGTATTTGTCTGTGTAAGTCCTTTAATGTATATTTATGATGGGGGAGCGGGAGGAAAAGGAGAAGTGGCCCCCTGATAAGGATAACCTCAACCCTGCCGGTCCCAGTCATGTAAACACATCGGATCCGCAATTGCAGATGGACGTAAGTCCGTCTCCCGATATATTCTCGCAAAATGAACTGGGCCAAAAGCCCCAAACTGACAGGAAAAGACCGTTTCATCCTGACGAGGACCCCCAATCCTCTAGAAGTAAAAAGACCATTATAGACCCGGAACAGGCTTCACAATCGATTGACACTGTTTTTATCCACGCAAGTCTATCAGAGGTAAAAAAGTACAGCCCGACGGATGATAATGCCCCTTTTATTGTCCATGTGTTCAGAACATCCCCTGATCCATCTGCTGGAGACACCATCAGACCAATCAAATTCGGCCAATTCTTGCACCGCAATGCCATTCCCAATATAGTTGAAGGGGGTGTGAAATCAGTAGGTCGCAATAGGGTTAGTGTGGAGTTTTCAACTGCTGAATCCGCTAACCAATTCCTGATTCACCCAGCCCTAGCATCCAATAAATATGCCGCAGTCATTCCAACTTTCCAAGTCACCCGCATGGGATTGATTCGAGATGTTCCAGTCGACTTCTCTATGGTGGAGTTAGTTGAAGCACTAAAAATCCCACTTCGCTATGGCCACATCCTGAAAGCGCGGCGTATTCGTAAGCGGGTATATGTCAATGGTACGGTAGAACATAAAAACACATCCTGTGTGGTGCTGACTTTTAGTGGTCAGTCCCTTCCACCTAGAGTTTTCCTATTTAACAACTCGTTACCTGTTGAGCTGTACCAACTCCCAACCATACAGTGCAACAACTGTTGCAGATATGGCCACGTGCAGTCTCAGTGTAGATCAAAACCTAGGTGCTACCGCTGTGGTGAGGATCACTCTGGCTCTAATTGTAATATCCCTGAGGATCAGGCTAACTGTGTTTTGTGCTCTGGGCATCATTTTGCCAATAGTAAATCCTGTCCCGAACTGGGTAGACAAAAATCTATCAAGATCCTCATGTCTCAGGAAAGCATCTCTTTCTCTGAAGCTTCAAGCCGTTGCCCCTCAGTTGGCCGCTCATACGCAGACGTAGCGAAAGTTATGTTTTCGGCTCCTGCTTCCTCTCAGTTCTCTCCAGCCTCCATCCAACCTACCCAAAGTTCCAGTAACAACACTGTTTCTTACAAAAAGACTGTTTCTCGCTCCCCCCGCCCTAGACCTCCTTTGTCAAAGGGCTATGATATTAACGCTCACCATGCAGTTATTGGGTCTTACGACCCTCCTGATCCCACAAATGGCTGTGCTCTTAACCCCCCCAAAGCAGATATCTCTGCAAATGAAAATCTAATAGAATTATTAATTTCTCTCTTATTAAACTTCTTCTCAAAGTTCAATGACTTTGAGTTACCGGCCCACGTTGCATCTAAACTATCCTCCCTAATATCCCTGTGTTCCAACCATGGATTACATCCTACAATGGAACACAAGAAGTGCTAGGAAAAACAGACATGAAATTCTTCTTCTCATTAACTCATTTTCTCCCTCTATCCTTGCCATCTCGGAGACATGGTTACGCCCAGGCTCCCACTACAGGGTTCCAGGCTATTCATGTTTCCGGGATGACAGAGATGATGGATATGCCGGCTCTATGTTATTAGTTAAAAATTCTCTTTCCTATTCTTCCATATCACTTCCTGCACATTCTTCTGAAATAAATGTAGTTGGCATTAAAACACTAGGTTTATCTATTTTATCTTTTTATATCCCCCATCCTCACTCGTCCTTGATTCAAGACATCTCCTCAATTCTCTCATCACTCTCTGGCCCTGTTCTAATCCTAGGCGACTTTAATTGTCATCATGCTTTGTGGGGTGGCTCTCGATCAGACAGTTTCGCCAATGACCTCATTGAGATAATGGATAATTTCGACCTTTGCATTTTAAATGATGGATCTTCCACTTATAGAAATCTGCCCAATAATAATGTTAGTGCTGTAGATCTTTCTTTCTGTTCCTCTACTTTAGCATCAAAATTTTTCTGGAGGGTTCTCAGTGACTCGCATGGTAGCGACCACTACCCTATTATTATATCATCCTCTTTAGGTCCTTCCCCTAAAACCCTTCCTCCCTTATTAAAACATAGAACTCATAAGGCTGACTGGGATAAGTTTTCTTTGATCATGCAATCTAAAATAAATAATTTCCCTTCTGTATCTGTACATAATTTGTTAGAGGTTACTCAGCAATTTCAAGAGGCGATTTTAGCATCTGCAGATGAATCTATTCCTCTGAAGAACACTTCTAAATCTCGAGCTTATCTTTCTCCTCCGTGGTGGGATGAAGAATGTACCAATATGGTTAATCGTAGAAAGGCAGCTGAAGTAGAATACAATCATTCTATGTCTCAGCAAAACTTCATTTTGTTTAAAAAAACTGCAGCAGAGGCTCGTAGACTTTTCTGTAAAAAGAAAAGAAATAGTTGGTTTAAGTTTTGTGAATCACTTTCACCATTTACACCTCCCTCTGTGGTGTGGAAAAATATTAGAAGGTTTAGAAATGCATTTAATTATAATCCAAGCCCATCATCTAATGACCCCTCAGTTTGGTTAGAGAATTTTATTGATAGTTTAGCCCCTCCATTCGTCCCGGATCATAATTCTATCCCATCTTTACTATCTCCAATTTCTAATTCTTATCTGGACCGTCCCTTTTGCGTAAATGAACTTTTATCTGTTCTTAATTCCGTTAAAGACTCTTCCCCAGGTTTAGACGGTATCCCATATTCATTTATAGTTAAAGCTGGCCCATGTACCCATGATCTTTTCCTTAACATTATAAATTTAGTTCTGGACTCTGGAATTATTCCTGAATCATGGAAAACACAAATAATTATCCCTTTACTCAAACCCTCTAAAGATCCAAACCTTGCCTCATCCTACAGACCTATAGCTCTTTCCTCGGTTATGGCCAAAATTTTGGAACACCTCATAAAAAATCGTTTAGAATGGAAAATTGAGAATGATAATATTCTCCCTCCCTGCCAATTTGGATTTAGGAAGGGCTTTAGTACTATGGATAGTGTCAGTATTTTAGTTTCCGATATCCGGGTTGCATTTTCTAAAAATATTTATTTGGTTGGTGTTTTCCTAGATATTTCTGCTGCCTATGATAACGTCTTGCTTCATATACTCAGGCAGAAATTGCTCAATCTGAGTGTACCTCCGAAGCTTATACACATCATAACAAATCTCTTTATGTCTAGAAACATTCAAGTTCGAGCTGGACAATTTATTTCTTCCCCAAAAACTGTTTGGAAAGGCCTTCCCCAAGGTTCTGTATTAAGCCCTCTATTATACAACTTATATACTTATGATTTGGAAACAGTTGTGTCCTCATTTTGTCAAATTCTACAATATGCCGACGATTGTGCCCTGTATGTCTCTGGTAGTTCTATTGATGAAATAACTTACCGATTAAATCAAGCACTTTTTTATTTAGATGATTGGCTATCCTCTCATGGCCTTTCTCTTTCTCCCTCTAAAAGTAAAGTAGTTGTCTTTTCTAGGAAACGTCATATACCTAATGTTGAAATTAAATACAGAAATGATATAATTCCGGTCTCTTCTCAGGTGAAATTTCTTGGAGTATTTTTAGATTCTAGACTTTCTGGTTCTGCACATATTGACTATATTTGCAATAAAATTGAAAAAAGCATCAATATTTTACGTGCTCTATCTGGGGTATGGTGGGGTGCCCACCCATATTCACAAAAAATCCTCTACAATGCTATTATTCGTAGTGTTTTAGAATATGGTACCTTTTTATTTGAACCTTGTAATAAAACAGCTTTACTTAAGTTAGACAGAATTCAATCGAAATGTTTACGTATAATTTTAGGAGCAATGAGGTCGTCCCCTGTTAATGCTCTTCAAATAGAATGTGTCGATCCCCCTCTCCACCTGAGACGACAGTTCCTTTCTGATCGATTTATTTATAGAGCACTTCAAATCTCTTCTCACCCTCTTCATGTCAAGTTGGAGAAATTATCCAACTTAATCAATAACATGCACTATTGGAGGAATAAAGTAAAACCTCATTTTATTATTTCTTTCCGAAGACTATCAAGTCTTAAAATTCCTTTAAATCCCTCTAAATATCCTTTATATTCAATTTCTTATGATTCTCTAATTTCTACTTTTAATATTATTACAGATCCTGGTATAATTAAATCATCTCCGGATGCCAATATAGTTTTTAAAACTATGGTATTTAATCAATACAATGACTGGTTACACATGTATACGGATGCTTCGAAATTAACTAGTGATGGCTGTGTGGGGTCAGCCGTCTGGATTCCAAAACATAATGTTGTTTTAAATTATAAACTCCCATTTGTAACTTCTGTATTTACAGGAGAATCCCTTGCAATCTTGGAAGCCGTTCTATTTGTTGAATCTCATTCCATTTCTAAAGTTGTTATTTTTTCTGATTCCCTTAGCTGTTTAAAATCTATCATGTCAAATCCTTTCCATAATAAACTTAGGTTTCCCATTATTTTTAATATCCGTGAAGCCCTCTTCAGGTGCAAGTGTAAAAACCTAGACATTGCCCTAGTTTGGATACCTAGTCACAGTGGGATTACTGGGAACGAAATTGTCGATCAGTATGCCAAGCAAGCTGTTATCTCTGGCACTTTGTCTCATTTTAAAGAAGTATACTATCATGACCTAGCTGCTGTTGCTAAATCCCAAATGGTCCAAGAATGGAACAAAGAATGGGCATTATCTAAAAGTATCAAGGGCAAGTTTTACGGTGATATTCAACCAACAGTTCCCTCTAGACCATGGTTTTTCCTCTTCAAAAATATAGACAAAGCCACTTGTTCTACTATATGTCGTCTTCGTCTTGGTCACTCGTGTAATCCTGTTCACTTACGTAAATTAAGGGTAAGGGACTCCTCCCTCTGCGAATGCGGACTCGATGAGGGTAATCCCGATCACATATTTTTTAATTGTACTTCCTTTCGTTTTTCTCTATATGACCTCCTTCCTCCTGCTGACTTCCCCCGCCCTACCATACTAAAATCTTTGTTAAGTTCTCTGTCTCCCTGTTTTATAAAAATTCTTTGTAAATATATATGTATTAATAAAATAAAATTATAATTAAGTACCATCTTATATACTAACAATTTGTAAATGTCCTTGTTTTGTCTTTGTTATAGGTACTCAATGTGTATCTGATCGGTTTAAATTATCGTTAACTTGTTGTTCTCTCTATACACGTGCCGCTCTGATCACCTGACATTGGCAGAATTATTGCAAGGCAGTAGTTGCCATTATAAAAAAAAAAAAAAAAAAAAAAAAAAAAAAAAAAAAACTGTGTGTTTACTGCTTATGATTTTAGTTTGATGGTTTTCTAGTTATTTGCTTTTAGTGTTTAGCAGTTTTGTAGACTGAGTTATTTTTTCAAAGTCGAGCAACAAATCTTGAGTCGATTTTTTAGTCCACAGTGTAGTTTTTGTAATTGTAGATAAAGTTAAAAAGATACATTTTTTTAATATGTTGAGGGGTTTCCCTTGAACTCCTCATTTCTTTTCACTTCTTTAACATTTCCCGAGACAAAGAGTACAAGCTCCATGTAATCTAGTTTTTTTTTTATACCTGGACATCTGAGACACTGGCTAAGTGAAAGTTGTCCTCTAGTAGGCTACCTACTAATTTGTCTTACCAATTTAATTAAAACTTAATAAAGTAAAGATTATAAAATGTTGGTATCTTGATGTGAATAAATTCTAAGGTTTTGCTTTAAGTGAGTGATACTTTTTGCATGAAACAAACTGTCTTTACTTTCATCATCATCATCATCATCATCATCAGCCGAAAGACGTCAGCTGCTGAACAAAGGCCTCCCCCAAGGTTTCCACACCGGACCTGTCCTATGCTGCGCTGCCTGCATCCAGCGGCTTCCGACAACCTTCACCACAAATACCACCAAATACATACCTTATCAAAATTAAATAACAAAGACCGTGTTCTCTGTACTTTCCTCTTGAATTTATAGAACTTCATGATAGCACTAGCGCACTCCCAACACACGCTACCCTCAATCGAAGATATCTGAAATCAATAATAAAATCTAACAACAGGCCGATAGTATCCATGTCTGAACTGTCCACTTCAGTCACAAGAGTTCTCAGTCATAATGTGGTCATAATCAAAATTATTCAGTGTGAGTCTTTATAAAGTGCATATATGAAAGGGGGTGAAATAAGACCTAGAAAAATATAGGTATATAAAAAAACATTATTTTTATTTTGTTTCATAATATTTTTAAAATATTTTTCTGGTTACTAAAAATTGGTTACTAATTTCACCTCCTTACATATGTATATAAAGACTCGCACTGTTGCAATATAAGCTTTAGAGAAACCATTTTTTGTATGCTTCTTAATAAAAAATGTAGGCTTTTCGACTCAAAAAGTGGTTGTTCATCTCAGTAGTTTTTATCTCCATCAACCGGTATTTATATTTATCAGGAAAACAGTAGTTTTATTCGATCGGAACAATATCGGATGCCACTAACCTCAAATAAATTAATTTCCTGCAATATCGTGAGTAAGCCAGTTATTGAGTACAATCTACGTTCTTGGCTAACACAAGCCTGGCAAATACTTGAGGAGTCGAACATTATGTCCATTAAAAATTGAAAGTTTCAGTCATTAACGTGAGGAAAATAAACAAACAAACAAACAATAAAATACAAAAATGACAAGTGACAAACAGCAACTTGACAATCTTGAATGCGTTCCAGAACACTTTCATGGCAGTATTTTTTTTTACCCCAGTCGGATGTACTGATGTGCCATGCCCGGGAATATTCCCGCAAGACAGAGACAGCGCTCTGTATTACATATAGCACCGTCTCTTGGGAATATTGCCATGGGAATATACCCAATATTCCCAAAGGACGGCGCTATATGCAATATAGAGCGCTGATTCTGTCTAAGGGAATATTCCCGTTAACGGCACATCAGCGGATGCCAACTGATTTTGATGTGGTCTTCTATTTGTAGAATTCACTTCAGTAACCATATTTACCTGAAAAGTTACAACTTTTTTTCAACTTCAGCTTATGAACCTTGAAGAAAGTTGTTCAGTTATATGTACTTATATTCAAGTATTTTGAAGAAACTTTAGTAGGTACATCAGCGAACGATCTTCACAGCGATCTTACATCGCGACATGGCTGGCTCCCAGTGAAAATTGTATTTTGCTGAAGAGATCAGCCACACTATCACTAGGGCATCATTATTTCTCTTATCGTGTGGCACAAGTTAACCGTGCTATCCACATGGTACAGAAGGCAGTTGCCTGGTGTTGCACTTAGCATTACCCGTTACGAGTGTAGATATTCACTTATGGACGTGTGCATCGCCACCTTCACATCACACACATCTAAAAATCGGATGCGCAGGTTTCCTCACGATGTTTTCCTTCACCGTTAAAGCAGTCGGTATGAAAATTGACGTAAGTTTGAAAAACTCATTGGTAAATTGGCCAGGATAAAGAGTAAAGAGGTCGGAGTCACTTCACTACCCACGGAGCTACCGATGCTTTTTTTATATTAACAGCATATTAAAACAACTTTGTTCTATAACTTTTATGAAATAGTTACTAAATATCCATCATCATTATCCACAGCCAAAAAACGTGCGCTGCTGGACAAAGGCCTCCCGCAAAAATTTCCACGCCGACCGGTCTTGCGCTGTCCGCATCCAGCGGCTTCCCGCGACCTTCATGATCAATTTTTGCTTAGTGTTACTTCCCTTATTTGCATACTTGTTATCTCGTTTGTACTTATCTAAAATATATTCCACTTGCATACTTTTGCAGGAGTACAGTCTGACCATATTATTATATAGGGTGTAACAGAAGTGTGTCATAATACTTGAAGGTGAACTTTTGTTCTACGACTTTGTTGAAATCGCAAAATTTTTTTTGGACTTTTCATACAAATCGATCAGCTGGCGAACCAAGTTTGTATGAAAAGTCCAAAAAATTTTTTGCGATTTCAACAAAGTTGTAGAACAAAAGTTGTTCAGTTTGATGGGTAAAAGCCAACCTTGAAGTATTGTCACACACTTCTGTTACACCCTGTATAATATAATGTAATATTTAAGTACTTACATACTCTACTAACTGTAATCTGTTAGTAGTTTCATTCAAATAAAATACTTACATTTAAAAAAGTATTTTTTTTTAGTTCTGGGAAAAAAATATGTTCATTTTCATGGGGAGAAACCCCAGTCAACAACCTGTATGTATACGAAACGTTTATGTGCAAGTGCATAGCATTGTAAATAATACAGGGTGTTAAAAAGTTCGTTTGAGAATTTAAGGGGTTACTCAGAATCAAATTAAATATGTATAGAATACAGGAAAAATATTGAAAAAATTCCAAATCGAATACTTGAATCACTATTCAGATTTATTATGGGACACTGAAACAAAAAAAGTTGTAGGTAGATCGGGTTTTTTATACAGGCTGTAAATCTAGTCGTGCCTCAAATTTTAGTCTTTCTACTCCTGATTTTGATCAACTTCTCCCAAGGAACCACAAGATTTACATCCTGTATTCTATACTTTATTCTGAGTAACCCCTTAAAATCTGAAATGCACTTTTATAACACTCTGTACACAAATTAGGCACCTATCACTATTATTCATTACGTAACACTTCCCCTCCTCCCTTGGTTCCCCATTATGTAGTGTAATAGGCACGCCATTCGAGGCGTAAGAAATTGTTTAAATAAAAAACAAAATTAAAAAACGTAGTTTTATTGTTTGCAGTACTAAAATACATATTATACGCACTTACATGTAATTAATTAATGAAAGCCACTGTTCAATGTCCTTATCAACTATTTTTTGCTTAACAACTAAAAAGGTTGTGTTATTAGGGTAGCTGACTGGCTCTTGACTCTGAGATGACAATTTGTTGTCAAAATGTTTAAAATAGCAAACTATGACGTCATCATTTCGTATAGGCGTTTCCATACTCATTACGAAATTTTATAATTAAAAAATTGCATTGTCTTCCTAATTTAATAGTTAGTTTTTCTGATTCAATTAAAGAGCTATTAAGTGAAAAATAGAATATTTCATAATTAATCCTTGATACAGTCGACTACCCTACAACCGTATTATTTACACACGCAAACATTTTCTGTCTGAGTTACTAATAATATCTATCGTATCCTATCCTGCACGGATAGCATGAAGCGTAGACAAAGCTGTTTGTCGCGCCAAACGCGAGAAAACAGCTCAGCTGTCTCTTTCATTAGCTTAGCGTTAGAACGAAACAAATGCTTTTAAAACTCGCGTCGCGTGCGACATGTGTCGCCATGCTACTAGGGCTGGTGCCAGGGTGATAATTGTTCTTACAAATGTGTTATGCTACGCTTTTTATAAAAACACCATGTTTATGTCAGAGATATTTTTCACAGGGTAGGGTAAAAGTTTCACTTTCAATTTCCCATGTCAAAGTGACTGATTAAATCTAGGATATAGCAAAGCTTGAACCCCATACAAATACTAGGTAAAAAAAGCAAATACACTCTACTTCGAAAAACTTAATTAAAAAAAAAAAAACTTGCAAGCTAACACAGAATGTTCAAAGATTTTTTCAAATTACAAAAAAAACTATACTCGTCAGTAAGTAAAGAGTCGATTTGCAAAGTCATAATGTCATAATGTGGTCATAATCAAAATTATTCAGTGTGAGTCTTTATAAAGTGCATATATGAAAGGGGGTGAAATAAGACCTAGAAAAATATAGGTATATAAAAAAAACATTATTTTTATTTTGTTTCATAATATTTTTAAAATATTTTTCTGGTTACTAAAAATTGGTTACTAATTTCACCTCCTTACATATGTGCACCTGATAAAGACTCGCACTGTTGCAATATAAGCTTTAGAGAAACCATTTTTTGTATGCTTCTTAATAAAAAATGTAGGCTTTTCGACTCAAAAAGTGGTTGTTCATCTCAGTAGTTTTTATCTCCATCAACCGGTATTTATATTTATCAGGAAAACAGTAGTTTTATTCGATCGGAACAATATCGGATGCCACTAACCTCAAATAAATTAATTTCCTGCAATATCGTGAGTAAGCCAGTTATTGAGTACAATCTACGTTCTTGGCTAACACAAGCCTGGCAAATACTTGAGGAGTCGAACATTATGTCCATTAAAAATTGAAAGTTTCAGTCATTAACGTGAGGAAAATAAACAAACAAACAAACAATAAAATACAAAAATGACAAGTGACAAACAGCAACTTGACAATCTTGAATGCGTTCCAGAACACTTTCATGGCAGTATTTTTTTTTACCCCAGTCGGATGTACTGATGTGCCATGCCCGGGAATATTCCCGCAAGACAGAGACAGCGCTCTGTATTACATATAGCACCGTCTCTTGGGAATATTCCCATGGGAATATACCCAATATTCCCAAAGGACGGCGCTATATGCAATATAGAGCGCTGATTCTGTCTAAGGGAATATTCCCGTTAACGGCACATCAGCGGATGCCAACTGATTTTGATGTGGTCTTCTATTTGTAGAATTCACTTCAGTAACCATATTTACCTGAAAAGTTACAACTTTTTTTCAACTTCAGCTTATGAACCTTGAAGAAAGTTGTTCAGTTATATGTACTTATATTCAAGTATTTTGAAGAAACTTTAGTAGGTACATCAGCGAACGATCTTCACAGCGATCTTACATCGCGACATGGCTGGCTCCCAGTGAAAATTGTATTTTGCTGAAGAGATCAGCCACACTATCACTAGGGCATCATTATTTCTCTTATCGTGTGGCACAAGTTAACCGTGCTATCCACATGGTACAGAAGGCAGTTGCCTGGTGTTGCACTTAGCATTACCCGTTACGAGTGTAGATATTCACTTATGGACGTGTGCATCGCCACCTTCACATCACACACATCTAAAAATCGGATGCGCAGGTTTCCTCACGATGTTTTCCTTCACCGTTAAAGCAGTCGGTATGAAAATTGACGTAAGTTTGAAAAACTCATTGGTAAATTGGCCAGGATAAAGAGTAAAGAGGTCGGAGTCACTTCACTACCCACGGAGCTACCGATGCTTTTTTTATATTAACAGCATATTAAAACAACTTTGTTCTATAACTTTTATGAAATAGTTACTAAATATCCATCATCATTATCCACAGCCAAAAAACGTGCGCTGCTGGACAAAGGCCTCCCGCAAAAATTTCCACGCCGACCGGTCTTGCGCTGCCCGCATCCAGCGGCTTCCCGCGACCTTCATGATCAATTTTTGCTTAGTGTTACTTCCCTTATTTGCATACTTGTTATCTCGTTTGTACTTATCTAAAATATATTCCACTTGCATACTTTTGCAGGACTAGTCTGACCATATTATAATATAATGTAATAAATAAATAAAATAAATGTAATATTTAAATACTTACATACTCTACTAAAGTAGTTTCATTCAAATAAAAATAAAATACTTACATTTAAAGAAGTATTTTTTTTTAGTTCTGGGAAAAAATATGTTCATTTTCATGGGGAGAAACCCCAGTCAACAACCTGTATGTATACGAAACGTTTATGTGCAAGTGCATAGCATTGTAAATAATACAGGGTGTTAAAAAGTTCGTTTGAGAATTTAAGGGGTTACTCAGAATCAAATTAAATATGTATAGAATACAGGAAAAATATTGAAAAAATTCCAACACGAATACTAGATTCACTATTCAGATTTAGTATGGGACACTGAAAAAAAAAAGTTGTAGGTAGATCGGATTTTTTATACAGGTTGTAAATCTAGTCGTGCCTCAAATTTTAAAGTCTTTCTACTCCTGATTTTGATCAACTTCTCCCAAGGAACCACAAGATTTACATCCTGTATTCTATACTTTATTCTGAGTAACCCCTTAAAATCTGAAATGCACTTTTATAACACTCTGTATACAAATTAGGCACCTATCACTATTACGACACTCTTTGTAAAGTACACAATTGGTTCACCGTGAACAACCTAGTCCTTAATGCAAAAAAAACTAAATGCATAAATTTCACCTTACCGAATGTTAAAAATATAACTCAAAACGTGTCATTAGCTAGTAGTGTTTTAGAATTCGTACCAAAAACAGTTTTCTTAGGTATAACCGTAGATTCAAAACTTCAATGGGGTCCTCACATAGAAACTTTAGCATGCAGGCTTAGTTCAGCTGCCTATGCTGTTAAAAAAATTAGGCTCCTAACAGATATAGAAACAGCGAGACTAGTATATTTCAGCTATTTCCACAGCATTATGTCTTACGGTATACTTTTATGGGGGCATGCAGCTGATATAAATACTATTTTTGTACTACAAAAAAGGGCTGTTCGCGCGATTTACGGCATGCGATCTCGAGATTCACTTAGAGAAAAATTTAAAGAAATCAATATTTTGACGTTTCCCTGTCAATATATTTATGAAAATATAATGTATGTGCGAAAAAACTTAAATCACTTTGCACTGAATTCTGACAGACATACTCGTAATCTTAGGAATAACAGTAAGCTTCAGCTTGTATCTACTAGGCTCAGTAAGGTTAGTGTTGGCGATAAAAGTGGACTGTATGTTGGTATTGAATAAATTAAATAGAAAATATGGTCCGAACGGGAGCGTTTATAATTGGTAAGTGAAAAAAGGTAAAGTCAATAGGACATAAATCATTATAAAAAGTAAATATATACAAAAGAGGCTGCAGTCGCCAACATCCTCCCCCCTCGTGCAGAAACTGAACCCAGGGGAATGATATTAGCGCTACAAAGACCAAAAATCAAGTCAGATATCAACGTGATATCAACAAATGAAAGTTAATAACAAGTTAGGAGTTAAACATAACATTGAAAAGGAAACAAAAGAATAACATTTGCGTAAAAATGAAACCTTATTAAAGTAGGCTTAAAAGCACTTCAACAGTGTGCAGTGCTACGTACTTTAAACAAAATATAACATTGACTTTCAAAATAAAATAAATGAAAATAAAGAGAAATAAGTTGTAAAGGTATTAAAATTAAACATAAGAAACATATAATAATAATAAAATAAATAATAATTCTACATATCCTTATTTGACCGGCGACAGTTCCGCTAGCTTTCTAGCAAGCACTTTGAACAAAATATAACATTATGTTATACCTATATAAAAAATAAAATAATTGAAATTCAAATAATATCTAAAGAAATTAAAATTAAACATAAAAATATCTACATATCCTTATTCGACCGGCAGTCGCGCTAGCTTTCTAGCAGGTCTCTTAAGGATTCCTGAAGAAGTTTTAACTTCAGCTACTCGCACCGAGCCATCCTTTCCGGGGGAAATCTGAGTGATTACACCCTTAGGCCAGGTGCCTCTAGGAAGGTTGGGGTCAGCGATCATCACGACATCGCCAACTGCCAAATTTGGGAATGAGGGACCGGAAGACGACGATTTTGGGACAAGGCAAGGTAAGTATTCCTGGACCCAGCGGCGCCAAAAATGATCAGATAATCGCATTGCCTTCCTCCACTGAGTGCGACCGTATAAATCCTGATCACATAGAGATCCACCAGCGGCAGCGCCAGAAGAGGTGCCTAGAAGAAAATGACTCGGCGTAAGCGCTTCCTCAGTGGCGTCGGTTGGGACGTAGGTTAGGGGGCGACTGTTCACTAAGGCTTCCGCTTCAGCCAAAAGAGTAGCAAAAAGTTCATCATTTGGTTTTCTTTCTTTTAAAGTTACCTTCAAGGCTGTCTTTACAGAACGAACGAGTCTTTCCCAGGCTCCTCCCATAAAAGGGGATCCCGGAGGAATGAATCTCCATTTTATTTCCGCATTCGCCACATTTTCAAACATTGAAGGGGCATAAAGGTTTTTCAGTTCTTTGGTCGCGCCGACGAAAGCGGTTCCATTATCGCTCCATATTTCTGCGGGAGATCCGCGCCTGGCCGTAAAACGTCTCAGTGCCATTATAGCTGCGTCTGCCGAAAGGCTATGTACAATCTCGAGGTGGAGTGCGCGAGTCGTTAGGCAAGTGAAAAGAGCCACATACCGTTTTTCACTGCGTCTGCCAACAGCCACTATCACGGGTCCAAAATAATCCAGCCCAGTGAACGTGAAGGGCCTCTTATGGTGGGCCAAACGACATTCCGGCAGGTTGCCAATAGGTGGGGTTACTGGAATTGCTTTCCTTATCCTGCAGAATTGGCAAGTCCGAGCGATACTTTTAATTATACTCCTTAATCGAAAAATGTAAAATCTTTGCTTAATTTCGTTGTAAACAATTTCATTATTGCCGTGCGCTGCTTTACAATGACAGTGATAAATAAACAGGCGTACAGGTAAGTTGTTTCCATCTAAAACTATCGGGCTTTTTGAGACGTCTTCAATATCTTCAGCTCCCTTAATACGTCCGTCTAAGCATATTAGGCCGTCGACTTCATTCCAGATGCAAGCCAGTTTGCAAAGCTTGCTGTTGCGTGGGATCGGCTCTTTCCAGCGAAGCCGCTTGACCTCCTCTCCGTAACTGCTCATTTGACTGGAGCGGAATATATGTAACCGTGCGAGCCCTATATCTTCCGCAGTTAACATTTCCGTGGAAAATGCGGGACCGCCAGTCTCTAAAAAACTATAGGAAATGATACAGTTTTTTGCCCAAAACAATCTCCGTGTGTCTACGCCCTTAGTTTTTAGGAATCTTATTCGAAGTTTTCTAATATACATGTGCGCTAAAGCAGTAGCGCGCTGAAAACGCAGCCAGGAACTGAACCTACTACAGTCCGCTACTAAAGGGACGGCGGCGTTCCTAGCTGCGGTTTCATTGCGACTAGACTCAGAGGTAAATTGAAAGACTAATTCCAAAGTTGTCGCAGCGTGATCGATATTTTGTTCTTCCTTAGGCCACTCACAGGTAGGGGAAAGTAGAAAATTAGGACCTGTAAACCATCGGTGGTCAGTAGAAAAAGATGTGCAATGAGTCCGAGTGGAATCATCGGCGACATTCAATAGCGTTGGCACCCAACGCCACTCACCGACGGCCGTAATTTCGGCTATCTCACCTATCCTGTGAGCAACAAAGGGCTTGAAGGTACGGGTTTTGTTACGAAGCCAACACAAAACGTTTTTGGAATCGCACCAAAAGGTACGCGTCTCAGGTTTCTTATCAACCGCATCACAAATAGTGCGCGCCAAGCGTGCCGCTATCAAGGCAGCTTGCAACTCTAATCTTGGAATTGAAACTAACTTTATAGGAGCTACACGCGCTTTACTGCATATAAGCGATAGGGTGACCGACCCATCAGGAAAAACAAATCGCCAGTAGGCAACGGCAGCATAGGCAGCTTGACTGGCATCACAAAAGATGTGGAGCTCACGTCTCGAAGGCGATGATTTGGTTAGATACCATCGGGGAATTTTTAAAGTAAGGACCTGTGAAACGTCATCGAACCACTTCATCCATCTGGTCCTCTGTTCAGTGGGCAACTCCTGATCCCAATCCAAACCACTCCTCCACGCATCCTGAAACAGCATACGACCTCGAATAGTCAGGGGGGATAACAGACCTAAAGGGTCAAAGACTCTCATGACTTGGGACAGTACGGTACGTTTAGTTATCTTCTTCGGTGCACAATGAGAAGCACTAACATTAAAACCCATTCTGTCAGAAGAGGGTTCCCAAATAAGGCCTAAAGTCCGAACAGGTTGTGGGAATGCACCGAGGTTGACTTCAGTGTAGTCAGTATGACGCAAGTCAGGAGAAATTAACCCCAGGGCTGCCGATTCATTTGAGACCCAGGTGCGCATCTCAAGACGTGCCTGTGCATGGATAAAAACTATGTCTCGGGCCATTATGGCGGCTTCCTCCACAGAGTCATGGCTACCTAAGTAATCGTCCATGTAATGGTTTTTTAGGATAGCGATCACGGCCATGGGCAACGATGTTTCGTATTCTAAAGCATTTTTATTTTTTAGATACTGGGCCGTAAACGGGCTCGAGGCTGCGCCGAAAATCATTGAGGCCATACGAAACGTGGTTATTGGGGAATCAGGGGTAGCGCGCCAGAGAAATCTCTGAGCATCCCTATCCTCAGACCGTATCTTAGTTTGAGGGAACTTTTCGCGGATATCGGCGGACAGCGCGACCCTACCTTCACGAAATCGAAGCAACATGTCGAAAATAGATTGAAGCAGGTCAGGGCCGGTTAGTAACATCGAAGTAAGACTAACACCTTCGCCTCGACCTCAAACCGACCATATGCGGAAATAAAATGGAGATTCATTCCTCCGGGATCCCCTTTTATGGGAGGAGCCTGGGAAAGACTCGTTCGTTCTGTAAAGACAGCCTTGAAGGTAACTTTAAAAGAAAGAAAACCAAATGATGAACTTTTTGCTACTCTTTTGGCTGAAGCGGAAGCCTTAGTGAACAGTCGCCCCCTAACCTACGTCCCAACCAACGCCACTGAGGAAGCGCTTACGCCGAGTCATTTTCTTCTAGGCACCTCTTCTGGCGGTGCCGCTGGTGGATCTCTATGTGATCAGGATTTATACGGTCGCACTCAGTGGAGGAAGGCAATGCGATTATCTGATCATTTTTGGCGCCGCTGGGTCCAGGAATACTTACCTTGCCTTGTCCCAAAATCGTCGTCTTCCGGTCCCTCATTCCCAAATTTGGCAGTTGGCGATGTCGTGATGATCGCTGACCCCAACCTTCCTAGAGGCACCTGGCCTAAGGGTGTAATCACTCAGATTTTCCCCGGAAAGGATGGCTCGGTGCGAGTAGCTGAAGTTAAAACTTCTTCAGGAATCCTTAAGAGACCTGCTAGAAAGCTAGCGCGACTGCCGGTCGAATAAGGATATGTAGATATTTTTATGTTTAATTTTAATTTCTTTAGATATTATTTGAATTTCAATTATTTTATTTTTTAAATATAACATTATGTTATATATAAAAAATTGGGACGTAGGTTAGGGGGCGACTGTTCACTAAGGCTTCCGCTTCAGCCAAAAGAGTAGCAAAAAGTTCATCATTTGGTTTTCTTTCTTTTAAAGTTACCTTCAAGGCTGTCTTTACAGAACGAACGAGTCTTTCCCAGGCTCCTCCCATAAAAGGGGATCCCGGAGGAATGAATCTCCATTTTATTTCCGCATATGGTCGGTTTGAGGTCGGTTTACCATGGCGTGCGGACACCGTGCACGTTCCAGAAGGAAGCTTCGACTTAGCACTAAGCCGATTTAAAAGCTTAGAACGTAAGTTCGCTAAAGACCCCAAATACGCTGAGCTCTACCGAGTTAACGTTCAAGGTACGATTGACAAAGGCTATGTCGAATCTTGCTCGTTAAAAATCAACCCGTCTTTTATCTCGTGGTACTTACCTCACTTTGGTGTGACGAACCCCAATAAACCCGGCAAATTGAGAGTGGTACATGACGCTGCGGCAAAATGATCAGATAATTGCATTGCCTTCCTCCACTGAGTGCGACCGTATAAATCCTGATCACATAGAGATCCGATCCGGCTCTAAGGACCAAAATATTGGCGATAAAAGTGGACTGTATGTTGGTATTGAATAAATTAAATAGAAAATATAGTCCGAACGGGAGCGTTTATTATTGGTAAGTGAAAAAAGGTAAAGTCAATAGGACATAAATCATTATAAAAAGTAAATATATACAAAAGAGGCTGCAGTCGCCAACAGTTAGTAAGTCGTTTGTGGTACAGTGCATACGAATGTATAATAAAATACCAGAAGATATAGTAAACCTAACAGAGAATAAATTCAAAAGTTATGTAAAAAAGACACTATGTAATAAAGCTTACTATAAGACATGTGAGTACTTAGATGATAGAAATGCTTGGACGGTAAGTGTTTCTGCAACCAACACAGCAACATTTTCATGACATATTGTGAGACAATAAAGATGCAAACTCTATTGTGAAAGAACTGAAGGGATTCGGTAAGACTTTTCCTTCTCCTTTTTCTTTGTCCATTGATCGGAGTGGTGCATGCTCGCTTAAATGTTCGTGCGGATGGTGGCGTATCGGGAGCCGGGTCGTTCCCTTCCCTCAAATATGGTTGAGGGGAGCGATGGCTGACTCTCGCGTTATACTCGTGATCGGGTGCTGTCCGTGTGAACTGGCCTGCTCTTGTCATTGGTTTTTGAATTGTTACAAATAATTTTTACTTTTATCTCTTTTGAATCCTTTCTTTCTTTATTATTCTTACTTTATTCTTAATTTTGCATATTTTATTTACAGACATGACATTGTATAATTCATTTATTGATCTAGCATTAAGATGTAATAGAATATAAGATTTAAAAAAAAATGTGTTGGAGGGAGTTTCTTTAGGGCCCGCCGTTTCTTCTCACTCCGCAAACACTTCCCGAAACGGTGGGTATACGAGTTCCGAGTGGTAGGAACCTCGTGTTAGGTAGATAAAAGAATAACGTTCGAAAAGTGTACACTGCTACCTACTTCGAATAAAATATTTTCATTTCATTTCATTTCATTATTCTCTACGTAACACTTCCCCTCCTCCCTTGGTTCCCCGTTATGTAGTGTAATAGGCACGCCATTCGAGGCGTAAGAAATTGTTTAAATAAAAAACAAAATTAAAAAACGTAGTTTTATTGTTTGCAGTACTAAAATACATATTATACGCACTTACATGTAATTAATTAATGAAAGCCACTGTTCAATGTCCTTATCAACTATTTTTTGCTTAACAACTAAAAAGGTTGTGTTATTACTATTAGGGTAGCCGACTGCCTCTTGACTCTGAGATGACAATTTGTTGTCAAAATGTTTAAAATAGCAAACTCTGACGTCATCATTTCGTATAGGCGTTTCCATACTCATTACGAAATTTTATAATTAAAAATATGCATTGTCTTCCTAATTTAATAGTAAGTTTTTCTGATTCAATTAAAGAGCTATTAAGTGAAAAATAGAATATTTCATAATTAATCCTTGATACAGTCGACTACCCTACAACCGTAATTATTTACACACACAAACATTTTCTGTCTGAGTTACTAATAATATCTATCGTATCCTATCCTGCACGGGTAGCATGAAGCGTAGACAAAGCTGTTTGTCGCGCCAAACGCGAGAAAACAGCTCAGCTGTCTCTTTCATTAGCTTAGCGTTAGAACGAAACAAATGCTTTTAAAACTCGCGTCGCGTGCGACATGTGTCGCCATGCTACTAGGGCTGGTGCCAGGGTGATAATTGTTCTTACAAATGTGTTATGCTACGCTTTTTATAAAAACACCATGTTTATGTCAGAGATATTTTTCACAGGGTAGGGTAAAAGTTTCACTTTCAATTTCCCATGTCAAAGTGACTGATTAAATCTAGGATATAGCAAAGCTTGAACCCCTTACAAATACTAGGTAAAAAAAGCAAATACACTCTCCTTCGAAAAACTTAATTAAAAAAAAAAAAAACTTGCAAGCTAACACAGAATGTTCAAAGATTTTTTCAAATTACAAAAAAAACTATACTCGTCAGTAAGTAAAGAGTCGATTTGCAAATTATATTGGAAGTCAACATTTTTTTGTCTCTTCCTGCACAAGGAATTTTGTTCAATTTCAAGTGATATCTACCATTCATCAAAATCAAAACACAATGCAGTTCTAATTTGAGGTACAGAATGCAAAGCAAGAATACTAGCGCTCGAGGTTTACTACACCAAGGTATTTTCAATGCTTGTAATATTCGCTAAAATACCACCCTATGGTGTAATGCTCACAAACAAAAGGAAGTCTATGTATCTTCTGTAGTTTAATAAAAATAAATTAAAAACCGCGAGCGCTAGTGAGCTCCTCGATGTTCTGCCTTAAGAAAGAACTGTATGTACAACTTACAAAACAAACGTTAATTTTGGAGTTAATTAAGTCCAAGGAGAGTTAACGGTGATGATTACCGTTGATTTAACTCCCCTTGCACTGACGAAAGTATCCTAATTACTGAAAAATATTATCAAATGCACAAAATTACTTAAATGCCAATACACTTTTTTTTATGACTATAGATTACCATAGCAAATTAATTAGATCAGCTTACTTCTTTTCCACACATCATACACATAAAAATCACTGACCATTTAAAGTTCAAACATCAATCATTTAAATATATTTATAAAGCTTGTGCTCATTTCGTACCAAAGTATAAAAAAACGAATGCCAACTAAAAAACTATGCCAAGTAAGTAAAAACTAACTTATAACAACGGCATTTTTCTCATCCGATGGTTATCTAGGAAGACAAAAATAGTTTTTTTTATACTTAAACAAAACAAAAAGCTATATTTTAACTGTCTGGGTACATCTGTCTTAGGTCTGAAATTACAAAATTCAGTCTTTTATTTAAACTACTTAGTAGTAAATGTTTAAATGCACGCGTCCAGTTCATAGAAAAAAACGGTTTCATTTTTAATTATACTTTGATGTTATTCCAAAATGAGATTTAATTATATTCATATTGCAAAAAAATATATACATTGACGAGGGTAAATATCTTCAGGTCCACCCGTATCCACTCCAACAGACTGTCGTGTTATAATTATAACTTGCCTTTTACAACTACACAAAAATATTGTCCCCCACTGGTGGACAAAAAGTGGGGGACAACAGGAATATACTCATTGTTCATTCCAATCAAAAAAAGCAAAAAGGTAAACAAACATAGTATGCATCTGACGTTGACATGTGTCAGTTCCATAGTGAGTTTGTTTACCTTTTGTTTTTTTTTTATTGGAATGAACTATAAACAGCTTGCGCGCTAATGGTACACTGGGTCTTACACTCGCAGGATGAAATTTTATCATTTTAAGAAATGTTTTGATTTCGATTAAATTTTTATACCTTAATTATGGAATAGTAACACTTAGTGAAATAAAAAAAGTATTTTATCTGTAGCTCTGGTGAATCCTAATCACAGTAGAATCAGTGGTTTACCCTAATCCATTTATACCATTCATACATCCTAAATCAGCCTTCATAAATGTATCTATGACTTCAACCACTCCAGTTCTTATTAATAAATTATCCTTCAATTCTATCATTTACTATATCTGTAGTATCTAATAAGTTGAAATTCCAAGAATGTTTAATATTTTTCGTCACAAATTTGACCACACCGGTACAATAAAATGCCATGTCAGACGTCACTGCGAGTCGTTTCTTTTACAGATGAGTTACAATTACTTTCAACAGTACTGTTTGTCATTATTTGATTGACAACATGATCTATCACATCTTTAACATTTGTCTCTGTCACGGATTCCTGTACGGCTGTATTACTGAAATTTTTGACAGCACTTGTCGACACAATTTGATCTATTGAAGGGTGACTGTTACTGACATTGCAAGTGAATATCACCGCATTTTCATGTGCATTAGGATCCTGGACTATTTTGTTTGTGTTATCTGACACACTTTCATCTTTTACATGATTACTGTTATTTTTCGCTTTATCTTCTATCTCAGGACTAGTTATATTTTCTGCAGTACCATTTGCCGCAGTTTGCTCTACTGCAGTATTAACAGTATCTCTTTCAGTATTTTCTTGATTATAAACAGGTACAACGGCATCTTGTACTGTACTGTCTACTTTTCCCTCCGATACATCTTTACTACCTGTCGTAGTGCTCACAAGTCTGGATTGAACTTTATCATCAAGAGCATAGTATATATTAATTTTAGGTGTTTTTTCTTGCGTACTTTTATATTCCTCAATTAATACGTTTTTAAGGTTGAAATCACTTTTGTGATGTTTACCCATATGTTTATGAAGAGTAAGTATACGGAATGGTAAGCTGCATATTTTGCACTCTATATACTCTATACTATCGAGTGGTTCATGATTAATGACATGCTTGTAGCAGCTACTTTGTGTAATATAGAAAACGTTGCAGTCACCACATTTATAAAGTTTAATCGGATTTTTCTTGGGAGAAATGACAGATGATTCAGTTGTATTAGTCTTGCTAACGTTTGAATCTAAATCATCAAGAGATACGTCCATTTGCAAACTACTCGTTTCAGGCTCGTTACCATCTCTTATTTCAGATTCGTCAACTTTTTCAGACAATATATCAGATGATATGTCAACTTTTTCAGACAGTATGTCAGATTCGTCAAAGTCTGTGCTATTATCTATTCTCGGTATATTATCTGTTCTAACATTGTCCTTAGTTTTTCTAGTAGCGCCTGAATAATGTATTATGAAAAAATCTTCTTGTTTTAGATTCCGTCTACCGTGGTGAAAACTTATGTGGTTTGGTAGATCATCAGTATAAAAACTTAATCCGCAATGTTCACAATTTACATCTTCCTCGCATATAGCCATTGCACAGCGCTCATCAGTGTGAGCGTGTGCTGAAGTGAATTTGATGAAATGCATATCACATATATCACACTTGTATAATGAATACGTGTTGATGTTTTGGTTGTCGACGACGTTATGTTGTATCAAATAATCGTCACGACTCAAGCCCAATCTCTCGTGATGGATGTATTTGTGTTTCAAAATGGTATGATATGTAAAAAGGAGACCACAAATGGTGCATTTTTCTCCTGTCACATCATGTCCATGTTTAATTGCAGTGTTTAAAGTAATGTAGTGTTTGTGACAGATGTGGCATTTGTATAATTGGTTGCTATAGTGATTCATATCCAAATTGGATAAATACGTTTTTGAAAATTTATAGCTCGATTTGCAATGACTGGTCATTTTACTAGGACTTTTCGATTGATCCGCAGTATTTGACGGAGTCTGTTCTCGTTCCGTTGACCCTGTTTGACTTACAGAGCTCGTATCAAATAAATCTGAAGCATCCTCGCGGTTACCCAAACTAGTGTTATGGGGTTGTTCCACGTCTTCTTCAGTCAGTATACGAAAATCTTCTAATTTCAAATTCATTTTTTCATGTTGGATGTATTGATGCAGAGAAAGCGAATAAGGGCTAAAAATATATCCACAATTTTTGCAATCAACTCCAGACGTATTTGTTTTCCTTCTGCAGACTTGGAAGTGGCCTTTAAATGTCTTTAAAGTTAAGTAATGAAGACCACACTTGCACGAATAAATAGTATTATCGTATTTGGACACATCAATCGTGGCTTTACTCCTGTTGGACAAATTGTACTTAGTTATGCTTTGTCTGGTTTTTTTGATGGGTGACAACGTCTCTTTTGGTTTTCCGCATATATCCACAAATTGAAAATCTTCGAGACTCAAATTCATTAAAATGTGGTGGTGATTTTTATGATCGGCCAATTCAACTGAGCTGAACTGAAGACCACATGACCTGCATTTACTTTTACCCATTGCGTGATTGTGAAATTCAGCTTTAGCTTCTGTTACGAAATTTGTATTACATTTGTTACATTTATATAAGTAACGACTCGCATAAGAGCCATTGATGATATCATTTTCAATGATTAAAAATTCGTTGTCGAGCTTAAGTTTTTTGTGTTGTTCATTAATGTGCCAATCAATGTGAGCTGGCGTGAATTTTAAATGACAGTACTGGCATTTAGCTCCATTATTACTGTTACAGGACAAAGCTGCTTCTGATACATGGCTCATAAGATCTTTCTCTTTGCAGAAATGCACAGAACAAATTCGGCATTTGTAGAGTCTGTTCGTAACAACTGATTTATATTTTGGAGTTTCCTCATCTTGTTTTAGTATATTCCTAGCCTTGATTTCTGAAGCTTGCAATGGTTGGCTATTATCAACTGTTGTAATAATATTGAAGTCATTTCGGCTTAATTTTTGTGACTCATGATGTATTTTAACATGCCATTGTAACCTGTTCAATGCAAAGTTGAAACCACAGATTTTGCAATCGATTTTAGACATCGAGTGTATGCCTTGAGAGCAGTGATTTAAAAGTCCGCTCTGTGTCAAGAAACAAACATCACATCGTTCACACTTGTACAGAGCGTTGCGAACGTGACGGCCTGACTGTATTATAATGAAGTCCTCTCGCTTCAGATTCATCTTCTCGTGATGGATTGCCTTGTGGCGGATAAGTGAAACAGGCGCGAATGCTAAGCCGCATACTTGACAATTTTTAGTTTCCTGTTTAGTTTTCTTGCCTTTTTCGTGATATCTAACATAGTGCGTATTACACGAATGAGCATTTAGGAAATGGATGTTGCATCTGTGACACTTATACAAATAATGCGTTCGTGCGTTGCGTAATTGCGTGCGTTCATTCAATGCAATATTTCCATGGGACCTTTCTGTTTTAGGCTTAACATTATCATTACATGTTAAATCTTCAGTTATTTCATTCGCAATTTTCCTATAAGCTTTAATTTTTAATTCAGCCCGAGTAATCTGACGTACCTTATGATGTACGTGTTTATGTCTTGTCAAAGAATACTTAGTAAAGTTGACACCACACTGATTACAACGCTCGATGTCCATGTTTATTTTGTGATTATTAGAGAAATGTTCTCTTAAAGATCTACTTGTACAAAAGCATACATCGCATTGAGCACATTTATAGAATATTACTTTCGGGATTGGTTTATTCCCAACCCCTTTAGCCAAACTATGCTTGGGTGCCATGAGATGGATATTAAATTCTGTTCGTTTATCGTTGCTGTGATGGCTGCATAAGTGGCTTACAAGAACACTAGTCGGGAAAAGAAGTCCACATTTGCTGCAGTTCTCTTTGGATATTTGGTACCTTGGTTTACACAGAGTCAAATGTTTATCGGCAGTCTGTAATGACGTGAAATGAAGACCACACTGGCATTTGTACAACTTAGGCAATACTTTATATGAATCGGGTTTAAACGGAATTGTTATTATAGTCCTCTTTGACAGCTTAGGGAATTTTATGTGAAGGGCTCTGTGGCGGTAAAAACATTTGGATTTAAAGTACAAATTACATTGACTGCATTTGACTCTTTCTGAAATGTTCATGCATTTGTGTTGCTTTACTGACTTTACCGTTACACAGCACTGGCAAATTTCGCATTTGTAGATCTTGAAAAGTGCGTCTTTCGTTTTTATTTGTACATTATCTGCGGATGATTTTTCTGACTTCAACATCATTTGCAAACCTCTGTTGAACGGATCGTCATTCACGTCATTAAACAGCACTTCTCTGTAGCTTTGGCGCGTGGTACGGCAAACTATTTGATGTTCTTTGAGACACACGTTCATGGAAAAATCGAGATGACATAGTTTACATTTATAACGGGGAGACCAACAATTTGGTCTTTCGAAGTGTTCTCCAACCATCGACGCCATGAGATATCCGTTGCAACGACCACATTTGTAAACAGTGTTCTCTACTGGCCCGTGCTGCTTTATCCTCATTCTTATATTTCTATCGCAGGCATAAATACTTTGCGACACAATTTGTTCGATCTGAGTTCGAGGAAGCGCCCCGAAAAGTTCAAACCAATAATCTGAGAACAAATTCAAGTAGTTGTACTTCAGTATATTGAAGTACTCCCTATTCAATGTTTCGTTTTCGTCGTGCATATCTTTGTGTTTATCGTAGCATGTACCGTCGAATCGCAAGTCGCATATTTCACAGTTAACAATCGTCATATCATAACTTTCCATTTTGTTGAAATGATCTTGCGAATGCTCAACCATTTTGTCGTACGAATCGCAAACGATATCGCACACTTCACACGAGTATAGTATGTTCCATTTGTTGGTCATCAATTTGTATTTTTTTAATAACACTGGCATCGGTGGTGATTTTTCGGACGAAGTGTTGCTTACGGAAGGTATACTAGGTTTTGGTATAGCGAGTTCTTTTTTAGCCAGATATCCTTTCGCTTTATTACTGAAGCTTCCCTTTTTTAACACATACTCATGAAAGGCAACGTGTAATGCATAGGCTGGTTCGCTAAACATGCCCTCGCAGTATTCGCAAATTTTGTAATTTTTATAGCAAACGTGCCCACTTCGTTTGTTTAAGTAATGTATTTTGCACTTCAAGCACTTCGGATAAGTTGGCATGGGATTTATAACCTTATTGCCCTGTACTCGTATGAAGGTGAAATCGAAAATTGTTGCATCTGACTTGTGCATCATCATGTCATGATATTTGGATGTGTAAAAAAGTCCACACTTTTTGCAGACTGTAGAGCTTTTGCGACCGCAATCACCACTAAGGTGGTAGATGTTCGTGCGAGAGGAACACCAATAGTTTTTGCATTTCTCACAATAATACATTATTTTCTCCTTTGGAAATCTCAATTGTTTAGTCACTGCGTTGTTATCAATTGAGATCTTACTTTTCTTAGAATCAAAGGCATTATATTCATCTGATATTTTTCTTTTATTTCCAATGGATAAAATTTCTTCATTTTCACTGTCTTCCTTTTCCAAAGGAACAAATTCAATCAAAATAAGTTTATTTGTATTGAAATCTTTTATTTTATGCAATTTCTTATGCATGTCCGTTGAAGAAACGTGTATGAGTATGTTGCAAATATTGCAAGGGGCAGACCTTGGCTGACTGCAGCCTTGCTTCACGTGAATCCAGAATTCTTGCTCACTATAATAAATTTCACATTTAGGGCACTGGCAAAGAGTTCGTCCATAGACATTATGGTCTGTCAAATGCACAACAAATCTATCGCTGACGATATGCTGACGTTCATGGATGGTTTTATCGCTAGATTTAAAACTCCTACCGCACGCATTGCAATCCCAAACATCTGTCTCTTTGACACACCTGTACGCATGGAATACAGCATCTGTGCAGTTTGTGAAATGTAATGGGCACTTATTACATTTGAACAAAACAGATTTTGGAACCGGTGGATTGACCACACCATTGTAAACGAATTTCTTTTTCTCTTTTGTAGATTTTTTCGTCAAAACTGGGACAGGGATTCTTTTAATCTTGGTGAAAATTTTGCGATTAACCATTTCTGGATGTTTCATTTTTTTATGGCGTTTCGCTGTGCTATAAGCAACGAACACTTCACTACATTTTAAGCATTTGAAATTTGGCCTCCGAATATCAAGAGAGTTTGCACTACCTATTTTTTGAATTAAATTATGCGTTATCTTAGGTTTTAATACTTTCGAAGATGTTGTTGATTTGCTTACGCCAGACTTTAAATTAAATTGTTGATGCTTTAACGCTACGTGCTTATTATGATATTTAGACATGGAAAATTTTATCCCACAAAACTTGCAAAAACCCGCAAATGGTACCATTTTTTTAGGATAAGTGCTCTTGCCGTGTTGTTTCAGCATATGACGTGAAAAAGACCGCCTAAAGTAACAGAAGCATATATCACATTGGTAGTATAAACGGTCTTTGCTCTCATCTGAACTGTCATTGTCTTCCTCTTCTTCTCCATGATTAGCCTCAACGTGTTGAAACAGTTCAGGTTCTGTATTGAAAATTCTATCGCACTTATCGCACGAAAATTTATTCATGGTCAAATTTTCATACAGATGTGCAATCAAAGCTGCTTTACTCGGGAATGTTTTGTTGCAATGATTGCAAAATTTCTCCTTTGAAGTTGATGGCTCACTCAATTTTGATTCCGTTGTAAAATGCAAATTCTTGGATGTGCTTTTCACAGCTTTGTTGGCTGATACATTAGCCATCACTGTTTTGGACGTATCACCGCTTTCATGATCATCACTCAAAGATACTAAGAAAGAATGAGTATCCATTTTGTGAGCGTCCAAGCAATTCATTGTTGGGAAAAGTATTTCGCAATCCTTACAGTAGCAGTTGCTACGCAGCAATCTAGGTCCCCAATCTTCAAGCATTACAACAGAACTATAAATGTCACGTGTTTCAGTTACTGGCGTAGTTTTACTGAAGCTGGCGTTAGGCTTACTACCTAATATGATGCAGGAGCCGTGCCTTTCGATCTCTTCATCGTGAGAATCTTCTGGCTCCTGTTTTATTTGGATGTCATCATATTCATAATCCATGTTAGCGTCATCATCAAAATGTTCCTCATTGAAATCATTATCTTCATAGTTAATCCGGTCTACAATGCGCTTGCTACCAAGTACGATATGGTTCTTGTGTATTGAATGCTTGTATTGCAATGAACTTTGTTTGCTTACCCGTGGTTCATCATAACTGTCAGTCTGCATATGATGATCTGAAATGAGAACAAAATTATTTTAACTTGAGATTTTATGTCTGTGAAATGAATGTGTGTGGCTACTGTTCTACAGCTTCTGACATGATAGATTCGGGCGGCCAAAGGGTCAGGAACTGCTCCTGGCTTGCTTTAGAGTTATAAAAATGTTTATCGGGTAACAGTATAGTTTATTATATGCAAGGTTGAGTCCTCCTGTTAGGTTTTAAATAAACTTGTGCCAACTCATTTCCAAATAAACAATGTGAACTTCAAAACAAAACAAATAAAAAACAATAAAGACAAGAAGGCGGCTAAGTATATGGCGGTCTCTTAACGCAGTTTTTAGCGACTACATACTTTCTCCTTTTAATAATAATAATAATATCTGGGACAAATCACACACGGTCATCTGGCCCCAAACTAGGATTCCCTGTATCTTGGCAACCAGAGACTGATATACATACACATATACTTTTAAATACATACATATATAGATATAATACACCCAAACTCAGAGCAAGCAATTCTGCTCATCATGAAATGAAATGAAATGAAATAATATTTATTCGAAGTAGGTATCTCTGTACACTTCACAGATCACAGATCACAGAAAAGTTTGCCCTGTGTGGGGATCGAACCCACGACTCTCGGATCAGAGGTCAGGATCGCTAACCACTAAGCCACCGAGTCAGTCAAACTTTACTTTATGGTTTAGTTAGTTCAGCGAAGGGCAATGTCTTATAGGAAATCTTGAATTTTTTTTTTGTAAAAGCAGTCTATTTAACATTTAATTAAAAATACTATTAACGAGTAAAACAACTTACTGTCCTCATCATCAGAGTCAGGCACTTCAACCTTGACCCTAGTCAGGTCCGGGAAGATGTTCCTGATTCGGGGATTGTCGAGGACATCGTGCTCCTCAATGTCTATGTCGTCCGCCATGGTAGTGGAACTGCTGAACAAAAAACCAAGGTTATTATGAATATTCATGAAACTTGGCTGGATGTTTTTTCCCCCCCAGAAAATTATATGTTAACACTAGCTTCCGCCCGCGACTTCGTCCACGTGGACTTCAGAATTGTGTCCAGAAAAAAAGAAAATGTTAAGATAGCGCCTTCTAGTGACGAAGTGGAAATTTTGAGTTTATAAGCATTCCTACGGGAACCCTAAGTTTTCCGGGATAAAAAGTCCCACGTGTTAGCCGAGTGCTTTATCTATCTACCTACCAAATTTCATCAAAATCCGTTCAGTAGTTTCGGCGTGAAAGCGGAACAAACAAACTGACAAACAAACAAACATCCGTACTTTCGCATTTATAATATTAGTAAGATAAAATGAGATGAAATGAGATTAACAACCAATGATGTCCCCACTGCTGGGGCACAGATTACTTATATCTCAGGACTCAGGACATATACATTGCACATATCCCATACGCGGGAGCCAAGCCCGGACCGGACTGATGGGTATTATATTATGTGGTAAGTGGCCAACTCCAGTGGCTGACGTTTTTAAACCGCCTATTACATGGCGGTGAAAAAACATAAATCACGACTAGGGCCTGCAATCGAATATTCGAATAATTCGAATATTCGCCTCATTTTAATATTCGAATAATGTTTACGAATATTCGAATATTCGATTATTTTTAAAGACATTTGAACTGACTAGTAAACGAATTTTATACAATATTTGATCCATAGTGGTAACGAGTTTATTTATTTCATCACATTAAATATTAAAAGACAATATTACAATTATTTTTAAAAAAATCTAAAAAAATGTTTTTAACATATCAAACACATCTTGCGTGAACGCACCCAAAAGAAGGATCGTGCGATTCCTGCGTGAGCGCTCGCCGTTATTCGGAAAGAAGAATGGCAAACTGCCATATATTAATTTACCTGGATTAAATTTGTTAAAGTATTTTCATTTGTTATATTTTCCAATAAGGACTACTTTTATGCATGTGATCTCAGAGAGTGATTGTTTCTATTTAGGTTACTGCCAAGTTAACAGAAATTGTTTAATTTTGTTTTCATTTCTTTATTTTAGATAATCAATCTTCTTCTTTTCGTGTGGAAGTGTCAGTTCCCTTATAATATATATAGGGTGACTTTAAATTAGTTCTTGATACAAAAGGATATGCATGTGCCCATGATAACAAACAACTTTCCCTAAGGCACCCATGGTCAAATCTCAAAAAAAGTTTTGGACCCTCCATACAAATCTGTCTACGGAAGGGCCAAATTAGTATGAAGAGTCCAAAAATTTTTCCGGTGCGCGGTCGCCACTCGAGAACTTGACTGCCCCAACGGCCATCTGTTCTACGAGCTATGTGCCCTAGCCACTGCCACTTAAGTCTAGCGATTCTGAGAGCAATGTCGGTGACTTTAGTTCTCTTACGTATCTCCTCATTTCTGATTCGATCACGTAGAGAAACACCAAGCGTAGCGCGCTCCACCCTTTGGGTGACTTTGAGCCTTCTTATGAGGCCCATAGTAAGCGACCATGTCTCGGATTCATATGTCATCACTGGCAACACACACTGGTCAAAGACTTTAGTCTTGAGACACTGCGGTATTTTGGACGTGACGATATTGCGAAGCTTCCCGAACGCTGCCCAGCCGAGTTGGATTCGGCGATTGATCTCTTTCTCGAAGTTGGACCTATCTAACTGGACTGTTTGTCCCAGGTGTACATACTCGTCAACAACTTCAAGTGTAGAGTCTCCAACCTTCAGAGGAGTGGGTGTAACACGGACGTTTAACATGATTTTCGTCTTATCCATGTTCATTTTAAGACCCACTTGTTGGGAGGCTTTACTGAGTCCTTCGAGCATCGCGCCTAGGTCCTCCAAGGTCTCAGCCATGATCACGATATCGTCAGCAAATCGAAGGTGAGTGATGTACTCGCCATTGATGTTAATGCCGAGTCCTCTCCAGTCCAGAAGCTTGAAAACATCTTCTAGTGCAGCGGTCAACAGTTTCGGAGATATAACATCTCCCTGTCTCACCCCACGCTGCAACCGGATAGGTTTTGAATTCTGATCCTGGAGGTGGACCGACATGGTGGCGTTTTCATACAAACACTTCAATATTTCGATGTATCGATAATCGATTTGGCACCGTTGGAGAGACTGCAACACAGCCCAGGTCTCGATCGAATCAAAGGCTTTCTCATAGTCCACAAACGCCAAGCATAGTGGCCGATTATACTCTTCGGTCTTCTGTATAATCTGCCACAGCGTATGTATGTGGTCTATGGTACTGAAGCCTTTTCGGAAACCGGCTTGTTCGGGAGGCTGGAAGTCGTCAAACCTGTGTGCGAGACGATTCGTAATGACTCTCGAAAACAGCTTGTAGACATGGCTCAGGAGTGAGATGGGTCTGTAATTGTTCAGCAGAGTCTTATCACCCTTCTTGAAGAAGAGCACCACCACACTCCTGTGCCATGGTGTAGGCGTTCGTCCCTCGAGCATGACGGAATTGAATAGCTTCTGAAGAGCTATAAGTACCGGTTCTCCACCTGCTTTCAGAAGCTCAGCTGTAATTCCATCATCACCCGGTGCCTTGTTGTTCTTAAGTTGTTTGAGAGCCATTCTTTTCTCGCACAGGCTGGCATCTGGGATATCTTCGGTATAGTGTCGGGTCAATCTGGCTCTCGGGTCTTCAGCTTGATTACTGACAGGTAAGCGTGTAGTCGTGTAACGTGCATAATTGTCCGTAGGACTTCTCAACCTCTTCAAACAGCTCAGGCTTGGACGACACGACTCTTCCATCCTCGGTCTTCAGCTTTGTCAGTTGGCTTTGACCAGCAGACATATCCCTTGCGAATACTTTTGACCCTTTATTACGCTCGATAGCCTCTTTAATACGATTTGTATTAAATTGACGTATATCGCGGGTCAAGGACTTGGGGATCTGTCGGTTTAGTCGCCGATACTGACAAGCATCTTCAGAGGATTTTAGAATCAGGCTTCGTCTTTCCTCCATGAGCTTGCTGGTGGGGTTTGAGATACGAGATGTTCTTTTTGAACGTCTGGTTTTGAAAGCTTTATTCTCAGCTGTTTGGACAATTTCCACGAACTTGTCGTTGTAATTGTCCACATTTTCGCATTCTCCTAGGCATTCGAAGCGGTTGTGCAACTCGAGCTGAAAGCTTTCGGGGTTTTGGAGTTGGATAGGCGCTGCTCGGAGCGTGGACTTCATCAGTCGACATCTTTCCAGCTTTAGTTTTAAATTCAATGTGCCTCTTACCATTCGGTGATCGCTTCCTGTCTTCAGCGAGTTGATCACAGAGACATCATTGTATATTTGCCTTTTTGTCGACAAGATGAAGTCAATCTCATTTTTTACTACACCATTGGGATGCAGCCATGTCCACTTGGCCTGTTTTGGCTTTTCAAAGAAAGAGTTCATCATAAAGAGGCCCTCCTCCATAAAGCCGGCCAGCAGCTGACCCCGCGCATTCCTTTCTCCGTATCCAAATTTCCCCACTCTCAGCTCGTTGTCACTTCATTTGCCTAGTTTCGCGTTGAAGTCCCCCATCACAACGGTGTAATGGGTCCTGGAGCTATGTAAGGCTCTGGAGATATCCTCATACATAGCCTCCACCTCGTCGTCGGGGTGTTCCGCGGTCGGTGCATATACCTGTATGACCTTCAGCGAATACCGTTTGGTGATTCTGAGTATAAGGTAAGCTACACTCGTCGAAACACTCTCGACCTGGACCACGTTGTTAACGAGGGACTTGTGGACAATAAACCCCACACCACCCTGGAACAGATGGTCGCCCTCCCGGAAATAGAGCAGGTTTCCGGACTTAAGGATCATGGTGTCCTCTCCCTCTCTTCGGACTTCACATAATCCTACAATGTCCCACCGTAGCCTGCTCAATTCCTCCTTCAGTTCAGCGAGTTTCTCGTCTGTTCGCAGTGTGCGCGTGTTTTATGTAGCCAGGGCCAAAGGTCTTAGTTTTTGGTAGCCTGGCCTCTGCCGGAGATTCTTCGCACCCCATGCCCCGCCGTTACCGTGACCGCTACCGGAGTCAGGAATAGCGGGGCTGCCGGGGACTAGGGGCCGTTTTTTAGGGTTTATATCCATGGGGGGAGTTGCCGTAATCGCCACGCTTGGCATACGGGTTGGCGATCGCAGTGTGGCGTGAGCCGAGATGGTATGCGGAAAAGACGCTGCTGCCCATCTTCCGGTTTATGGATCCCTTAGTCACCTTTTACGACACCCACGGGAAGAGATGGGGTTTATTAAGTTAAAACTAATTACCTTGTTTCTTTTATTTGAAGTAGGTAGTTGTTTGATTTTATAATTTTTTAACATGTTGTCGCAAATAAATATGATTGATTTTAGAAATTTTAATGAGTCTATTTTATCTAATTGCAAAATAGTGTCCTACCACGTAAAATCCTATTTAATTTGACTTTATATAACTTTTCGAATAATATTCGAATATTCGAATAACTCAGGCAAAAATATTCGAATATTCGAATACCAAAATTTTCGAATATTTGCATGCCCTAATCACGACATAATGGTGAAGTGTAAAAACATTTTTTTGTTATATTTATTAATGCACTTTTGTTCAGCCTAAGGGTATTAAATAGAACACCACACAGCTTTTGCTACTCCTTAAAATCCTTAAATTAATAAGTATCTATTTGTAAAATGTGTTTGAGGCATTACATTACACTAAATATTATTATTACACATTAATATTTCGTCGCAAGTACATTAATCCCAACAGGTACCTAATTCTGATCTCTGGTAATAAAGACAGACTTGGCCACCTTTAAAAATGAAATGACCACCGAACTAACCGAGTTGCGCAATAAGCGGACCAGACATTATTTGTAATAATGACAGTATTTTTACATCAGTATATTGACATTCCATCGTTTAGTATGTAGTCAGACCATCATTCCGACCACTACACTGTCAGTATAATGTCAGTATATACGGTGCTACTTTATTAGTGCCCGATATTTTAGTCAGTGCTTCTACTCCTGATTCTGATCAATTTTCCCCAAGGAACCCATAGTCAAATCGCAAAAAAATTTTTGGACTCTTCATACAGATCGATCAGCCGAGCGGCCAAATTAGTATGAAGTGTCCAAAAAATTTTTTGCGATTTGACTATGGGTTCCTTGGGGAAAGTTGATCAGAATCAGGAGTAGAAGCACTGACTAAAATATCGGGCACTAATAAAGTAGCACCTTATATTGTCATTACTTGAAAATACTGTCATTATTACTGATAGTGTCTGGTCCGCTTATTGCGCAACTCGTTTAGTTCGGTGGTCATTTAATTTTTAAAGGTGGCCAAGTCTGTCTTTATTACCAGAGATCACAATTTGGTACCTGTTGGGATTAATGTACTTGCGCCGAAAATTTCGTGATTCTAGAGCAAAAGGAAGTACCTCATAGGGTTTGACTGATGCCCTTGCGAGCGTCAAAATATGCGGCACAAACGGGCGCATCTTTTGAATGCGTTGACATTGAAGTTTGATTTTTTCAATGGTCCAAGGCATTGCGGGTCTGATATTTGATATTTATTTCAACTTGATACGTCCACGCGTTTATGAGAAAAAGGGTGTTGGCCAGAGTTGGCATGTTTAAAACACTGATAAAAAAAAACCTGTTTAACATTAATGTGTTTTAAACGATGAGATACGATTTGAGTAAAATAAAATAAAAAAAATAAGATTAAAATAAATAATAATTTGCTAACAAAAATTATTTATAAAGAAAAGGGATTAGGAAATGAAAACTAACTGACTGAAAGGTAAGGAGGAGGACAGTTCGTTAGACCAAGTTTTCCGTTTTGATCATCTTTTTATTTTTGACAGCCACTAAGTTGCAATCTTAGTTCGATTTTAAATATTTGACGGCGGACGCGATATCTGGATAATAGGCGACGTCGGCCGTTGTAACTCGATGTCAGGTTGGTTTCCATGATCATTAGGTTGTATAGGATCCATGGCATAGGTTATCGGGCAAGAAAACCAAGTAGTTATTGCACACAACACAGTTATTATTTCAAGAAGAAACATTAATCACTATTACAGCAGATATCCTTGCAAAGTCGAATGGATTAACGATTTCGTAGCGTAAGGTGTGCACAGCGCGGTGTCTGACAAGTGACTGACTTAAAAACTGAACGAACTACCGACAGCTGCGTGCGTCCCCACTCTACGATTTCGTCGCACGTGACAATCACGCCACCGTGACGTCACGCATCCATTCTCCCGCTACAATATCAATGAATTAAGTAACTTATAATATAATTTATTACAAATCTACGACACGGCCATACTGACATTCACACGTCCTCGTGTATTTGGGTACCTGAAACAAGGAAAATCTACTGGAACATATCTATGGCTCGGCCTTCCTGACCACATGGTCGTTTAATATCTAAGACGTATCGAAAGTATACCACAAAGTAAGGTTCCTTGCTAGTTAATCAATCATCATTATTAAACAAATCTTAACACACATGGCCCGGCTGCCTCCTGCAGCTTTAAGCATACTATTCTAGGCTAAATCGTTCCAAACGATGAAACCTTCAACTCTAGTCTCAACGAGACCCGGGCCCCCGCCACACCTCACGCCGCCCATTGCGCTCTGAACGACCACCAGGTGGACGCAGTTACAACTACGACTGAGATGCAGTGCGGCCAAATAGCCATGTTCTCAAATAGTGGTGGATGTACCTTCATCCGCTTCTTCAACTTCAGAATTATAGGTATCTAATTCGGTAGGAACCTGACTTTGAGGCATTCCTCGAATACGATCGTGTGCGTATTTGTAAGTCCTACTGCCAGTCAAAGACTTCAAAATATAACGATCGCCTTCTAGTAACTCTATTATTTTAAAAGGTCCCTTAAATTTCGGGTCCAGCTTAACTTGGTTTCGTTCTTCATTTTTAATTAAAACAAGATCTCCTACATTGAACTTTACTAATTTTGCTTTATTTTTGTCAAATCGTAATTTCTCGTACTTAGCACTCTTCTTAATATTCCGCACCGCATGTTCTCTCACTTCAACAATATTAACAATAGTGTCATCGTGATCAACAGTTAAAAGGTTAAGAGGTCTTGCAACTTTACCAATGAGAAGCTCCAATGGACTTGCTTTTGTAACACGGTTTACCGTGCAATTTAACGCTAACTGAACGTCCTCCAATGCATCCTGCCAGGACCTTTCGGACGATTCAACAGAGGTTAACATACTTTTTAAGGTACTCATCACCCTTTCCACCTGCCCATTTGCACGACAAGAACCTGTAGCAATTAAATGCAGAGCGATACCGTGAGACTCACAAAAATCTTTGAAATTTTTGCTTGCAAAGCAGCGACCTTGATCAGCTATTACGCGAACGGGTTTACCAAAGAGGGAAATAACAGATTTCAGAGATTTAATCGAATTTACTGCATCTATACGGAGGGTATGATACATTAGCACAAATTTAGTAAAGGCGTCTATGAAGACTATCACGTATTCTTTCTGGTAATTTTTTCCACTAAGTTTTCCAGTAATATCAACGTGGACTGTATGCCATGGCACACTTATCTTTGGAATTGGATGTAGTTCAGCCTGCACTCTGCCTGAATTAGATTTAGAAACTTTGCAGGTAATACAGTTATCCACAAATTTGCGGACATATTTGGACAAATGTTCGAACCAATAGTGCTCATAAATTTTCTCAAGTGTCTTTTCCCAGCCAAGGTGCATAACCGCCTCATGAACGTGGTTTACAACGGACCAGCGGAAAGCTCGAGGTACAATGGGTAAGCAGCGCGTACGATTGTTTCTTTGGACTTTTCGGTGTAAGATCCCGGAACGCAGTTCGTAAGTACTTGCAATGTCAGAAGGCAGTTGATTGTTTTTGAGCATAGTCACAGTGGACTGAAGTTCTTCATCGCGCAGTTGCTCTGCTAATAACCAGTTTTCAGACAAACATGCAAGATCAACGCGTTTCTGCTCAGTCTTTTGAATAGGATTTTTCATTGCATCAGGAAGGGGGTTACGAGATAGGAAGTCCACGTGATTCATCCGCCTTCCCTCTCTGTAGACAACATCAAAATCGAAGGCTTGCAGATAGGCCCACCATCGGTGAACTCTGGGAGTTAATTGAACCTTATCACGCGAAGCTTTTAGTGAATTGCAATCAGTAACGACAGTGAAGTGTCTACCATGTAAATAATGTCTAAAGTTCATCACAGCATTATAAACCGCGAGAGTTTCCAATTCATATGAATGATATTTAGACTCTGCTTTAGAGGTCCGCTTACTGAAATATTCTACAACGTGTAACTGGTCATTATCCTTTTGAAAAAGTATTCCGCCATAACCCTCTGCACTGGCATCTGTATGCAACTCAACTGGGAGATTAGGATTGAAAATCATTAGAACTGGTTTACTTGTGATAACTGATATTATGTGCTGTCTTATTTTTTCATGTTCTGATTTCCATGTAAACGATTTGCCAGACATCAGCAGAAACAGAGGGGCCATAATCTTTGAGAACATAGCTACAAATTTTCTAAAATAAGAAGCCAATCCTATAAACTGTCTAAGCTGGTGAACATTTTCAGGAGGCGGTAGTTTAGTGAGGGCCTCAGTCTTTCTGGGATTAGGTCTTACTTCCCCAGCGGTGATGTCATATCCTAGGAATTGGACTCTGCGCTTTAGAAAAGAACACTTTTTAATGTTCAGGGAAAAACCAGCTTTGGTTAAGGAGTTTAGAACTTCACGCAATCTCTCAAAGCCTTCATTTACATCATGAGAAGGAATTAAAATATCGTCCATATAAAGGATCGCATATGAATGCACTAAGTCACCTAAGGCATTAGATACAGCCCGCTGAAAAACACTGGGCGCGTTACGCAACCCAAAGGGCATTGTTAAGAACTCATACTGCCCATCGGGCGTGACAAATGCGGTACGCTCAACGCTCTCGGGGTTCACTGGTATTTGATTGAAACCACTTAAACAATCGAGGCAGGTATAGTAGTTGGCCCCCGAAAGCCTTGCAATTTGATCTGATATTAATGGCAAAGGGAACCTGTCAGGCACCGTGTTTTTGTTAAGTTCGCGGTAATCCACACACATGCGATCAGTGCCATCCTTCTTTTTGACTAATAAAATGGGGCTTGCGAACGGAGAACTACTGGGACGAATTATTTTAGCTTTCAGTAACTCATTTACTTTTTGGTGCACGACTTGTCTTTCATCAGGGCTGAGTCTATAGGGCCTACGTTGAACAGTTCGATTTGGATCAACAAGACGAATATTTAATTCACCTGTCGTAACACGGGTCTGCGGTAAACCTTCAGCAAAAGTATGGGAGAACTCATTCAATAGGGAGGTTAACTGTTGCTTACATTCGTTTGGTATATCTGTATCGACATTCTCGAAATCAATTAAGGTGATAGAGAGATAGAGAGAGAGAGATAGAGATATATTTATTTAACAGACAGTAAACAACACAAAACAAATTACAACAAGGAAAAAAGAGAAACAAGCACAGTTAGAAAATAAACACAAAACAAACATAAACAAGTTAACATATTTCTTATAAGTAAGTAATACTAATACATAAAACATCATTGTCTGTTAAATTGGCACCGACTCAGCATATATCATAGGTATACAAAGTATACCTACGACGCTGTTATTCTGCCGGCACCGAGGTAGGAGTGTCGCGCGCGTCTCAACAGGGCAAACAAAAACAAGAAAGATAGACAGTTAAGGCCAAGTTGGTTAAAAGAAGCGGAAAAAAAAGAAAAAAGAGGAAATATAGAAATAAACAGAACATTGTTTACTTACGTGTTTACGTGCTTACCTAATAATACTAATGTAATATAAAGTACTAAGTACTATAAGGTGGGTACTTTACAAAAATCTACATTTTTACATTTAGAAATATTGAGGTTAGTTTCCGTCAAATTAATAGAGATACCTTTCGTTAATATTTCGCGTCCTATCATCAAGTCATATTTTAAACAGTTGTCGGGTAGAACATGAAATAAAATTGACAAGTTATTCCCATCAATCTTTACGTCACTCAATATCTGTTCCGTGCAATTAACATTCGAATTTCCTATGCCGGTTATGTTAATCGTTGTATTAAAATGGGTCCCGGTAAATTTACGTGATATACTTTCTTTAATGAGAGAACATTCGGCGCCAGAATCAAAATAAAATGGGTACGACTCACCAGATTGCTCCAAATGCCCAGAAACTCCTCGAACCTCGCAGCTGTCCACACGGCGTTGTGTTATCGAAGGTACTCCAGTCGCTTCCATGGTGCTACTGCTATTTGCGCCGCGTTTCGTGCAGCGAGAGGCAATATGGCCCTTTTCGCCACAACAAAAACAAACGATGGATTTCTTCCCGTCCGTGGTGTTTGATGGTGTCGTCGTACTTGTGATCGTAGGCTTACTGGTCTGGTTTATGTGAACTTTTCTGAAGCGGCATTCAATGGCCTTGTGGCCAACTTTTCCACAGTGATGACATGTAAATGGTGTTGATTTAAAACGCTTTACATCCGGTTCCACAGTGTATCGATCGTTTTGTTTACGTTTCATGCTTGAAAAAGATTTCATTTCTTGCAAAAGTTTACCTCTTGTTTTGATCTCTGTTGTGTAGGCTAAACGATGCAATCGAGGGTCAAACTGTGAAGTATGAGCGAGTACATAAGATATAGCGATTTCTTCAGTCGTCGAGTCTTTCCATTTGTTAACAACAGACGTCATTAATCGGCTAGCATATGCTGCCAGACATTCACCTTCCTTTGGACGACCATTGTTGATATTAATTAGTGTAGCGGCGACGGTTTCAGTGCAGTCATATCGGGCCAGGAACAAATCCTTAAAGTGTGGCCATGTCATCCCAGTGTATGAGACTTGAGAAAGCCATGAAGAAGCACTACCTTTGAATGATTTGCTGAGAGCGATGATCAGGGCTCCTCCTTCCAATGGTCGTTCGGCCAAACAAATGTCGACAGTTGTGCTCCAGGCGCGAGGATCCGCGTCATTTACGTCAGGGTTGAACTCTGGTAGCGTAATCACAGAAAGGTGCGGTGATTTTACAGCTTCTATTAACTGCATCATACTCCGTTGCTGAAGTTCAAACATCATTTTCCAGTGGTTTTCTGTAGAAGTGGTGGTTTGTTGTGCCCGAGTCAATCCCACTTCTGATGACGGCGGACGCGATATCTGGATAATAGGCGACGTCGGCCGTTGTAACTCGATGTCAGGTTGGTTTCCATGATCATTAGGTTGTATAGGATCCATGGCATAGGTTATCGGGCAAGAAAACCAAGTAGTTATTGCACACAACACAGTTATTATTTCAAGAAGAAACATTAATCACTATTACAGCAGATATCCTTGCAAAGTCGAATGGATTAACGATTTCGTAGCGTAAGGTGTGCACAGCGCGGTGTCTGACAAGTGACTGACTTAAAAACTGAACGAACTACCGACAGCTGCGTGCGTCCCCACTCTACGATTTCGTCGCACGTGACAATCACGCCACCGTGACGTCACGCATCCATTCTCCCGCTACAATATCAATGAATTAAGTAACTTATAATATAATTTATTACAAATCTACGACATATTCATTTTTGTCACCTACAACAATACAACCAGAAGGTAGTACCTAGGTGATTTAGAGTAAGTTTAACACACATACAGGATGTAGCAAAATAGGTTCAGATCCATTAACTGGGGTTTCTACTCCATACTGAACAACTTTTGTTCTACGATTTTTCTATAAATTCAAAAAAAAAATTCGGACTTCCCATACAAATTTTGCAAGTTTGAGCAGTTGAGCAGTAAATTGACAATGACAACGCAAAAAATATGCGCAAAAAACAACCGGCTTCAGTCGTAACTATTAACTAAGTCCATTTCTTGAAAACGACTGAACCGATTTTGATAAAGCTTGCACTGTTCCCTAAGTTGAAATATAATATAATTAATCCACTAAAAAAAGAATCATTGCAATCCAAATTCTAGTTTTTGAGAAATGCGTGGACAAACATATACCTAGTTCATTCCAACCAAAAAAGCAAAAGGTAAACAAACGTAGTATGCAGATGACATTGACACGTGTCAGTTCCATAGTAAGTTTGTTTACGTTTTGCTTTTTTTTTATTGGAATGAAGTATGTGTGAGTCGAATTGATAACCTCCTTTTTTTGAAGTCGGTTAAAAGTCCAAATTTTTTTTGGAGTTTTCAGCTAAGTTGTAGAACAAAAGTTGTTCAGTATGATGAGTCAGCCTCAGTTAATTAACGGGTCTCTCACCTATTGTTACACACGGTATAGGTAAAATCTCGTCGTGATCGTGAGGCGAGGGGAATCACCTACAGAAATAGAGTTATTCCCACAAAATATCAGGAGATCCCCTCATAGAGGCGTATCTGATTGAAACCCACAATATGTGACTAATAAAACATTCCGTAGGTAATTTGTGTTTTAAACAGTTTAAAGTGTTCAAAATAGACGAAAAAAAATTGTTTTTAAACATTTTAAACACGTTTAAAACATTTTGAACTGTTTTTTTTTACAAATTAAAAAAAAATAAGTTTTTTTTCCAACCCTGGTCTTGACAGACAGACAGACGGACGGATGGATGGACCACGAAGTGATCCTATAAGGGTTCCTTTTTTTCATTTTGAGTACGGAAGATCGGATCAACGAACATACCACGGATTAGATGGAACATACGATCTGGCGATTTTAGGTTCGGATCGAAAACCATGCGACTAAACGGCTAGGGTTCGGAAACTGGTTTTTGAAAAACCGGTTTCGGTCATTGACCCCGATATCGAAATAATTGTGGTTAAGGTTTCGTTCAGGTTTTGGTTACCGGTATATATAACCGGTTTAACCAGAACCGATATTTTTTCGTTCGAACGGAATTAACCGGTTAATTTGAAGAATATGCGACGTTGTAGGTATGTTTGCCGCGTGCGATCAGTTGAAAGCGTGCGAGAAAGTGAGCAGAAAACTCGGGCAGTGGCACCCGAGCGACGCGCCTGAACTTGACTAAGTTTGGTTTAAATTTTAACCGGTTAATTTCGTTCTTATTTCGGTTACAAAACCGCTCCCTGATTAACCGATATTTTATTCAAATTTACCGGTTAAGCTGGAAACCGGGTTTAACCTGAACGGAATCGTTAACCGAAATTCGAACGAAATTAACCGGTATTTGTTAACCGGTTCCGAACCTTGCATACGGCGGATCGCGATAGAAAATCGAATCGCATGGATTGAATCTATTAGTTTACTTGTATGCCATGACGACTGCTACACTGGTAAGAAATTGAGACTTATTTAGTTTAAATGTAAACTCACACTTAAATGTTCACCACAGTATAAGGACATTATACAATATGAACACTTCCTGCCGCTCTCTGAAGGCTACCTCACCCCCCCTGTGTGACCGCTAAGTGACCAGTTGTCAAGAGATTGGCAAACAATTTTATTTTCATAAGGAGAGAAGTAAAGAAGTCTCACGTTTATGTTCATATCTGTCGTTATAAGTTCTACTGTTTTCGGAAATATCAATAACTAAAAACGTCAACGTGACAGAAATAAGTGTAACCTACGACAAGGCGGTATGTCCAAGGAGCCTAGCCTAAGCAGTCCTAGACTCTCATACACGCATCGACACGTGTACAGACACGAAGAAATGTCAAATTTAAAGGTATGGTTTAATACCGCAATATTTGTATGAAGTGTGATGTTCACTTAACACGGGTGTGATGTTCACTTAACACGCGTTGTAAGGGACCTAGGTATTTAACAACCGGGTAAGCGTAAAGGCGTTTCATGTTTCTACCTTCTTCGAAATATAAATCGGCGCTAACCCAACCCGGGCGATACGCTGTACCTATTATTAGCTTAAGAGAATTGACGAAAAACGACTCCACATATTTTGTTCTACAGTTCTATAAACAGGATATTGAAGCGAACGTGCTTTTAATTTAGTACATAGCGACTCCACCGCCACAGCCGCCGCGTCGTCGTAGGGCCGCCAAGTGAGGCACACTTCTAAGGCGGTACCCATAAAAAAATATATATACTTGATTCTGAGTAACTCCTTAAAATTTAAAACACACTTTTTTTAACACCCGTTTCGTTTCGTTTCTGTGGCTCACTGACGAGAAGCTCTTTTGCAAGATGTCAGGGTTTACGGGATCATGGGCGGGATTGCAACATCCGAAGTAAATGACTCAGGCACTGTGACAGTATCCAGTATCCAGCCGGGTCCTGAGGGTACGTGGGAGTCACAGCCTCCGGTTCCGAGGTCGTTTACTGGGCCCTGCCAGCAGCGCAGCGCCGGAGACCGTTCATCTGGGAACGCGGCAGCTTTCGGCCATTTGGCCCAATGCCACTGAGATCTGCCCAGGACACCAGTGGCCACGTAGATAGGATAGGGAATGTAGAAGGCCTTTGCGGTCAGGATGGGCGGAGGGGAAAGGATAGTAGAGCCAACAAGTATACTAGCAATGAGTCAGCATGAGGAAGATAGATACTATACTTAGTGTGTAGTAAATACAGGGGAGGAGCATTGGTGTGCGTTACCCCAGCCAGAAAATGTCGAATATATAATTGAAAACAATGTCAGTATTATTGAAAGTGTCTGGTCCGCTTAACAATTAAATATTATAGCTCGGGGTAGGAGTTTATTTTTCACTCAAACGATAATGTACGCGTCTGTATCTTATTTGTGAGATTATTATACTACACATTTTAAAAGATAAGCATAATGTACTGCGCGGCCGCTTTTCTGTGACCATCTTAATTTGGTCGGGTTACCGCGGTCATGCACTTCACAATGTCTTTTTTTCGGTTATCTCGTTAATTATTAAATGTAGAACGCTGAAATTTTAAAGTTACGATTTTGAACTAGGCAACTAATAGATGACATAACATTCAGTTAAAAAAACCACAAGAAACTCTGTCAATCGGCGATCAAACAACTCCACTGCGTATCGTGGCCCCAACTGAATTAAATTTCATCATAACTAATTAATTACTTACAGTATACTTATAAAAATTCACAAACATTTGAAGGCAGCTTTAAGCTACAAAATAACGTTTTTAGTGAGTCTTAAAAGCTCTTATTCGTCATGCTAGGACCTTTTAAAGAAAAATTCTATTTATTTATATAACTTTTAAACGGTACATTATTGTTGTTTTTTTATTGATGAACAAATTAGAACTAATTCATAAGAAGTGGTATACGAAAAATTATAAATGTGCGCTTAACCATTTCAGAGATCCAGCAAACCTGCAAACGATACTCCAGCCGGAATATGAATAACTTCGCAACCGTAAAACGTATCAGTACAAATTAAGTCGCAACATTTACTTCGTCTAGACTACTAATTATTTAGCAAATTTTTATTTCAATATACCCAAAAACTCAAAAATAGTCTGGCTGGTGTAACGTTACCGCAGCCAGATATGTTTTTGGCAAATAACTAAAAAACTATCAGCAGAACAAATTCAAAAATATGCGCAACAATTACAGAAGCTGGACAACTAATTATCTATTACACTCGAATGACGATATTCGACATTTTCTGGCTAGGGTAACGCACACGGAGCATTGACTGCTTTCTTTCTCGAGTGTTAGCTTCGGTCTTCTGAGGTTTCTTGATCCGTTTCCCGTGCTGTCTGGTTCTGATTCAGTGTCCGTTTCTGGTAGTTTGTAAAGTTGTTTAGCCTGGTTATCTCTTCCCACGTGAGTATCAAGAAAAAAAAGAGCTCGTCACGCGATGATTATTACTTTCAGTGTTGGTTTTGCGCTCGCGTGGCGTTTTTGTGCTGGTATCTGCGTCGGTCATATTCAGGTTTCTCTTTGTTTCTTCAATTTTTCGTGGTCCGTGGTTGCTTGATCCGTCGTTAAATTTCTCTTTTGTCTCATATTAGTTCTTCCAATTAGGGGTTTCGTTGAAAACACTTTTTGCTATTTAATTTGTTCCAGAATTTTTACGTTAGCAAATACTTTAAAAATTTATATTTTAACGGTAATAAACTATCCATACTCCGCACAAGTCCTCAGATTACTCTATTCTTTCGACAGAGTAGCGGAGTCCTATACTATAACATCACATTTGGATTACGCACTCAACAAAATCAAATACACTTTAAAGTTCACACATAAATCAATTATAGACACGAAAAAACCATTCCAACAAATTCAAAAAGTCCCGAACCAATTCCTACATAGTAGTAGGTGTTGCCCGAAACCACTATTTTTTGCGACAGGCCAAACTTATGGCGCCATTCAATGATTACCAGATGTGAGAGGCACTTGTTGAGGACTGCCTTCATGAAAGGGACGGTCGAAAGGTACTGCGTTTCGGTAACGATCCAAAAACGACTGGGTATTTATTTTTCGGTATCCTATTGTTTTTTGCCTACCAGTTCCTGGTATTTTATATTAGGCTCAGGTGTGACGAACTCTACAGTTAGTGCGCTAGACTAGCGCCGCTAGTAGTTTGATAATACAATCTATTCCGGACGGTATGCACCCAAAATCTGCCATTTAGGGTATAGGATATTAATCATGAAATTTGGCAACAAGCAATGCTTATAGCACAAGTAAAGTGAAAAGTTCATTTTTTTTGTTACATCACAAAAAAAATGTGATGTAACAAAAAAAATTTGGTTTGCGGACTTTTCCCTTTACTTGTGCTATATGACATTGCTTCCTGCCAAATTTCATGATTCTAGGTATACGGAAAGAAGTATAGGTTGTGATTCCCATGCGAGTGTCCAAATATGCGGCATAAATGACCGTATCTCTTGATTGCATTGGCATAGAAGTTTGATTTTTTCACAGCTTCAAGGGATTGCAGGCCTGAGTATTTAATATAAATTTCAACTTGATACGTCTACGCGTTCCTGAGAAAACGGGTCTTGACAGACATACAAACGGACAGACAGACGGACGGACAACAAAGTGATCCTATAAGGGTTCCTTTTTTCCTTTTGAGGTACGGAACCCTAAAAATGCTTCATATCTAGCTTCACCGGTAGGTACCAGTGCGTGTAGTATCTAATATTAAGATGTGACGCACTCCACAGGTAATGCGTTCAAAATTTAATTATCCGAACGGTATGTACTTAAAATGTGCCATTAATGTATATGTATGAAGAGCAACTAGTCTGTTTTATGGTAAAAAAAAACCCGCTTCATATCTAGCTTAACAGTACATTTAAGAAAAATAAAGGATCCATCAATAATGCTATTGCCACAGAGTTATTCTAAGGATGCGCAAGCCAAACGCTCGGGCGTGAGGGAGGAGCCCTCAATAGACGTAAAAAAAGCATGTACTGCTTGGGCCTGTCAGGAAATTCTTTGTACAGGTGTAAAAAAAAGTGCGTTGGAGTCTCGTTAAAGCAGCCGTGGGGAACAGACAATCGTCACACATGTGGTCACCGTGGACCCCTGTGACCCAAGCCGTACTTTTGTTTCGAGTTTTTTACGTCTATTGAGAGCTCCTCCCTCACGCCCGAGCGTTTGGATTGCGCATCCTTAGAATAACTCGATTCGTTTCGATCTTAGTACAGTCTTCATGACACTTCAAAGATGAACCTGCTGGTGCTATTCTAGCTAAAATCTAGCCAGTAATGGTGATTCTGATTGCCCTTGCGTACAGGCTTATGACCAGAGATTGAATATTCGAATGCATATTTATTACCTGAAGTTAAGACGTTGGCACTTATGCAAAGAACTTTTTTATCAAAAAATTATCAATTTTCGGTGTGTACAACCGATTAGCAGAATAACTATTAAAATTTTTGAAAGATTCACGTAAAAAACTAAATACTCGAACATGCCGTTCGTGCGAAATCCGACATTGCGATAGCTGCTGCTTCTTCTGGAAAAGCGGTTCATTCAGCGATAAAATTGCCGTTAAACCTTTGAAAATATTTAACAACCGACATGTAACTTTGCGAAACACTCCGCAATGGCCAAAGTTTTAAAAGCGTCTAAAATCATAATCTGGGACCTGAGTCTGGGACAATAGATGGGTTTTTGCCCGGGCATTTTTGGGCATTTTGAATAAATGCCCAATAAACGTCCATTTGCGCCATACAAATTGGGCATTTATTGGGCATAAATGGACGTTTATTGGGCATTTACTCAAAACTGCCCGGGCAAAAACCCATCTCTGTCTGGGACCAATGCACAATGGCGCACAAACGAGCATTAGAAGCACTTGACCGAACATTGAAAGATCGCAAATGACTCAAGATATTTTGGAGGCGCAATGATTTTACTGTCTGGCGATTTCCGCCAAACACAGGCAGTGTTTGGCAGTCATTCCAAGATCAATAAAGATGTGGATGACCTAAGCTTTGTAATTCAGAATCAAATCGTTGGTATTCTGCATTCATCCAAATCTATTGACTGTGTAACAAATTAATACGTTAATTAAAATCATAAATTAAGTTAAGCTAAAATACGTAAATTATGCATCTGATTATCTCTTTCTACTCTCTAAGAACAGAACAGAAACAAATGGGAAACGAGGAGGCCTATGCCAAAGGGCCCACAGACAAGAATTTTTATTTATTTGTAAACATTTAAAAAACAAATAAACACAAGTGCCGTGATATTGCATCAGCTCACAGAGTTGCTAGTGTATCAACTAATAATACCGTGGCTGGCATGAACATGTTGATATCCTGTTTTTCTTTTATATGGAAAAAAAATACATAAAAAAATATGTAATTAAGTGCATTGTTCATAAGGGGATATCTCAAATATTTGACAGGACAAATCAAACTTTAAAATTGCTACCATGTTTTGGACATATCAATATACAGATTGTTAAAAAAAGTGTGTTTGAAATTTAAAGGGGTTACTCGGAATCAAGTACCCAGGAAAAATATTGAAAAAATCCGCTATTAAATTTTTTTTTCAGATTCTCATACTTAATCTGAATAGTGAATTGAGAATTTGTATGAAAAACTGAAAAAAAAATTTTTTTTATATTTTTCCTGGATCCTATACTTGATTCTGAGTAACCCCTTAAAATTTCAAACACACTTTTTTAACACCTGTATTCACGTCAGGCATGGAATAATAATAATAATTTTGTAAATTGGAACTTATTTGTCTGAATAAAAGGCTAAACTTCTAAGGGTGAAATGTCGACGACGAAGGTTGGCTTCCAGTCCTGCGAGACTGGCAGCTCATTATAAATAGTTTTTGTACATATTAAAGTAGAAGTAAGCAAATTCAAAATTGCTATGACGTACTTTGGCAGTTCTTTTTCTAGTATAGTAAGTGGTGGTTGTGTTTATATGTATATTTATCTTTTTACCTTTATTATAGCCTAAACCTGAGAACGAGTTTCCTTTAAACCAGCCCCTTTAACCCTATAGTTCACATTTTTGGTCTCGTGACCAGTTGTCAAGAGATTGGCAAACCAAAGACAATAGTAGAGAAGTCACATTATTAAAAATGTCTACTGTAAAAGTCTGTTGTTTAAATTCATACCTGTCATTAAAAGTTTTACTGTTTCCGGAAATATCAATAACCAAAAAACATCAACATTGCAAAAAGAAGTGTAACCTACGACAAGGAGGTATAACCAAGAAGGCTTAGCCTAAGCAGCCCTAGATACTCACACACATATTAACACGTGTATAGACATGAAGTATCAAATTTATATTTAGCAAACAATAACGCGATATTTGTATGAAGTGTCCGGGGTGTAGTGTGGAGTATGTCCTAACATTCCCAAGTTATGGGAAGAGAGCCGTGCCCCTTCAGTGGAGAAGATATGGGTTGTTAACTAAATTCTAAAACTTACGGCGACTGCGTCTAATATCGCGATGGAGAAAGTGGACACACAAAATTGAATAAGGTCACTTGTAAAGCGATTTTATAAAAATGTTAAGTAATACCACCCTATTTGTTTAATACGACACCCGAAAAGGTTTTAGTCCTCAATAAACTGAAACTGAATTGATTTGATTTGCGTAAAACCTGAAGTAAAATACGTAACCTACTACAATGAAGAATAAGAAATGGGTATACGGTAGAAAAATTAAAATATCAACTTACCAATCAAACTTTGTAGACCTCCTATTTGCAACGTTCTTCCAACATATTGTAAATACCGTAAATGTTTTAAATCACTGTAGTTTACAGTAAAATATACAAGAAATGTGAAAGAAATTGCAACGGATTTACAAAACCAGCTGAGGGCATGCATTACCATAGATTGTAAAAACATTAATTGACAACGTACAAGTGGTGTTGTTATTAAGCATTTTCTAATTCCTCTTTACAAATAAAAACCAATCAACACACCATGCGATCCTTTTTAGGGTTCCGTAGCCAAATGGCAAAAAACGGAACCCTTATGGATTCGTCATGTCTGTCTGTCTGTCTGTCTGTCCGTCCGTATGTCACAGCCACTTTTTTCCGAAACTATAGAATAGAATAGAATATTTTATTTGCTTTTAAACAAGGTACATTGGTGAGATCTTAGATATAAAATTATAGATTCTCTTGTTTAGCTATATAAATGAAAGCATGCAAATATTTATCAACACAAAATATTACAAATTCTCAGTACAAATCAATTAGTTTACATGTCATAGATAATTATACACATTAACATTGTTTATGTTTCAAAAAATCGTCAACCGTATAGAACATGTTTTGAAGAAGCCACTCATGCAGTGCTACTTTAAATTTCATAAATGGCAGTTCCTGAATTGAACGCGGTATTTTATTAAATATTGTGTGGCCCATCCAGTAACAATTTTTTTTAAATCGTGTCGTTTTTGGAATCTCATCAATAACTAGCCTAGTAGGGTCCCTCCTATTTCTAACAGATACTTCTCTAATCTGCCTATAAAATTCGTGTTGGTTTTGTTTGACAAATTTTGCCATTTCCATAATATATAAACAAGCCAACGGTAGTATACTTAAACTTCTAAATAGGGGACTGGATGGTACATCTTGTGCAACATTGAATATTGCACGGATACATTTCTTCTGAGCGATGAAAACTTTTTTTACATTTGTGCTATTTCCCCATATTATGAGTCCATATCGAAGGACCGATTCCACGTAGGCATAATATGCCGTCACAGCAGTGTGTCTAGTGGCTACCTTCGTTAATTTGTACAGGGCATAACTAAAACTATTTACTTTAGCACATACCTTTTCTATCTGTTCTTTCCAGTCAAGTTTCTCGTCAATTATCGTACCTAGAAACTTAACCTTAGTATCCCCCCTAAGAGTTTGTCCGTTACAAGAAATATTTAATAAATAAGAATTATGATTATTAAAATGAATAAATGTCGATTTATCTACATTAATACGCAAATTATTATTACATAACCATTTATATATTAGATTGATAGTCTTGTTGATGTCATCTTCATGGTAATTTAATGTCAATTTATTATTAGTTGTCACTATTACTGAGATATCGTCCGCAAAAAGTATAGTCCTATGTTTAATTATGTCAGGTAAATCATTTATATACACCAAGAATAACAGAGGACCGAGAACACTGCCTTGTGGTACCCCGTATGTGGTTTGCCTATACTCCGACCTGTATGCCTCGGTTGTGAATTTTTTATTAAGTTTGATCACTTCTACACATTGCCGTCTGTCTTTTAGGTACGTAGATATCCATCTCTGAGCTGGACCCCTAATACCACATCGCTCCAGTTTTGTCAGAAGCTGTTCATGTGAGACGAAATCGAATGCTTTTGATAGGTCGAAAAAGAGAACAGTAGTATAAGACTTCGCATTAGTATTTATAAGTACTTCTCTTACTAAGTTGAAAGTGGCTAAAGTATAAGAACTATAAAGTGCTACTTTATTAGTGCCCGATATTTAATTCAGTGCTTCTACTCCTGATTCTGATCAACTTTCCCCAAGGAACCCATAGTCAAATCGCAAAAAAAATTTTGGACTCTTCATACAAATCGATCAGCCGAGCGGCCAAATTAGTATGAAGAGTCCAAAAAATTTTTTGTGATTCGTCTATGGGTTCCTTGGGGAAAGTTGATCACAATCAGGAGTAGAAGCACTGACTAAAATATCGGGCACTAATAAAGTAGCACCTTATATACTGTTGAAACTTGGTAAGTAGATGTATTCTGTGAACCGCATTAAGATTTTCACACAAAAAAACCACGAAATTTTGGGGGTCCCCCATACTTAGAACTGAAACTCAAAAATTTTTTTTCATCAACCTATACGTGTGGGGTATCTATGGATAGGTCTTCAAAAATGATATTAAGGTTTCTAATATCATTTTTTTCTGAACCGAATAGTTTGCGCGAGAGACACTTCCAAAGTGGTAAAATGTGTCCCCCCCCCCCTGTAACTTCTAAAATAAGAGAATGATAAAACTAGAAAAAATATATGATATATATTACCATGCAAACTTCCACTGAAAATTGGTTTGAACGAGATCTAGTAAGTAGTTTTTTTTAATATGTCATAAATCGTAAACCGCAAATTACCTTTGATACAATCAACTCAATTATAAAAAATATAGAGTTCAAGACATGTGTGATTATGAATTTATACGGAACCCTCCCTCGGTGCGCGAGTCCGACTCGCACTTGACCGGTTTTTTTTAAATAGATAGACTCGATAAAATTAGCTTTCTTTGTAATGGGAGAGAGGGATGTAGAAATGAAAATAATAAGGAATATTTTATCTAAAAACAAAGCATTAGGGTGATAAATCAAGGGTCTAATCAGATCAATATAGCACTTCCCGCTCATCTTTGTTCACCCCAATGCAACCCGTGAAAACCAATGAAATCAGCAACTTTTCCTAACTCGTTGACCTATAAAGGCAAAAGCCACGAAATTTTCTTAAAATGGCAAAACTAAGTCATGAACATAGACAATTTTCTTTTTTTACTGCTCCTCCGACACCAAGCGGTGCACGTAGGCTGTAAACAGACAACGCCTTGCTTGCCAAGGTGGTCACACACGTCACACGGAAGCTATAGGTACTGAGATAGGGATATTTCATCTTATGATATCTGTAGAGTGCAGATACTGATAGTATAGCAAGTTAAGAGCTAAGTATAAATAGCGCCGATAGCGCCCCTCCCTGAACGGTCAACCGGGTTCAAACATGAAGTTGGAGTTGGACGACTTGTTTGTTTGACGTACGTATGTACTAGGTACATTTTTTTTTTTTTGTTTGGTTCTTTCCTGCTTTTGCAAGGAAAAGGCAAAGGCTTCTCTGGCCATACAGCCTATTCTTACGTAGTTTGCTCTTCTCTAAATATTTTTCTTCTAAAAATAAAGTATTCTGGGTCAAAAAAGTGTATAAAAATTGTCTGTCGTCTTTTTCTATTCTTCAACAAAATGATAGCATTTTTGATGAAGATTACATGGACTTCTTGAGAGAACTCGAAACACAGTCTACACACTTTTATTTCACTATCCTACATATTAGACACTTAAATGGCACTTTATTGAATAATACACTATCAATATTATGCATTAAAAACCACGATATCTATTTTTTTGGATAATAAAAGAAAACTGACAAACTATTGCTACGAGTTCCCGCCAAAAAGTCTGTACTAGGTACATTCGACACAAAAAAATGACAATTTCGCGAAGTTTGTTTTGGCGCGCTTGCTTTTCTTGTTATGTACCTAGTTTTTTTTCTATTTTTGATATATTCTGAAATCATTGTTATTAACACAATTGTCCCAGTGAAACGTAATAATGGCAAGAACGAAAGCTTCAGTTGGTGCGAAAGGTGTATAACGTATATTTATAATTTAACTACAAAAAAGTTCAGGTTTTAACCTTAACAAGTTCTTATCATTACAATAATATTTCAGTGTCTTCCGGCAAAAGCAGTAAAGCTAGATGCAGCGCTGCACCGCCTACTAGCAGCAGTGGAAACTCAGGTATCTAGCTGAAGAGAGTTCTTTGTTAAGTCTAACCTATAAATGTGAGACCCCTATGAGCTACGATCATAGAACTTGTATATCTGGTACTACATATAAATTCCTTGGCTACGACTAATAAGCGGCTGGAATGCACTTAAGAGGCCTGCCACACATAACGCCAGACTCCAGCCCCACGAAGCCTGAAGAGCACCTCAATCCAGAAAACCTTGAAAATTTTTTTTTTTTTTTTTTTTTTTTTTATGTGATAAGGAAGGCAAACGAGCAAGTGGGTCACCTGATGGTAAGTGATCACCACTGCCCATAGACACCTGCAACCCCGGAGGGGATTGCAGATGCGTTGCCAACCTAGAGGGCTAAGATGAAATGCCTCTTGTGCCTGTAATTTCCTCGGCTGTCTTACTCTCCACACCGGAACACAACAGTGCAAGCACTGCTGCTTAGCGGCAGGATTAGCGAGTAAGATGGTGGTAGCGATCCGGACGGACCTCGCACAAGGTCCTACCACCCGAACATTTGGTTTTTCAGTCAGTTACTTAATACAGGTTAAGCAGCATGCTTTGAGTGAGGCCTGGTATGTCCAACAGTGGGCTATGTGGAGTAATGACGAAAGTACTTTATAATAAACATGCTCTGAATGAAAATTGAAATTATGTGAGGTGCCCCACTCTTCCGTTGTTTAAATTGTTTTAGCAGCAAACTCTTTCAACCCCCACAGCTGGGGCACGGGTCTCTTCCCATAGCTGGGGAAGGTTAGGTTAGATACTCCACACACTGGGGCTAAGTCTGAACTTAAATAACCTCGTAAGGCCCAAGCTAAATGTAGATAGGTAGTAATTGTGGCCCAAAAACCTAAAAAGTTATCCTATCGCTTGAACTCGAATGTGGTTCATTCAGAAATGGAGCCAATATTCAAATCGTAATACGAGTTCGAAAATCAGTTCAAATTTTAGGTATGGTTCATTCCAATCAAAAAAAAGCAAAACGTAAACAAACTTACTATGGAACTGACACATGTCAATGTCATCTGCATACTACGTTTGTTTACCTTTTGCTTTTTTTTTATTGGAATGAGCTATAATTGGTGACGGGAGGTTGGTTGCCGGGACTTGTACCGAGCACACGTCTGTTAAGTTAATTTTACAATTATTACCGTTTTAGAATAGTTTCAACGTTATTTTTGTGATGGAGAAATAGCTGTGATCCCGATTTGAGATAAGCGATAATAAGAAGAGGATTAACTCAGGAGACAGCTCCGTTTTCCGAGTTCCAGCAGCAAACCACCACGTGGAGCGTCTTTAAGTGCCCATCACCCTTAGAGCCATCACTTTCACTTGACATTGGCGTTTCGCCATTTTTTTTTTATTGAAGATTCTCCCATTTTTCACTAGACATTGGCAAAATCACGCTCGGAATGAGATGTGGAATGCCAAATAGAAAAATAGAATAGAATAGAATTGGTGACGGAATTACTACTAAACCTATGTCGTAAAAATAGAATGTGGGCCTTACGTGGATAAGCTGTAAATCATTAATAAATTTTAAACCTGATACAGTATAAAACCTCAGTACGGTGTACACTGTTGCTTCAGTCATGCAGGTTAACTGAGTACAGACAATCATAACCATCCAGGTTTTTTCTGTTAATGGCATTTACCTCAACCGTTTCCGTGCTTCGTAAACAGTTAAAGGTGGCTTGAAAAACGTCTGACATTACGGTTGAACACTAGCCCCACAACCTCAACCAATCTGGACCCCCGCGTGTGTAGTATGGCCTACCCTTCACGACATATGGGAAGAGACCCGTGTCTGCAGTGATAGTGATTTGGGTTGTTAATGAAATTTCAAACCACAGGCAGCAGTGAACGCTCCTCCCGAGGTAGCTCCGGAGGCGGGAACTCGGTCTGTCCGCGTGAGACTCCAAAATGGCAGCGGCCAATCACTAACTTCTTCATGGGGAAGGATGTGAGCCAAACATCGTCTGATGCCGACGAGGTTGCTGATGAAGCTTCAGGTAAATATTCAGAAATTAAAAAAAAATTTTTTTCATTAATTTTCTGATTTGGTTTTGGTCTTCCTGTGAAACCTTTGTTGTATGCTGACTGCGCTAAATAGCTGATTAGATAGAAGTGAGCATCGATATGAGAGACATTAGATGAGGTTAATACTGCCCGACTGCGTAGTCGCTAATAGTGGTTTGCTCCCCTATGTTGAGTAGCGCCGCCTTTTCGTGCACCATTCGCAATCTGACAAGCGACGAGTAAACATCCCGTATTTAAATGAAAATATGTCTTACAGTACAGTGAAATGTGCTAAAACAATAAAAAAATAAAGAACAAAACTAACAGCAACATTTCTTATCACTTTTTTCTTGTTATTTTATGAATATTTTGTCATTTTATAGTGATGCTACGCTACTCGTCGCTAGATGTCGCTAGTAGATAACATTAATTAAATACATGCCTCCCTACTCGTCGCTAGATGTCGCTAGTAGATAACATTAAATACATAAACCTTACGCTTATCACACTACGGCGATATTTGTTTAAATACATGCCTCCCTCTTCACCCCACTTCAGCCCCCGCAAGACGAACACGCTGGTTCAGAAACAAACAGAGCGAGTAACCTTATCTAATGTCTCTCATATCGATGGAAGTGAGTGAAATGTTTGAGTTTGTATAATGGGGAAGAAAACTGCCAAAACTCGCCGATAGAGGCGCTGATATCGCTTGACTCATAAAAATCATCACTAACTGTCAAAACGTATAGAAAAACTGTTTACGTGAACTAAACATAAAATTTATTAAAAAAATGCCGCATTGTGTGGCGATTGAAAGATTGAAATTGACAATTGAAAGATCTTTTAATAAACAAAGCATATTATTCCGTTTATGAATTTTTAAATGACAAAACTATTTGATCTTTATTTTTATTAGAACTGGACATTTTGTATATTTTTTGTATTTTTATGACATATTATTATACATAAATCTATTTTCTATGAAATACGATGTTTTTGATTATTTTGAATCTTTTAAATTACGTTTAAATTTATTGTATTTTGATCGTATACTGACTTGTTAACTTTGACATATTTTGATGTTTTTATTAGAATTTTTTAATATTTCAAATATATTTGTATAATTTATTCTAGCATTCGTTTATGTGCATGAAATGTTTATTTTATTTTAAATTTTATAATGTATTTTCAAATTTGTACGTCAAATGACAGATTGTAAAGGACATTATTTAAGTTTTGACACCATTTTATATTTACTTACAATCACAAATAAATTATTTTTGAATTTGAATTTTGAATTTGGTTGCAATAATAATGGAAATCATAAATTTCCTAAAGATTCTCGGGTGAAGAAGACATGGGAAAAGTTACATTTTCAATTACGTATTTTTGAACTTCGCCTTTAATTGAGGAACAGTCCAAGTCGCATACATTTTCCATTTAACAATTTTACAGAAAAAATCAATTTTATTACACATCGATAATAAAAAACGCGGAACAAATTGAAAGTTGTTGAGTCAAGCGTCCGTAGCGCCATCTGCAAATAGCTTTGCGTTTTCTTCCCCATTAAAATAGTTTGTTCATCCATCCTCACTTCTGTCTAATCAGCCCACTCGAAATTGTCGTAATGCACGTCCAACGTCTTCGACTTCTGAATGGGAGAGGAATCAATATTTGGGCAATCCTTTTTTTAAAGTTGGTCTCTAAGGAGTGTATACTTCATGTCAAGTTTCTATGTTAAGTGTATTATTTGTTAATAGTAAGTTTCTCATGATAATAATTTATTTATATGAATAGAAGATTTTGTCATATTATTACTAAGCTCCATTGTTTTTCCAGCTGGAACATCAAAAAGCAAACCAAAACGGAATGTAATCGAATCTGATGATGAAGATGACAACACAAGTGAGGAACGTCCTGTCAACAGAGTTTTAGATGAAACAATCGAACTTCAACCATTATCTGGTGAAGATAGCCATAAACTTGAAGAATATTACCCCAAAAATGGGGACGTAAAACAAAACGAGACCAGAAAAGAGGATAGTGTTAAAGGAAATGGCGTTAAAGGCAAGGGTGAAGGTAAAAAGACAAATAAAGAAAATATTGATACGAACGTCGACAGAAAAAAGTCTGTTAAGAGAGATTTAGATGATATAACAACAGAAGATAAAAGCGAAAGTATGGCTAAGAAAGTTAAAGTGAATTAATTTAATTTTGTTTATTTTTGTAATGAAATCAGTATTTTTAGTTAAACATTCCAGTAATACTTTGCCATATAAAGTTACTATCAGAAAATACTCAAAGCACACCATTTGTAACAAATCTCAATATTCAGTTTTTTTAAATCCCTTAGTTTCAAATTTAATTCAGTAGAATTGTATTATCATGGCTGATTTTAACAAAAAAAAAACATGTTTTCGCCTTAATAATTGCAAAATTTTTGAGAAATTTCGGAAACAGATTTTTTTAAAATCAACACAAAAATCGGCGACTTTTATCTCAACTCAATCGGTTTTTTAAACTTTTTGAAAGTGAAATAATAAAAACATCAAGAATCTGATGTTTGGTTTGGAAATTAGTCGCAACAGTATGTAACCAGGAAATTTTATACCAACTATCGCGATACAGACAAGTTGCCTAGTTTAATATTGTTAGTTATTTTTGTGAACAATAATGAATTTAAAAAATCGCCAACTTTACATCCTTTAATTCTGTTGTAAAATGTGGCCGCTATACTGCGTTGATTGAGCCTATTTTGAATGAATTGTCATGAGTTGTGTTGCTTTCGATATTATTTTATTATTATTACGCATCATCCTGCTCGGATTTTGTCGACTTAAGCTTTAGTTATAATGTTCTTAAAACTAAATGTTACCCACCTATTACTTCATCGTCATACCCACCTATTAATTTTACTTCAATTTGTATATTGTGGAACAAAGATGCACGTTACCTGTTATTCTAAGATCTGAACGTGATATTTTTGAAATAAACGAATAGACTTGAAGAAATGTTATTATTTACTTTTTTATTTCTATCTTTACTATAGATAAAGCCGAACTACTTTAGTAACTGTTGAACTAATTGTCAATTGATGGTAAGCGATAATTTGCCGAAAGATGGAAGGCGAGCTTATCAAAATTCTCCAATGCAATGGGGAACTAACTGATGGCGGCAAGAACTTATTGTTAGATAAGTGGTAGCTAGCCAGGCGGGCTCAGAAAATGCTCTACTCTACCACCCTCCAAAGTTGGAACCCGCTGGGTCGAACCCGTGACCTGATGTGGAGCGAGCGGACAAGCCACTACGCCAAGGAGGCGGTTATGGAGTTAGATTACTCTATTTAAGAGTAAATGATCTAATGAATAACAAAATTAATCCCGCCTGCATAAAATGTATCCTATGATAATCTCAGAATCACAACTAATCTAGACACCTCGTACTACAAAATCCATTAAGCCGTTTTGACCACAGACTGCTATGAAACGGATATACATGCATACATTTTGATTTGAGGTAATTTTTCTCATAAAATATAATAATAATATATTTAAGTACTACTGCATGTAGCAAGGCGAGACCAGTATTTTTTTTCCTACGAGCTAAAGTTCCCATTTTCCAACACAGCAAGTAAAATTGGATGTGGGCAAATGGGAACGAAACAAGCAAGATTTAAAAAATACGTTAAAAAATGTACTGTCGCTGTTTAGCATTTCTGTCTCGCACTAACAAATGCATGTACCTGTTTTGTTTACAGGCGGTAAGAATGAAACTGATATGTTTATACATTACTGATGTGCCGTTCCCGGGAATATTCTCTTAGACAGAGGCAGCGCTCTATATTTTATTTTATTTATTTAAACACATTTTACAACATTACAGCAAAGCCAGAGCGTTGCAACGTTAATAATACAATTTAAGAAACATAGGAAAATAATTTTTAAATTAAACAAATATTTACATATTATTAGAAGGTATTTAGGAATCTAACTCTAAGTCATTTATACTTCTTTCTAACACTCGCTGGCATTCACGCATCGTTCTAGCAAAACCTGTTTCAAACAGATCGACTTCAGGCGATTCGGCGAGTGCTGCGGCGAGCTGCGCGAGCGCGCGTGGCACGGGCGAGTGCTGGTAGGCCGCGGTGCGCGCCGCCAGCACTGCCAGCAGCCGATGTGCGCGAGGTCTTAAATAATTATTAGGCATAAAAGGTCGCACGCATGCTTCCACCAAATATTGACAATCTATGTTAATTTTAAAGATGTGTATGATGAATCTCAGTGATAACAAAGATCTCCTTGTTTCTAGAGATTCATAGCCCATCTGCCCTTGTAAAAATTTTGTGGGGTACAGGTAAGGGTAAAAGTGATACGCCTTTTTATATAAGGCACGGAGAAATTTCTTTTGCACCTTCTCAAGTAAAAGAATGTACTTTTTTTCGAATGGTCTCCAGACCACTGCGTTTGTCTCCAACACGCTGCGTACCAACGTCGAGTATAACGCTCGCGTAGCAGCAAGTGTAAGCGGAGCAGCATTACGCAAGACAAAACCGAGTCGTCGAGCTGCCGATTCTGCAACTCGGTTAGCATGGTCCCGAAAGTTCAGATGCTGGTCGAACACTACGCCTAGATCACGCACAGCGGGCACCCGTACAATGTTCGTACCATTTAGAATTTAGGGATGATTCAGAGGGCAAGCTGAGCGTATGAAGCTCATCATTTCGCATTTGCTGATGTTGAAGTGCAGCTTATTCTCTATGCTCCAGACAAACACTGCATCAATGTCACGTTGGATTAGATCACAGTCACTCGTTTTGGAAATAGCTCTGATCAGCTTGACGTCGTCAGCAAATAAGAGCATCGTGCATTCTCGAACCACTTCTGGGAGGTCATTTATTAACAGAACAAACAGTAAAGGCCCTAGGTTTGATCCCTGACTAATACCGGATCGAGTTTTATAGGGCTTAGACTGATAAGGTCCGTATTTTACAAACTGTAATCTGTTCAGCAGATAATTGGCGAAGAGTTTTAAAAGTCGAGGTGAGAAACCAATGGACCCCATTTTCAGCAGAAGAACATCATTATCGACTCTGTCGAAGGCTTTTTGGAAGTCTAGATATATGATGTCCACCTGTTTCTTGTTCTCCATTTCCTTAGCTATTAGATCAACAGCTGTGGCCAGATTAGTGGATACTGATCGTTTTGGCAGAAAAGCATGTTGAGAATCTGTGATAAAAGGAAGACACTGAGGCATGAGCCTGCTGTGTAAGACCATTTCAAATACTTTAGCCAGAGAACACATAATTGCTATTGGCCTATAGTTTTCTACCTTTGTTTTAGATCCTGATTTAGGAATCGGTGAAACTCGCGATAGTTTCCAAACCGTAGGGTAGACACGTGTGGCAAGAATTAAATTGAATATGTACTGAATTGGTCCCAGAAGCTCATCTACACAAGTCTTAATGATGTAAGGAGGAACACCATCCGGACCAGCTGCAGTCTTAGGCCTAAGTTTCTTTATGGCATAGAGTATGTCATTTGACGTGAAGGCCTGTATGTCTATATGTCGTGCATCACTAGTTGAGTTAGTACTGGCTATATTTGGGTTTAGCAGTGGCTCTTCAGGTAGGAATACAGACTCGAATTGTTCTACGAAAGCTGTCGCCGTTTCGGCTCCCTGGTATTCGGTTTGGCCACGCGTTACCTTAAATTCAAAGCCTCCGCGAGTACGTAATGAATTGACATATTTCCAGAACTGGGTTGGGTCTTTTGTTAAATTCTGCGAGACATTTAGTACATACGAATCATGTGCAGATCGTATATCCCGCTTTATTTTGGTTCGCAAGAACTTAAAATTTCTCCAGTGCTCCAGTATCTTTGGACATCTTCCATAATCTATGTAGGCTCGACTTTTCTTCGAATTCTTGAATAATCGATCTCGTGTAAAAGATCGGATAAGTGCGAGCCTCAGAAACTTTTCTAACTTTTCTGGGCACACAAAGCTCGAAAATGTCGTATAAAATGTTGTTGAATCTCTGAACTGCTGTATCAGAACTTTCGGTAGCATAAAACGAAGCCCATTCTATGTTACAAACTCGGTTATACAACTCAAGAAAATCAGCCTTTTGGAAGTCCCAGTCCGTAAGCCTGTCCAAATTAGAAGGACATACAAACACAGGTGTCTTTGCAAAATTGTACCTGATAGACACAGCCAGTGGTGGATGATGTGGGTCTATTTTGGACAATTCCTCCCCGGGATCTGTCCTACGCACTTTTACAGCATCACTCATCTCAGCACTCGCCAATACAGCATCCAATATTCTGTTATTAATATTATGCTCTTCATTATATTGAGTTAAGTTACAAGATGACATAAAGCAGCTATAATACAACAAAGCACTGTTACTTGCGCTATGATAATTTAAATCACCCAAGATCAAAATTTTATCACTTCCATGCTTAAAACAAATTCGTTCTATCATATCAAACCATTCCATATATACATCATCATGTGCGCTTGGAGTAATATAGGGCCGTCCTTTGGGAATATTGGATATATTCCAAAGAGACGGCGCTATATGTAATATAGAGCGCTGTCTCTGTCTTGCGGGAATATTACCAAGACTGACACATCTGTAATATACATACACCCGAAAAATATTAACCTCCACTTGAAAAAAGAGGGATATAAATTCAAAGCAGTAATAATTTTATGATTTTTTTATTTACCTATAAATTAGTATACTTGTCATTATATAGTTTTAAAACGCTGTAGAAAACTGGAAAAATCTGAAAAACTTCTACCTTCGTTACAAATGTTAGTAACTATTGTTTATTATCTTTACGTAAATACTGATTAATGATTGCCTATTTGGTTAGTTAATACATGGAATATCAAAAAGAAATACAGGTTTACTTAGGTAAAATGCATAAATAAATAATATGTATATTTCTTAAAATTAAAACCCCGATTTCTGAAAAGAGGACATTTAATAAATACCGGTTTTATTTACATGGTGTAAAAACGCTATTCCCGGAAATTTTAACAGGACATTCTACTCATGAAACTGAACAACTTTTTCTGTGGTTTTTTTTTTGAATTAAATAAGGGTTCCTTGGGAAATTTTGTTCAGTTTCATGACTGATACCCACCGTTATTATATTCGGCAGTTGCCTTTTTACATCTTGTACTATGGTAAAATAGTAAGGTAGTAAAATAGTTTCACTCTTTGTGAAGTACAGCTGCCGCGGTCACCATTTTTTGCATCCCAAGGTTCGAAATATATTCGGCTGCGCGACTGAACGACCCGGATGCTCTGACACTAAATTCTACGCAACTCTATGCAAAGATTTGTATTCATACGAGTGGCCGAATATATTTCGAGCCTTACGGTCGCCGAAGTACGGGATTGTACAATAGCGTGAATTCCTCATCAACCACACTCCGGTGATTTTTTATTGTGGAATTAATTTAGATTCAGTTCTCAAGCGAACTCTATTTCACACCACTGATTGATAACATTATTGTTTTCTTTTCAGAAACAGGGTATTGATGTGGATTAGGCGTTTAAGATAAAACTTATTTGACAGGACTAAATTTAAGCATCCTATCCTTGTCTTTACAGAGAGAAAAAGACAAAACACTTAAGTTTAGTTCTGTCAAATAAGTATAATCGTGAAAACCGAATCGACACCATTGTATGCCTAATAAATAAAACATAGAATAGAATACGTTACTAACGTAACTAGTTGCCATAAAAGTACGAATTAATTTTGATAGGGAATTTTTTCTCATAAAATGTATACAGGGCTCATTCAGAATCAAGTATAGAATAAAGGAAAAATAAATAAAAAATCCGATCTACAGATTTGTTTTCAGTTTCCCATACTCAGAATAGTGAATCAAGATTTTTTAAGGGAAACAAAAAATATATAATTTGTCAATCGGTTTTTAGGGTTCCGTAGCCAAATGGCAAAAAACGGAACCCTTATGGATTCGTCATGTCTGTCTGTCCGTCCGTATGTCACAGCCACTTTTTTCCGAAACTATAAGAACTATACTGTTGAAACTTGGTAAGTAGATGTATTCTGTGAACCGCATTAAGATTTTAACACAAATGTACGGGCCACTGCATGCCGGCGGTTAGCGGGGTGCGGAAGGAGAGAGGGGGACGTGGCCCATCGGCAGCGCCGCGGGCGCAGCTCGCCAATTACCACGACGACACGGTCACAGCCGCGCGCATCCATACAAATTGTAAATATTTCTTTGGAAGTTTCTTATTAAACTATTTAAAACGAACTACGTTTTCATTGAAGCCCGTACATGGGGTTTTATGGCGACCGTGACATAGAAAAAAACAATAAATTTTGGGGGTTCCCCATACTTAGAACTGAATCTCAACATTTTTTTTTTCATCAAACCCATACGTGTGGGGTATTTATGGATAGGTCTTCAAAAATGATATTGAGGTTTCTAATATCATTTTTTTCTTAACTGAATAGTTTGCGCGAGAGACACTTTCAAAGTTGTAAAATGTGTGTCCCCCCCCCCCCTGTAACTTCTAAAATAAAAAAAATAAATGATAAATCAAAAAAATATATATGATATACATTACCATGCAAATTTCCACCGAAAATTGGTTTGAACGAGTTCTAGTAAGTAGTTTTTTTTAATACGTCATAAATCGTAAACCGCAATTTACCTACAACGAACTACAAGAACTTTTAAATTATGTTACTTGGTGCTACGGAACCCTTCATGGGCGAGTCCGACTCGCACTTGACCGCTTTTTTTTATATTTTTCCTGTATTCTATACTTAATTCTGAGTAATCCCTTACAATCTCAAACGCACTTTTTTAACACCCTCTATTTACTGCATGTAGCGAGACTCGGCCAAGAATGATGGTCTCGAATTATTTGAAATATTTTTTCCTACTAGGCATACATACATATCTAGATAATTTCCCATTTTCCAACAGAGCAGGTAAAGTTGGACTGGGCAAATGGGAACGGAACAAGCTAGTTTAGAATTTAAATTTAATACGTTATAAAATTTCAAATACCTACTATCGTTGCTTGGCATTCAATTACATGTTTTAAATATAAATAAAAATAACTTTTGGATAATATAGTTTAAATATTTGAATAATATGTAATCTCTTTATTAAGGAGCTACACTGAACATAATTAATGTTTGTAGTGTTACTTAATAAATGTTTTTTTTTTAAAACAGTCTAAAACGGTGCACGAATTATTCGTTCCATAGTTTCAAAAGGAATGTTAGGCCATTAACACATACAACGAACGAATAAGTGTTCATATAAAACAAGGGATGAAAGGTGATCAGTAGAGCTCAATTGCTTCATGTTTGAAGTAGTTGGTTTTTGATGTTTTACAAATCTACGACACAGAAAGAGCAAGCAATTTCATATATTTTCAATTTTTCATATACCAACAAATACTTACAGGTTCAATAATGTTATCAATTTGAGACCGCATCATTTCGATAAACGAATAAATTATATGATTAGGTATAAATACACTTGCCAAATTAATGTGTCTTCCCATCAGTAGACATGTTGTATAAAAAATTGTCATAGAAAATCAAAATTTTCTCGTCAACAACTGTACATTACCAACCAACCACTTCACACGCAAACCATACCTATTAAATCTTACGCTTACAGATTACATTTTTCTAATGCTATATTTGTTATTAAATCTAAGGTTACATAGAAAACGCTACAAAATTTGGCTGTTTCCTTATTGTTTCTATACTCGCCGTCATGTCTTGTACAAATCACATCACATCGTTATAAATAAAGCCGATAAGACAAAGGTACTGTATCATCCAATAGTTTTAGGCATGATTCCTATAAATTTGTTGGAGAAAATATGAGTGTCTTTTGTGTACTTATAGTTTTTTACGATACGCTACAGACCTAAATACAATATACAGGGTGTTAAAAAAAGTGCATTTGAGATTTAAAGGGGTTACTCAGAATCAAGTATAGAATACAGGAAAAATATTGAAAAGGATTTGACACCCTGTATATACATACATGTGTAATTTTAATATATTCGGTGTGACAAAATAGGCGTCGAAACCCGTTAGCTGGGACTGAAAGGTTTGAATTTTCCCATATGTCGACAAGAACATTAACAAATGGGAAATATATCTAATAGAGCCAAAATCAAGTTTTCAATTTCAGGTTTGTTAATAAGAACACTAAGATGATACGGAACCTTTGAAAATAAAAAAAAATCACAATCACAAATACTATATTTCATAGTGCTAATACTACGCAATGAGCGATGTTTTTTTCGTAAATCTATTAATTGTTTTTCTTTTCTTTTCCTATATATAAATATATAAAGGAAAAGAAAATAATAATAAACTCGTAGGGTTCTTCTAAAATACATGAAAAAAATGTAGTAACCATGTCTACAACATTTAATTCATGAAGCTGTTTTTTTTTTCCAAATATAACCTACATACAATTCGCAAATAAAAATGTGTGGTTATGTAGATGATTTAAGTTTTGAGTACAAACCCTTAAGAGAAAGCTGTTCCATTTGATGAGTAGAAGACATACTTATTTTTTCAGGTATTGCAGAAGTACACTGGCCCACAGAGATATCTGAACCCCTACACAAGCTATTCGTGATACATGGTGTATTACGGAGAGGTTCAGATATCTTTGTGGCTGTCTGTACAACCCATTACGTTTATATTTTTAATTTAAATTAAATATGGAATATTTCAATGAGCACAAACAGTAAAAATTGATTACAATTATATAAATAATACTCTTAACATCATAAGAAATCAAATTGTTAGTGATGATATTGATATTCGACGCCCTCTCCTTTCACCTGTAAAAGAAAAAAAAAAAACAATAATTTATAAGTATTTTTCTTTCTTTCTTTCTATAATACAATATATTTGTTTAACATGATATAAAAGCTGCCTCGAACAGCTGCCAACAATCGATTAACAGGTGATGGGCGAAATTAGTCTACTCTGAAAATCTGGAACTCTTACTGAAATTGGGTTGGAATCTGGAGCTTAAAAGCCTCAAAATTGTTGGGCCTGTTTCGACTTTAGGGCCTCCAACTTTACCAAAGCATACTGCAGTAACCCTGCGTTGCCTTGTGTTAATAGACGTTCTCGACTGAGCTCGGAAACTCTTTGGTATATAGCTATAATATGAAGCTTAAAAGCCTCAAAATCGTTGGCATTTTACCTGTGACGTAATCTGGCGCCTTACATGCTCTCGGCCGGGCTCTGGAACTCTTTCTGTGATCTAGAACTTGAAGGCCTCAAAATTGCCTGTTTGATTCTAGGGCCGCCTGGTGATTGTAACATTATCTAGCGCGTTACATGCTATCGGCTGGACTTTGGAACTCTCTCGTATTTGGCTAGAGCAATCTAGAGCTTGTTGTTACTTTATCTGGCGGAAGGGCTGGTACCTGGTGACTGTTAGGTACGTTACCTTGAAGAAGGGCTGTTACTTGGTGATTGTTACGTTACCTGGCGGGAGAGATGCTACCTGGTTACCTGGTGATTGTCACGTTACCTAGAAGGTCTGTTACCTGGTAATCTTTAACTCACCTGGCACCATTACACGCTCTCGGCGGGGCTCTGGAACTCCGCGAGTGCGTGCACAGGGCTCGGCTGCTTCTTTTGGCTGCCGCGGCGGACCTTCGCGCGCACTTCCTCCGGCCGCTCGGGACGTATCAGTGGCTTTTTCTCTGGTGCTTTCATGCGCCATACTACTATCGGTGACTGGAAATGAAGGGGGGGGGGGGGTTATTTGGACGTTGTTACGGATACGTGTAAGTGTCCAAATAAAATATAAATAAATATCCGGGACAATTCACACACGGTTATGTTGTCCCAAACTAGGATTCACTGTATTACTGAAATTCGAGACTGATATACATACACATATACATTTAAAAACACACGGAAATGTTTGCTCTAGACGGAAATCGAAAACAATGAGCCTCAGAATCAGTCTAACAGTCAGAAGTCAAAACAAATGTTTACAATTTTTCAAAGTGAGTTATTAAATTTAACGTTTGCTACCCTTGTTTTTACGAACTATGTTCTATGAAAAAAATATTATCCTAAGATGAAAACATCTATAGTAAAAAGCTTGGAACGGCTAACATGAAACAGTTATATTTATAAAGCTTAGAACAACTATGTATATACAGGGTGTAACAAAATTGGTGTAGGACCCGTTAACTGGGGATTCAACTCATCGTACTGAATAAATTTTGTTCTATGACTTTGCTCAAATCGCAAAAAAAAAGTTGTACTCTCCATACCAAAATGGCAAAACGACCAATTTGTATGGAGTCCGAATTTTTTTTGCGATTTGAGCAAAGTCGTAGAACGAAAGTTGTTCAGTACGATGAGTTGAATCCCCAGTTAACGGGTCCTACACCAATTTTGTTACACCCTGTATATAGTTGTTCTAAGCTTTATAAATATAACTGTTTCATGTTAGCCGTTCCAAGCTTTTTACTATAGATGTTTTCATCTTAGGATAATATTGTTATATAATTCTAAATAAAATCTGTAAAGAAAGAAAATAAAAGAAATATATGAGTTCCTTTAGAAATACAAGCTTTTTTTAACCTATGAATTCTACATATTAATCTGAGCTACTATCTCCGAAGTACCTACTAAAAGTCACAGTAATTAATTTTTCCAGGTATTTCAGAAGGAACACATTATAAAGAAGTCTGTTTGTATATAAATTACATTAATAGCTAATGTTATGAATGATACACACGACTCATGTACATAATCACAAAAAAAAAAACTTTCATAAAGAAAAAAAAAAAAGAAAAAATCTCTTTTGTAATTTTTTTTAAAGTTGAAACTCGAGGCATCCAGTGATATGATATGAATGTGGCATTGTCGCGTCGGTGGTAGATTTTCGATAATTTTACGTATGGCATCTGGTGGCATGCAATGTTGTATGATTCCCATTTAAAACTTACGTAGTTCTGTCCCTGTTTAGCGAGAAATTATAGCCAATTTAGAATTTTAATCACAGTTTTTGATAGACGTGCCCCTATTCTTACATTATCAAAATTAAAATCATACATTTCTTTCTATCAGATAAGAAAAGTAAGACACTCGCATACATACGATAATTAGAAATTGGAATTTCCAAATTTCTATTTTAACATAAACGTATATAAAGATAAAATATATTTTCCAACATTAATTTATCTATAGGGGGTTATTTATTTAATCGTATGACACAAGTTAGTATTAAACAATCATAAAAACAATAAAAATGACATTCGAAAAGTGTATAATGCAACCTATTTCGCATATTATTATACAAGTAATAATTGACCACGCTGAATACGTTAAAAACAACCGACTTCAATCGCAACAACTCCAATTTTGCTATGTTTTTGTTGATTTTCTCAAAAACCGCTGAATCGATTTCGATAAAATTTATATGGGATCACCTGTGAAGTATACCCTGTATAGAAGTGAAGAATTTTCGAAATCGGTTTAGGCGTCTTCGAGTAATCGGTGAACATACATAAAAAAAAAGAATAAAAAAAAAAGATTCCGACGAATTGAGAACCTCCTCCTTTTTTTGAAGTCGGTTGAAAAGGGAGTTATTTGTGCTTATATTGAACAGTAGATGGCAGTCGTTAAGCCATGTCGGAGGCCTTATAGGCGGCTTGAAAACTTCGGCCACTGGGTTGGCCACTAGCCCCACAACCTCCACCAATCCCGTTTTGGCCTCGTGTGTGGAGTATGGCCTAACCTTTCCGAGGTTTGGGACGCAGTGGGGACGATGTGGGTCGTGAACAATATTGAACGTTTTCTAAGCGAATGACAACTTCTTTATTTTATTTTATTTTATTGAAGAACAAACAGTCTCTTTCTTAATATAATTAATATAATATAATAAATTTCTTACATATTTCTTGATATTAAAGACAGACCTATAGTTCTCTTAATTAATGATTAAGTAGTACGAAGCACAAAGTACAAAACAATAGGGTATTTGACTATATCATATCAGTAAGAAATTGCAGATTATTATTCACTAAATAGTGTACCTCATATAATTGCAAAAATAACTTACTAGATTGATGATTACTTATGTAAATGAGTGTTAGTTAAATACCGTATTGCAGTTACATAAGTGGTTATGTAACCAGGACAGAAATGTAAAAAAAAAAAAATAGAAAAACTTCTAGCCGATTGCGATGATAGTACTTACCGCAATGACGCCCTGCCTGGTATACTTGGTGGAAGCGACGTACGAAGCTTTCACGGTGAGAACCACGGCATTCATCAGGTTCTTGGCTGCTTGGATGAGCGAGGTAGCGCTGTCCAGCTGTCGAACGAAATGAGAAGGATATTAGTAAACACTACGCTGGTACGCCATTTTTATGACAGGTTTGTTCATCGAGAATCTGATGAATCTACCGTCTAATAAAATTATCTGAAACTATTTATGTATTTTGATCTTGTTTTTAGAATATTTTAAAGTGTTTTAGTCACTCAGCCCGCTGACAATGAGTTCTCCGGATATGTTCTGGATGTCATACTTAAGCTGGCTAGTAATCATTATCTTTTAGAATGTTCTAGACAGTTCAAGTCACTTACCCCGGTAACAATGATCTTTCCTGGTAAGTTCTGGACATTGCCCTTCACCTGGCTAGTGATCATTATCTTCTACAATATTCTAGACAGTGCCAGTAACTCAGCCCGCTGAAAATGAGCTCTCCGGATATGTTCTGGACGTCGGCCTTCACCTTGTTAGTAATAATTATTTTTTTGAATGTTCTAGAGAGTTCAGTCACTTACCCCGGTAACAATGATCTCTCCTGGTAAGTTCTGGATGTCGCCCTTGACCTGGCTAGTGATTATTATCTTCTCGAATGTTCTAGGCAGTTCCATTCACTTACCCCGCTGACATTGAGCTCTCAGGATATGTTCTGGATATCGCCCTTCACCTTGTAGGATGATTATCTTCTATAATGTTCTAGACAGTTCAAGTCACTTACCCCGCTGACAATGAGCTCTCCGGATATGTTCAGCACGTCAGCCGGCACCTTGTTAGTAATCATTATCTTCTAGAATATTCTAGAATGTTCTAGATAGTTCAAGTCACCCCGGTAACAATGATCTCTACTGGTAAGTTATGGACATTACCCTTTACCTGGCTAGTGATCATTATCTTCTAGAATATCACAGAATGTTCTAGACAGTTCCAGCCACTCACCCCGCTAACAATAAGCTCTCTGGATATGTTCGTAACATGAACACTCAAAAATATTGTTAGTAATCACTATCTTCTAGAATATTCTAGACAGTTTCAGTCACTTATCCCGCTGACAATGAGCTCCCTTGCTATATTGTTCTGAACGACACCTTTCACCTAGCTGGTGATCATACCTTTCTAGAATATCTCAGAATGTTCTAGACAGTTCCAGCCACTCACCCCGCTAACAATGAGCTCCCCGGATATGTTCTGGACGTCGGCCTTCACTTTACTCGTGATCTGTATCTGGTGGCAGTACAGTGCTATGCGCTGTAAGTACGCCAGCAGGTCTTGCTTGGTCGAAGACTCTGGGCACTGTTGGAGAAAATTAGCATCAAAAGTTGTCATGTCTGTGATAATTTTGTCATTTATACACGGAAAAATACGTTGTTTTGGTGCAAGATTGGTTGTCTCCGGTTTCTGGAAGACAATATTTCGGCCCTAAAAAGAAAAGCCGCACAATATATGGAGTTTCCGTATACTTTGCGGCTTTCTTTCTTATGAGAGCAGAATATTTGTCTTAACCAGGAAGATCATCTTGCTTCAAAACATATTGTCTTGGAATAAAACAATGTCCCCTGGTCAAGACAAATATTGACTTCCATATGACGGAGACAACCAACATTATTGAAACAAAATTACCTTCTTTATCCGTGTATGATACCACATCATTCCTTCCTCGTCTTATACGGTTATATTAAACGCTACGTTTGTAACTAATTCTCAGCCTCCCTTTGCCTCTCTTTCCTTCTATCTTTCAGGAGAATTTACTTGCATTAAAAACAAACGATTTTAATGTATATGAGTATTATTAAGATAAAAATGTTTAAAACTTAACATCCAGTAAAGGCTCTTCATTATATAGGGTCCATCAAAAACACCTGGTGAAATTAAACAACGGCTTCTACTAATGAAACTGAACAACTTTCCTTAAGGAACCTATTCTCAATTCGCAAAAAAAGTCTGGACTGACCATACAAAATTTGGATCAATTGGATCATGAGGAGAACAAGAACAATTTTTATACAATTTCCCATACAAAAAATATATTTTTAACGAATTGGTTATAGGTTTCATCGGAAAAGTAGTTCAGTTTCATTATCCAATCTGTTTTTCTTGGTATATCATAAGCTCCCTATATTTACCTGCTCAGCAATTTCTCGTGTAAGTTTATCCAGCTTGGTGCCGGCTTCCGAGATCTTCTTGGCCGCGTTGATGACGTCCATTGTTGTCTTGAGCGGCCCGCGGCCTCTGCAATGCACCTTTTTGTTTAGTTTTGAGCTACCTACTTACCTACCTACCTACCTACACTTTGTATAGGATACTCAAGCACAGAGTAATCCAAAGAGATCGTTCAATACAAATTACTAAAATCCTAAGCATATACATGCTTATACACGTATACGATCGCTCTAGGCAAGGTCACGGTACTGTGCGATCGTGACCTTGCCTAGAACGGCCGTATACGTCTATAAGCGTTTATATGCTTAGGATTTTAGTGAGCTTAAGCGGTCACTCTGGATTACTCTGTGGCTCAAGTCTTAATAGATAAATCTCATGGCAGAGTACATATTTAATTAGGTAGTTAAAATTAGTACAGTATACCTATTCAATGTTCCTCTTAAAAGGCGTTCTCACCCCATTTGGATAAAATCTGGTGCTTGCTTAGCGCAAGCACCGCACACACACGGGACACACATTTACGCGTGTGCAAATGTCATATTTTCGAGTAGTGGTAGGTAACCCGCATCGCCCCACTTGGCCACCTCGTTTTCGGAGGTCTTCCTCACTCAGTCTCTTTAGTGAGTCAGTCTCATTCAGCGGCTGAGACTCAACGACTTATTCTCTTCTGTATTGATAGAATCTGTTTAGTGAGATAGTATCGTATAGTGAATTGAATAACAATGAAACAAACAAGTGAATGAGTGTCGTATAGTGAGTAACTGAGTGTAATTTAGTGAGCGAGGAACTATCATTCAGCGAGTAAGTCTCAAATCTCAATGAATCTCTCATATATTGTCTGTCATAAATCCCATTTCGTGAGTTCATTTAAATTGGTGAGTGAGAGTATGATTTAGTCAGTGAGTGAGAGTGTCATGTCATTTAGTCAGTCAGTGAGTGAATCTTACTCAACAAGCGAGGATCATTAAGTCACTCTTTCCATCAGCCTCACCTGGTGAAGTCAGTCATCTCCAGCATGATCATGCACATGTGCTTGGCGAGCATGATGATGTCATTACCAGCATCGTCCCACTTGGCCACTTCGTTGTCGAAGGTCATCTTCTCGCGACGGAAGAGCTCCACCTGCTGGAGGATCTTGCGTTTGTCCTCCTCTGTCATTTTGCGCATCGCCTCCTGTGATAATGATTACAAGATTGTGGAATGAGGTTAATTTATACGGTGACAGATTCATAGCGTTGGAACTAGGGTTTCGGTCCCGGGATCTCGAGAACGGGAATTCCCGGGAATCTTGCCATTGATAAAAAGGTTTATATTTAATACAAATTTAATATAAGAAGAGAATACGACAAACAGTATGGGTTTTTAATTACGAAACTAAGCAAGATTTTACCTATGCTGAAATCGCAAAAGAAAGGACATCCGTTACAAAATTGGCTAGTTATAATGATAGGTTCAAAAACCAATAAACACAATAAAGAATTAACATAGAGGTACCATAAATATTACTATAAAAAGTATTTCATTTCTTTTGATACATGTACATATTGAGATTGCAAAGTAAAAACTGAATTATATCACGACTGACGAGTCCTCAATCTTGACTTTTTTAATATTTTTATTATGTAAAATGACAAAAGGCAGACGGCCCACCTGATGGAAAGTGGCATCCGCCGCCTGTGAGCATCTGTAACCCCAGAAGGGTAATCAGTACATTGCCGGTCTTGAGGGCTAAGGTGGAATGTCTCTTATGCCGGTATATGCGCTGGCTATCTCGCGCCACCCACCGGAACACAGCGCTTAGCAAAAGTTCGCATTCTTTGGTATAGACATTATCTTGATTAGTGTTTTATATTTTAATAAAACTTACCCTAGCGTTCGTAATGCCGCTGATGTCGGGGTATTCGTCCACGCCATGCTCACCCGTGTGAGCGCTTGCTGTAAACATTAAATGAACAATTGTAATACATAAATAGTTTTAGATTTGGGATAATCTGAAAGAAATGAGTAAAATTGCCCGATGTCGAGTAAATTGTTTGGAAAAAGGGATATTTTCTTATCTAATATTTTTTTTATTTGTACAGGTATAAGCCATTGTAAGATCGTATTTCCCGCTCGGGATACATCGGCCATCTTCGGATAAGTTAGTAGCTTCCGCCCGCGACTTCGTCTGCGTGGACTTCAGAATTGGGTCCAGAGAGAAAGAAAATGTTAAGGTGGCGTCATCTAGTGACGAATTGGAAATATAGAGTTCTTAAGCATTTCTTCGGGAACCATTAAGTTTTCCGGGATAAAAGTATGCTATGTGTTAGCCGAGTGCTTTATCTATATACCCGCCAAATTTCATCTAAATCCGTTCAGTAGTTTTGGAGTGAAAGTGGAACAAACAAACAAACATCCATACTTTCGCATTCATAATATTAAGTGACATGAGATACACTGATCACCCCCCTACAAATTTTATTTTATACCGCATAATAAATAAAACATTTTCTGCCTTTTTTATTTTGTAAGTAAGAAAATACGGTTTGCATTCCGTGAAATCACAAAATAAAACATCGATTTTGCAATATTGTATTTTCGTGACATTACGCGCATATTGCAGTGTATCAGCCGCAATCTTACAGTGGCATATATTATAAAAATTAAATACAAGGGGATTTTTTTAAGAGAAACAAAAAATAGTAAAGATTATAAAATACCTTATTGATCATACTTAGAAGATTATCAACATTGAACACAAAATTAAAATATCTTCACAAATACTTAAAAACAACATTCGGCACACTTAAAGCCATGCTTTTAATTTTAAACATTAATTTCTTTGAGTTATGATAACAACACAATTTCTAACAATTAGTCCGTGTTCTGAATGTAGCAAGAGACGTGACGTATTTGCAATAAAGTTGGGCCTTTCACAGCTGCGTGGCAAAGAGCTTCACTGCAGTATTACATTAGTTATACAAGGTGTAACAAAATTGGTGTAGGACCCCTAATCTTTATTATTATTGTCTTGTTGGTGGGTGCTGTGCTGTCTAAACAGCGACACTTCGACCCAACGGGATCTTTTGCGTCACCTTGTTCTACGACTTTGCTCAAATCACAAAAAAAAATTGGACATTTCATACAAACTGATCAATCTGTTTTACCATTTTTGTATGGACAGTCCAAACATTTTTTTACTATTTGAGCAATGTCGTAGAACAAAAGTTGTTCAGTACGATGAGTAGAATCTCCAGTAACGGGACTTACACCAATTTTGTTACACCCAATATATGTTCACTACATATAGTATAGCTACTACGTACACCTCTCCAAAGGTGACCTAACACCTTCTGCGGGTCAGATCCCGCGACGGTTGCTTTGCGCAAGCCCCGAAGCGTACACATTTACGTACATTTAAGCGTCACATTTTAATGTAGTAACTGTAAATATAAGGTACTTTATTAGTGCCCGATGTTTTAGTCAATGCTTCTACTCCTGATTCTGATCAACTTTCCCCAAGGAACCCATAGTCAAATCGCAAAAAGAAATTTGGACTCTTCATAGTAATTTGGCCACTCGGCTGATCAATTTGTATGAAGAGTCCAAAAATTTTTTTGCGATTTGACTATGGGTTCCTTGGGGAAAGTTGACTAAAATATCGGGCACTAATAAAGTAGCACCTTATATAATAACGCGATACTTGTATAGATTATCCAGAGTGTGTCTCCATCTAGCGGAGAAACGTCCCATGTTACGTTCCCCTAAATACGGTTGAAACTATTCCCTATGAAATTGTGTTACCATCTCACTCTAGCGATACTCACAGCGACTCCTCGTCTCCATGGTCATGTCCTCCACCGGCTCGAATTCAGTGTCCGTGTCGAGATCGTCGCTGGTCTAACAAACATGCAGACAAACACACAATGAGACATGCGATGGTATGTTACGACCGTGTATGGGGCATGACGCATGGGGCACAGATAACCCCGTATAGATACCGCATGAATGAATGAACTATCCGACCGATTTCGGTCATGTAACCACTTCGACTCCTATGAATATTTTTCGATATGCGGTATTTACTTATTTGGAATTATCTGTGGTATCGGGGGTATATTATGTATGTACGTGATGTATTATATTTAATATCACCGTGCTTTTCGCTTTTAATTGCTGTGAATATATGATACTTATAAGTTATTAAAATTATTAAATGAGGATGGATATGGATAAACATGGTTAAAATTAAAACACAAAATCTGTCTGTCACTGTAACAGTTAAAACACAAAACACATTCATGCAGACGTTTTGTACTCTTCATTCTCGTAAAGTTGTCGAGTTTTTGACGATAATACCGTAATGCCAATTTTTTTAAAGGGAAGTTGATAATTTTGTAGGTGTCAAAATTCCATGTTTTATAAACAACTCTCATTTTAATAATCATAAGATTAACTCGGATGACATGATATGACTGACACGATGAACACGTACACAAAGCGACACATGAACACACCCTGTTTCGACTTTTGTACACAAGACTCACATTACGTTCCACCACTATACAGACTGTAAAACAGACCAATACTTGAAACTTAAGGGTAAATTCCACTCATGAAACTGAACAAATCCTCCTAAGGACCCCATACTAAATTCCCAAAAAAAAATGTATACTCTCCATATAAAATCGCCTGACTGGCCGATCAATTTGTATGAAAAGTCCCAATTTTGTTTTTGCAAATTCAGTATACATTCCATAGGAAAAACTGTTTAGCTTCATGAGTAGGGGGTGGTTATTTTACATCCTCCATATCCTTAACTACGTTACGTACAAGACAGACAAGTGAACAAATGGGAGACGGTGCTGCGATAAAAATAGACAAAATATCGCACCTCTCGGACAATTCGTCGCGTGCAACTTAGTAGTCCAAAGTACAAACAGGGCATGCTGTCCTCATAAGAGAGAAGGCCGCAAAGTATACCGAAACTCCATGTACTTTGCGGCTTTCTTTCTTATGAGAGCAGTATGTTAATGCGTCACCGCGTGTACATAGGTAATTGTAATTGTACATTAAAACTGCGTGCACTACAACACAACACTGATCGATTATCACATGACATGACACATGACAAAACTGATCGATTATCACATGACACATGACAAATGCATTGCCCCGAGTGTAGGCTCTCACATTTGCTCCTCGTCTCCAGGGTGTAATGCTCGTCCAACTCGACGTCTTCTGGGTCCAACTCCTCTTCGTCCTTCGTTCGTAAGGAATTTGGTTTATTTTTATTTGTGAGCAAAAGTCTCGGTAATAGTTTTAAACTTTCTTATATTTAAATATAAATGATAATATATCGATCGACTTGGCCCCAATCCGGACTTGGCCCCTCGTGTGTAGAGTATGGCCTAACCTTCCCGAGGTGTGCGAAGAGACCCGTGCCCCTCCAGCGGGGATGATATGGGTTGTTAACAACATACATGTCGAAGAAAAATAGCAAACGGTTATCTTATACCAACATTGGACAGATTTTAGCTAATGTGGGAACCGCAGACTAATTATACAGGTTCTAACAAAATAGCTGTAGAATCCTAAAGGATTAAAACTAAGGGTTAAAACTGGGGCTTTTGGGGCACTGAACAACTTTAATTTTAAAGACGTTGAATTCGCAAGAATTTTTTAGACTCTGGTTTTTTCTATGGAAAATCAATTTTGTATGGATAACTCGCGTAACAGTGAGCTTACGACTAAAAACTGCCCCAGTAAGGGTGACCTATAGTTTGACCGAAGACGTACTAAAGGGCAAGGGCCTATTCTTGGACCAGTTAATAATTCCTTAATGAGATTCTGCGGGTTATTATGAAAGGGTAATAATAACTCTCTTGGGTATGTTTTGGATGAAAATCCAACATCATTCATCACTCCTGTAACCTGTAACTCTCTACATTGAACCGAATAAAACCAGATTACACAACTATAGCTTATCAATCATCACTTTCACAATAGCGTCACAAATCTCACCCTGTTCATGAGGACGGCGCGTCGGATCTCACGGACAGCGTCGTACACCAATCGGGAAGCGTCGATGAAGTCGTTCTCGTCGAGACCTGCGCCCGCGCCGCCGCCCAGAGCCGAGACAGCTGCGTCGACGCGCACAGCGAATTTCGACATCACTGTGAAAGAAGGAAGAGAATTTTAGTTTATGGATTTCATTTGTGGCGTGGAGTCAGGTCTAACAAAACTTTAAACGTTAACTTTTAACGTTAAGGTCTAACAACCTGGAAGCGTTTCTGAATGAGGAACTAAAGGCGGCTGTCATGTCCTGGGAGCACGTGAAGTCTACAGGGAACAGATCCGAGTGGAAAAAAGTAGTCTCGGCCCTATACAACCCTAGTTGTTAGAAGAAGGTCTAACAAAACAGCTGAAACTACAATATCTAAACTAGGGCGCATATATGTAACTGAATGATTTTACTTGGGGAACCTCACTCTGACTTATGACAAACTGATGTCTGTCAATCTGACGTATGACAAACTGACATCTGTTGAACTTAAACTGATAACTGTCAAATTGACATTCGATAATATTGCGATATTATTGCAGGCAAAAGTAGTTTTGACTGATGCCCTTAGTTAAAACCAGTCTTGACTGCGAAAATCAGTCAAAAGTGGTTTTAACTAAGGGCATCGGTCAAAACTACTATTGCCTGATTTTTGCAGTCAAAAGTAGTTTTGACCGGTTAAGAGTTTTGACTGTAACATAAACATACATAAGTACTAAAAACAGTGGCTACTCTCTGCTCCTCTCTAACTACCCCCCAGCGGGTAAGATCCGGTGACAGTTGCTTAGCGGAAGCGACGAAACACACATATTTACGCTTGTACAAACAGCCACATCAATACCTGAACCCCCCAATAACACCATATTTCAGGAAAGACTGAACTAATAGCTTTAGCAAAACGAGAACCATCGGGTTATAAGGAAACCATATATTTAACAATGGATGGAATACAGACAATAAACATCTACCAGTTGTAAAATTTGATAAATAGTGTTCCAAAGCAAAGTGCGAATTACGTTTTAAAACTTAGGGGTTCGATATCTCAGTGGGCTAGTCTACAAACGTCATATTTAGTATAGTAGATAATTTTAATCCGGGGTGTACACAGAGCCGGAACCTTTGTTGTTTCTTTGGTGAAATCACAATATAATAGTACTTATAAGCTGAACGAATAGGTATTTTATTAAAAAGATGTAAATGTTTGCTCCGCCAGAAGAATCTAGTGATCCATAACTGGATGATTTTGAGTAAAAACTTAGCCTGTACATATTGCATGTATGTAAATGTACCCTTTTCAACGAACAAGAAGGCTATTTTTACCATCATAGTATTACCAAGCATTAACCTCAAGTTCAGTTGAATCTTCTGCCATGATGACATTTGGAAACGACCACTTAAATTGCGTAACATTTGACCCTCAGACTAAAAAAAGTCTTTATTATTTGACCCCACACACGGGAAGGTCGCGACCTTAAACTCTTTGGTATTCGGAATACGCGTCACGACGAAGATTTGAATCGAAATTTTATTACTAGTTTCGTGTTTCTTACGATATGCTACATTTAGATTTAATTTTAATATTATGATTCTGAACGTAAACTAATCTATTTAAACTCGACAAACGTCGAATTTTAATTTTAGTTGACTTCCACAAAAAATGCGGTAAACATTTTATGTGTATACAGTATGTAATAATTGACCACGCTGAATACGTTAAAAACAATCGACTTCAATCGCAACAACTCCAAATTTGCTATGTTTTTGTTGATTTTCTCAAAAACCGCTGAATCGATTTCGATAAAATTTATATGGGACCACCTGTGAAGTATACCCTTTTAAACAAAAAAGAATTTTCCGAATCGGTTCAGGCGTCTTCGAGTAATCGGTGAACATACATAAAAAAAAAAATATAAAAAAAAGATTCCGACGAATTGAGAACCTCCTCCTTTTTTTTGAAGTCGGTTAACTAAATTGGCGTAAGATCCGATAACTGGGGCTTCTGTCATTCTGAACAACTTTTGTTCTGCGATATTGCTGAAATCGCAAAAAAAAATTGGAATCTCCATAAAGAACTGGCTAAACAGCTGATCAATTTGTATGAAGTCCAAATTTTTTTTTGCGTTTTTATGCCCCAGTTAGCGGGTTCTACGCCTATTTTATTACAAGTTGTGTATGTATTTCATCAACTGGGCCTGAAACATTGGATTTGGTGTGTTCGATTAAACTTTTCTTTTTTGCTCCTGTAGAAATACTTAAAATACCATAATTTGTTCAAAACTTCAATTCTCTTTTTAGGTTGTATTAGCTATGCGTTGTGTAGTATTCAAAGAACTTTTATACGGGGTGTTAAAAAAAGCCTTTGAAATTTTAAGGGGTTACTCGGAATCAAGTATAGAATACAGGAAAAATATTGAAAAAATCCGATCTACAATTATTTTTTTCAGTTTCCCGTACTGAATCAAATCTCAATAGTGAATCAAGAATTCGTAAGGGGGAACCTGAAAAAAAAAATACTGAATTTGGAATTTCTTGTATATTTTTCCTGTTCTGATTCTATTCTTGATTCTGACCCCTTCAAATTTCAAACGCACTTAGTAGTGGCTGGTAGTAGTGGAAGATTTATAAGTTAACTGGCGTTGCGTCAGTCATTCACGGAAAGTCTTAATTGTCCCACATATGTATTATGTAGATGTACTTCTAACGTAAATAAAATGCCTTGCGATGAGTTTTGAGGTATCCTTGCATAATAACAAGATCAACAAAGCGTTTAATGACTTGTTAATAGAGCGATGTCAAAGTTTTATTAAAGTATATTATTATCTGCGCCTGTGCATTCTGCCTTGATAAACTAGGCATTTATCGAAAACCATTTTTAGTAAAAAAAAAACAATAATAATTGGTTGGCCCTTGGAAAACAATGATTGACCTAGCCTGCGGCTACACATGTACCTATCGTTTTTAACCGACTTCAAAAAAAGGAGGAGTTTCTCAATGAATTCACCGATTACTCGAAGACTCCTGAACCGATTTGGAAAATTCTTTTTTTGTTTAAAAGGGTATACTTCACAGGTGGTCCCATATAAATTTTATTGAAATCGATTCAGCTGTTTTTGTGAAAATCAACAAAAACATAGCAAAATTGGAGTTGTTGCGATTGAAGTCGGTTGTTTTAACGTATTTAGCGTGGTCAATTATACTGTTCTACCTTTCATTAAATTCACAAAAATAAGCACGGCCATAACCTACATATAGCTATTATAATTATGTCGTTTCTATTTATTTACTTGGCTATTATTATAGGGCGACAGGTTTAAGAAGAGGGCAATTTTCTGGATGCTTTTTATTTCCTGAAGATTTCAACATGATAATGCGCGCTCTCGAGTAGTGCGTTCCGAGGGTACACTCTGACAGCAACCGTTCACTCTGACAACAGGATAGCATAATATAAATCGCGTAAGTGTAAAAGAGAGGGTACAAAACGGTTGCTGTCAGAGTGCACCCTCGAAACGCGGCCTAGCTGCTAAACGCATTTGTTGATAAAATTCAACTTTGACAATAGCATCAAAACAATTGCTTTTTATTTAGGACAATATCTTAGTCATAATTAATTATAAGTGTAACATCATGAGTGCTTTGGGCAACTGTGAACTCTTGTTGCATTGAAATAAAGAAATTAATAAATAATTATTTATATTACTTAATAATACGTCTAGAGAAAAAATATAATAGTTAAATTCTCTATAAGTGTGAAACTGGTATCAAAGATAACTTCTTTGTTCGCGTTTAAAAATGACATTGACATTTACGCGCTTCGCAATGCGCTAAGCCTATAATGAAATGCAGGTTGTGCAGGATGCTCTAACGATCCGCACACTACCAGCCAACCTAGTTCCAATAATGACCGACAAACAAAATTTTATGAACTTAATTAAAAATTGAAATACTTACTCGTAATGACTACCAATTACAATACAAAACGTAGATGAGATAGGAGAAACTGTGGTTTTACGACTCTTAGCAAAGAACATTTTTAACCGTCTTCAAAAAGTACGGTTATTGGCCTCTTCATGCAACATTGGATAAACAGCTGATATTTTTGTGATAATAATAATAATATTCGGGACAAATCACACACGGTCATCTGGCCCCAAAATCTTGGGAACCAGAGACTGATATACATTTAAATCATCATTCTCCTGCCCTTATCCCAATCATTTGGGGTCGGCGCAAAATGTTTTCTTCTTCCATACATCCCTTTCAGCTGTCATCTCTGTACTCACACCCTTTCGACACATATCATCCTTCACACAATCCATCCATCTCTTTTTTGGTCTCCCTCTCCACTTATACATACAATACTGATATACATTTAAATACATACATATATAGATTATACACCCAGACTCAGAGCAAACAATTCTGCTCATCACAGAAAAGTTTGCAAATTTATTTTATTAAATTTTAGCAAAACTGTAGAACAAAAGTTGTTCGGTATGCTGAGTAGATACTATTTGGTTATAATACATAGTCTATTTTTAATAAAACAAAGAACATTCGAAACTGCTCGTAAATAAAAATAAAATTCGACTACAAATCAGTTCTTGATGTTTCTATCTATCTATCTATCAGCCGAAAGACGTCCACCTTGACGTTTACTGCACCCTTAACAATGAGGTGAAGTAATATTTCAATGTGGGTAAAAAATAATAGCTAATGTTCTATGATTTCAGGGAAATGCCCAAAAACCTAACCTATAACTTTTCATACAAATCGATTAACTGATTCACCATATGGGAAGTTCGTTTTTTTGTGAATTGTTCACAGGTTCCATTGAGAAAGTTGTTCAGTTTCACGAGGAGAGGTTCATCTCTTCGCACGAAGCGACATGCTTCCTCATTTATTATGCGAACTGCGAAGGAGTGGAACTCCTTGCCTGCGTCTGTGTTTCCCGATTCCTACAATCGGGGGTCTTCAAGGCGAGAGTGAATAGGCATTATTTGAGTTTGCGAGTGATTTATTTTATATGTTTTATTTTTTATTGACAATGCCCCTTTACAGCAGCTTTAATTTAATTTAATCTTATTTTGATTTTGACATTGCCTCTGTACAGCATGTATATTTTATAAGTTTTTCTAGTAACTATACTCATGGACAAAAAAATCGACTCAAAGTTTCATGCACGACTTTTGGAAAATTAATTCAATCTAGCAAAATAAAACTAAATCAAAAGTTCAAAAACTGTGTGTTTACTGTTTATGATTTTAGTTTGATGGTTTTCTAGTTTTTTGCTTTTAGTGTTTAGCAGTTTTGTAGAATGAGTTATTTTTTCAAAAGTCGAGCAACTAATCTTGAGTAGATTTATTAGTCCACCAGTGTATTATACATATTAGCTGTAATAACATTAAGTTTGTACCTATAATGTTTGTTAACACAATACAAGTTTGATTTATGGATCTTATTTTAAGACTGATTTAATATTAAGACCTAACCTAGTATACTTTATGTTCCTAAAGGTTAAAATAAAACAATACAATACAATACAATGCGTGTACTATCCTCGACTACATCGTCACTTTCCATCAGGTGAGATGTAGTCAAACGCACTCAAATTTTTAATTAAAAAACCCTTTAAGTAATGCGTCATTTTTTTGTTACACTCTATACAGGGTCTAACATTCGAGGTGTGCAATATTTGTTGAGAAGATGTATGAGAATTTATTTATTACGAATAATTTATCAAAATTATGATTAAAATTACATTAAATTACTTAAGCTATTTTTTCTGTACCATTTTAACTATTCTGTGGCATTAGAATACTGAACGTGTCTGCTCTGGGACGCCACGGGCCACTGCGCAGTCGCGCGACCTTTTCGGAGCCGCGCCGTTGAGGGATTATTATAGAAAGTCGATAGAAAAAAGTTACCTATTCTGAAAATCATTCGAAAATTTTATTTTTTTAAGATGCTTACTTTTTCAGTGATTCGTAATCAGTTTGAGAAGCTTAATCACCTCCGTAAATATTGCACACCTTGAATGTTACACCCTGCATAGTTATGTTATCGGATGAGTTCAGACATTTTTCTGTTAAATTTTTGGTATTCTTTGGCATCTTCATATATGATGCTAAGTTATCTTTGCTGAATAGGTGGGTCAGCAATCGACGAGCTTATAATAAAACAAACCGGTCAAGTACGTATCTGACCACGCATATTGTAGGGTTCCGTACAGACGAACAGTTTAAAAACGCCGCCATCACCATTTTAATGATTTAAGCTGTCAATGTCTTTGAAACAGTACACATGGTAAAAATATCTTTTTAAATCACTGCTTCACTTTGAATAAGACTTATTTAACGAAATTCAACTCAAAAATAATCTCCTTCCCCTTTACATATCTGTGGAAACCCCTAGAAAATTAAAAAAAATAATATTTTTTAATGATTAAATACTGAGAGACCTTCATTCAATCTATTTTTTGCAAATTGAATGCATTTTTTTCATGTAGGTGCTTTAAAAAATTTCTACCTAGTACAAAGTGCCTACCACGCATAATTTGTAGACACAACATCACCATCATCATCAGCCGAAGGACGTCCACTGCTGGACAAAGTCCCTACCCCAAGGATTTCACATCGACCGGTCTTGCGCTGCCCGCATCCAGTAGACAACGTTTCGGGTCAAAAAAGTTACGATACTTTGTATTTCTATGACAAATGGACGAATGGAATGAAAACACAAAAAAATCACTGATCCCAGACGATACACACAAATTATCTCATATCTTGAACTTATACGATATCTTATTCAACTCAATCTTATCTCGAACACTTAAGATTCTTCACCAGTCTCTATTCTACACTCTTAGCAACATGTCTCTCTATGGAGTTACAGTAATACTTTTAATATTAGCTATAGGCCATCAAGTATATTCAATTCTAAGAGTAGATCCGCTGGTTCAAACTTCTGTGGGCTTGATAAGAGGTGTGAAAGCTACTGACGGTAACTATTCCATGTTCCTAGGAATTCCGTATGGGAAAGTGCAGGAGGATAACCATTTTGGGGTAAGATTTGACTCTGTGATATCTTTGGAACTTAGCGATCATGGCAGCCGCTTCCGTGGTCTCAACGACAACGTGGTTAACGAACTATGACTTCTCGATCGTTTCGGTTGTAGCCAATTCCTATCACTAGATGGCGTAAGTTCTGACACTGACAATGAGATTGACCACTAGCACAAAACACATAGATACAGAAGGTCAGCTCAATACGCTCACTAAAATCCTAAGCATATACATGCTTATAGACGTATACGGTCGGTTTAGGCAAGATCACATACTGTGCGATCGTGAACTTGCCTCGAACGACCGTATATTTCTATAAGCATGTATATGCTTACGATTTTAGTGGTTTGTATTAAGCGGACGTTCTGTGTCTATTTTGTGCCACTAGCTCCACTACCTCCAACAATTGTCTGTCCCCTCATGTACGGAGTATGGCCTAACCTTCCGAGTAATGAAAAGAGACGAGTGCTCAAGCATTGGAGACAATAAGGGACCCTTAGATTTACCTTAATTAAGGGTTATTGACGATTACAACTTAATGAATATTAAAATTCTTTCCAGCCATCGCTTCCTTACCCATCATTCGATGACACCTTCTTTGCCCAAGATGACACATCTATCTGCCCCCAAATGGAATACGAGACCAAATACCTCATTGGTCACACAGACTGTCTTCATCTAAACGTATATGTTCCTGACACCGCCTCCTCTATGAACAAAGTTCCCATCATGGTGTACATCCATGGTGGTGCTTTTGTCTCTGGTGATAAGCGAAAGAGACTATTTGGTCCAAAGTTCTTGGTAAAACATGATGTAATACTAGTAGTAATAAACTATCGCTTAGGAGTGTATGGATTTATGTGTCTTGATGATCCGAGAGTACCAGGGAATCAGGGCTTAAAGGATCAGCTGTTAGCTCTGAGGTGGGTTAAAGATAATATTGAAGCATTCGGTGGTGATGTTAACAAGATTACTTTATGTGGAGAGAGCGCTGGCGCTGCTTCTGTAGATCTACATACACTGATTGATAAGGAAGCATTGTTTAACAAAGCTATTATACAGAGTGGAACTGGTGTTTCTCCTTGGGTAATGAAGGAACCTAACAGGAACGCATCTTTTGAAATAGCCGAAGCATTAGGCTTTGAAGGTGGAAATTTAGAAGAAGCACTTTCGTATTTGTCTTCGTTAAATTCTGACGAAGTAGTAGCTAAAGTAGATGAAATGGGCATAGAGTTTTCACCGTGCGTTGAGAATAAATTTGACGAAGTCGAAATATTCATTGAAACTGATCCTGTAAATATGAAAGCTGGGAAAGCAAAGAATATTCCAGTTCTTATAGGAACTAATGATGATGAACTCACTTACATTTATCACGGTGTCGATATAAAAGATGTTGGCGATCTGTTTCGTCAAAGATTAAAAGAGGAATTCAATTTTGATGAAAAAAAACTAAATTCAATATCGGATATAGTAAGACAGTTTTACATAGGTGATGAAGAAATAACTGATGCTGTACGAACTGATATCACCGATTTTGATTCAGACTTTCTTTTTCAACATCCGACGCAGAGAACCATCGAGAGGTACCTTGAAAATGATAGAACCGTCTTCTACTATATCTTCTCTTACGTTGGTAAAAGAAATTTTTTGAGAGAATTATTTGGACTGAGTGGTGGAGCTAGCCACGCAGACGAATTGGGATACTTGTTTGATATCGATCTCCTCTCGGAAGCGGATGAGGCCGATCAGCTGATAATTGACAGAATGACAACGCTGTGGGCTAACTTTATTAAATTTGGGTACGTAAAACTTCTATCCTGAATCTAAAAAATCGATAAAATTTAATTTTTGAGTTATTTTATTTATCGTATGTCTAATTAGTGGTGAGAACCTTATAGTATTTTGTTTTAGTTAGGAAACAGCGTCTTATGTAATGGTTTTAAAGTCTGCCCTTTGCCCGCTATATTTGGTTTAAGAGCAATCAAAAAATATGTGCTCAATAGTTTGTTTTAGGACACTCACATTATTTCTGACGTATGTTATCTTCATAGAAAACAATGTCGTTCATCTTTTTGTTTATATTTCAGCGATCCAACACCAGAGCCCTCAGACCTTCTCCCCAAGTGGACACCGGTCACAGACAGTAGAATGGACTACCTTTCCTTGGACTCCAAGGTTCAGATGAAGAGCAGACCTTTCAAAGAACGGATGGCTTTTTGGGACTTGTTTTATGATACCTATGCTAAGATGCAGAAAGATTATGATGAAAACGTGTAAAGTGATATTTTTGATTTTATTTAAATGACTATACATTATGTAAAAAGATAAATAATATAATAATAATAAATAAATAAATAAATAAATTGTTTATTTCATCAAACCACTTTACAAAAACAAGTAAACAGTTTCTGAAAACTTCTTTTAAGTAGTTATAAACTACTTGTGTCAGAAGTTTCCGCTCTTCTGTAACAATATACATAAAAGTAGATTTCATAAAAATAGTTACTACAGTTTTAAAGTACAAAACAGTAGATGCTATAAAGATAATTACTAATCTAAGGTACAGTGTGTGTGTGTAGATGTTATATAATAAACTATAAAATATTATTTCATTAACAGCTTTTTTTATAAACTTATCTAACCATATTTAAAAAAAACCGACTGCATTAAAGTGTATCGTAAGCCAATCTCGGGATCAAGACGAATCTAACGACACCTCTCAATCTAAAATCCATCAAGCCGTTTAAGACTACACAGCGTGCCAAAGAAATGTACGATACAAACATACACTCGAAAAACATAACCCTCCTTCTGGCGCAGTCGGGTAAAAATACCAGCAAATACAGTTTAAACACGAAAAGGGTCTTAAATCATATGAAACAACTGTATAACAATGTTGGTTTTATAACTGAAGTCAACAATTACGTTGCAGGTTATCTAATCGTACATATACCTGAACCGTAATCCATATTCATTGGATATGTGAAACGTGTGAATCATACTTACTTATTGAAATACTTAAATATGTTTGTCTGAAGAAGAATATTTTTCTCATTTTTTTTTCTTTTGACAACACAAGAGGAAATTAATAGACAGAAACAGAGTCCTGACTCCTGACTCACTCACTGACTGACTCATTAGCGCACTTTGAATATTTGAACGTTTTTCATCAAATTTTCGTTTCGAAACAAAGGAAGTAATAAAAAAATAGAAAAGTAAGACTCCTGATTTACTAAGTGACTGACTTATCAATGCAGATGCAAAATTCTGAATTATTTGTTACATAAGCAGAAGCAATAAGTGGCTTAGCCGGTAATCGAAGACGCGGGATATTGCACGGTGGTTACAGTTATAAATAATAATAATAATATAAATAATAATAACGTTTATTTCCAGAAAGTATACATCACAAATATAAAATAAGTTATCGTAAATGAAACAAATCATATTTTGCTGGCTAAACACAACGTCGCATGTTGCTGTACCATTACATACCAAACTGTTGCCATGATATTAATTGAGTATACTATCCAGTTGTTATGCATCAAATAAATAATTTTGAATTTTGAAACAAAGTTTGTGAAGTGTGAGTGCATTTACATTGGTCCTCACACTAGGCCGAGCCTGTATCGTGAGGGCCACGCAAGTCGCAGTTCCTGGGGTACTCAGAACGAGAACGTGTGTGTGTGCGTGTGTGTATGTATGTGTGCGTGTGCGTGTGTGCGTGTGCGTGTGTGCGTGTGCGTTGTGCGAGTTTCTTTGTAACGAACATTTAATAGACTTTATCCTATTACATTATTTCTGCTCTTAGTATTATTTATTAACGGATATATTAAATAAAATTCAACAACAATAAGATTAAACCCAAACCACGTTTTATATCATTTAAAGTTCCAATTCCATTGTCGATGTACTTATTTGTAATCGTTAAATGTATAGTTAAAAACTAAAGTGTAATAGTTAAACTTTTGGGTGGAAGATAGCAAACTACTGTTTATTTGAAAGTATGAAAATATAGTCTGTTAAGAAAAAAAATCGCAGTTTTAAAGGGTGGTTTATAAATAAACATATTTACGTATTTATTTACCTTTAGATGCTATTCGTAAAACAGAGCAATTTCTTCATAGGAACTTACACAAAGGGAGATAAAAGGGAGCAAAAAAGAACCTTGAATAATATTGATAATTCGATTTGGAAAATATTATTTTCTCAAAATCTAATTATAGGATTGTATTGCCCTTCGAGATTTTTATGTGTCCAATCAAAACACGTAACATATATATTTTTTATTAAACTCACCGATGTTTTTTTTTTCATACATTCCACGCGGTGGTCGCTATTATAAAATCAAAGGACTTGTTGGACTCTTTATCTTGTTCCTTTTGATGACTTATTATTGTTATCTATCATCTGTATCTGTACAAATTGATCAGCTGTTTGACAAATGTCGTACGGAGAGTCCCAAATGTGTTTTTTGTGATTTCAGCATTTAAAAAAAAAAGTTGTTTAGAATATTACTACAAGTCTCAGTTAACGAATCCTACATCTATTTTGTTATACACCATCCGCCAAAAAAATACTTCATATAGATTCCTTGAGGATAGTTGTTCAGTTTCACGAGAAGAGGTAGAGCCCCTAATTCAAGGGGTCTATTATAATAGGTAGCTTACACTAAAAAGAAGAGTTTCTAACACGTGCATCCGCCTCTTTGGTCAGTGACAGTATGCTACCATGGATAGCTGTGGTCTGGTGGACAATGATCCACACCGCTTGCGGCGAATTCTACAGCACTTTTAGTGGTCAGCAGATATCGCCAGCGAAGTATGGACAGTATAGAGCTTATAATTTGGTGCCGTAAGTATGTTACTTTTTCATTAATTAAAGAAGAGTTTTGTAAAATTTAAACATAGCCACTTCATAGCGTGGAATGAAATACATAGTAGGTAGAGCAGGGTATAAAATTATCCCCTAGCAGCATCTAGTGCGCACCGTGGATAAATTGATAACTGACGTGTATTTTTAAAAATAAGAAAAACAAAATCTCTTTAATTATTTGAAAATCAGTGAGTACTCGTTTACTACTCGGTACTCGGCATACTCGGCACTTTTATTAATACTCGTACTCCGCCGAATTACTCGGTTCAAATGACGAGTACTCTGTTCAAATAAAGTAATATAATTTGAGAGATAATATAACAAAAACAAGCCTGTTTATTAAATAAAGTAATGAGCTTTTATTAAAGAAAACAAAGGAAACTATAATTTATGTAGAAAACAGTATTTTAAAATTGAACTGTTATTATTTACAATGAATAACAAACAATCTACGACCATCATATATGCAGTGGAAGCTTTGTTCAGAAATTTCAGAATACAACAACATTATAAAGGATTCAACAATTAAGACATTGATATTTGAAATTAGCAAAGGCAAGTTAAAATGCAGGAATACAAGGACTCCCTAACAACTTGTTCTTTTTGAAAGTAAAAAAGGAGCGACTGAGGAGCAAGCATTAGCGAGCTATGAAGGAGTAAGGAAGTACTGTCATGGTCAAATCTAACTAGAGATTTCGATGGCGATCGATTGTCTTGCACTAATAGAACACAAAAAACTAGAAAACTAAAAAAATACTGTGTATGTGTATGTGTGTGTCTGTTTGTGCATGTCTTTCAGGTACTGTAGCGGCAAAATCACTGGACAAAGTTGGATTTTTGGGTTAGGGAAATATTTTGTTAATATCTCCAACCGTTTTTTATTTCTTCATAGACATTACCCGCTTCAGAAAACAATCGCTCGCATTTAGTAAAAATATTATATATCGTGTGTCACACGTTGAACTCTTTTTTATAAGCAGCGAAAAAATTGCAAAGGTCACTAGATAAAGACATCAAGGAGACCTACATTTCATTTTTTTTGTCAAATTAAATTATGTTTTTACTGTGTAGTAATATTGAGATAGGACACCAAACTGCTGTAGTATAGCTACTCCAAACGAGAAAACTTCGTACGACAGAACTCACTGCTATAGACGAAAAACCTATATAGGCTGATATTTTATCTCTGATATTACGAGTCATTTGTGTTAAACGTTTTATCTGGGGCCTTCCTGATGCAAAGGCGTGGAAACGCTGCAAGCGTGAAGAGCACCTTTGCGTCTGGAACGTCTAAGGGTGGATTCTTCTACTGTCTGATATTTAAGAGACTTGCTCTTGTCGGTGAAGCAAACTCCATCGTGCTCTGTCTTCTTCTACTAAATAAGCCTTCTGGTGGATTTTTATATTAATAATTGACTATATGTAATATTGTAATTTAGTTTGCTAATTAAATGAGATTTTATGTAAAAACAAATTATCAATTATATGTATTAACTGAACCGAGTAACACGGCCGAGTACTCGGTTTGGCAAACTTTAAGCCTAGTAATACTCGGTACTCGGTTACTCGGTAAAACTTGTACTCGGCGCATCTCTAAAAATCAGAGTATCCCGGCTATCTTTGCAGAATCTACGCAATAGAAGTGAAACAATGCGACCCGAAAGACCGGCGTCGCATCGACTGCTTTTGTAACAATCTCCACTACCCGACCTATGGCGCCACCTACACCCCCTACAGACGAATGTTGCCTCCCTCTTACGGGGTAGACGGGGAGCACATGCCTGCCACTAGCGGCGACCCGCTGCCTAGTGCCAGAAGCGCAAGGGTGAACGTCATGAGTGATGGAAGAAAGGCCAGCCCTTACTTCACTCATATGGTAAGTTATGTCTTGAAAACGCGACGTCTGTACAAGGTTATTCTTTTAGACCTGACATCAATTTGTCCACGTATTGGTGAGGTCAAAGGCAGTAACTTTTGTTCCGGCAATTTTTTATAACCACCTATTTTACAAGTTCTAAATAAAGATTTTTATGAAATTAACAGACAAATTTGCACCCTATTTTACTATGCATTTGTGCAGTGTAGTTCGTATTTGACTGATTAATTTTCAGTCGAACTTGTTAGTTTCTTCAAATTTAAAAATCATAGGAAGATTTTTAAATTTTAGCCAGCTTACTAATCATGTAAATTGTTTTCTACCACGGGCAGAGTTAACTTAGAGATAATTCTATCCTAAGTGTCATAGCTTATAGCAGTAACAGAATCCAGTTACAATTAAATTCCCCACAATCGAATAAAAATAATCGTTCACAATCGGCGAAGATATCGCATAAACACCCAGAAAAACACAATCGAATTGAGAACCTCCTCTTTTTAAAACTTCTTCGGTTTTAAAGGAAAGAATGAAAAGAAAGGAAAATAGCATCACTCAAAAAATCTTGTCCTTTCAGGTACCTAACACCCTACTCTTCATAGCAGGCGACGTTACAGCCATCCACGACACCCTCAACTATGTCATCCTGACCACCAACTGCTGCCAACCTGGCGGTGACCAGGACCTTCGATGCCAGCCCATCTAGGTCCCAGACAACGATCCTCACTTGAGGATGAGCGACGTCAGATGCCTGAACTTGACGAGGTCGATCACCTATCAGGACTTGGGATGTGCGCCGAAAAATTTGCCACGTGAAAGGGTTAGTGGTAGCTTTTAGCTGTTCAAAATGTTGTTGATGTGATTACAGAGGAGGACAAGACCCTGGCACCACAGTGACGCGACTCGCGCGACAGTTTTTTTTGTTTAGACTTAAAAAACAACTTTGTCTACTACAACCGGTGCTGGAGATACTTAATACTGACGTGCTAAGACTTGACTTCCTTTAACAAAAAAAATTGTATTTTTTAAACAAGAATATGTATAAAATATATGAGGCTTGCCATTTCGAGGAGCATGCTTCAACAGTGCAGACCTTTATAATAATAAAGATCTGTCCACTGATTAAACGACAAAAACTCCATACACTTACAGATCAACTCCTCACCACCTATGTTGGAACTGTCCGCTATCTACGGTAACACAGAATCAAACGCGAACAGGTCTCGAGAATACAAGGGTGGAAGGTTCAAGTCGAAGATGTTGAATGGAAAGGAGTGGCCTCAGTCTGGGTCCCCCGTGTGCGTCCTGAACAGAGCACCTGAGGAGACTAGATGTCATAACACTCTTAAGTTGAAACTGTATTATTGGGATTATTTTCTCTTCATTTCTTATCACATCACAAATATAAGAGTAGCAATATAGTATAGGCTTTTATACAGCAAAACTTTTCAAGAAAATACCAAATAATTTGTAGTCAAATTTTCTACTTACAAGACGAAAATCCTTAAAGGTCTTTGTTCAGCAGTATTTGCTTCAGTTGACATGATGATAATGAAGATCGTAGATCACATAATACTATTAAAATAGGCAGTTGCTGCTGAATGAGTGCACAGCAATCGCAGGGGGAAAGAAGGGAGAGTTTTAGCAGAAGCTAGAGTCAGCGAGATATGTGGGTATTGAAGATAGAACTCGATACTTTAAATAAACAAGATCATGCTACGTCACACAGGTTGTTACTATCATGTTTTTAACTATTCTTATCTATCACCAGCTAAACGGTCTCATAGGCCCCAATGTGATAAGCATGTGGTTATGGAGACAGCACAACAGCATAGCACGGGAGCTGGAAGCCATGAACCCTTGCTGGGACGATGAGAGGATCTTCTCCGAGACAAGGGAGGTCAGCATTACTCTCATGAACCAAATCATCTATTATGAACTTATGGTTGTCGTCTTGGGTAAGATTACGTTTAGTTTTATATAACTGTAGTAAAGCTTTCTCCTGATATGATAGTTTGAAAATTTTCTGTCACGGCCGTTTGCCACTAAGTCTTTAAACCATTTGAGTATTACCTTACCTACCCGAGATAAGAGAAGATAGATAAGGTTTATAACCTGTGATGATGATGTAATTTGTGTATTTTAATGTAATAAATGAAATGAAAAGATTGTGACCCAGCAGAGAGAGAATATTATGGGTTGTTGTTGGTTGCCCTTTGCTACTTTATACATACCACTTTAAAATAATAAAACATTAAAATTTTCTCTTAAATTCATCATTAATTCACGACATCAGTCTTTCTTCACTACAATTCTCTTAATGTGCCATTTACTACCAAACTTGGTCCAATTAAATTACTTATATTTGTGTGTATCTTTCTTAGGATACGATTTTCTTCTCCGAAACGGCGCAATATTCAACACAATGAGCCACATCAACGACTACGACGAACACATGAAGCCAATTGTCTCCATCGAGTTCGTGATCGCTTCCCGATGGTTCCACGGCAGGCACGGATCAAGTGAGTGCGAAATTTCGTAGAGAATGTGACTTTCAAAGAAAGTATTTTCATTAATCTGGATTTGGCCCAGAACTGACCGTGTGACATGAGCTCCCAGTAATATGAGAAGAGGCCCATGTTTCAGTAGTGTGGACGTTTTGGCTCATTAATGAAGAACCGGAGACGTAGTTCGTTTCATCTAATTTAGCTCTCGGAAACTTTCCTTGTCGGTCCAGTGTTCAACTGTGCAAGTCTTTTTTTTTCTCAAATCGAGGTGTACAGTCACCAAAAACTATTTATCCGTGGCATTGGCTTAGTTACCTTTTCTATTAAAAATCTAAAGGCCGAAGACGATGATGATGATGAAGCCTTACTCACCGGGTCTTCCATCGTCACCTCTATTTCATCTACCTCAAATTCAATTCACAGCAAATACAACAATAAGGGCAAGTTGCTAGATCAGCTCGATTTAGTAGACCTGTCAACGCGCACAGGTATACTAACAAACAACAAAACCTTGGAGGGTATCACGCAAGGCTTCTTTAGGCAACCCTGCGCTGATGCCGACTACATTATCGATCCTTCTGTGAGTATTTAGCTGTTTTGTCTTACTTCACTGTCATGTTTCACTGTTTAAATTGATATCCCAAGGATGCTCTTTATGTCTTTTATTGTAGGTTACAATGAACACAGCCATCACCAACGGTTAAACGGTGGGGACCTCGCATTGCATTTTGCATAACGCGCGGTAACGTGAAAGCCATTTTAGATTTACATTACACTTACTGACATGTGTAATGCGACCTACATCCACAAATAGTGATCAGAAGTAAAGGCTTTCCTCACGATGTTTTTTTACTACTTTAGTTCTCCTTCTGAATATCCTCTTTACTTCACAGATGGGCGAGCGAGTCCTATCGAGACTACAATTCGTGAGTGACGTCATGTCCAGCGATATAAAAAAAAACAGGGACGTCGGACTACCATCTTACAACCAGTATCGGAAACTGTGCAGGCTCCCTGTCGCGAAAAGCTTCGACGATCTGAGGAAGTGGTTGAAGGATGAGGTAAGAGCCAAGAGCATGTATGATAACATTGCAGTGTTTATTATTGTACGTTTATCCATTAAAACGAATTTTCTGGCTCTCCAGTTTCTTGTAGTTCGATTGCATTGCCTGCATTGCTGGAGTAGCTCCTGCCACTTCACCTAGCGCCACGTGGGCAGAGTAGCCATTTATTTCAAATTTGTATAATGGCTATCAATTATTTCAGCAAGTCGACGGTATGGAACGCACGTACGAGCACGTAGACGACATAGATCTGATGGTCGGCATGATTGGTGAGAAGCTGATGCCGGGTGCGACCACTCCGCCGACCCTCGCTTGCATCATGGTGGACCAGCTGATCGTGTGGCGACGAGCTGACAGGTTCTGGTACGAGAACTATCAACATCCGGGAGCGTTTACACCAGGTTAGTACAACAGTATAGCTAGAAAGTCGACTGCATCATAAATGATCGTCTTCCTGTCCTGTTCCATTCATCACTTCAAACTGTGATGTCATTATCAACTCCTTTCATATTCGTTTCATCCTTTGCACTTTCCCTTAGGAATCCTATACTATTAAACGAGTTAAGTGTCCCGACGATTTCGAAAACGGCTTGAAACCTTTTGACGAAAATCTAGGATTAGGGGTTAAAAATCACCAGAAATCGATCTATGAGGGAATTATCTTCGAAAAAATTCATTTAAGGGAGATAGGAGCGAAATTACATAAAAGGAGAACGCATATGATACTTATTTTTAAACGTCGCTTACAAGTATTTTGTTGGAGTGGCGGTTTTGGTGCGAGCCACTTACGTTATGCTGCTTTTAGGTCCGGATTCGAATCCCACCCATGAGACTTTATAGCTTTTTTGTCTTTTTATTTTTTATTTTGTGTGAACTTATGTAAATATTATGTAAATAAATAAAAAGACTTAAGAGTGATAAAAAAAATTAACTTCTTTGTATTTTAGAGACAAATAGCGCCATCCTTTGCCATATAAGTGAATTACATACCTGAGGATTGTGTCGCCCTGCCCCGTGTTTGACAATAGGGAATTTTCCACGGCTTTCTCTAAACTCAAATAGATGGCGCTGTTAAGAAAATCTCTAAAAAGTCGCCAAAACTAATATCATAATAAACGATGAAAAAGTTTCTAATATTACGTACCAATATATATTTTTCTGTATTTTTTTATCCAAAAAAAGGATAATTTGCATGTATTTTTTTCAATAGAATCAAATTATAAAAAATATTATAGATATTTTCAAAACAAATATTGCATGTCCTTTCGTCCCTTAGAAGGCCATTACCGATTAAAACAACACCCTGCAAAATGTTTCATAAAAAATATATCTTATACAGGGTTACAGGTTAAGTCGACCTAAATCCTTTAAGAGGTGGTAGTTTCCATCATTCCTGACTGATTTGACTATGGAACCCCATACCCCAAACTTTACCGTTCTCAAGTTATGGGACTTCGAATTTTTTTTATAAAAAATCCAGATTTTTGTCTATTGTCCCCTTTTTTTTGTGTTTTGTACCTCTAATGTTTTTGTTTTTGTATTTTTTGTGTAGCAGATTAGTTGCTCCATTATTTTAAACACAAAAACTGCAAGTAACTGTACCAACTGAGTCGTATTAGACGATTGATTGTTAAAAAAAGAAATAAATTTGTGAAAAGTTTTTTATTCTTTGTAAGATATTTAAAAAAAGTCTATGACAGTTGTGCTGCAGATATGCTTCAAAATATCTACGGTTCTTCAGCTTTCCGATAAGGTATAATTTGCTAGGGTGTTATCAGGATTCTCGGAAAAAATATCGATGAAAGACTCCCAGGTAATAACAAAAATAACGGTATTTCGTAAAGTTGCTCGCAGCGCCTATTGTCCTGCAATGGGTAGCGCGTCGCGTGCGAGCGGGATATCATAAGAAACGGGTAAAGGGGTCACAGAGACGTTTCAGCCTTAACGTATGGATGGGAATAATTTCAAACCATCTGATTGAGCCTTACTTTCTACCTCCAAATTTGGATGGAGAGACCTATGAAAATTTTTTGAGACAAGATTTACCCGATTTGCTCGACGACATACCATTAAACCTCATTCGAGACATGTGGTTTTAGCACGACGGGTGCCCCGCGCACTTTAGAAGGAGTGTCAGAGAGTGGCTAGACACTAATTATCCAAATAAGTGGATCGGGAGGGGTGGGCCTACACCGTGGCCAGCTAGAAGTCCAGACTTGACACCCATGGATTTTTATGTGTGGGGGCACATGAAAAGTTTGGTTTACAATGAACCTAACCCAATAACATCTGTTGATGTTTTGAGGCAGAAAATTATTGATGCTGCTAACGAAATAAGAAGAGGACTAACAACTGGGGTAGTGAAAAGTGGCTTAAGACACAGAATGCGTGTATGTGTGCGAAATAGGGGCGGACATGTGGAACATGTACTGTAAAAAGGATTAATAAACCTCATTCATTACCTATTTGGATTGTTTTATTTTGTTTTCTGACTAAAGTTAAATTTGACGCTTAAGTATCGTTATTTTTTACTACTACCTGGTAGCATATCATCAATGTTTTTGTTAAAAAAATCCAATAATACCCTATTGTATTATACCTTATCGAAAAGCTGAAGAACCGTAGATATTTTTAAGCACATCTGCAGCACAACTGTCATAGATTTTTTTTTAAATATCTTACAAAGAATAAAAAACTTTTCACAAATTTATTTCTTTTTTTAACAATTACTCACTCAGCTGGTACAGTTACTTGCAGTTTTTGTGTTTAAAATAATGGAGCAACTAATCTGCTACACAAAAAATACAAAAACAAAAACATTAGAGGTACAAAACACAAAAAAAAGGGACAATAGACAAAAATCTGGATTTTTTATAAAAAAAATTCGAAGTCCCATAACTTGAGAACGGTAAAGTTTGGGGTATGGGGTTCCATAGTCAAATCAGTCAGGAATGATGGAAACTACCACCTCTCAAAGGATTTAGGTCGACTTAACCTGTAACCCTGTATATACTACTAAACAAGTTATGTTAGTTTATAAAAACTCCGATTGAACGAGCGACGGTCCGTCTCCCAGCTAGGCTATTCATTAAATTTGCAAAAAAAAAAATTGGAGAAAGGTTGGCGAATAAACTAGCCAAATTATTATGAGAAACCTTTTTTATCGAATAAAGCATTGGTTCTTTGTGTAATTTTTTTCTATTTCATTAGCAGAAACCAAGTTAATTTTTTTCGCGTATTTTAGAAGGATATATATTTTCTACGGTTACTGGTATCAGGCGACCGTGCGTGACCTCATACTGGAAAATAACGAAGAATCATTTAAGAAATTCGAGCAAAGAAACTTCATTTCATCACGTATGCAAAAAATATTCCACATAATTTTTTTTCTCAGAACAACTGTATGAGATACGTCAGCACTCGATGGCCAGGTTAATGTGCGACCACGGCGACGAAGTAGATCACATTACTCCTAATGTCTTCTTAGTCCCTGGGCCTGGGTAAGTGGCAAAACAAAAACTATTGTATATGTTAAAGTAAAAAAAAATATGAAAATAATTGACAACACTGAACACGTTAAAAACAACCGACTTCAATGTAACAACTACATTTTTGCTGTTTTATTTTGTTTTTGTTAATTTGCTACAAAAATACATAACCAATTTAATATACAGTTTATATGGAACCACCGCGGAGTTAACATCTATCGAATTAAAAAGAAAAAAAAAACCGCTGAATCAATTTCCATAAAATTTATATGGCACCACCTCTGAAGTATGATCTAATAAAAAAAAAGAATCATCAAAATCGATTCATAATTGGCAGAGTAATCGCGTAACAAACATTGAAGTCGGTTAACAAATTGTCCCTGACGCATATTACTTATTATCAATCACATCACATCAAAGCAGTCTGTATGCTTTAATGGTGAAAGAAAATTATGCTTACGTTGGTTCGAGTCAATGAGTTAATGATTAGAGAATTATGGTTACTATGGTTCGAATTAATGTATTCATTGTTTTTGTCATTATGATAAATATTTGCTGGGAATATTATATAAAATTAATTATTTTTTACGAACAATAATATAATCCGTAATTTCACGAACAAAAAGGCGTGATTTCACAAAACTCCGCAAAATCCCGGAACGTAAGCAGTATCTTTGCGAAAAGGAGTATTTCTATTTTCATCCGTTATATCGTGTACATTGTCGAGGTTCAGATGAAGAGCAGACCTTTCGAAGAACGTATAGCTTTTTGGGACATGTTTATGATACCTATGCTAAAATGCAGAAAAATTACGATGAAAACGTGTAAAATGATATTCTTATTTTACCTAAATGACTATATTATATTGTGTACGTACATGTTATACATCTTAGTAATAGACTGCACTAAAAATAAAATTTTATTCCCTTAACAGCTTTTTCTTTTAACCAACCTAATCATATTTAAAAAAAAAAACGACTGCATTCAAACGTATCCTATGTCAATCTCGGGGTCATGACGAATTTAACACCTCTCAAGCTAAAATCCAGTTTAGACTACAGAGCGTGCCAAAGAAATGTACAATAAATACATATAGTAGAAAAACATAACCCTCCTTCTGGCGCAGTCGGATAAAAATAACTGCAAATACAGTTTAAACACGAAAAGGGTCTTAAATCATATGAAGCAACTGTATGACAACTAGGGATCGCAATCCGTCGTCATTTTCAATCCGGCTGGATCCGAACGGATTCCCATCAATCCGCTCGGATCCCGACGGATCCGGTCGGATTGATCTAACCAGGATACTTTACATTCTTTTTTCGTTCCAACATAGACCGTTAATGAAGTGTACAAAAAACTATACCTATACGAAATCCACTTCATTTAGACTAAATTTAAAAAGAGAAAACATTTAAATTCTCAATGTCAAAACAAATAAAATCGCAAATTAAAAGTAATAACAATAAAATTCACAAAAAACACTGTGTCTTTATCTTTATCTTTAACGTAACGTAACTGGTGGTTCAGCCTTCTTAGTTAGATCTTAAAGATAAAGTAGAGATCAATATTAAGAATTAATGAAAATTATAAAATAAAACATAACATAATAATTAAACTAAACTGAGATCACGTATGTTCCTAGAAAAACCGTAAACTATTGGTGTCCTGAAGTCGTAGATTTGCTTTCCATACCTATGTCAATTGAGTTATCTGAAGCTAAAATTGTGGTCCGAGAACTACATATGCATATAAACTTATTTACTATACATACATACACTCAAACCGTACTCTATATTAATTGGGTATTTAAAACTTATGAATAATTTCCACTAAAGAAAATACTCAAATATGTTTGTTTGAAGAAGAATATTTTTCTTTTTTTTTTCTTTTGACAACACAAGACCGCACCTGTATAACTTTTTTTAAATGTTTATTTTTTTATTTTCCTGTTTTGTTGTGCAATAAAGTGTTTTCATTCATTCATTCATTCATTCACACGAGGAATTTAATATACAGAAACAGAGTCTTGACTCCTGACTCACTTACTGACTGACTCATCAACGCACATTCAATATTTGAACGTTTTTCATCAAATTTTTCTTTCGACAACACAAGAAGTAATTAATAAATAGAAAAGTAAGACTCCTGACTTACTAACTGACTCAATCATCAATGCAAATGCAAAACTTCTGAATTATTTGTTACGTAAACAGAGGCTATAAGAGAATTTTTGTCGAATATTTCTATTTTACTGGCCAAGCTAGTGATCGAAGACGCGGGATATTGCAAGATTACTTGGTTACAGTTTCTTTGTAACTAACGTTTAATAGACGTTATCCTGCAACACTATTCTTGCCCTTAGTATTTATTGTTTATTAGCGGATATATTAAATACCTACAATTCAACAAATTAACCTAAACCAAACTAGTTTCTTTATCATTTAACGTTCCAATTCGATTGTTGATGTACTTATTTGTAATTGTTAAATGTTGAGTTATAAACAAAAGTGTAACAGTTCCACTTTGGGTGGAAGATAGCGAACTACTGTTTATTTAAAAGTGTAAAAATACAGAAAGTGTATGTTAAGAAAAAAATCTTCACAGTTTTAAAAGGTGATTTACTTATAAATAAATATACATATTTACGAATTATTTTCCCTCTAGATGCTATTCGTAAAATGGAGCAATGGACTCTTTATATCTGTACCTCAGAGCCAAGCTGTGTTAGAAAAAGAGTCCAAAATTTTTTTTGCGATTACACTATGCGTTCCTTGGGGAAAGTTGATCAGAATCAGGAGTAGAAGCACTGACTAAAATATCGGGCACTAATAAAGTAGCACCTTATATACAGGGTGTAACCAGTGACGGATTAAGACTACTTGATGCCCTAAGCAATCCACGCCAGTGGGGCCCCCCTATCCGTATGTCAACTAGAATCGGTCTTTAAACCTTTACCGCCTAAAAACATTAGTTTTTTTTGTAAAATAAGATGATGAGATGTAACGTACCTTAGAAGTGGAGTAGGTGCGACAGCAATAAAAAGCGGCCAAGTGTGAGTCGGACTCGCCCATGAAGGGTTCCGTAGCAGCAAGTAACATAAAATAAAAGTTCTTGTAGTTCGTTGTAAGTAAACTGCGGTTTACGATTTATGCCGTATTAAAAAAAACTACTTACTAGATCTCGTTCAAACCAATTTTCGGTGGAAGTTTGCATGGTAATTAATGTACGTCATATATTTTTTTTAGTTTTATCATTCTCTTATTTTAGAAGTTACAGGGGGGGGGGCGACACATTTTACCACTTTGGAAGTGTCTCTCGCGCAAACTATTCAGTTTAGAAAAAAATGATATTAGAAACCTCAATATAATTTTTGAAGACCTATCCATAGATACCGTACACGTATGGGTTTGAAGAAAAAAAAATGTTTGAGTTTCAGTTCTAAGTATGGGGAACCCCCAATTTTTTTTCTTTTTTTTTTCTTTTTCTGTGTGAAAATCTGAATGCGGTTCACAGAATACATCTACTTACCAAGTTTCAACAGTATAGTTCTTATAGTTTCGGAAAAAGTGGCTGTGACATACGGTCGGACAGACAAGACATGACGAATCCATAAGGGTTCCGTTTTTTGCCATTTGGCTACGGAACCCTAAAAACCAAAGCATAATTTATTTATTTATTGAAATGCGCCTTGCGGCTTTTCCGGGCATTGAATTCACGCAAGATAGTATTAACACCTAACTTTTTTAACATATCGGACTCTATGTATAATATCGATAAATTATCGAGCCTTTCTTGTATCATCTTTGTCCTTTTTTCATTTTTTAATAAAAAAAATTTTGAAAAAGAACGTTCCGCTGAGCAATTTGTAATCATAAGCGATAAAAATATACGCAGGGCTGTTTCCACATTAGGGAAAGCTGATTCAATTTTATCACCATGTATTATTTATACAATTGTGCGTGAGTTTGATGTAAACTTGTGCGAGCCGAATCACTGGGTCTGGAACTTATTTTACCTACTTATGACATATGAATGAAACTGTTGAATTTCTGTTATTAATTCGGTGTTAAGGCCTTCTGGATATGTGTTAACTAGATTTGTACTGTGCTGACTGTATTCTGCAGTTTGGTCGGGACACATAATTTTATCGGCATCGGGTATTTTATTCAAGAATGAGAATTTGTCTGCTGTTTCTTTGCATATCTCTCCTCTTTTTCGCATCTCTGCATTTAAATTATCAATGATGCTATAATAACACGTTATTTTGAATTGTTCTCTTGTGGGCTGAAACTTACTTCAGGAGCTGAACCATCATTGGGCATTTTCTTTCTTCGTCTTTGACGGGTGTCTTTGTATTCCACATCTAGTAGCTTATCTTTTGCGCGGGCTTCTAAAGAATTAAAGTCGCACCGCAATTTTTCAAAAAAATCCACGAGTGACTTCTAGAGATTAGCGCAAATCTCTAGAGTAACTTCTGGGTCTTATAATACCTTGCTGACTTTTCGGAAGGTTTGCAAAATTTCGTCCCACATGACCAATATGAGTACGAACTCCAATTCTTGTAGTTTATTTGACAAATTAGCTCCTTCTCATCTGGTTTCTCCTTTTTGCATGTTATCCACAGAAATGACGTCTAATGCATCTATAATTTTATTATATGTCTGTAAAATAGCTGATGTCGCTTTAGCGTGTGCTTCCCATCTCGTTTCTGATAAAGATTTCAAAACACTTTCATTATCCAAATGTTCTTTTAATATGCGCCACCTTATGGTTGAACCAGAAAAAAAATGTATAGATTTTGGTCTAATAAAAAAAAATTACAGCTGCTAGGCAACAATAAACGGCGCTTCGACCTACTAAATTGAGAAAATGGGCTGCGCATGGGATATATATTGCAAACGGATTCGCCTCTAGAATCTTCGGCTGCATGCCATTGTAACGGCCAGACATATTTGAAGCATTGTCATAAGACTGGCCTGTGCATTTTGAAAAATCTCATCCAGAATCCACAATGGTGACGTGAGAGTGAGATGTGATGCTTCTTCTGGTGCCCCCCCAGACGTGATGCCCTAAGCAATTGCTTAATTTGATTAAGGGTTAATCCGTCACTGGGTGTAACAGAAGTGTGTGACAATACTTCAAGGTTGGCTTTTACCCATCAAACTGAACAACTTTTGTTCTACAACTTTGTTGAAATCGCAAATTTTTTTTTGACTTTTCATACAAATCGATCAGCTGGCGAACCAAGTTTGTATGAAAGGTCTAAAAAATTTTTTGCGATTTCAACAAAGTTGTAGAACAAAAGTTGTTCAGTTTGATGGGTAAAAGCCAACCTTGAAGTATCGTCACACACTTCTGTTACACCCTGTATATTTATAAAGACGCAAATATTATATTTCTCTCTTTTAGGTCGGCTTTTTATCAAAACTCATTTTGCCAAATTTTTTATTCCGTCGTTGTTTTATTAATCGGTCTAATCGGAATGCGTAAATCCATATACGTAAAGCGAAATGTCGAATGGAGTCCCAAATATGTCTTTTGTGAATTCAGCAAAATCGTTCAAGAACAAAAGTTAGTAATATTAGTAAACGTCACCTTGTTACACCCCCAGCCGTCATTTAGAAATCACCTCGTAAGATTCCTTAGGGACAGTTGACTAGAGGCAGAGCTTCTAGTTCAATAGTCTAGTAGGTACCATACACTAAAAAGGAATTTCTAACACGTGCATCCGCCTCTTTTGTCAAAGACAGTATGCTACCATGGATAGCAGTGGTCTTGTGGACAATTATTCACGTCGCTAGCGGCGAATTCTACAGCACTTTTAGCGGTCAGCAAATATCGCCAGCGAAATATGGACAGTATAAAGCTTTCAATCTGCTGCCGTAAGTATATCTATTACTTTCATTAATGTTGATAAAAACTAGAAGAGTTTTGTAAATCGTTTAAAAATAGCCACTTCATAGCGTGAAATGAAACACATTCTAGAATTAGAGAGAGAGAGAGAGAGAGATAACGAGTTATAGTGAGTGAGGGGTAGACAAGGAGGGGGTGATGGAGAAGGCGATAAAGAGAGAGAAAGAGATAGGATCGATAGGATTAGAGCGAGGGGGATGAGGGATGAAAGGAGAGAGAGAGAGAGAGAGAGAGAGAGAGAGAAAGAGAGAGAAATAATCATATCCTAGAATAAAGGTCACCACCATCGCCACAGTATTGTTAGTAATGATTAGTATTACATACAGTACGGCACTACGGCCACTCCCTGCCCCTCTATGAAGGTAGGTACATAATAAGAACAAGCAAACAAACATTTCATTTCATTTGATTTGTTGAAAATCAGAATATCTCGGCTATCTTTGCAGAATGTGCGCAATAGAAGTGAAACAATGCGACCCGAAAGAGCGGCGTCGCATCGACTGCTCCTGTAACAATCTCCACTACCCCACCTATGGCGCCACCTACACCCCCTACAGACGAATGTTGCCCCCGTCGTACGGGGTAGATGGGGGGCACATGCCTGCCACTAGCGGCGACCCGCTGCCTAGTGCCAGAAGCGCAAGGGTGAACGTCATGAGCGACGGGAGGAAGGCCAGCCCTTATTTCACTCATATGGTAAGTTCAACATCATCATCAGCCAAGAGACGTTTAATGCTGGAAAAAGACTTACCCCAAGGATTTACACGACACGACCAGTGTTGCGCTGCGCGCATCTAACAGCTTTTTACGAACTTAACCAGGTCATCGGTTTACCGAGTGAGAGGCCTGCCTTCTTTGAAAGTCTATTAAAAAGGAAAGAAAGCAGGATGACAGCGTTACTCAAAAAATCTTGTGTCTTCAGGTACCCAACACCATAGTGTTCATGGCAGGCGATGTCACATCTATCCATGACACACTCAACTATGTCATCCTGACCACCAACTGCTGCCAACCTGGAGGAGACCAGGACCCTCGGTGCCAGCCCATCAAGGTTCCCGACGACGATCCTCACTTAAGGATGAGCAACGTCAGATGCCTAAACTTGACGAGAGCGATCACCTATCAGGACTTGGGATGTGCGCCAAAAAATTTGCCACGTGAAAGGGTTAGTGGTAACTTTTAACTGTTCAAAATGTTGTTCATGTGTCTATAAAGTGCATGCCCTGATGGCACGATGAAGATCTTGCGCGACTGTTTTCCTGCATCAGCAAGTCTTGTGTTTTTGAATAAGAATACGCATTCAAAAGATATGAGATTGCCTTGAGAAGGCATTGACAAGATCATACTTTAGCAGTAGAGATTTTGATGCTGCTTTAATAATTAAGGTAAGATATGTCCACTGATCAGACGACAAAAACACAACTCCAAATACTTGCAGGTCAACACCTCACCACCTATGTTGGAACTGTCTGCTATCTACGGTAATACAGAGTCGAACGCGAACAGGTTTCGAGAATACAAGGGTGGAAGGGTCAAGTCGGAGATGTTGAATGGAAAGGAGTGGCCTCAGTCTGGGTCCCCCGTGTGCGTCCTGAACAGAGCACCTGAGGAGACCAGATGTCATAACACTCGTAAGTTGAAACTGTATTATTAGGATTATTTTCTCATCATTTATTATCACATCACAAATATAGGCTTTGAAACAGCAAAACTTTTCAAGAGAAGACCAAATAATTTGTAGTAGATCACATAATATAATTAAGATAGGCAGTTGCTACTGAATGATTGTATAGCGATCGCAGGGGGAAAGATGGGAGAGTTTTAGCAAAAGCTGGAGTCAGCAAGAAATGGGGGTCTCGAAGACACCAAATCGATACCTGAAATAATCATGCTATATCACACAGGTTGTTACTATGATATTTTCAAAAATTATTATCTATCCCCAGCTAACAATTCTCCTAACAGTCTCATGGGCCCCAATGTGATAAGCATGTGGTTATGGAGACAGCACAACAGCATAGCACGGGAGCTGGAAGCCATGAACCCTTGCTGGGACGATGAGAGGATCTTCTCCGAGACAAGGGATATCAGTATTGCTCTCATGAACCAGATCATCTATTATGAACTTATGGTTGTCGTCTTGGGTAAGATTACGTCTAGTTTTATAAAACTGTAGCAAAGCTTACTCTCTCCTGATATGACAGCTTGAAATTTTCTGTTATGGCCGTTTGCCACTAACCACTTAAACTATTTGAGTATTACCTAACCTACTACCCTAGTCCGAGATATGAGAAGATTGACCCAGCAGAGGTATTATGGGTTGTTGTTGTGTGTTTTTTGCTACTTCTCACTACCTCACTGTATTTCTCATCTCACTAATATTATAAATGCGAAAGTATGGATGTTTGTTTGTTTGTCAGTTTGTTTGTTTGTTTGTTTGTTTGTTCGACATTCACGCCGAAACTACTAAACGGGTTTGGATGAAATTTGGTAGGTAGATAGATAAAGCACTCGGCTAACACATAGGATACTTTTTATACCGGAAAACTTAAGGGTTCCCGTAGGAATTCTAAAAAACTCAAAATTTCCACTTCGTCACTAGATGGCGCTATCTTAACATTTTCTTTCTGGACACAATTCTTAGGTCCACGCGGACTTAGGTCCACTCGGACGAAGTCGCGGGCGGAAGCTAGTTATAAATAAAATACATATATACCACTTTAAAATAATAAACAATTAAACTCTGTCTTAATTTCGTCTTCAATTCACGACATCAGTTTTTCTTCACTACAATTCTCGTAACGTCTCATTAATAACCAAACTTAATCCAATCCAATAGTATCATTCCATTTCAGTATATCCCAATGAACATTACTTATATTTATATTTATCTTTTAAGGATACGATTTTCTTCTCCGAAGCGGTGCAATATTCAACACAATGGGCCACATCAACGACTACGACGAACACATGAAGCCAACTGTCTCCATCGAGTTCGTGATCGCTACCCGATGGTTTCACACTATGCAGGAGGCCCGGATCAAGTAAGTGCAAATCTCATGGAGACTGTGACTTTCAAAGAAAGCAATTTCACCAATCTGGATTTGGCCCAGAACTAAGCGTGTGACATGAGCTCCCAGTAATATGAGAAGAGACCCATGTTTCAGTAGTGTGGACGTTTTGGCTCGTTAATGACGAACCGGAGACATAGAAGAAGGAATAATACACCCGACGATAAAGCTCCGGAGGTTTAAGCCTCTAACCAGGGCCCCGATCGCGCTATTTTTAAACGGAAATACCAAAACAAAACCTCGACCATAAACGTTACGTTACGCACTTTTTGTATCGCGCTAACGAATTTAACGGTAACGAATTAGATTTTTATCGGAAAATGTGTTGGTGTAGCGATCGATCGAACTGTATGTATTCTATGGTATCGCGCTATTCTTTGATAACGTTTAAAAACAAAAACGTTTCGTTGGGAACGTGTTTTCCGCTATCAAACGAACGTTTCTGAAAAAGTTAGTACCAAGGAACTTTTACGTATAGAAGTTGAGCTAACGCATTGAAAAATCTTTTGTTTTTTGGTATTTTTATCCACACTTCACACACTTCCACACTGTTAGCCCTTGGCATCATCTCAACTGATGATAAGTGCCAAGGATGCCCTTGCCAATGCGATTGGGGTGTACCCTTAGGGGCTCTATAGGCCAGGGACTTAGAAAAATTTCGGCGAGATTTTTTTTGGTTCGCAACTCCCCCTTTTTATTATTTTATCGAGTAGGGGTCACTAAGGGGAAAATTTTTGGTCATGTGAAGTTTCTTCGTAAGGTGCAGGTTTTCGAGAAAAACGGCAACCAAAATTCAAAACTCCACTAAGAGTACCTAGGCTTAGGGGCACTAAGGGCCAGGGACTTGTTTGTTTGTGTCCCCCCCTTTTTATTGTCTTATCGAGTAGGGGAACACTTTTGGTCATGTGAATTTTTTTCGTAGGATCAACCGTTTACGAAAAAACGGGTCCAAAGGTGCACGTTTATAAAGGAGCCGGGAAAATATCTACAAACGGTATAAAAAGGGGGGGCCCTTTTTATTGTCTTATCAAGTAGGGGTCACTTAGGGGAACACTTGGTCATGTGAAGTTTTTTCGTAGGATCAACCGTCTACGAAAAAACGGGTCCAAAGTTGCACGTTTATAAAGGAGCCGGGAAAATATCTACAAACGGTATTAATATATGAAGGGGATGTTAAGGGGGTGCCCCGGGAGCGCCAAAGAGCGCCAAGGGGGCGCCCTGGGGGCGCAAAGAGGATGTTAAAGGAGCGCCAAGGTAATGTTAAGGGGGCGCCCTAGGTGCACCAAGGGGGAGTTAAGGGGGTGCCAAGAGGATGTTAAGGGGGCGCCCTAGAAGAGCCAAGGGGCGCCCCGGGGCCCAAAGGGTATGTCAAGGGGGCGCACTAGGACAGCCAAGATGATGTTAAGGGGCCGCCCTAGAACGCCAAGGGGAGTTAATGAGGCGCCCCGGGGGCGCCAAGGGGATGTTAAGGGGGCACCCTAGGAGAGCCAAGGGGGCGCAAAGGCTATGTTAATGGGCGCACTAGGAGAGCCAAGGGGGCGCCCCGGGGGCGCAAAAGGGGATGTTAAGGGGGCGCTCTAGGAGCGCCACGGGGGCGCTAAAGGGGTGTTAAGGGGGCACCCTAGGAGCGCCGGGATATTGAGATAATTAACGCTGCACACTCCGGGGCCCCTGTATCGGCTGTGGTGTCATGATAACCCCCTGCTCTGATGGTGGGATGCAATGAAGGGGAGCTTGGGCAGTAATGTTTCTATAGGACAGTTTTCGCTGCACCCACTTATGCGCCCCAGGGCGCCTCCTTGGCTCTCCTAGTGCGCCCCTTTAACATACCCTTGGCGCTTCTAAGGCCCCCCCTTAACATCCCCTTGGTGCCCCTTTAACTCCCCTTAACGCTCCTAGGGCGCCTCCTTAACATCCACTTGGCAACCGCGGGGCGCCCCCTCGGCGCTCCTAGGGCGCTCCCTTAACATCCCCATGGTGCCCCCTTGGGACTTCTAGGACACTCCCTTAACCTTCCCTTTGCGCCACCGGGGCGCCCCTTTGGCTCTCCTAGGGCGCTCCCTTAACATCCCCTTGGCGCCCCTTTAACTCCCCCTTATCGCTCCTAGGGCGCCCCCTTAACATAAACTTGGCGCTCCTAGGGCGCCCCCTTAAAATCCCAATGGCGCCCCCTTGGAGCTCCTAGTGCGCCTCCTTAACATATCCTTTGCACTCCCGGGGCGCACCCTTAGCACTCCTAGTGCACCCCCATAACATACCCTTTACGCCCCCGGGGCGCACCCTTGGCTCTCCTAGGGCACCCCCTTAATATCCCCTTAATATCCCCTTAATACATTAATACCGTTTGTCGAAAATTTCCTGGCCCCTTTATAAACGCACAACTTCGGACCCGTTTTTCTCGAAAACGGTTGATCCTACGAAAAAATTTCACATGACCAAAAACGTTCCCCTAAGTGACCCCTATTCGATAAAATAATAAAAGGGGGGGGGGATTGCGAACAAAATAAAATGTCTAGGTATACTCCAACAGCCTCTAAGGATACAATCTGACCTGCGAAGCTAGCTATCTTACTTACAATGCTGTTAAGATTTGTTTTTTGTGACAAGATTGATAAAATGGTGGTACCTAGCCAGGCGGGCGCATAAACTTTCTACCAATAAAAAATCGAATAGACTGGGACTCGAACCCCTGACCTCATGAAGAGGAGCAAGTGGCTTAGATACTATGCCAAGGAAGACATATGAATTTTTTCACATTGTTTTGCGTTTTTCCTTTAATAACAATAGTAGACAATGAGCAGACACTACATTTGACATATGAATAGTGCTGCGCGCTTGCATAATCGATCATCGATTAAGAAAATAACACCTAATATTTTTGTATACTAGTGGTAAGCTCTAAACGTTCTGAGTTCGGTACAAGTTTTGATTTGGTTTGGTAACGTCAACGATTAAATCGTTGAGAAAAAATACCGCAATACCATTTTTTACATCAGCTGAACAAAATCTGATCCAAAACCAAAAACGCTTCGTTGGTAAGGTAAAACCTATTGAAATTAGCGCGCAGGAGTCACTTAGCGATATTAAAACTGCATAAAATAAGACAATCTCCTGCAGCCATCCTGGCGCGATACATATCTCGTCTCGTTTCTTTGAATATAGCTAGCCAAGCTGTGAGGGTTATGTAAGTCTTTAGCAGCCTTGCGTTTCCTTAATCGTATTCAAGGATACCGTGTCTGTGGAGAGAAAACTTCACCTATGATGGCTTTGCAAAGTCGATTCATGTCAGTCCAGTGGTCAACTGTGCGAATCTTTCAATTTTTTTTCCAGCTGTACAGTAATAAAAAACAATGTTACTTGTGCATTGAATAATTTGTCTGTTCTGTAATGTAACAAAGAGTCAAACATGATGGTGATGAAGCCTTTCTCGCCGAGTCTTCCATCGTCATCTCTATCTTATGTACCTCAAATTCAATTCACAGCAAATACAACAAGAAGGGCAAGTTGGTAGATCAGCTCGATTTAGTAGACCTGACAACGCGCACAGGTATACTACCCAACAACAAAACCTTGGAGGGTATCACGCAAGGCTTCTTTAGGCAACCCTGCGCTGATGCCGACTACATCATTGATCCTTCTGTGAGTATTTAGCTGTTTTGTCTTACTTCACTGTCATATAGCATGGTTTAAATTGATATTTCATGGATGCTCTTTTTATCTTTTATCGTGGGTCACAATGAACAGAGCCATCACCAAGGGTTAAGCTGCTTTTTCACCGGCGAGGCGAGGCGAGGAGTGGAGTGAAGAGAATTGAAATCGCGTCGGTTCATTTCCACCGAAGATGTGCGAGAAGAGAATTTATTTTTTCCCATACAATTTAAAATTCTCTTCCCTCCTCGCCTCGCCGGTTAAAATGCAGCTTTAGACGGCGAGGACTTAGCATTACATTTTGCATAGCCCGCGAAAACATGAAAGGCATTTTAGATTAACATTACACCTACAGACATGTGTAATGCGTGCGACCTACATCCACAAATAGTTATCAGAATTAAAGGCTTCCTCACGATGTTTTTTTATTATCTCCTTCTGAATATCCTCTTCACTTCACAGATGGGCGAGCGCGTCCTATCGAGACTACAATTCGTGAGTGACGTCATTTCCAGCGATATACAAAAGAACAGGGACGTCGGACTGCCATCTTACAACCAGTATCGGAAACTGTGCGGGCTCCCTGTCGCGAAAAGCTTCGACGATTTGAGGAAGTGGATGAATGATGAGGTAATAAATTTATTTGAGGAAATAAAATCATACGGTTATCCAGAAAAACAAATTTTCGAGCTTCCCAGCCTTTTGCCTTTCTTAACGACAGTCAATAATAATAAAATACATTCCTCCTCGATAATGCCCGGATAGCCCGACGCTTTCTCTCCTCGCCGTATTGACCTCCAACCGACTGTGTTTCTGCTGGAGTAGCTCCTGCCACTTCGCCTAGCGCCAAGTGGGCAGAGTAGCCCTGATTTATGTTTTAAATAATAATAATAAACAAAAAAGCTATCCAAGCGGCCGCTACCCTGGAAAAATCTCGTATTTTATAACCTTGAATCTGAATGATCACTTCCAGCAAGTTGATGGTATTGAACGCACCTACGAGCACGTAGACGACATAGATCTGATGGTCGGCATGATTGGTGAGAAGCTGATGCCGGGTGCGACCACTCCGCCGACCCTCGCCTGCATCATGGTGGACCAGCTGATCGTGTGGCGACGAGCTGACAGGTTCTGGTACGAGAACTATCAACATCCGGGAGCATTTACACCAGGTTTGTACAACTGAAGTCAATTGCATCATAACTGATGATCTTCCTGCCCTGTTACCATGAATTTAGGGACGGGAGCGTTAACAGCAAGTCATGATGGTCTTCCTGTACTGTTCCAATAAAATGTCTTCTTCCATTCATCACTTCTAACTGTCATGTCAGTGTTAACTCATTTCATATTCATTTCATAGTTTCATAGCTCATTTATGTATGCAAAATGACGCGAAGAGTTAACACCTGGTGTACCATCTCATGCTGAAGCCATCCAAGCCCTAGAAACCGTCTTCAAGTGGCTGGAGAGCTGCCTCGGACCATATACAGCTGCCACAACTTAAACGGATCCCGGACTTAGCTGCGATGAAAAGATCCAACTGTCTACGTCAGAAGTCAAGTCCTAGTTATTTTCAGCCAAAGTAGTAAATATTAAGCATAAATACATACATCCTTGGGAGAGGCCTTTGTGGACAACTGTTGCAGCAGTGGACATCTTTCGGCAGATGATAATGACACTTTTATTTTACTTTAAGATGGATTATCCGGATTTTCGATGATACGGACTACCCCTGGCCCCAATTAGTCCGGATAATCGGGGTTTTACTGTATTCTTCATTTACTGGTATCAGGCGACCGTGCGTGTTCCTCTTACTAGAAATCAACGAAGAATCATTTCAGAATTTCGTGCAAAGAAACTTCATATCATTACGTATGCAAAAATATTCTACTACAATGTTTTTTTTTCTCAGAACAACTGTATGAAATACGTCAGCACTCGATGGCCAGGTTAATGTGCGACCACGGCGACGAAGTAGATCACATTACTCCTAATGTCTTCTTAGTCCCTGGGCCTGGGTAAGTGGCAAAACAAAAACTATTGTATGTGTTTCACGTAGAAAATACCGAAAACACCCATATTTTTCCATTATTTTTACTTTGTTTGGCATAGGGTGTGATGAAGCCTTTCCGTCATGCTCACACCTTTTTTAATTGTTTGTCTCCTACGTGGGATATGCACAATACATATACAGAATGTAAAAAAAAAATCAAGTATAGAATAAAGGAAAAATATTCTAAAATTTTTTCAGTTTCTCATACTAAATCTGAATAGTGATACTTTATTCTGAGAAACCCCTTAAAATTTCAAACGCACTTTTTTAAACACCTGTATATGTATGGTGCATATCCCAAATAGGTGACAAACAATGAATTAAAAAAGGTGTGAATACGACTTGACGGAAACGTTTTGTAACCTATGCCTTAAAAAAGTAAAAAGCAATTATCTCGAGAAATATTATTACAAAAAATATTTAAAAAAGAAAAAATATGGTTGTTTTCGGAGTTTTCTACGTGAAACATCTACAATAGATTTTAACACCTATATACAGCCTAAAAACACTAACGGAGAAAAAAGTCAGTATTCTACAAAATACCCACAAAAATTGGGGGCAAATTTTGAAATATTGTCAATTTAAAACTGTCAAATAACAAATCGTCCTCAATTGTAAAACGAGATGCAACTAAATTGTCCCTGACGCATATTAAGTATCGGTACTCGTAAATCGGTAAATTTTCAGGCAACCCTCCTAAATCAATGTTGACTGCTTTCAGAAACGAGATAATCGACTGCAAATACATTCGGAAAGCGAGTCTGGAGCCGTGGAGAGACCACACTTGTGCGGCAAAAAAGGATAAAAAAGTTACAAAGGCAGAAGAACACGAAAAGAAAATAGACGCTCCTTTCTCGTTGGCTTCATCCCTTGACATGTTCTCTATGAGATTAGAGAATTATGGTTACTAGGGTTCGAATTCATGTTTTCATTGTTTTTGTCAATATTTATGATAAATATTTGCTGGGAATATAATATGAAATTAATTATTTTAAGATTTGTTTCATTACTTTTGAAGATTTTTAGGATATCACATTGCACCGGAAACCGCTCGTGCAGTGTGATAACCGCCGCCGTATAGTAAGCTCAGGGTTACAAATATGTACAAAGGCTTAGTACAGGGTTACAAATATGTACTAAGAACTCTTTGGTCTGACGTGCGAAAAAAAAGAGCAGTTCGAAAATAAACTTAACAAGTCGTTCATAAAATTAACAGATCGACAAAAAAACTAAAACAACTATAAGCCTACTGGATCGTTCTAGATTACGAAGTTAGCATTATGGCGCCATCACTGAAAATTAAAGACAATTTTAATAGGCCTCGAAAATGGTCAAGGCACAACCAGATCAAAACACTAGAATATTCGATAAATTTGTATGAGTTATGTTCTCTATTTTAACCTGTGATTGGTCTGTTTGTCCCGATTTACATACAAGTGTGTTACCGAAGAATAATATTATCCGTAATTTCACGAATAAATGTGTAATTTCACAAAACTCGGGAAAATCTCGGAACGCAAGCCGGTACCTTAGTTATATCGTCATCATCGTCATTTATGTTTGTTTTGTGTTTATTTTCTAACTGTGCTTGTTTCTCTTTTTTTCCTTGTTGTAATTTGTTTTGTGTTGTTTACTGTCTGTTAAATAAATGTATCTCTATCTCTATCTATCTCTACCTATCATCATCATCATCGATAACTCCAATGCTGAATAAAGCCTCCCCCAAGGACTTCCACGCCGACCGACCGGTCCTGCGCTGCCCGCATCCAGCGGTTTCTATTAACTTTCCGAATTCATTGTCAACTTTCACGAATTCATTGTCCACCGAGTGGGCCTGGGAGGCCTGCCGACGCTACTTCTCCCGGTGCGCGGTCATCACTCAAGTATTTTCCTGCCCCAAACGGCCATCTTTGTTTTACGAGCTTTGTGCGGAACGTGGAATTTTTTTTTCTATAGACCGAGATTAATTTTACGGATAAAAGAGGTTCTTTTTTCATGAAATCAATGTTTGCACTCGGCAAGATCTCATAGGTAATAAGAGGAAGCATCAATAACGTGATTTTCGATCTTTAATGAAAATAATCGTCAATTCATGAACTGACGGATTACTTGCTCTCACGGTGGCATATAAACAAATGCCTACAATGTGTTTAACAGTTAAAAACGTGTTTGACAACAGTTATTTTAGATACAGCCACGAGGCCGTGCGATGATCAATAAAATAAAATGATGCCACATCAAGTTTAACTTACACATATTAATTATTTAAGGTGATAATTGCTTCCTACATAATTTCAATTGAATTTTATTATACGTATTTCAATTAATTTTACTAGATTTAACTTATTTAATACCTACTTTCAGTTATGGTTACCGTAAAACATTTTATAAAATCCTTTATAATGTTTATGTCTTGTTTCCAGGACTTCCTAATCCGAGGGAATGTTTTTCGGTTGTATTCATGTAATTATATATGTAATATGTTTTTGCTTAAATGTTACCTTTGTATCAAATTTATCTTATGTCAATTTCCTTTATACATACAGCCAAAAAACAGTACCCCCGCTTGCCCGGCACTCAAATAAAACCAGAGTATTTTCATTTAAAAAATGTATTGTTTTCCGTAGATTGAGCCGCCATCTATAAAAATCGTGACACGACATTACATCGCATGTATTTTGATAATAACTTCACGCATGTAAACAATCACCGATCAGATATTCTTGTTCAAACCATAATCGAATGTAAAGTGGAGTCATAAATAATCAAGTTGACACAATAAGCTTAACATGAGAAAGTCACCTTGACTGTTTCGGTCGCGATGATATATTGCAGTATTGTATAGTCTCTACTCCAGTGGCGATACGATCCAAAATGAATCTCGGCATCCAACATGGAATGACAGTGGCAATTTTTTAAATTCTCAACTGGTAAGCCGATGGCATCATCTCACCTGATGGTAAGTGATGACGACGCTAAAATATAGAAGTGGGCTTACTTACATTCTCCAACGCAATGAGGAGCCATCGCGTCTTTGGCCTTCCTCTTCCCACTAATCCATCCACAATCATATTCAACACTCTCATATTCATATGACTTTCGTCCCACTCATGACAAACCATTAACTCGCCGCTTTTCTGCCACTAGCGCTACTTTCAGTCTACCTCTCTTATAATCATCATCATTAGCCGAAAGACGTCCACTGCTGGACGAAGGCCTCCCCAAGGATTTCCACATCGACCGGTCCTGCGCTGCCCGCATCCAGCGGCTTCCCGCAACCTTCAGCAGGTCATCAGTCCACCGAGTGGGAGGCCTGCCTACACTGCGTTTTCCGGCGCACGGTCGCTACTCGATAACTTTAATGTCCCAACGGCCATCGTTTTACGAGCTATGTGCCCCGCCCACGGCCACTTATACATATAACACTCATTCCTTATCCATTCTTATCACTTTACACATCCTTATCAGCTGCATGCAGTCGCCTATCCTACCCGATCAACAGGCTATGGAAAAAACACCCACCATTTAATGAATTAGTGCTTTTAACCGCGCGACCGCACTCGAACGAAACCGATCAACCATGACCTGGTCCAATGTACCCAAAAAGGGCATCGAAGGGTTAACGACGTCTCATCCTCAGATCGGAATGTTTTAATTTTGGTTTGTATGTCATAAATAATTGTGTACTTTACGTACGTACGTATATACATATGCTACCAAACAATTTAAGCTTGAATATATTTTGGAAGTTCAAATGAAGAGGAGGAAAGGCACAAATCGTCATGGATTCCGGAAGGTCGTAGAGGTCACGGCAGACCGAAGACGGCGGGACGAGCGACAGGTTCAAGGATCAGGTGGTGGGCCGGGACTGAGATATGTGGAAAAATAGAGGGGAAGCCTGGATGTTTTTTTTGTTTAGTAAATCTTAGAAGCTACTCAATGAATCTGCACAACATTTCATAAGGAAACATATATTTTTTTTAGTTCACAAACAAAAAATAAGTAACAAAGACAAGCATGTCTACTGTCGATGTGTTTTAATTTCAATCACACTAAACTATGGACACGCGTGACCTTAAAGTTTTAAATTGAATTTAACGACACAGGAACCTTTGCTTATTTATTTGACGACCATAAATTTATCATATTGTCTTCAGTAAAATATTAAGTACGTATATATGCCATTCGTATCGAAATATTTAACAAGATTAATTACTGTGCGACACGAAATGCCTCGGGGCTTTTGGTCAATGCAAAATACTTATCAATTTATGAGGACATCACATACAGTATAGGTTTTATTTAAGCGAATCATCTGGTGAGATTATGCCAAGGACTTACCAATTGAGGGTAAAACAAAAAATAATTCAAATAAATTTACAAATTTAAAAATTAATCAAGTCGATAGGATAGGAAATATTAAGTTTGACAGGATAAGCGGCCAAACTTATAGAAATGAACTTATAGACTGACCACCTGAATCTTTAACGATCCGGATAATCCGGAAACGCATACACTCGAAATACTCCACTTGGACGGACGATAAAAAAACGAGCAACTACTACTACAATACTATCGTACTTTATCATCATCATCAGCCGAAAGACATCCACTGCTGGACAAAGGCTTCCCCTAAGGACCCCACTACTAACGCTTAAAAAAAGGAGGTAGCTTCCATGATTTCGCCAATGACAAAATATCGAAGAGTACATTAAAAAAGATCAAGTTAATTAAAAGGGCAGGAAATTATTAGGAGATAATTAAATAAACTAACCATATTTAAAAAAAAACCCTCTCGGGATCAAGACGAATCTAACGACACCTCTCAAACAAAAAACTTTCAAGCCGTTTAGGCTGCAGAGCGTGCTAAAGAAATATATATACATAAATACATACCTAAATACACTCGAAAAACATAACCCTCCTTCTGGCGCAGTCGGGTAAAAAACATTAAAAACGAGAGACACTTACAACTACAAAATATCTCAGGACAAATCACACACAAACCAGAGACTTGCCCTGGGTGGGGAACGAACCCCCCCCCCCCCCCCCAAGACTCTCGGATCAGGTGGTCAGGAGCACTAACCACTGAGCCACCGAGTCAGTCAAAAGAAAGTAAACATTACAACATTTGATGTTACTGACATCTGATAAAATGTAACTGTGACGGTCTGTACCCTGTTGTGCAAAGAGTGATATCAATCAAACATTAATCTATCAACGACAAAATAAAGCGCCCACTTATGCTCAGCCTGTGTTTAAAATGTTAGTTAACTCGAGGGTTAACTATCAAACGCATATTAAAAGTGCAATAGAGTTAGGAGTTCAAATGTTAGTCATAGGTTGGTCAATTTGGTGATGTGGTCGGCTGTGACCTATTGCGAACACGCAAGTACCTGTAACACAGACCTTAGTACCTATAGACGAGGCTATCTAAAGTTCGACTCTTTAGCACTACCATACTATGATAAATAAAGGTCTAGAAAAATAATGGACATCCTGGAATTTGTGAAAACCTAGTCTTTGATTTCTAAGAAAGTAACTGGCTGATTTAAAAAAAAGTTTTTTTATTTTTATTTTTTCAGTATTTTACGCTAAAGGAGTAATGCTCACCAAGTTCGTTCTATATGATAATTGTCGCTTAGAGAAAAACATCCTAGCGGTACCGACATTCAAATCAAATACTCTTTATTGACTACAGTAGAAATACACATAACACATACAAAACAAAAAAGAAAAAGAAACAAGTAGTACAATCTGGGCGGTCTTATCGCTAAAACGTTATATGGTATAAGCGACATTCGTTATATGGTCTTTTAAAAAAAAATACGAATCAGTTTTTGATGTTCAGCATACCCTTGAAGATGGGTTGTGATCTAATATGTCATGTTTTCAGGAATTCGTAAAAAAAAATCTTCTAAGTTGGCAATGGAAAGGTCTTTTATGCAATTTCAGCAAAATTGTGTTGTTGTTTAGTTTCACACTTGAAATCACCACCTAAGATAAGATCTAGTGGGTTAATTATAAACGTGTCGTCTGGTTTGATACAGCCTCGTCCATAAGTATAAATAAGGTCTTTGACCCATAGTTACCGCAATGTACGATACATAATACAATACTTCGAGACATTTAACCGTCACACCAACATGTCTACTTTGATACGTTGATTGTATAGGCATTGTATGAACACTGAAAGATTCTACTTATGTAACTGTTACTATCATATGATCTAACTAGGCTTCACCTTTGTCTCAAAAAACAGACAGAAAATCAGCGTCTGTTTATTGTCATTAATAAAGCGGCACTATGCTGAGTGGAGACCCTTTCTTGGTAGGAGGTGCTTGACGCAGCACCGGTTAACAGCATAACGATTAAAATAGTGTGTGTAAGTTTCCTTTGTAATGGTGTTGTCATATAAAATGTATGTCATATACTACGAATAAAGTTTTTCTATACTATTCTATTCTATTTCATCATCTTCCTGCCCTGTTTCCAATTATTTGGGGTCGGCGCAACATGTCTTCTTCCATTCCTCTCTTCTTGCCGTCATCTCAGTGCTCACTCCTTTCTTACTCATATCATTCTTCACACAATCCAGCCATCTCTTCCTTGGCCTTCCTCTTCCCACTAATCCATCCACTTTCATATTCAATACTCTCCTAGCCACATGACTTTCGTCCCTCCTCATAACATGCCCATACAATGACAAACGATTACTTTGCAACTTTTCTGTCACTGGCGCTACTTTCAGACTTCCTTTTATTCTATTCTATTTGATTCTTAGAATAACCAACATAGAAATAGAAAAAACTTTATTGTAGTAAGATGTACATTGTAACAACACCATATATTATATTACAAAGTAACCTTATACACAGACTATTTTAATCGTTATGCTGTTAACCGGTGCTGCGTCAAGCACCTCCTACCAAGAAAGGGTCTCCACTCAGCATAGTGCTGCTTTATTAATGACAATAAACAGACGCTGATTTTCTGTGGAGCCCGATCTGCAGTCATCTAGTATGTATGTATAGACAGAGGGACTTTATTTTGGCGGATAAGCTGCAAATCCTGCTTATGACACTGGACATAAAAAATGACCCCTCACTCTAATCTTATTAATGGTAGAAACTTATTATGCAACCACCTCCGTAGCCTAGTAGCTAGTCCGCTCACTTCACATCAGGTGGTCTCGAGTTCAATTCGCGGCGGGGTTCATTTTTGTAGGAATCGGTTTGGTTGGTGGTAGGGCAAAAATAAAAGGTAAAATATTCTGAGCCGCTACCTACCACAATCTTACATAAGTCTTACCGTTCCGGTATAGATATAAGGTAGCTGGTTTTCTACTGCAATGAGGAATGACGATAAGCCATCTTCAATTTTTCGGCATCATCGTCATTCACCATCAGGCTTACTAATTGTGGGTAAAAAGCTAGGTCCGACTGGATGGATACCACTGCTCGCTCTGCACCTGCCGCCAGCAGCGCCCTGTGCGGCGGGGGCGAGACAGCCAGCGCATGCACCGGCATAAGAGGCATTCCATCTTAGCCCTCAAGGATCGGCAAGACACTGATAACCCTTCAGCACGCGTAGCACGAAGCGTAGACAAAGCTGTTTGTCGCGCCAAACGCGAGAAAACAGCTCAGCTCTCTCTTTCATTAGCTTAGCGTTAGAACGGAACAAATGCTTTTAAAACTCGCGTCGTGCGCGAGATACGTCGCCATGCTTCCGGTGCTGGAGTCACTAATGCCTATAACTGGCGGTAGTCTTTAGTCTTCCATCAGATTTGATCAGATAGGCAGTCAGCGTTTTTCCATCGGCAATGACACTTCAGCAATATCCTCCATTACCGCACCCAAACGTAAATATAGTTAAAAACTACAGCAATGAACCGGTTTTCAAGCAGATCTACCATTTCACAGATATTTAAGCCTTTAAACTCATAAACAGCTTCAATTTCGGCTTCAATTTAAAAGTATGTGCAAAACATCTGCTTAAATAAAAAACATTTTGATTTTGATTTAAAGGAAGCCCTTTAACGAGTCTTTGGTGGTGATTTATCTTTACCGTTTCCGTGCTTCGCAAGGCATGGCAAGCCTTTAGAGCTATTACACGGTAGTCATGAAGCTCATGTCAAAAGCCTTATAGGTGACTTGAAAACTTCTGGCACTGGGGCTGCCCACTGGCCTCCACCAATACGGACTTAGCCCCTGTATGTGGAGTAGGGATTCACCTTCCCTGATGATAGCTAGCCAAGCGGGCTCAGAAGATACCACTAGGGTTGCCAGGTGTGGTGCAAAAAAAACCGGACAAGTTTTTCTATTTTTATTAATTTAACAAAATTACCAAAAATTACAAAAAAACTTAAAATCTTTTGTCCGGTTTACCCAGGTTTTCTTAATCGGACAGACATAAATAAAACCGGACTGTCCGATCGGAAACCGGACTTCTGGCAACCCTACCTACCACCAACTTAACCAAGTCCTACAAAGTTGAATCCCGATGAAAATCGAACCTGCGACTTCTCGATGTAAAGCGAGAGGACTAGCCACTAAACGAGTCGGTTAAGCTAAAACTAACTTTTCAGCCACACTGTATACATGGTAGGACCCATTTAGGGCGCTTTTATTGTCATGCAGATTTCTGCTCGCATGCGTGCGGCGTTTCCGAAGCGACCCGCGTGCGTGTGGCACGCACGACAACAAAAGAGCCTTAAAAACATGTAATGAGACGATAGGCTGCGCGACAGAAATCCGCATGACAATAAAAGCGCCCTTACGAAAAAAAAATAGGGTATAAATTACGACCCGTGAACTAAAGCTTCTACTCCTCATACTGAACAATTTTTGTTATACGACTTTGTTGAAAAATCGAAAAAAATGGACTCTCCATACAAATTGAAAAATTTATACTGATCGATTTGTATGATAAGTCCAAATATGTTTTTTTTATGATTTCCTCAAATTCCATTAGATTCAGCAAAAGCCCCAGTTAACGGGTGCTATACCTATTTTGTTACACCTTGTATATTAAACAACAAAAAAAACATCATACACCCATACAAACCGACCTAACCACAAGATCTCCGCAGTTGCCCTGACCTCGACGCATCTCAATAGTAACTATATAAGACGCAGGTCACACTACAGCGCGCAGTCATCTCTCTTGAGACCAGTGTGTACACAGCTTAACAAGATGGTGAGTGAACTCGTGAAGTGCAGTGACAGTGGTTTTGGTTTATTAAAAACTAGCTTTTTCCCACAACTTCGCCCGCGTGGATATCGAACCATATTCTACAGCTATAGCGCGATAGCTATCCTACAGCCTACAGGAACCATGCATTTTTTTCGGGATAAAAAATAGCCCATATTTGTTAAACCAATGTTTAATCTATCTATCTACACAATTTCATTCAAATCCGTTCAGCAGTTTCAGCGTGAAAGTGGAAATAACAATCAAAATGCCGTCCATACTTTTGCATTTATAAAATCAGTGAGGCAGCTAGAAGCATACTCAAGCGGAAACTCTCATGAATTAAGTGACATACGTATCAAAGAAACTTAACAATAAAAATAGACAAATTTTAAAGATATTATAATGATTTATACATCCATGTGTGGATTATGATAAAAAAAGTCACCTCTATTTCGCGAAATTGTGACATTATTTTCTTTCTAAATTAATGTAGTTTCAAAACGTCACTAATTTAGGACATTTTGACACAAAAACAATGACAACAAAGTTACATGATTAAAACAGGTGTCATTGTAATAATTTTGTAAAAAAGGCTTGTATGGTCAAATCAATAATGTCTTATAGAAAACAGTAAAAGATTTTCTCAAAAAAAAAAAAAAAGGATAAAGATATCGAACCAATACTGCAGTTAAAGCAAGCCTATAAAATAAGATAATAACTTAAACAAAATACCAACAATAGAAAAAAAAACCCTTCTAAATACCTGTTATATGTTCCTATTGTTCTACTTATTTTTTGTCCAAAAAACCATATTGTGTATGAAAAACAACAATCAAAGTCGCGAAAATACGACAAAGGCTATCGTTGGGAACTGTACTATGTAGAAGACGATATACAAAATTATTTGTATTACATATTAATGTACAGCAACAGCGTGTAACTACACAAATAACAAAATACATACACATTTTGACTTTTTGACCACTTGACCACAATTGTCAACAATTCTATATCGCGTTAAAGTCAATTTAATTCGCGTTAAACTTTAAGCCAAGGCATTTAAGCCAAAGTTAAATGTCAATTGATTCATTAAGGTCGCCAATCGGCCACCCAACATTAGAAAGGGATACATACAAGGTATCGAGACTCAGGCGGTCATTATATTTCCCACGAGTTGCTACAAGTAATAAATAATAAATATCCGTGACAATTCACACACTGTCATCTGGCCCCAAACTAGGATTCCCTATATTGGGTCCTTCTAAAATACCTACAAAAAAAACATAAAAAAAAATAAACAGTGGGTTCTACTCATGAAACTGAACAACTTTCCCCAAGGAACCTATACACAATTCGCAAATTTTTTTTTGGATTTCCTATACAAAATTGCCGGATCACTTGATTGATTAGTATAGGAAGTCCAAAACTACTGCACCAACGGCCATCTGTTCTACGAGCTATGTGCCCTGCCCACTGCCACTTAAGTCTACCGATTCTGAGAGCTATGTCGGTAACTATAGTTCTCCTACGTATCTCCCTCATTTCTGATTCGATCACGTAGAGAAACACCAATAATCTGCTCACCAGAAACGGTTGCCCTGGGTGGAGATCGTGCCCACGATTATCGGATCAGTAGTCAAGATCACTAACCACTGAGTCATCGAGTTAATCAGTTTGGACAAACAATTTACCCGACTGTTTTAAGGTAGAGTAATGGTTTTTTAACGCGCGCTGCGTTTATCACCTGAGAAACACAGTAAAAATCTAAATCAGAATGTATTTATTTACCATTAAATTGGGTACATAATATTGCGATTATAAAAATATAAAAGAATCGCTAAGCTCAGCCATCAAATGATAGCATGCAAACATTTGAATACAAGGAAAATAAAGCATTAATAAACAACCCATATCGTCCCCACTGCAGGGGCACGGGTCTCTTCCCATAACTCGGGAACGTAAGGCCATACTCCACACACGGGGGCCAAGTCCGGATTGGTGGAGGTTGTGAGGCTAGTGACCAACCCAAGTGTCAGAAGTTTTCAAGATGCCTATAAGGCCTCTGCCAGCCAGTGATAGAAGTCGGCACCAACGACTTAACATGCCTTGCAAAGCACGGAAACGGTCGAGATAAATGCCACTAACAGTCAAACCCATCCAGGGTGTGACCGTGTCTGTAGTCAGTTAACCTGCGTGATCGACGCGACCACGCAAGTCGCACTGATCTACGACCGCTTCATTCATTCATTCGCACTTAAATACACTACCCCCCTTGCTTGTACACGTGATTTAACATTTTATTAATAACGAAAATGAGTATTCAACTCAAACTCAAAATGTTTTTTTATTTAAGTAGATGCTTTACACATGCTTTTAAATCGTCAATATTGTTTTTCTACCTAGTATAAAGTCCTTACCTCGCGGGACTTGTACACTCTACGTTTCGGGAAGTGTTTGCGAAGCGAGAAGAAACGTCGAGCCCAAAAGAAACTCGCTTCAACACATTTTTTAAATAAAATCTTAAATTCTATTACAATTCATGTCAACAATAAAATTGTGAGCTGGAGTAGGTACAAGTCCCGCGTGGTAGGGACTTTTACTAGGTAGAATTTTTTATTGACGATTTAAAAGCAGGTGTAAAGCATCTACTTAAATAAAAACATTTTGAGTTTGAGTTTTGAGTTTGAGGATCTAAAAATAAATTGTAACCATCAAAGAAATCATTTAATTATCTGCTTCTAAACAACTTAACTGCCAAATTCGGCTCAAGGGCTCTACGGCCAGGGGGTCAAGTAAAGCTACATATTGACATTTAAGAGTTTAAACTTCGGCAGAAGCTATAGTGATAAGCGGAGCGAGGAGCTGATGATTTTTAGAGCCATCTTTCCATAATAATAAATATTCTTTATTGCAGACAAGACAAACCGAAATATAAACAAAAAAAAACAACAAAACATACGCTGTTTGACCAATTTTTTATGGAGAGAAAAATTTTTTTTTTGCGAATACAAAATAAGGAAGATTTACGCATTAAAATACGATAATTAAATTGAGGTCAAACAGACCAATTTTTTATGGAGAGAAAAATATTTTTTTGCGAATACAAAATAAGGAAGATTTACGCATTAAAATACGATAATTAAATAGAAGTCGTGAATCGTTCCATCTATTTAAAGACAGCACGACCACACCACCTTTAGCAAAATAACAATATTTAAAACAACATCGTAACAAACAGATATTAATATAAAATGCTAATGTGATGATCGATTTGTTTCCTTGTGCGTCAATCACGTGTTTTTAAAATATATTTTATTGCTATTTTATTTTAATGTTAAGTTTTTTTTAATATAACATCCCTGGTTTAAAACTTTTTTAAGAATTTTATATGATAACTAGTATAACTGTATTTACTAAATATAGTATAATTATACAGGTGTAACACAATACGCATAGATGTTGTTAACTGGGGCTTGTACTTATCATATTAACAACTTTTGTTGTAAAACATTGCTGAAATTTCAAAAACAAAAAAAAGTGGAATCCATACAAAGTTGGATAAACTAAACAACTGAAAGATTTATGTGAAACACCAAAACTTACAATAAATAACAATAAAATAAATACCCGGGACAAAGGACACACGGTCATCTGAACCCCATACTAGGATTCCCTGTACTATGGGAAGCAGAGACTGACATACATACACATATACGTTTTAAATACCTACATATATACAGGGCATGTTAAAAAAGCGCGTTTGAAATTTTAAGAGGTTTCTTAGAATCAAATAAAGAATTCAGGAAAAATATTTAAAAAATCCGATTAAAAACATTTCTCAAAGGACTTCGGCAAAACGAAAGTTATTCTAGTATTCTGAACAAAACCAATGAAAATTCATTAGAAACGAAAATCATTTAACTCGTCCAATAAAACAAAATCCAGTAAAATATGTTGTTAACTAAATAATATACGTAATAATCATCGACAACCATATCTAACTTTAACCCTTTCCCCCCAGAAATTCATAATCCTAACCCTCTGCGTGGCGGGTGCCCTCGCCCGGCCGGACGTGTCCCACATCGTCCAAAGCGGCGAGGCCAACGCCCAGATCCTGAAACAGGACCTGGATGTCAGCCCCGACGGCTCCTACCAGTGGGCCATTGAGACCGACAACGGGATCTCTCAGAGCGAGCAGGGATCACTGAACGCCAGGGCTGTGAGTATTTTTTTTTAGAACGCCAACTTTATTTATTTAGACTGAAGAAATGACTGACTCGGTGGCTAAGTGGTTAGCGCTCCTGACCACTGATCCGAGAGTCGTGGGTTTGATCCCCACACAGGGCAAACTTTTCTGTAATGAGTAGAATTGTTTGCTCTGAGTCTGGGTGTATTATATGTATATATGTACGTATTTAAATTTATATGTGTATGTTATATCAGTCTCTGGTTCCCATAGTACAGGGAATCCTAGTTTGGGGCCAGATGACGGTGTGTGATTTGTCCTGGATATTATTTAAATCATTGGGTAACCCAGAAACAACCAAGTTTGTTAAAGAGCATGCTGACATAGCTTTCTTTATCCTTAATTGGTAAGCCCTTGGCGTCATCTCACCTGATGGTAAATAATGAAGATGATGAGGGCCGAAGATGGAAGCGGGCCTATCGAGAGCCTTGTATCTCGTAAACGTAACACTTTAGGAAGTTTTTGTCTACAAACATTTTATTTGTATTGCTGTTACCTATCGCTTCATGCAAGTATCATAGGTGGCCACTATTTAAAAAAGAATGCCAAAATACTTAAGTCCTTTTCAAAATTGAAAATAAAATATTATTTATTTATTTTTGCAGGAGGTCCCATCCATAGCAGTTCAGGGCCAGGCCAACTACAAATCCCCCGAAGGCGAGTCCGTTCAACTGACCTACGTAGCTGACGAAAACGGCTACCAGCCCCAGGTATGTACAGACAGCCACAAAGATATCTGAACTTCTCCGTAATACACCACATATTACGAATAGCTTTAGTAGGGATTCAGATATCTCGTTGGGCCAGTGTACACTATTGTTAACAACCCATATCGTCCCCACTGCAGGGGCACGGGCACGGGTCTCCTCTCCCTATAATTCGGAATCTTTATTTCATACACGGTGGCCAATTTGGATGTTTGTTGATCGAGTGCAAGAAGGGAGTTAAAAGATTGATGCCTGCAAATTCTATTAATAACTTTGAAGCTATGTTTCAGTTATATTTTGTTGTAATTTTTTTTGTAAGTTAAAACATGTGTTTTTCATTTTCTGATACAGTAGCGTCTTGGTTTCTTACGTTGGTACTTTCTTAACTTGGTTTGTTAGGGTTGCAAGTAAATTTTATATAAATAAATATATTTTTGTTCCCCAGGGCTCCCACCTGCCAACCTCCCCACCAATTCCGGAAGCCATCCAGCGGGCACTTGAGTACATCAGAGCGCACCCCCCACCACCAGAACAGCAATAAACCTAGCCCAGGCTAACTGTAACCTTTATTTAGTAACTAAATCTTACTGAAAATGAACATGTCTGGAAGAATTTTCTAGAATCTAGACCATATGGAAGCAAGTTTTAAAAGCAGGCCCTTGCGTATAGTCTAACCTTCCTGCAATACTCAGCAAATATAAAACTCGTGCCCCATCGGTGGGGACACTACTTTTTCGTATTTAGGAAGAAATTAACAATTTTATTAAAAAGGAGACCTCGGCTATATACCTAAAGACTAAAAAAATCTTCAACAGACATGTTAATTTTTCTTTAAGCCTTCTGTTATGTAATTGTTTATTTAGATAATAATAAAAATAAATATAAAAAAATACTCAAGAAACATGATTGTATTGTTAATTTTCAAAATAAAAAAAGAAACCATACTATAAAGTATCTGTGATAGGGGAATACTTATCTTAGTTTTAAGTATAAAATATTTTAAAACATATATTGAGTGGTTTTAATTCGCTATCCCCAACCGAAACGAATTACTATTACAATGAAAGGTACAATAAAACCACATCCCGGACACTTTATACGAATTTCGCGCCATTGTTTACTACATAGACATTCATGTTTGTACACATGTAAATGTATGTGTGATGTACAAGGGTTGAATCGAGGTTCAATTAGCCATCATTGTTCTTTAGACTTTTACAAATAAAGTAAAGGCAGTGTACACCAGACAAGGCTGTATAGCCTTAGAAGCCTTTAGCTCTTTCCTTACTGTATACTGTCCATACTGTGAATAAAAATTAGCTAAGTAGGTTAAAATACAGATGAAGAAGTATGTTAACCCTTAGCAAATATTGTCTAATGACAAAACTAGTGATTGAGATGGTTTCGGCAATGGAGGTCAGATTCCATGACTTCATTTTCCAGCCAAGACATTTTCCTACTAGGTCAGTTTTTGAGTTGGTTAATAGAGTGCGAAATAAATAATCCTCCCGGTATCATCGCGTCACATAAAAAAAAAAAAAATTAAGAGTATTTTATGTAGAATATGCAAAAATAGAACAAACACATTGTTTTATTATTTCAATAATTAGTTAGATATTTATCCAAATAATTAGTTTTTCTCCGTAAGTACTTAAAAGGCTTATAGGCTATGCAGCTTTTGCATCTGGTTGAGTTTAGAAAATTCTATGCATTAGACATATTCAATGAATAAATCGCAAAAAAACTGACTCAGCTGTTACACCAACGTATATGTGTATGTATATCAGTCTCTGGTTCCCATAGTACAGGGAATCCCAGTTTGGGGCCAGACGACCGTATGTGATTTGTCCCGGATATTTATTATTTATTTATTATTATTATTGAGCAAATCCGTAGAAAAAAATTTCAGTATGAGAATAACGGGTAACGGTATTAAGGGGTCCTATGCCTATTTTGCAACAGCCTGTATAAATAACTGTGAAACTTCTCATCAAGTGCCATTTAGTTATAAATTACTTTCATTATTATACAGGATTATTTTGGACCCCCCCCCACCAAAACTTTACAGTGGCTTCTACTCATGAAACTGAGCAACTTTCCCCTAATAACCAATGGTCAATTCGCAAAAAAATAATTCATATCTATACAAAATAGGCCGATCACGTGATCAAATTACTATGAAAGGTCCAATTATTTTTTTGCGAATTGACCCAGTCAAAATATTCTCTTCATTGATTAAAAATCTAAACTTGTTCTTCAAAAATAGTGACAGACATAACCGTAATTTGAGAAGTAAAATTAATCTTGAAATAGCTTTCTCGAGGCTTAGAAAGGTGAAAAAATCATTTGTGGGGCAGTGTGTACGCTTTTATAACAAAATTCCGAGTGACGTGTGTGAACTAGCAGAATGTAAATTTATGAAACATATAAAACGCTGTATTTGTTCAAGAGGATACTATAAGACTAGATTATTTTAATGATAATGACATTTGGAATATTCCTCCAGCAAAATGATATGACATTTATAAGAGTGCTTAATGTACTTACGTAAAGAAATAAATGATTTTGAATTTTGAATTTTTGAAATTTGAGTGTTATTTTTCCTATAGCCCGTCCACCGGCCGCCATTCAGTACTATCATGAAGACGGCGTATTCACGTGCCCCCAATGTGCGCGTGGATTTGGCGCGAAGATGGCCTATAATCTATAGTAGCCACTTTGGTCACACCAGCGCCACCAAGCGGCTAGGATTCGAAGTGGTCGCCATGACCGAAATCGGTCGGATGGTTCATATTTTAGCTTTACTGAATACAAATGTTCATAGTTATGCCTTAACGATCCAACTGATTTAAAGTAAGTAAGAGATAATGTACTTTAAGTCACTGATATAAAATACATTATAAATCAGTTGGATCGTTATGACATAAATACGGCCAAATATGACAGTTTTTTATTTATCAGCAAAAAAAACGTTTCAATGTATGGCATTTGATTCTATATTAAATGTGTGTGCTGTGGAATTATTTTAGTTTCAAATTGTTGATAAATATATAGATGATTAACAGTTTTTGTCATCATTCATCACTATTCTTTTCCTTACCTGCGTCTGTGTTTCCCGATTCCTAAAATCTGGGTATCTTCAAAGCGAGAGTGAATAGGCATTATTTGAGTTTGCGTGTACCATCCTCGACTATATCGTCACTTTCCATCATTCAAATTCTTAATAAAAACAAAGAATTTCGGTGTGGTAAAGCTTGACAGATTAGAATCAGCACTAGTATAGCTACCAACATTTTCTTTTTGTGTAATATGAATGTCTACAAATTAACACTTACCTTGATCGCGCAACACTGTGACTGCCTCCAGGACTCGCTTGGTGTATATACAGGGTTCGTAATTGTCCATCTCCTGCGTCACCACCGAGCACACCCTGTAGACGAAAATAATGTTTTTTCAAAACCGTCGAAAGAAAGTCAACCTTATATCGTGATAATGGCAAAGGTCTGGAAGGTATTGTAATCCCGTATATTTTTATTCGTTTTATTTAAAGTACACTTTTCGAAGAAATGTCGAGTACATCATCATCAGCCGAAAGACGTCCACTGCTGGACAAAGGCCTCCTCCAAGGATTTCCACACCGACCGGTCCTGCGCTGCCCGCATCCAGCGGCTTCCCGCAACCTTCACCAGGTCGTCGGTCCACCGAGTCAGGTATAAAAGAAAGAAAAGCTTTCATTAAGTGCAGTTTGAAAATTACTTATACGACTTATAATCACATTTAGATCTATAACTACTGTATCATAGAATAAGGAATAACACTACGTAAAGAAGTTTCACTCTGCAGATTGTAAATTAATAAGATACTTTAAGTGCACAGCAATGATATTTTACTAAGGATATTGCACGCTAAAGCAACGCGGCATCGTAGCGCGGCACAAGGACACTATACGTAGCTATACATCAATAGTAACCGTCGTTGAAACAAACGAAACACAGCCTATCTCTTTCTTACAAATGGAGCGCGTGAATTGCTATTTCATATTACGTCATCTCGCAAGCCGAACGCGTGACTCTTGAGAACATAAGAAGCGTGGAGTAGCATTTGAATTATATTTTTTTGTATTGGGCATCCTAAACTAGTGTTTCAAATACTGCCATTCGTAATGTTTTCTGAAATATTGTACAATTGACTTAATTATATATATATATAATATGATTTTTAAATGGATAACAATGTATGCCTTCCCGTGTTGTAAAAATAGGACACGGAGCTATAACTAAAATGTATATGATTTAAATTTGCAGATATATAAATTGACATGTTGTTATACAGATTTTGTTTTGTATTTTGATACAAACAGTTTTATACAGATAAATATATAATTTTAAGACGACTCCAGATACTATGTATCTCTCAATTAAACAAATAAAACGACTATACTTCATTCCAATAAAAAAAAAACAAAAGGTAAACAAACGTAGTATGCAGATGACATTGACATGTGTCAGTTCCATAGTACAGTAATACACATTTAATAAGGCTTGCCGATGTACCTGCGCAGTAGACAATATTTAATTACGCGGGATACTGATGGACCAATCAAGTAGCTTCATTGTCACCCATCATTACACGTTCCGAAAATCTCTGCCGCTATTGGTTGATTGATTTCGCGCCTGATTCAATGAAATTGTCAGCTGTCAGAAAGCTGTCACCGTGCGTTGATTGTTTCGGGTGTTTCCGTCGATAGTTTGTTCTTGTCTGCACGAACGAAGATAACCGACGCGCCTTATTTTTTGTGTACTACTGTAAGTATGTTTACGTTTTGGGTTAATCATATAAAAAGTCGTTAATAATGAAACAGATCTTAATACATAACACATACATAATAACATTTATACATACACCCGAAAAATATTATCTTCCGATTCGGCAGTATGGATTTTACACTTAAAACATTTAAACAAAAGCGACTCCACTCTTTTGTTTTATGACTATGTTCTTGTCGCGTACTGACGCATGTCTCTTTCTGGCGTGCATGAAAGAAAAGAAAAGGAATACTCCTTAATAATTTACAATATTTATTGAAATTTCAGTGCTTTTCTACTTTTTTTACACATTTTCGCGTGTTATCTTTTATAAATAAAATTAACTTACCGGTGGTAGGTCACACCATCTTTTTTTAGGGTCGTTCGAGTGTTATTTCGACACTTTTTCACGACGCACTTCGGCATCCTTACTGCTTTGCGCTCAAAACACGACTAAGGTAAAAAGTGTGCGCACATCGTATTTGAGCACACTTCTGCTGTGCCGTCTACAGCGCGCTGATGCAAAGTCCATGTATAGAATGTCGTTGGTGCACAGCGATAAAGTCCAATCTTGCTTGCCCATACACTACGTGCATCTCTTATTATACATGTATGTAGGTATAAACGCGAACCACGCCCAATGTTTCCTGTCCTTGTTTGGCCCTAGTGACCCCCCTCAAGCCCTCTCAAGCTGTGCCCTCAAGCCAAGCGGCGATGTACTTGCACGCGTATACAGGGTGTAAAAAAATTGGTGTAGGACCCGTTAACTGGGGATTCTACTCAGTTCTACACAGTCGTAGAACTTTTGTTCTACGACTTTGCTCAAATCACAAAAAAATTACATTTCATACAAATGAGTTTTGCCATTTTTAGCCAGGGATTTGAGCAAATTTTGCGATTTGACCAAAGTCGTAGAACAAAAGTTGTTCAGTACGACGAGTAGACTCCCCAGGTAACGGGTCCTACACCAATTTTGTTACATCCTGTATAGCTTCGACGAAGTGAGACAGGCCTGATTAAATAAACATAATTATAAAAATAACAGTCAGTCACCTGGCCGCCCGCCCGCGAATGGCCCCGGCGGTGCGCTCCAGGGAATCCGGGTCGCCTTCCTGTAGCGCCACCACGCACTTGTTCACGTCTTCCAGGATGTGGTTCTCTGCGAGAAGAGGTGTATAATTGATTAGTTTGTTTAACAAGTAAAAAACTATAACTAATAATAATAATATAATAATATCTGGAACAAATCACACACGGTCATCTGGCCCCAAACCAGGATTCCCTGTATCTTGGGAACCAGAGACTGATATACATATACTTTTAAATATATACATATACAGATATAATACACCCAGACTCAGAGCAAACAATTCTGCTCATCACAGAAAAGTTTGCCCTGTGTGGGGATCGAACCCACGACTCTCGGATCAGAGGTCAGGATCGCTAAACACTTAGCCACCGAGTCAGTCATTTCCGATTTCAGGCAACTATATCAAAGGCCGGCAACGCACTTGTGACTCCTCTAGTGTTGCGGGTGTCTATGGGCGGCGGGAATCGCTTACCATCAGATGATTCGTCAGCTCGTTTGCCACCTCTGCCATAAAAAAAAACTATAACTAACTATGACCCGTTAACTGGGGCTTTTACTCAATACTTCGAACAGCAATTTAATCAAATAATGGACAGATATTTTCGGTGCAGTGGAAATGTGGAATGCCAACCCTAAATAATAAGTATAGTGGCGCCTCTAGCGGCAAAAACTGTCGCTTCTTTACTGTCTGTCTGTTTTCTTTGGCTATATCATTTTCGACTATTTTGCCATGTAATAAGTCCATTTTGTGATATTGAAATACGTATTATGTAGTTTAAAAATTCTTGCGGCCCCCCTAGGGCCATAAACATACAAAATTTTAGTGATTTGAAAGACTACGTTTATAATTTTCTTCCATTAGAAAATGGTTTACTTATAAACGTCTCCAAAATAGAACCACGTTTTGACAAACTGTTAAGAAATAAACAGGACAAGCCTTTTCACTGAAATCGTAAGTATTTTTTCATTGAAGTGTTGGACCTATAACCACTTACTTTTTTTTTCCGCGACCCCTTTAGAAAGGTTTCGGGGGTCGCGACCCACAGGTTGAAAACACTGATGTATGGCATCGCTGCCGTGTGTAATAGCTTGCTAGACTATTTGCAGATATCGTACGATAAAAAAGGACAGTTACATATCGCCCGTGTGTGATGCCCTTAACGCAACTCACCGCTGACAGCCAGAAAGTCATCAATGGTGGTGATGTCATCAACGGCCTCTGTGAGCAGTTTGACTCCCGCCTCCCAGGGACGACACTGGTTGTGAAGGCAACTCACCGCTGACAGCCAGAAAGTCATCAATGGTGGTGATGTCATCAAGGCCTCAGTGAGCAACTTGACGCCCGCCTCCCAGGGACGACATTCATAGGTTGTTAAGGCAACTCACCGCTGACAGCCAAGAAGTCATCAATGGTGGTGATGTCATCAACGGCCTCTGTGAGCAGCTTCACGCCCGCCTCCCAGGCGCGGGCGAAGGCGGTGGCGTTCTCCTGGGCCACGCGGGACCGCGGCCGCGCCGCTAGCACTCGCGCCGCGTTTATCACCTGGGGAACGCACCACAGTATATTAACTAGCAGGGCTCGCTATCAAGAATGTCTGAGGTGTATAAATGGTGGGTTCCACTCATGGAACCGAACAGCTTTTCCCACGGAACCCATATTGAAAAATAGACCCTTCATACAAGATTGGCTAATGGGGAAGAAAACGCAAAGCTATTTGCAGATGGCGCTACGGACGCTTGACTCATAACAACTTTCAATTAGTTCCGCGTTTTTATTATCGAGGTGTTATAAATTAGTTTTTTTTTCTATAAAATTGTTAAATGGAAAATGTATGCGACTTGGACTGTTCCTCAATTAAAGGCGAAGTTAAAAAGTACATAATTGAAAACGTAACTTTTCCCACGTCTTTTTCATCCGAGAATCTTTAGGAAATTAATTATTTAAATTATTATTGCAACTAATCGCCACACAACGCGGCATTTTTTTAATAATCTTATGTTTAGTTCACGTAAACATTTTTTTCTATACGTTTTGACAGTTAGTATGAGTCAAGCGATATCAGCGCCTCTATCGGCGAGCTTTGTCAGTTTTCTTCCCCATTGGATTGGCTGATCAATTGGTATGGTTATTCCTATTCATACAAAGTGATCAGACCAACCAGCCAATGTTTTATGGAGAGTTTTAAATTTTGTTTATGAAGTCTACTCTACAGTTATCCCGAAAACCTCATCTCCTCGGCTCACGCACTGCGCACCATCGACGACTGTCATAATAAACACAACACCCAGGCGGGCGGAGTCGCCGGCAAAAGTTAATAACAAATGAAGGGTCCACTGCAATAATGACGAAAGTCCTTTTTTTGTTTTTAAGATAATTTGGTTTTAAGTTTACAATGAGTTAGTTAGATTTTTCTCTCCCCCCCCCCCCCCCCCAAAGTTGTTAGCAAGAGATCGTTCTTTAGCGCTACTTACCTGTATAACTTCATGCAAACTGTTTATATTTTCCTGTTTTATGTTGTGCAATAACGTGTTCTCATTCATTCATTCATTCAATAAGAATAGTACCTGAGGGCACAGAGCCTCTATCTGTCCGGCGGCATGACGCACCATCTTGACGCCATCTTCGTTGTTAGACATCGAGCACACCAGGTTAGCCACCTGTGGAAGTTACAAAAAAGCAGTTACTGACTGACATAAACTACTCACAATAAACCACCACCACAAGGATTTTAATTAAACTTTGTATATCCCTATCTTGGCATCATCTCACCTGATGGTAAGTGATGATGATGCCGAAGATGGAAGCGGGCTTACCAAGATTACGGATATGAACATTCCCAAGCTATCATTCGAGTCGAGTCAACTTTTGTTCTACACAACGAGAAAAGTGTATGAACTCTCCATACAAATCGGTTGTGGGACTGATCACTTTGAATGTAGATTTTCAATATTGATGTTGATAATGTAAAAGACAATGTTGATTAGTTGAAAGAAGCGTTTATGGCTTCTCCGTGCTTCGTCTTGTTTAAGCCTTTGCTGACAGTTACCAACCCTAAAATCAGTCTTTAATCCATGTCAGAGGCCTCTGAAGCGGCTTGAAAACTTCTGACACTGGAGCTGGCCACTAGCCCCACAACTTAGGTGATAATTATCACTTCGAACGTGCGGGATTCAACTCTTTAGGATTCAATTTTGTTGGTGTTACGTGGTCATTTGGTGAGCCCGGCTGGCTAGCTACCACCATCTTATCTAAGTCTTGCCACCGAATATCAATTAATAGCACTGCCGTGTTCCGGCCTGGAAATAGGATAGCCAATTATCCATTGCGTTGGAGAATCTTGGTAACCCCGCTTCCATCTTCGGCATTACTGTCACTTACCACGTGAGATGATGCCAAGGGCTTATCAATTGTGGGTAAAAAAAAAAGAATACAATTAAATAATAAAACACGAACGACTCCAGTCGCCAGTTCCAACTAACCTCGACTAACTTGTTGGCATGTTCAGTGAACACAAGCGCGTATTCCTCGACCTCCTTCTCATTGCCGTTGCGGGCCGCTTCCATCAACACCAGAAGAGGGACGTTGGTCTCCAGGAAACTGGTGGAAAGACAAACTTCATTTAGCAAAAATCAAAATATGTATGTAGTTTCAATCATAACATTACCAGCGTAATTACCGGCATAAGAGACATTCCAGCTTAGCCCTCAAGATCGGCAAGGCAGTGATAACCCTTCTGGGGTTACAGATGCTCATAGGCGGCGGATGCCACTTTCCATCAGGTGCGCCGCCAGCCTTTTCTCATCTTTTCATCTCACTAATATTATAAATGCGAAAGTATGGATGTTTGTTTCTTTGTTTGTTTGTTCGTATTCGATGAAATTTGGTAGGTAGATAGATAAAGCACTCGGTTAAAACGTAGGATACTTTTTATCCCGGAAATCTTAAGGGTTCCCGGAGGAATGCTTAAAAACTCAAAATTTGCACTTTGTCACTAGATGGCGCCGCCTTAATATTTTCTTTCTCTCTGGACTCAGTTCTGAAGTCCATGCAGACTAAGTCGCGGGCGAAAGCTAGTACACAATAAACTTATAACATCTCGTATAATCAACTGCACTCACCTGTCGGACACGTGGTCGACGACGGCTTTGAGTCGGAGGCCTTATAAGCGGCTTCAAAACTTCTGCTTTGGGTTTTGGGTTGGCCACTAGCCCCACAACCCCCACCAATCGGGACTTGGCCCCCGTGTGTGGAAAGAGACCCGTGCCCCTGCAGTGGGGACGATATTATGCTGCACTCACCTGTCGGACACGTGGTCGACGACCGCTTTGCGCAGCTGCCGCGCAGGTCGCGAGTCTTGCGACACATGTTCTCTATGGCGCGCTCCAAAACTTAGTAGATGGTTCAGTAGTACATTAGATAGTCTACTACCCAAAATGACGACTTACCCAAAACGACGACTTACTCAAAACGACGACTTACCCAAAACGACGACTTACCCAAACTGACGACTTACCCAAAACGACGACAAACCCAAAACTCAGCAGTGACAATATCGGTTGTTATCGACGATTTCTTTCACGTAAACCACAGAAAAATAAACATATCTTGTCTCTGGCTGCACTCACCTGTCGGACACGTGGTCGACGACGGCTTTGCGCAGCTGCCGGCGCAAGTCGCGAGTCTTGCGACACATGTTCTCTATAGCGCGTTCCAAGCCCTCCGTTTGCTCCGACTTGCCGGCCTGCGCAAAGTGTGAATAAACGTGTGACATCACACATAATATGAAATTGAAAACTTAATACGGTAGTCTTTTGAGTAAATTGGTTTGTTTTTGTTATTATATTATATTTTTAGAATTTAACATATGAAATCTATTTTTGGCCTGAAAAATTGTTAACGAAATTCAGATATAAAAATTGTACGCTGTTGATTTCATAATAAATAAAAATTACTTTTTATGATCTGCCACAAACAACATTATTTCTAAAAAAAGTTTTGAAATACTTAGACGTGACTCCGAAAAACTATGACGTCAGGTAACACGTCTACGTATTTCAAACATTTTTAGAAATAAATGTAGTTTTTGACTGATGATAAAAAGTAACTCAAAGGACTAGTAGTCATCTACCCTTTTAAAAACGGAAAATACAATACTTATATAAGGTAAACCAATGTAGGTAAACAAAAAGGTCCCCACTCAGCATTAGTTGTCACAGAGAGATGCTGCTATAACGCTGGTTTTCCGTGAAGCATCGTTATATGCGTGTAAGACAACAAATCATAAATTCACAAAAAATGGATTTCCTATACAAATTGATCGCCCGATCTACCAATTTTGTATGGAGTCCCAATTTTTTTAACCCACTGACCGCCACGCTTCCTCTCCTTTCATGTTGTAACCCAGGGATTGGGGATCGCCACCATCATGAAGTCAAGTTAGTGAGAACTGTAGATTGGGGCCGAGTTAGGTACATCTGTTTCCATTTCCGTCGCGCTACGCTTTGAGAAATCGTGCGACGAAAATGTATGAAAATCATACATTTATGAAACCGTCGTCGGCCATAGCCGATTGTGGCAGTCAAAGGGTTTAATAAACTAACTGTACAAACTCACGTTGCTCATGTACTCGTGTAGCAAGTCCTGCAACGCCTGGCGCACCGCGTTGCACTCCGCCACGATGCGCTCGCGCCGCTCGTCCCTGTCACAAAACACAATAAAAAAATATTAATAAAAGTCAAAATCATTGCACATTATTTTAAATTGTCATTTCATATTTTTTTTACCTAGGACAAATTTCCTACCACTCGGAACTCGAGTTCGAGGCCTCATAGGCGGCTTGAAAACTTCTGACACTCGGGTTGGCCACTAGCCCCACAACCTCCACCAATCTGGACTTGGCCACCGTGCGTGGAGTATGGCCTAACCTTCCCAAAGTGTGGGAAGAGACCCGTGCCCCTACAGTGGGGACGATATGTGTTGATAATGAATAGCTTCGTCGAAGTGAGACTCAATCAGGATCAACAAGACTATTTGAAGAGTTTGTCAAAGCTGTCAGCTATAATCGCGGCGCCGGAGATGATGGCTCCATCACCACGCGCTCCCGGTGATGACGATGATGATGAAGGGTCGCTGCCACTCTCACCTGGTGCAAGAGCTGTCCGCCATGAGCGCGGCGCCGGAGATGATGGACTCCAGCCGCTCCTCGAGCGAGGGCCGCGTGCGCAGCTCCGAGTACGCCAGCGGCTCCATCACCATGCGCTCCTGGTGATGATGATAATCATGAAATACACGACATTACTTATTTAACTTTATACTTTATCTAAACTCTAATTCATTAAAATTTGTCTCATTTTAATCTTAAATGAATACGTATAAATTTGTTGCCACATGAAAATTGGGTATGCTAAAAAATATCAATGTATTTAAAAAAAAAAAAAAAACTGATAGTTTAGACCATTTTGAAAAACGAATTTGATTATTTCATTTTTTAAGACTGTGGATATTTTTAAATACATTTTTTTATATTCAAGCCGTGATGACGTCACATGTTCACAAACTATGAAACGAACAGCCCAAATGTCTGACGATGAAATGAACAGGCCTTAATCTCGACTAACGCCAGTTCTAGAACAAGGCAAAATATACCTGAGATAGTCTGTCCCTTTTACAATTGAAAGATTTATAATAGTTTGTCCGGCTGTCAGGTTAAAAATATACTCTCATGAAGTGTTCCAGAACGCTCTCTAAAACGTCACCTGTCAAGTCAATTGTCATCTCGTTTGTTTATAATAGGCCTTTTTGGCGGGAACTCGTAGCAAGGGTTTGTCAGTTTTGTTTTATTATCCGAAAAAATAGATATCGTGGTTTTTAATGCATAATATTGATAGTGTATCGTTCAATAAAGTGTCATTTAAGTGTCTAATATGTAGGATAATGAAATAAAAGTGTGTAGACTGTGTTTTGAGTGCTCTCAAGAAGTCCATGAAATCTTCATCAAAAGTGCTATCATTTTGCTGAAGAATAGGGTAGTTGACTAACAAAGAGTAAGAATTTGAAATTATAATGAAGATAAAATGAAGAAAATAATACTGAAGACGTAAACTTTGAAACTAAAAAGAAAAAACATAACTAAACACGAGGCGGTATGGCCTTGGAGCCTTAGCCTGCCCAACAAGGGCGAAAAAAAAATGTATAATAAGGCCCATTCCAGAACAAGGCAAAGTATACCTGAGATAGTCTGTCCCTTTTACACTTGAAATATTTATAATAATTTATCCTGCTGTCAGGGTAAAAAAATACTTTCATGAAAGTGTTCTGAAACGCTTTATTAAACGTTAACTGTCAGGTTAATTGTCATTTCGTTTGTTTATAAACAACTCAAGGTAACACCAAAAAGTGTGTGAGCATGTGACGTCACAGGGATACAAATGAAGGTTATTGCCTTTTATCGATTTTTATACTCAATCTTTTACTTTTTCGAGTGCAAAATATAAAAATATGGCTTTAAATCAAAATATCTCGAAATGGTTTTTTTATTTCCATACCTTACAAAAAATTTAGCATACCCAATTAAGAAGTGATACTACAGAAGTAAGTAGTTCCTTGGTATAACTTCTTTACAACTTCTCACACACTATGTAGCGCACGGCGAAATATATCTAATAAAAAAAAAACATACCGCAGTCAAAAAAATGCAGAAATCGCAATAATGTCTCTTATCTAAACACTTACATCAAAATCGTCGAGCGCTTGAGCCAGCTCCCCGGGCCCCTCAACCGGTGCGCGGTTGCCGCCTGCAAAAGACAAATTGCAAATTAAATTCTCATTTCTGAACCTACACAAGTTTGAAGAGTTATGATCTTTAGTGACCGACCGAAAGTTCGGTTTAGTTTTCGGCCGAAACAGAGACCATGGCCGAAGGTTCGGATTCGGTTTCAGCCAAAACTGTGACCATGGCCGAAAGTTCGGTTTCAGATTCGGTTTCGGCCAAAACTGAGACTATGGCCGAAGGTTCGATTTCGGCCGCAAATCCTGTGTCGGTCGGACACTAATGACCTTGAAGGTACAGACAGACAAGAATTGTTGCATACCGACGCGCAGTGTTCCGTGCACTCCATCGCATATCCTTTGCGAAGGGAAAGAACGCAGCAACCCATATTCTCATTAATACGACTACGACTTAGATCCCCGCTTTGCCAATAGATACGGATATTAGGTGGTATTAATGCGCTAAATACTACCGCCGCGAGTGGGTCTTCCTTAAGCCACGCAAGAGATGTGTCCACAGCGGAGCACACAGCGCGTAAAACGTAGACGCGGTAACTATTGAAAACGATATTCTCACGCTTCTTAAATTACGTGGTTCCCCGTTTTGCCAACAGATGGCCCCACGAGATCGCTAGAACGCGCTATTTACGCTAACACTTACCACCCCCAGGATGGGCCTTCCATAAACCAACGAAGAGATTGTGACCAGACTGGAACAGACAGTGAGTAGGACATCGTACCTGTTAGTTTTGGCAACTGATATCCTCACGTTCCTTACATTGCGACGTAGTTCCCCACTTTGGCAACAGATGGCGCCACAATCTAGAACTTGCTGACTTAACTATCTTTAAACTTACCACCGCCGGGAGTGGGTCTTCCCTGGGCCACGCAAGAGATGGTGTCCACAGCGGAGCACACAGCGCGCAGGACGTAGTCGCGGTTGGCCTTGGCAGCCGCCAGTTCCGGGTGACGAACGTACACCTGCCGATTAATGGGAATCATTATACCAGCGGCACGTTTTGACGTTTGTCCAATAATGAAGTTTCGTATAAATTAATAACTAAGTTTGAAGGACAAATTGCTGTTCCTTATTGTCAATAATAGAAGATGGTCTTTCAAGATATGGTTTCTTTGTTACTAGCGACATCTATTGAAGATTAATGGAAGCCCATTTAGAACATAACAAGTATATTTCTTAGGTACTAGCGACATCTATTAAGGAATAGAAAGACTCAAGTTAGTGTTTAGTAATAAAGTTCAATTTGGCTCATTTTTATTATGACAATCTAGAGGGTCTTCATATTTATGATGCTTTTCACACAGAAAAACTACATAATACTGGAGATATAAATTATTTCAGGAGTTTTCTTCTAACAAGCGACTATACTCATATTTTTCGATTTCGACTTACTTTAGTATGCCAATAGATGGCGCAACGAGATACCAGATTGGTTTGAGCGAAACTCAATGTCTCGATAAAAATAGTAATTGCATTGTATTCTATAATACGAGTATAGTGACTTCAGGACAATAACAGTGCAGATAATACGCAATGAACTGATAAAACAAGAACAACATTGAAGGCAGTGAGCAGCATGGGGGAATGCTTCTTCAACAATCATCGTTCCTAGATCCAACGTTACCCTGGAGGCAGTTGACAGCATGGTAGAATGCTTCTTGACCAGTCACAGTCCCTACGTTACCTTGGAGGCAGTCAAGAGCATGGTGGAATGCTTCTTCAGCACCGCCCTGGCAGCCGCCAGCTCATCCTTCATCCGCGGTTCCTTCAGCTCCTGCTGCCGCTTAGCTGCTTGGGCTGCCAACTCGTTGGCGGAGCGACCGAACTGGCGCGCAGATTCCAGTAGCTCCGATTGGGAGGAAGCGGACTTCAGCTTGTCGAGATCGGTTTCCACCTGGCGAGTAAAAGTTTGCTACAGTATAAGCGAAGATTGAAACGGTCGTGGTCGCGTCGACTACGTTGGTTAACTGGCTACGCTCACGGTCATAAGCCCATAGTCAAAGAAGAAGATTTGCACCGTCCGAATCTTAATTTTACCTTAACTGACAAGCCTGGAAGAGATCGCTCTTTAGCGATAAGGCCGCATACTTGTATATACTGTTTATACACATTTTCCTGTTTTTTGCTGTGACATAAAACAACAAACATTTATAATAATGTACGTGTGTGAATGCAAAAAACCGGCTAAGTGCGAGTCGGACTCGCGCACCGAAGGTTCCGTATAAATTCATAATCATACATGTCTTGAACTCTATATCAAATTCTCAGGCCTGCAATCCCTTGAAGCTGTGAAAAAATCAAACTTCTATGCCAACACAATCAAGAGATACGGCCGTTTATGCCGCATATTTAGACACTCGAATGGGAATCAAATCCTGTTGACCTGGAATCATGAAATTTAGCAACAAGCAATGCTTATAGCACAAGGGAAACGTCCGAAAACCAAAAACTGCGTTGACACAGAAGTTCTTTTTTTTTTTCACAGTTTCAAGGGATTGCAGGGCCTGAGTATTTCATATAAATTTCAACTTGATACGTCTACGCGTTCCTGAGAAAAAAGGTCTTGACAGACAGACAGATGGACGGACAGACAGACAGACACCAGATAGACAACAAAGTGATCCTATAAGAGTTCCTTTTTACCTTTTATTAGGTACAGAACCCTAAAACGAACTATACTGTACTGTAATATTATTAACTATACTGTATGTAATACTATACTATACCATACCACCTGTGAGTTGTGACTATAGTAATCTCACCGTGCGAAGCTTGCTCATCAGTAGATGCACGTCGACCATGTCGGCCAGGATCAGCAGCCGCGTGACGGCCGAGAGCAGGCTGCGAGCCGCGCGCACCATGCTCGAGCGCACGGACGACGCGCACGGTTCTTCCGAGAACTCACGTGCCGCTAGGCTCATTGCCGCACCTGGGGTTTCAAAATAAGTCAAAGTATGCCAAAGAGACACCTTAAAAATAAGTTCGAAGTCTCAGACTAAAAAATACTTTATTTCATAAAGAATCTTTTATCGACTGGCGATGGCGCGCCAGGGGGAGGGGAACAAAGAGACACTTTAATTTTAAAAATAAATCGGATTGTCAGACTAAGTCTTTATTTCATAGGGAACCATGCTCGACCGCACGGAGGAAGCGCACGGTTCCTCGGAGAATTCACGCGCGGCGAGGCTCATAGCCGCGCCTGGGGCCAAAGAGACGCTTTAAGCCTTGGACCGAAGAGATATGAAGCAAGCAATCTCACTAATATCATCATCACTATCACTAATCACTAATATTATAAATGCGAAAGTATGGATGTTTGTTTGTTTATTTGTTTGTTAGTTCCGCTTTCACGCTGAAACTACTGAATGGACTTGGATGAAATTTGGTAAGTAGATAGATCAAGCACTCGGCTAACACATAGGATACTTTTATCCCGGAAAACTCGAGGGTTCCCGGAGGAAGGGCTAAAAACTGAAATTTTACTTTGTCACTAGATGGCGCTGCTTTAACATTTTATTTCTCTCTGGACCCAATTCTGAAGTCCACGCAGACGAAGTCGCGGGCGGAAGCTAGTTTAAAAATAAAATGAAGTGTCAGACTAAGACAGAGAAAAAAGGGGACTAAAAAGATGGACTTTAAAAACAAATAGAAGTGTTAGACTAAAAAAAGGTCTCTATTTCATAAAGAACTATGCTCGAGCGCACGGAGGAAGCGCACGGTTCCTCGGAGAACTCACGCGCGGCCAGGCTCATAGCCGCGCCTGGGGCCAAAGTGATGGGGTTTGACTTTAAAGTATAGATAATTTTTTTCTTGGTACGGGGACCAAAGAGATAGGCTTTAATTTTAGAAATAAACTGAATTTTTTTTTCTGGTTAAGGGGACCAAAGAGATAGGCTTTAATTTTAGAAATAAATTGAAGAGTCAGACTAAAGTCTTTATTTCATAAAGAATATTAATCGAAGATGTATATTGTTTTTTTTTCTTATTATTAGGCGCATCACCAAAAAGATCACTATGTATGTAAAGTAAATGCATAACAAATAAGTCTGTAGAAAAAATTCAGACCAATATTTAAAATGTGTACCACTTGGGCTAACGTTTATTAAGTTTCTAACCCAAATTTATGGGAATCAAAACCAGTTAAATAAAACGAAATGTACGCAAACTCACCAGCTTTCCTCACTTCCTCGACAGCATGGAGCATCTCCTGGGTGATCTCCGGGTTCTCATGTGCGATGGTCTGGCCCCGCTCTATGAAGATCTCGGTGGCCCGTTCCACCGTAGCCACTAGTGCACTGGCACGCTTCGACTTTCCAGCTGTATACAAAAAAAAATACATTTTTTTTTTATTATAATAATTTTAACTATAAGGCTTCCAATATAGCTTAACGACTGCCATCTAGTGATAGCAGCTGGCACCAACGGCTTAACGTGCCTTGCAAAGCATGGAAATGGTCGAGATAAAATGTCACTAACAGTCAAACTCATCCAGGGTGGACTGTGTCTGTAGTCAGTTAACCTGCGTGATCGACGCGACCACGCAAGCCGCACTGAGCCATGACCACTTCTGACACTGGGGTTTGCTACTAGCCCCACGACCTGAAGTATGTCCTAACCTTCTCAAGTAATGGGAAAAGACCCATGCCTCTTCAATGGGGACGATATGGGTTGTTAACAGTAACTTATTAGTTGATTTCAAAAATTATTATAATTTAGTAATAGGCCAGCAGCTAATAGCCGAACACTGTATCTGTGTTAATGTTCACACTGAGGTTTGTTTGCACCATTTGTCCATAAATGTACTTTCTTTCTTTCAGTCTGTTTTGAGCAAAAATGGATTAAAAGTTTCCAATAAATCTTGGTCAAGTGCTATGAACCATTTGAGCATCAAAGGGCTAGGGAGGGAAAGGGCGAGGGCCGACAACCGGTTTCCGTGCCATAGGCACCAGGATTTGAGATTTTCATAGATTTTTGTCGGCTGGAGCTGACGTTGGCAGTGGGGGCACTATTTGTCAAAGAGTAGCGAAGTAGTCAATGGGTTAATGTCGTCTTTACTGTAGGAGCACAAGTCTCATTTCATACCTGGTGAAGGTTAGGCCTTACTGTATACATGGGGCCAAGTTGTTTCAGACTTACTGCTCTTATCGTAAGCACGGCAAACTTATTATGATATTTAAAAAAAAATATATATGGAACAAGTTATCTCAAGACGTGGTTGATGCCCCCTCTGTAAATAGTTTTAAAAACAGACTGGACAAATGGTGCAAAGACAATCCCATTTAGTGTATCCTCAAAGTGAACTTGAATGGACTATCATAAAACACCAACACAGAAATAGGCATATCAGCTATTAGCTGCTTGTCTATTACTAAATAATAATAATTTGTAACATAGTAAAATTTAAAGCCAGTAAGTTTTTCTATAATTTCAATGAAGATTTCTATTCTATTCTTAGAAAACAAACACAAAAATTTGTAACTTACGTCTCTTCTTCTTAGCGGCTTTATCCTTGCTATTGACAAGGGTGGTGACCTGCAGCACGAGTGGTTCGAGTGTCCTCTCTACAGACGTGGTGCGTATCTCCAAGTTCTTAGGATCCCACTTGAGGGTCAGCGTGCCCGTCTGACCGTAAGGGTCGGTCATTGTCGCCATGCTTGCTGGGGAAACGGGTAAAAAACTGAATGTAATAAAAAAACAATTAAAATACTTTTTGGAAAGAAACATAGGAATACCGAATATTTTTGAAACTCTAAAAGATTTGTTTGTAAATGTGAGAGAAATTTCCAGTTTCCATGGACATGTTTCCAAAGGTTTTGAGTGATACCTGTATTTTCTAGTAATCACTAACCTCAAATAAATGAAACAACTATGGATACAAACAAAAAAAACAAAAGAAAAAAACTCCATTTGATAAATGCTCTATATTCAATACCGGACTTCTTTAAAAAAGAACTCATAACATTTAATTAAGTAATTTAATCTAACACTTTATACCCAAAAATTCATCAAATGGTTTAGTTAGACTACAGGCTTAGCCAAAACAAAAATATACATACATACACCCCTAAACCATTAACCTCTTTATGGAGCAGTCGGATAAATAGAATGTTGAATATGTGTGAAGCAAAAGCGTTATAAAACAATGGATATTATTCACGTAACTGTACCTTCCAAGCGAAATTTTATCACCAACTGTGAGTCATTAATTTCGTGTCAGTTTTCACTTTCTCTGAGAGTATACCAAAACAATATTTCTTTATTTTACTCTCTGTATAAATTACTCTATTTTACTTACAAAATGTGTAAAGATCGTAGATAATTAAATAAATAAACAAAAATTTCGATCTCGATTATAATGCTACTAGATTTAAAATCTGCAAAATAGATATGAATCAGCTACGAGAAACGTCTTTCACAATTTGGGAGGTTAACATATTGACAATAAATAAGTCCGTGCATTTTACCTGATTTTGCTAGTCCACGTTGAAGATATGCAGTGGATGATATTACTCTATCACAATAGTGTTAATAGCACATAAAATTCCACAAATTTATCCTGTTAAACTCACAAAAATGCGAAAAAACTAATAAAATCAAACGAAACGCATCCACAGAAGGTGTGTCAAAAACACTGGTTATGGTGTTGGTTGCCAATAGTTGCCATAATTTGTTATTTTTAAATTAATCAGTGTTGCAACCTAAAATATGAAGTGATACGTTTATAACTTCAGAATATTAAAATACTTCCCAGTCGGAGCCTAGGGGAGTGGGGGGGGGGGGGGGAGGGAGGGCAAAAAAAATGTAAGTGGAGGTGAGAGCAGCCTCCATCTCCACCTCACAATCTCCGAAACTAAAATGTCCGTATTGGGGGGTATGATAAACCACCCCTAAAAATTAAACATCTTGTTTTTTGACCTTCGTAAATGAAATAAAAATTTGAAAAAAATACATGACATAAATCTTATAAATAACTATGCGCCTTTAAAATTTCATTGTGATATCTCAAATAGTTTAAGGCTGCGGCCTGGACGCAAGCGACGGCGACAGCGACGGCGACAGCGACACGAGCGACTTGATCATTTCCATAGATTTGTAATGAAATGAAATGAAATGAAATATATTATTGATAACAGTGGTTACAAGTCAAGTTTTACATTAGTAGATTGTACCAAATATTGCAACACATCATTCATATTATTATGAATTAAATATAAATTGTCATTAAATTAATAAGAATAATACAAAATAATTAAATTATGTCATATTAAAACCAACAGCATTTTAGATACAATTTCCAGTATTTATAGTTAAATAATCATACTTAAACATAAGTTCAGTCTTTTATTCATTATTAGTTGTAGGTAACCGTCGTCGTTCAATACATTTAATCAGGGTTCGGAAACCGGTTTTTTGAAAATACCGGTTTCGGTCATTGACCCCTATATCGAAATAATTTCGGTTAAGGTTTCGTTCAGGTTTCGGTTACCGGTATATTTAACCGGTTTAACCAAAACCGATATTTTTTCGTTCGAACGGAATTAACCGGTTAATTTGAAGAATATGCGACTTTGTAGGCATGTTTGCCGCGTGCAATCAATTGAAAGCGTGCGAGAAAGTGAACAGAAGACTCGGGCAGTGGCACCCGCGCGACGCGCCTGTACTTGACTAAGTTTGGTTTTAACCGGTTAATTTAGTTCTTATTTCGGTTAGAAAACCGCTTCCTGATTAACCGATATTTTATTCAAATTTACCGGTTAAGCTGGAAACCGGTTTTAACCTGAACGGAATCGTTAACCGAAATTCGAACGAAATTAACCGGTATTTGTTAACCGGTTCCGAACCTTGCATTTAATACATTCACAATAATAAGGGCAACCGCAAAAACTCTGAGAACTCGTAAAATTGTTTCTCAAGTAGCCACTCTTTGAGGCGAGTTTTGAAAGATTGCATGGAAGGTGCATCCCTGACAGAGGCTGGCAGCCTGTTGTACACGGCAGAGTATGTACACGGATCGCTTCGACTTGAGCCGGTGGGGCTCCGCGACTAGCCTATCCTTATGTGAGTTACTACGGAGGTTAACCTCAACATTATAGCCTCTTCTTTTAAACAACTGCAAGTTAGTATGGGTAAATATTGCAACGTCTTTTATGAACATGCAGTGAAGTGTCAGAATTTTAAATTCAGTAAAGTTTCTGTCGGCGGCACGCGCCCATAGCTCCGTTCCGTAAGAGAGCAACGAGTGTACGGTGGCGAAATAGCAACTCCTGACAGCTTCTCTGGACGCAATGTTTGCAAGGCGGCGCAGCGCGAAACAGGCCCGGCGGCGCGGCCTAGTCGCGAGCAGATCTGATCAATATGCGTTTCCCATGTTAAGGCGCTATCTATGTGAAAACCTAATAGGTGCGTGGAGTATACTTGCTGCAGAGTGGTATTTTCGGCTCTTACGATCATTTCTTTTTTATCTTTTACCGTTAAGATTGAATGTCAAGAAGCTTGTTTTTTCTTTGTTTAGAACGAGACCGTTTGATTGGAACCATAGGCAGATTTTTTGAACTGTGTCATTTAGAGCGCATTCTAGTTGTCCGTTTGTTTTTGCGGTAATGACAGCGGTGACGTCATCAGCGTACATGAAAATCTCCACGTCGTTTATAGCACTAGGAAGGTCGTTTAACAAAATGGTGAATAGGGTATTAGATAGGCAAGAACCTTGTGGTACACCAATAATATGGAGCTGTTTTGGACGACAGCGACACGCGCGGCGACACACGAGCGACGAGCGACATTTCAAGGACGTCACGCGCTTAGGGACGTTCTTCTTTAATCGATAAATAAACCAATTTAAACTATCGATAGTTTGAGTAGAAAAAATAGTTTCAGATAATAAAATGATAAAGTTAGATACTAGCTGGAGTGCCCGGCTTCGCTCAGGGAGTTGGTATCCCCCCGCACCCTGCGCCTCACCCCCTCACCCCTCACCTCACCCCCGACTCACCCTCCCCTGCACCCCGCACCTCGCCCTTCCGCACCCCGCAACTCACCCTCCTTCGCACCCTGCTCTTCCCCCTCCCACGCCCCGCGCCTCCCCCTTCCCCTCTCCTCTCCCCCGCAACCCACACCTCACCTCCGCACCACACTCCTCCCCCCGCACCCCGCGCCTCCCCCGCAACCCGCGCCTCAACCCCGCACCCGCTCCTTCCCCCCCTCCCCCCGCACCCCGCGCCTCAACCCCCCCCCCCCTTATAATTATGAATAATTATGAAAATATCGAAATATCGACATCGCGACAGACAGACATCGACAGAGTCACGTCACTACATCGCCGCAAACCCAGTGACCTTGTCGCTTGCGTCGTGAACAGTTGTCGCTGTCGCTGTCGCTGTCGCTGTCGCTGTCGCTGTCGCTGTCGCCGTCGCTTGCGCCGTCGCTTGCGCCGTCGCTTGCGCCGTCGCTTGCGCCGTCGCTTGCGCCGTCACTTGCTCCAGGCCGCAGCCTTAAAGATAATGAATTTTTAAGTTAAGGGTTGATACCCTCACATTTCCCTCATTATTGAGAAAGGGGGTTTAAAATTTGGTGTAAAAGCACAATAAAACAAGGTAATAACCTGGAATGGAAACGACGTTGGGGCACTTTCAGTATAGAAACCCGGCTATACCAGGGCTTGTGACTCCCTCCCCCCCCCCCCAAATCGTGCACGTGAATACCTTCTAAATATAAAAATAGATAATTCACGAAAATTTAATAAATAAATTAACCACCTGCTTAAACTTTGTATGAGCACGTTCATTTTTCCTTCTTAAAAAGTGTCGGTGGCTCTGCGGTTAGTGACTCCGTCCTCCTAACCAGAGGTCTCGGGTTCGAATCCTGGCCAGTGCACCAATGAGTTTTTCGAAACTTACGTGCATTTTCATACCGACTGCTTTATTGGTGAAGGAAAACATCGTGAGGAAACCTACACATCTGATTACTAGTTGTGTATGATGGTCGCGTTGCACACGTCCGTATGTGTTAATCTTAAATGCCCTACCTTTAACCAAGGGTGAGTATACAATAAGTGCAACACCAGGCAACCGCCGCCTATACCTTGTGGATAGGACGGTTAAATTGTGCCACACGATAAGAAGAAGTACGTTCCTTTATTTTGTGAACGATATTATTGGATACATGCAAAGGAACAACAATAACAATTTTATAAAACTTTTTTAAAATGCAGTTAAACTGAGGTTCTGTGTGAGGCCGCCGATGAGGCTCAACTAAGGTACCCATCCGCGCAACTGGTTCTTCTGGGGGACTTTAATGCCCATCACCAACAGTGGCTGTTCCCATACCAGAAGACCGACCATGCTGGAAGAGAGGCGTTTAAACTAGCCCTAACGCTAAATCTCTCCCAGCTGGTCAGCCAGCCAACGCAGTATAGAAACCCGGCTATACCCTTTCGAGCTCGTTTCGCTCACTTCTGGTTACTTCTTATAATTTATTTTTGACAGAATTTCTAGTAAGATAGAATCGCATATTTGAAAGAGTTCGCACGTAACCCGTTGTGCAATAGACGCTTGGGATACTACTACAATACTACCTATACAGCGCAATCTATTGAATCTTTTTTGTAACTGCATTTTCCATGCAAGCTAGCAATCTCTCTTCAGGGCTCCTGTCTGTTGTTCTTAAATTAAACATAACAAACAACACTGATCACTAAACCAAAGTTGTTTGTGTCGGGGTGCTTCAAAATTCCGAGCTCGCTAATATTGGTTTTTGCAAAGAGGTTTATGGTTTTTGACAGAATTTATAGTAAGATAGAAGTATCCAAAAATGAGAACTTAAGACTTTGTATAATTATGACAAAAAATATGCTGGAAAAGCTATCGGAGGATTACCAATTAGGACATTGAGCAGTTATGAGCAGAAAAGTATGACGCACCTAAAGTAGGATCAAAAAATTATGATAAGAGCACATTAGTTATGTGTGACAAAAATAGTATTATGCTAAAGTACAAGTATGACCAGGCGCAGTCCCAGGGGGGCACAGGGCTTGTGACTCCCTCCCCCCCCCAAATCGTGCACGTGAATACCTTCTAAATATAAAAATAGATAATTCACGAAAATTTAATAAATAAATTAACCACCTGCTTAAACTTTGTATGAGCACGTTCATTTTTCCTTCTTAAAAAGTGTCGGTGGCTCTGCGGTTAGTGACTCCGTCCTCCTAACCAGAGGTCTCGGGTTCGAATCCTGGCCAGTGCACCAATGAGTTTTTCGAAACTTATGTGCATTTTCATACCGACTGCTTTATTGGTGAAGGAAAACATCGTGAGGAAACCTACACATCTGATTACTAGTTGTGTATGATGGTCGCGTTGCACACGTCCGTATGTGTTAATCTTAAATGCCCTACCTTTAACCAAGGGTGAGTATACAATAAGTGCAACACCAGGCAACCGCCGCCTATACCTTGTGGATAGGACGGTTAAATTGTGCCACACGATAAGAAGAAGTACGTTCCTTTATTTTGTGAACGATATTATTGGATACATGCAAAGGAACAACAATAACAATTTCTGACCACTGTCTGGTGAAGTCTGTGCTGTCATGTTCACCTCCCGATTTAAGCCCCAAGGGCACAAGACGGGTATGGCGGTACAAGTCAGCAGACTGGGATGAGATGCGGCACTTTTTCGCGTCTTATCCTTGGCGGCAAACGTGTTTCTCTTCCAGCGACCCATCGAGCTGCGCGTCGGCAATTTCTGAGGTTATAAGTCGAGCAATGGAATACTTTATTCCATTCTCTGATATTTCTCTGGAATACAAAGCGCGCCCATGGTTTAATGCTGATTGTACAAAGGCTGAGGCCCTAAAGCATTCAGCTTACATAGCCTGGGCTAGCGCTCGAGCGCGTAAAGCTCCAGAAACCCGTTCCAGGAAGAGAGCCTTTAACAAAGCCGCCAAGTCCTACAAAAAGACGTTGCACAGAGCCCGCTTTAACCACATAAGCCATATTGGATCAAAACTTGCCTCCTACCCATCTGGGAGTAAGGCGTTTTGGTCCTTGGCTAAGTCGGTTGAGGCAAATTTCTGTCGCTCATCTTTGCCTCCACTTTTGAAACCTGATGGATCACTAGCCCACTCTGCAGCTGACAAGGCAAATTTATTTGCCTCCATGTTTGCAGAAAATTCGCGTCTGGACACTGTAAATCATACGCCACCTCAGACACCTCCATGCGATACCGTGATGCCGCCCTTCCGTATTCGCCAAAAGGAGGTACACAAAACTCTGTGCAGTCTTGATGTGAATAAGGCTAGTGGTCCTGACGGTATCCCAGCTATAGTTCTGAAGAACTGCGCGCCTGAGTTGTCTCCTGTGCTGACACGCCTGTATCGCCTCTCTCTCAAAACTAGTATAGTCCCTAAATCCTGGAAGGTTGCCAATGTGCAGCCCGTGCCTAAAAAAGGAAGTCGTGCCGATCCATCCAACTATCGACCGATTGCAATCACCTCCATACTCTGTAAGATTATGGAGCGTGTATTGAACATCCGCCTCTTAACATACCTAGAAGACAATGACCTCCTGAGTGATCGTCAATATGGCTTTCGCCGGGGTCGGTCGACTGGAGACCTTCTAGTGTATGCAACGCATATATGGGGTGAAGCCATTGAGAACCACGGCGAGGCTCTCGCCGTGTCTCTAGACATTTCAAAGGCATTTGATAGGGTCTGGCATACTAGCCTTGTTGGTAAGCTTCCTTCCTACGGGATACCTGCTGGCTTGTGCAACTGGATATCTGACTTCCTGAGGGAACGGTTCATTCGAGTAGTCGTTGACGGCTACTCGTCTAACTTATCGGCAATAGACGCTGGAGTACCTCAGGGGTCAGTTCTCTCCGCTACTCTGTTTCTGCTGCATATCAACGATCTGCTGAAACCCGGTATATTTGGGTATGCAGATGACAGCACAGTCACGGAGAGATACCTGTCTAGTGCTCGAGCCAGTAAAACAGATATACTTTCCCAGAGAGAGGCCATGATTGAGCGCACGAACTTAACACTCAAGGCAGTCTCCGACTGGGGCGATGCCAATCTTGTTAGGTTCAATGCCTCTAAAACGCAGGCGTGTCTGTTTACTGCAAAAAGGAGTAGTTTCAACCTTACTCCTACTTTCCGAAATGAATCCATCCAGATCTCTGACCACCTTGAGCTCCTAGGCGTGGATTTAACATCTAACCTCAATTTCGGGAGATATATCGAGTCCAAGGCAAAAACTGCAGCCAAAAAGCTCGGAATCCTGTCGAAAGTGAGACTATACTTCACACCGGGACAGCTTCTGTCTTTATACCAAGCTCAAGTCCGATCATGTGTGGAGTACTGTTCTCATTTATGGGACGGATCGGCTTGTTACCAGCTTGATGCCTCGGATTCTATTGACCGACGCGCCAGGAGACTCATTGGCGATGAGGAACTTGTTTCTAACAAGCTCCAAAGCCTCGAGCATCGCCGAAAAGTTGCCTGTTTATCGGTGTTCTATAGGATTCATTTCGGAGAGTGTGCTCAGGAACTTCACAATCTCATACCCCCTTCTCCATTCCATCATCGGACGACCAGGCGTAGGGGGAGGTTTCACCCTTATGTTGTAGATATTCCACCTATACGCACTAAACGATTTGAGTCATCGTTTATTATGCGGACGGCTAAGGAATGGAATTCTCTACCTGCTTCTGTGTTCCCCAATTCGTACGATTTAGGAATCTTCAAGGTGCGAGTGAACAGGCACTATTTGAGCTTGCGTGCTACATCTTCGGCAGCATCGTCACTTAACATCAGGTGAGGTGTTGCCAAACGCACTCAAATCTATGATAAAAAAAAAAAGTTTTTAATTTGAGAAATAAAAGAAATTGCGCTCGCTGCGCTCGCGACTTTTTATGTTACAAGGGCGTTTCATTCTTCTGCCTCATTGTTACGATACTGGAGGGACATGCAGAGGAGGACGTAAAGTTTACAAAAACTCCTTTAAAAAACCGGCCAAGTGCGAGTCGGACTCGCGCACCGAGGGTTCCGTATAATTTCATAATCACACATGTCTTGAATTCTATATTTTTTATATTTGAGTTGATTGAATGAAAGGTAATTTGCGGTTTACGATTTATGACGTATTAAAAAAAAACTACTTACTAGATCTCGTTAAAACCAATTTTCGGTGGAAGTTTGCATGGTAATGTACATCATATATTTTTTCTAGTTTTATCATTCTCTTATTTTAGAAGTTACAGGGGGGGACACACACATATTTTACCACTTTGGAAGTGTCTTCGCGCAAACTATTCGGTTTAGAAAAAAATTATATCATTTTTGAAGACCTATCCATAGATACCCCACACGTATAGGTTTGATAAAACAAAATTTTTGAGTTTCAGTTCTAAGTATGGGGAACCCCCAAAATTTATTGTTTTTTTTTTCTATTTTTGTGTGAAAATCTTATTGCGGTTCACAGAATACATCTACTCACCAAGTTTTAACAGTATAGTTCTTATAGTTTCGGAAAAAAGTGGCTGTGACATACGGATGGACAGACGGACAGACAGACAGACAGACAGACATGACGAATAAAAATGGGTTTAAACCAACCGGTTGAATTCGTTTTAAACTGGCTTTACATCTTACTCAGAACTCCAATATTTCTGTTCTGAGTCTGCGGTCCTCTTTTCGGAGGTCTTACAATGGTTGAGTATTTAGATTTTTTAATGCCACGTCAGCCTTTTGCCACTTGGCATTTTAAATACTCGATACCTATTGTTTACCCTCAACAATAGTAGGTATCTGCAAAATTTTCTTTCCATTTTTTATTATTATTATTTAAGTATGTTATTATATTAATTACTTAGGTATTAAAGATGTAAGTACACAAGGTGATAGAGTCAAAGTACAACCACAACTCAGACATAAGATTTTAGGTACAGTAATACACATTTAATAAGGCTTACGGATGTACCTGCGCAGTAGACAAAATTTTAATTACGTGGGAAACTGATGGACCAATCAAGTAGATTCATTGTCACCTGCCATTAGACATTCCTAAAATCTCTGCCGCTATTGGTCGATTGATTTCGCGCCTGATTCAGTGAAATCGTCAGCTGTCAGAAAGCTGTCACCGTGCGTTGTTGAGGTTGATTGTTTCGGGTGTTTCCGTCGATAGTCTGTCCTTGTCTGCGCGAACGAAGAATACCGACGCGCCTTATTTTTTGTGTACTACGTTAAAACAACCCTATTTTCTGATTGTATCTACTAAGATACAATCAGAAAATAGGGTTGTTTTCATTTCATGTGCAATTTTTATTTATAAAATAATCGTGATTAGTACCTATTGCAAATTGTCCTTTTCTGAGCTTTGATAAAATGTAGGTATTTATATATTTTTATGGGATGTATTTAAATAAATACATTCTAAAATTATAAAGCTTTATTTGATGTTTGACTGCCATAACCATTTTGGAATGCTTTTTGTAGGTTAGATTTCACAAAATTTTCTGGATCACTGTAACTTTTATTGTCATCATCTCCCTTAGTTTTATTTGCGTTTGTCCCTTCAAGATCATTTGATTCTTCTTTGATATTTTCGATTAATACACGTCTATACTTACCTTTGGCATTTCTATTCTTTACTATAACTAATCTATTTTCTGTCTCGCCGGAGCGTAATTTTCTCTGTGCTATTTTTCTTTTTTTAATGTTGCCTCTTCTTAGCAAATTTCTAGGTATTTTTGAACTTCTCGTTTTCATTTTAGTATTTAAATAGCCGACATTTCCTGCATTTTTGTATACGTTTACCACGTTTCCTCTTCTAGATGGACTATGTTTAATTTTTCTTCTAAAATCCATGTGTACGGCTTCTTTATCGCTATCATTACTATCGTTGCCTTCGTTAAAAATGCTTTTGTCGTTTTGACCTCTGAGCATGGGAGCCTTTACACGTAACTTTGAATCTTGCAATGTTGGTACATCTTCATATATATCGTCTTTAGGTGTCCAGACGTCTTTATCGCCATCATCTACAGTGGCTGTTGTAGTACGTGCTACGCTATTAAACGGTACATTTCCATTGTTATTTTTTATCGAGTCCCTCTTGCGACCTAATTTTAAATCGACATCATTTATAGGTTCTTTCTCTTCTATAGTATCGTATGGATTGTTTAATGCATATTGAAAAGCGTAGTTATCAAAAGAATGCTTGTTTGCATTTTTAGGCGGTGTAGGTGGTCTCCATTCTTCTTTCGATCTAAATTTCTCCGTTGTTTTAAATTCTAAATCACTATATATTCTCGGAATATCAGCAGAGTTTGACTTGCTTTTAGCCTTCGATTCGGCTCTTAATACTTTTTTGTATCTTTTATGTTTTTTTTTCGATCGTTTCCTTTTATTTGTTCTCTGCACACTATTGCTCGACTTATCTGAGTTGGCACTCAAATACTTGTTGAACTTCTGAAATTGTTGACGCACGAATAGATTTAAATAATTGTGATGATGTTTACTGTCGCCATTTCTGATCGACCTGTGGTGTTTCGATTTACGTTTTTTATGCCGTTTTGATTTCAAGCGCCTTTTATGTTTATGCTTAGAACGAAGTGCTCTTTTATGGTCGTTAGATACATCATGTTCGGAAGTTGATTTTACTGATTCGGAATTATATGCCTTGTGGGCTCCTTGTGCTTTATTTCTTATCTTTGCTGGAGGCTGCACACAAAATTCTCTTTTTTGCGCTTCATTTTTTAATTTGTTTAAAAATATATCTTTAAGTTTACTTTTCATTTCATTTGCGCCGGCAGGTGTAGTAGAGTGTACCGTTGGAACTTTTGCTAAAGTATACACGCTTATTGTTTTTAAGGAAGTTTTCATTGAATGTATTTTTTTAGTAACACCAAATGTCGTACGAGAAAATTTTCGGATTTTAGTTTTCTTCGAAGCTTTACCAATGTCAGCATTCGTTGAAATTTTTAATATAGGAAACATTTTGGTAAGTCTTTGTTCTTGTGCTCGTTTTTCCATTTCATTAAAAGAAAAGCTGGTAGGATATTCATTGTATTCTTGAGGTTTTTGTATCTTATTTTCCCTGTTTTTTACATGGACGTACTCACTACTGTATATTCTGATTCTAGAATTATCTTCGTATAATGGTATCATTTGAGTACTTGGTCTAGGATGCTTATCTTTGAAATTATTCATATTGTTTGCTTTAGGGGTGTTATAATTGTAAGTTTTACTGGTGCTAGTATAATAAGGTAATATCTGTATTTTTTTCTTATTTTCATCATCTTGGAATGCACTTGTAAAGGACTTATTAATAAGATCCATATTTTCATATTCATCATTAATGTCGAATTCAGAGTTAATAGTATAGGAAGCTTTTGAATTTTCAAAACCTCTGAATGTACGTTTTTGTCTTAGATTATCAGTACTAAACGTAATTTTGTAGTTTTCAATATTAGTATAGATATTATGGTCAATATCACCTTTTGTCTTTGATAACGTTTTTCCTGTATGTATATTTAAATGCTGCCTTTTGGAGTTATCACCGAACATTTCTTCTTCAAGATCTTTATACTCAACATATTTTTCATTGTATTTTTGTTCCAAATAATGTTTGTATGTGGTCGTTTGCATAACTATGTTATTGGCCATATTATTATTCCATTTAAACCTACTCCTGGAAGTTTCAGCAAAGCGTGAATCATAAACATAGAATTCAGTATTAAACAATGTTGGATTCGGAATTGTGGTACTCTTCAAATGCTTTTCATCGATATCGTAATCAAAGAATTCGCCTTTCATATCTTTGTCGCGCATGGTTTTTTTATTTGCAATTGTTTCATCGTACACATTAAAGTATGGCGTGATAGCGTTATTTTGTTCATATTTCTCGTTTGGTTCACTATTGACTAGTTTTACTTCAATGTCTTCAATATCGATATTCTCACCATTGACTTTAATTCCTGAATAAGGTTTAGGTCTCTCAACATTACTTCTTACTGCAAATTTGTTTTGTCTAAAGTTAACATCAGCATCTTCATACTTATAAGGATATTCATACGCATTTCTTGGATCTTTTGTCATTGTTTGAAAGTTTTGTCGGTTTACGCTATCAGTACAACCTCCTTCACAGGAAACAGGATGATAAAATTGTTTTTTATGTTCTGCAATTCTTCTCAGCGACCTTTTTGCCAGATCTGCAAAAATATACACTTTAGTTGAGTTGAGTGATCTGTGTAGGGTGTTATGACATAGACGTAATTCCGATCAACTCATGAAACTGAACAACTTTTGTTGAAATCGAAAAAAGTATTTGGGCTTCTCACATAAATATTAGTATATTCTATTGACTAATCTATTCTAAATCGATTAGCTACATATCTGGCCTGATTTAAATGGCGAGTCCAAAGCTTTTGAAACTTTACTTTGTATTATGGGTCTGTTGGATAAAATTGTTCAGTCTGGTTACGATAAGTCCTTGTTCCCGGGTTCTACATTTATTTTATTACACCTTACCAATTAAAAATAAAAAACCTTGTATCTGAAGTAGGTAAAAGTTCCCAGCTCAAAACAATGTACAGCGTTCAACTCCTTCTCATCAACTTGAGGGTTACGGCTTCCATTATTCTCACTCATCATCATCAGTCGAAAGACGTCTACTGCTGAACAAATACCTCCCCCAAGGATTTTCACAACGACCGGTCTTGAGCTGCTCGTATCCAGCGTATTCCCGCGCGCGACCTTCACCAGGTCTGGGTCCACCGAGTTGTTTGTTGTAGGCCTGCCCACGCTACGTTTTCCGGTACGCGATGGCTGCTCGGGAACTTAAGTACCCCAATGGTCATCTATTCTTCGAGCTGTGTGTCCCGTCCACTGCCACTTCAGTTTACTTTAGGATAGCAATATAATAATAATAATAAGGCTATGCAAAAGGCAGTCCTCCTCGACAATGCTCGGATTGTCCGACGCTTTCCCTCCTCGTCGCACTGACCTCCAGCCGACTGTGCTTCTGCTGGAGTAGCTCCTGCCACTTCGCCTAGCGCGAAGTGGTCAGAGTAGCCCAAATTCATGTTTTAAAATAATAATAATATCTGGGACAAATCACACACGGTCATCTGGCCCCAAACTAGGATTCCCTGTATCTTGGGAACCAGAGACTGACTCTCCATACCTACAAAAATGGCAAAAAATGGCTAAACAGATGATCAAATTTGTATGGAATGTCCAAAAACTATTTTGCGATTTGAGTAAAGTTGTAGAACAAAAGTTGTTCAGTACGATGAGTAGAATCCCCAGTTAACGGGTCCTACACCAATTTTGTTACACCCTGTATAGATATAATACACCCAGACTCAGAGCAAAAAATTCTGCACATCACAGAAAAGTTTACCCTGTGTGGGGATCGAACCCACGACTCTCGGATCAGAGGTCAGGATCGCTAACCACTTAGCCACCGAGTCAGTTAGTCAATATCATCATCTTCAGTCAAAAGACGTTCACGTCGTTGGATATTTATTATTATTAATTATGATTAAGTTTAAAACTTACCCTCAAAACGTCTTCCACGCAAGTTCCGCCTTCGATTATTGATACTACGTGGTATCATTTTTTTAGGCTTTTCCCCCGCCATCATGACTGATTCGGTCATATTTGCTGGCACTTTCCAATATTTCCCAAGATAGAATAAATAATATAGGTACCATTGTAAGTAATATGCTACGTCGGGAAAATCTGGTTTATCTTTCCTTAAAAAGCGAGGTAATACAAACTGACCGGAAAAATAATTCACCAATTTTCCCATAATCTTTGGGTCTTCAGGAATAGGATATTTATTGGTGTAAATTAACATTGTAAAAGCTTCCTGCTCGGCTTCGGGATCTTTGAAAAGTACTTCCAAATTGTTGATAAGATTATTAAAGTCTTCGCTGAAATATTCATATCGTGATTTGAGTCCCTTCAAAAATAATGATGCTTGCCCTGTAAAAGCAGAGCGTTGCTTTAAGGACTGTAAGAAAGGAAATAGTAAGTATAAGACGTGGTTTGTTTGGTCAAGATGAAGGCAAATATATTCCAACGAAAGATAAACATAGATTTATAAAAAAGTATAAAAACGACTAATTAATAAAAATACTATAAAAAGATGATGTGACAATACAGAGTATTTTATTAAATTCAATTAGTTTTTCATTTGTTTTCTACTTTGTTACAAAGATTATACAAGCATTCGATGATGGAAAGAAAATTACAAAAATAATAATATCCGGGACAAATCACACACGGTCATCTGGCCCCAAACTAGGATTCCCTGTATCTTGGGAACCAGAGACTGATATACATACACATATACTTTTAAATACATACATATATAGATATAATACACCCAGACTCAGAGCAAACAATTCTGCTCATCACAGAAAAGTTTGCCCTGTGTGGGGACCGAACCCACACTCTAGGATCAGAGGTCAAGATCGCTAACCACTTAGCCACCGAGTCAGTCAAATTTCGCTAAAGATTTAATTTTGCTCTGTGACCATCACGATAAAGGGCGAATTTTCATTATGTTACTGAACATAATGTAACATTTCATACACTCTAACGAACTATCGTGTTACGTTTAAAATATGGCATTTGTACTATATTACAATTAATACTTATTGTTAGTAATAAAAAAAGCCCCAGTAGGTAGTTCTGTCAACAGAAGAGCTGGGAATAAAGTTTCCTAAGAACTATACGCTTGTGTTGGAAACCGTAATTCCAACATAAAAAAATATCTATTTTAGCTGATTGGTTTCCGTTTCCTAAGCATTGAGACTTTCGTTCTCTCTCTAATATAACAACCAACATAACTGCGCTAGCCAGCTTGCTAGAATATATTATACTATAGAATATATGACTATAAAAGGATAAATTTCGTTAACAACCCATAACGTCCCCATTGCAGGGGCACGGGTCTCTTCCCATAATTCGGGAAGGTTAGGCAATACTCCACACACGGGGGCCAAGTCCGGATTGATGGAGGTTGTGGGGCTAGTGGCCAACCCCAGTGTCACAAGTTTTCAACCCGCCTGAAAGGCCTCCGAAATGGCTTAACGACTGCCATCTAATGATAGCAGCCGGCACCAGCAGGCGTGCCTTATGAAGCACTAGCTTCCGCCCGCGACTTCGTCCCCGTGGACTTAAGAATTGTGTCCAGAAAGAAAATGTTAAGGTAGCGCCATCTAGTGACGAAGTGGAAATTTTGAGATTTTAAGCATTCCTACAGGAGCCCTTAAGTTTTCCGGTATAAAAAGTATCCTATGTGTTAGCCGAGTGCTTTATGTATCTATCTACCAAAGGACAATGGGTAATGGTGGGCCCACCTCTCAATAGAAGTGAGATACCCATGAATGACTAGGTATTTTCATGGAGAATAAACTTAGTATTATTGCTAAGGTTAAAACTCAGTACTTTCGGAGTTATAATACCTTTTATACTGTCATAAAAGTGATCCTAATCTAAGCAATTAATGATCATAGTTTACTTTATTATAATATAAATATTACCCAGACTCGAACCGTATTGTGTATAATCATGGCTTAGGTATCTACCTACCTGCTCCCCTCGCGAATTCGAGTTTTTTCCCGAAAAATGGGTAAAAATACCCAGGTATTTTCGGGAAAAAACTCAATAACTTCTAAACTACTAATCATAATTCGACAAATGAGGTATCGTTAGAAGCATCTTGATTGTCCGTCAGTTATAGGCTATGTGATGTCACAGTAAAATCAAAATGTCGCCTACTCGGCGAAATGGGATAATACACTACTTAGGATTTTTTTCGGGTAGAAACCCATCTATAGTTGGGAGACATCAACCATTCGTGGCGCCTGCCTGCGGGTTTTTTAAATGATGTAATTGTTCTTGATGTGCACGACGAATAATAAATCTTGTTTTAAAGTGAAATACATGTGTTATTACTATTGTACCTTATAAATATCCATAAACAGTATGTTAGATTGAGACGACTTTAAGACGTCGTCGTATCTCCGAAAGTACTAACGTTTGATTATAGTTTAGTTTAGTAATAATGTTCCGCTTAAAAAGTCCTATACAACGGTATATCATATGTTACTATTGAGGGGTGGGCCCAGACCCCATACATTTGTTTCCCAATCTCCTTTAAATCCGTTCAGTAGCTTCGGCGTGAAAGCGGAACAAACAAACTGACAAACAAACAAACATTCATACTTTCGCATCTATAATAGTAGTAAGATGAGATGAGATGAGATGGAAGCTGTCGAGATATATAAAAAGATAAATTAAAATTGTAAAATTAAGAACTACAGTCCACCATATTAAACTATTTTGTGCAGAATTCCCAGCGCCGCGCTGCACAGCTTGATGTAAGTAACACTATTTTTTAACCGACTTAAAAAAAAGGAGGAGGTTCTCAATACGTCGGAATCTTTTTTTTTATGTATGTTCACCGATTACTCAAAGACGCCTGAACCGATTTGGAAAATTCTTTTTTTGTTTAAAAGGGTATACTTTATAGGTGGTCCCATATAAATTTTAACGAAATCGATTCAGCGGTTTTTGAGAAAATCAACAAAAACATAGCAAAATTGGTGTTGTTGCGATTGAAGTCGGTTGTTTTTAACGTGTTCAGCGTGGTCAATTATTCATTATTAAAAAACACATATGTACTTACTTTGCAAAGTATCGGGCCTACGCTCAGACGTGTAGTTACATAGGTCGCAAACAATCACGTCGAAGATTTGATCAGGTAATAATAACATAATGGGGCGACGTCTAAAAGGCAAAACATTTTTTTAATCATGTACCCAAGGCCACAAATTAACCTCCCCGTGTTGACTTTATTTGTACACACTCACTGGCGCCGACTCCGTAGGGCCTGGGGGTGCCCGAGCTCTCCCAATTACAATATCAGCGGGGCTGAGCCCCCCCAATATTTTTTATTACAATACTGGTGTGGCTTTTTTCTTGGGATACTTTTATCCTAAAAAAAAACATTTCCATGCTCATGCGCAAGCGGCTCGCGCACTGTGGTCCCTCAACGATAATCACAAAAACGAAATCCACGCGGCCAAATCCTTGGGCAAAAGCTATAATTAGAAAAATATTTGGTAATAAGCAACATTTTTTTCCGCCCTAGCCCCCCCAATATTTTTATGAAGTCGGCGCCCCTGTGCACACTGCGACACGACTCGACGTGCGTCATATTTTAATCAGTGCTTCTACTCATGATTCAGATCAACATTTTCCAAGGGACCCATATTCGCAAAAAAAACTTTGGACTCTTCATTCTTTGACCACTCAGCTGATCGATTTGTATGAAGAGTGCAATTTTTTTTGCGATTTTACTATGGGTTCCCTGGGGAAAGTAGATCAGAATCAGGAATAAGTAGAAGCACTGATTAAAATTTGACGCACGATAAGATTTGCAGCCTGTAATAAGACATAAAAATTTTTAACTGGGAATTTAGTGCGATTTTGGATCAAGGGCTTAAAGTTAGCACAGTTGTTCTTTAGGTAATCTTAAGTGGATTAAACCCGGGAAGCATCAGGGGGCATCACGGGATGGCGGAGAAATTTTAATTTTACCACGCTCCTCTTTGAAGCTTATATCTCCATAACTACTAGAGCAAGTGCGATATCATTTTAGAATAATTCTAAGATGACAAAATAAATTCTGTAACAAAAAAAAATCTTTCCGAAGAAAAAAAGAAATATTACTCATATCTGATAAAATAAGAAAAATGTGGAAAACTTTTTTCACAGAATGGTTTAATTTTAAATTTCTTTTAAGATTAAAATAAATAACGAATTAAATAAATATAATTCTCATGTAGATAGCGTAGTAAATACTGAGCGAAAAAAATAATTCAATGCGTATAACGCGCGGCTCGCGCGGTTCCAACTTTTAGCAGTTATATTTCTTTTTTTTTCTATGAAAAGTATTTTTTTTGTTGCAGAAACGAAATTGTCATCCTTGACTTATCCGAAAATGATATCGCACTTGCCCTAGTTCCTATAGATATGGAAATATGTATAAGCTCCAAAAGGATCGCGGCAAAATCAAATTTTCTCCGCCTCCACTCGCCACCCCCGTGATGCCTCCTAATGCCTCTTAGGAGTCTTAGGCTTAATCCACTCAAGACTACCTAAGGAATAACTGTGCCAAGTTTGAGCCCTTGATCTAATATCGCACTAAATCCCCAGTTAGGACTGTATTTTCGTAATTTTTGTAAGAAACGTAAGAATAAGAAAACTATAAGACCTATTAACATACATCCAAAACGATTATTGTAGAGAATTTAATGGAGAAGATTTTGTTCATTGCCCGTTTTGTTGTAGGTACGTTTAACCGTATTCACAAATAAACATAAAAAAAAAACTTTACGACTTGTCCCCCCTTCAATTTTTTATTGTAGTCAGTTAACCTGAATGATCGACGCGACCACGAAAGCCGCACTGAGCCACTACCGCTTCATACTCGTATTATAAATTGACTAGCAATGGAGAACTTGCATAAATCACAGTTTTTATTTATTTGAATACAGATTTTTAAAACTTAAACATACGTGAAAGAAGTTTTTTGTTACGTCCATTATTCCCTGAGCTATTGCTATTGCTGTCTGAAGAGTGTCGCGGATCGTGACCCGAAAACGCTCCATAATAAAAGTAGCTATGCAGTGACGTCACTGCATAGATTTTTCGTCGTCAAATGTATGAAGCGGGATGAACAAGAGAATGATTAACTCCTTCAATTAGTGTTTTACTTGTATGCTGTCCTTGAAGAACACTTCAAATATAACGGAGATTCTAAAAATAGATTTCATTTTAACTTTGCAGCATTTTGGAAATTTCATACTTTTGAACTCTAATAAGAAATAGTAAAAATAAGTATACCGTACTTGGCGTACCAGATTTCTTAGTTTTTTTTGTTTCGACGTCTACTTATATAATAATTTACTTTGATTGAAATCTAAAATTTTTAGATTTTAGACTAAAATTCATGCAAATTCCCCATTATCAAAATATTGATGTCCACAAACTACATAAGTATTCCTTAACGACTCACTCTGTTTCGCATATTTGAACGCACAGATCTTCAATTATATTTTTGGCCACAGTGGAAGGTCGTTTTGAAGCTATGATCTCCAAAAACTTTTGCATTAAAAACATTACTACACCTTCATTTGATTTCGCTTTCTCTGCTGCCAAAACATTTCTGTATGTAATTTTTTTCGTTGATAGTGCTGCAAATTTGACAACGTCAGTATTTTTTTGTAAGTATAATAAGTAAATGCTTTTATTTATATTTTAAGGATAGGGTGCTGCGCTAAAATCACAGTACGCATTCCGTAAAATAGTAGCGTAATTCTAAAAGTTCGTGATTTCATTTACGGAACTTCGTAAAGATATGCGGTTATTCATGAAAATACAGGGTGTAACAAAAGTGGTGTAGGACGCTTTAACTGGGGATTCTACTCATCGTACTGAACAACTTTTGTTCTACGACTATTTGCTAAAATCACAAAAAAAATTGACATTGCATACAAAATAATATGTTTTGCCATTTTTGTATGGAGAGTCTAACATTTTTTTTGCGATTTGACCATGAAAGTCGTAGAACAAAAGTTGTTCAGTATGATGAGTAGAATTCCCAGTTCACGGGTCCTACACCAGTTTTGTTACATCCTGTATAAGCACACATTTACAAACAACTTACTACCCGTTATTAACTTAGTAGTTCTTTTTTTGCCCAATTCCCATTCGACCGATGTCTGTCTCCTTTCCTCTGGAAACTCCTGATAGGGATTGTCGAGGATAATATCTTTAGTAGACGGCATTGTTTGCTCTTCAGCAATTTGCACGGTGGTGGCCGGATCATTATGAACAGTGCTCATTGAAATATCTGTTGTACTAAGAGTAGTAGAAACTTGATTTTCGTCATGTTGATCGTCGTGTACCGTAGGTTGTGTTGGAATATTTGATTCCGGCACACTAGATTCAAATTCAACAGGTTTATCAGGTTTATATTTGTCTGGCTCATCAAGTTCGATCCCATCTTTTTTATCAGGTCCAACCGCACCAGGGCCACTAGGTTGACCTGACTCTCCTTGTGCCACAGGTACAGTCTCACCTAGTCCATGGCCATCTGACCCACCTGGCTTGTCAGGGCCAGCCGCACCTAACCCATTAGATCCTGACGAATGTTGTCCCCCTAGTCCACTTGGTTTCGTTGGATCATTATCACTTGGTCCCTCGGGCCTAATATCTTGAGATACAGCAGGTATTACCGGGCCAGACCCAGGTGGCCCCTCAGGTTCTTCAAAGTCTGTACCAAATGTCACGCCATTGCCTCCGGGACCTAATTCACCTAATCCCCCACGTCCCCTAGGCCCAAATCCACCTGGCGTACCTTGTCCTCCAGGCCTAACTTCAGCTGGCCTAACTGGTCTTCCAAGACCAAATCCACCTGGTCCACCTGGTCCTCCGGGACCAAATCCACCTGGCCCATCTGGTCCTCTGGGACCAAATCCACCTGGCCCACCTGGTCCTCCGGGACCAAATCCCCCTGGCCCACCTGGTCCTCCGGGACCAAATCCACCTGGCCCACCTGGTCCTCCGGGACCAAATCCACCTTGCCCACCTGGTCCTCCGGGACCAAATCCACCAGGCCCACCTGGTCCTCCGTGACCAAATCCGCCTGGACCTCCAGAACCAAATCCATCTGGACCTCCAGGACCAAATCCACCTGGGCCTCCAGGACCAAATCCACCTGGACCTCCAGGACCAAATCCGCCTGGACCTCCAGGACCAAATGGCCCACTTGGTCCTCCAGCCCCAACTCCAGCTGGCCCGTCTGGTCCTCCAGCTTCCAGTCCCAGCCCAGATGCACCTGTTCCGCCTGGATCCCCTGGCCTACCTGATCCCCCTAGCATGCCTGATCCCCCTGGCCTACCTGGTCCCCCAGGCCCATATTTTTCTGGTCCTTCACCTGGTGCAAATGGTCCATTTACACCATTACGTTTTTCACCAGGTATAAATTTATTTGGCTCCTCAGGTTGTCCTTCATCACCTGGACCGCCACCATCAGGTCCGTAATCAGTTAGACCAGGTGAGCCCTGCCGGGCAGAAGCTGCTGGGTTTGGAGCGAAGCCAGGTGCCCCAGGCCCAAACCTGCCTGGCCAACCAGATCTAGGTCTAAACCCTCCTGGACCTCCAGGGCCCTCAGGTCCAAACCCACCTGGACCTCCAGGACCCCCAGGTCCAAACCCACCTGGACCTCCAGGGCCTCCAGGTCCAAACCCACCTGGACCTCCAGGGCCTCCAGGTCCGAATCCTCCTGGACCTCCAGGGCCCTCAGATCCAAACCCACCGGGACCTACAGGGCCCCCAGGTCCAAACCCACCTAGACCTCCAGGGCCTCCAGGTCCAAACCCACTCAGACCTCCAGGGCCCCCAGGTCCAAACCCACCTGGACCCACAGGGCCCCCAGGTCCAAAACCACTCGGATCTCCAGGACTCCCAGGTCCAAACCCACCTGGACCTCCAGGGCCTCCAGCTCCAAACCCTTCTGGACCTCCAGGGCCCGCTTGTCCAAACCCTCCTGGACCTCCAGGACCAAAAGGTCCAAACCCACCTGGACCATCAGGGCCTCCAGGTCCAAACCCACCTAAACCTCCAGGGCCCCCAGGTCCAAAACCACCTAGACCTCCAGGGCCCCCAGGTCCAAACCCACCTGGACCTCCAGGTCCCCCAGGGCCAAACCCACCTGGACCACCAGGGCCTCCAGGTCCAAACCCACCTGGATCTGGGCCTATGCCTCCCATTGGACCTCCCATATCACCAGGAAATTCACGTCTGCTATTAGTATCGAACCCTTTCAATGTTTTCGTAGTTACTGGATGTCGAGCTCCTTTCCCTGTCCAAGGTCCATACTTAGTTAGGCCAGGCGCATCGGCACCCACGTCTCCGCCAAACATACCAAGCTCTTCCTCCACCTCCTCACCGAAAGGGTCTATACCTCTTCTAAACGATACACGTTTTGCTTTCATTTTATTTTCTTGGTTAGATGAAGCTGTAGCATTAGATATAAAAATTATACCACTCCTACTTTCATTCATATTGAGAGAATTTCCAATAACATTCAAATATTTTGACTTATCATAATTTTTATTGTTATGTTTCAAATCACGATGATTCTTTGTCTTATTGTTACTTGTAATTTTAGCATTTTCGTCTGTATTTGTATTTTTTGATAAAACATTTTTGTTAAAATCCTTAACGTTAGCTTTAGTAGTAATATTTTCATTCAGGAGAGCTTTCAATTCTTCTTGCAGGCTTAGTTTGGTGCCATTGTTTGCAATATCAGGAAGATTCGTATACTTATGATTTGAATCGTTTTCAACAAAATTAGAAGGCGTTTTATTATCTTTGGCAGCATTACGCAATGTTACATTTTTGATGTAGAAATTAGTTTGTATATCTGAAATAATATAAGTAATGGTTATTTTTTTGCAACGCATAGAAACTAAGAATCGAAAATAGATTCAACAGATTTTGCCTTTCCTTGGATCAAGGAAATAAAACTGGCAAGTTAGAATATTATAAAAACGTTTTATTTACAAAATACATTTTATTTCTTTAAAAATTCATGAAACCACTCGTAGCACAATATGAATGAGTAGGTACCTAGTCGCTAGATGGGTCTTCTTTTGTAACTAGCTTCCGCCCGCGACTTCATCTGCGTGGACTTCTTAATTGGGTTCAGAGAGAAATAAAATATTAAGGTGGCACCATCTACTGACGAAGTGAAAATATTGAGTTTTTAAGCATTCCTCCGGGAATTCTTAAATTTTCTGGATTAAAAAGTATCCTATTTGTTAGCCGAGTGCTTTATCTATCTTCCTACCACATCAAAATCCGTTCAGATGTTTCGGCGTGAAAGTGTAACAAACAAACAAATAAACAAGTGAGATTATGAGGCTTTTAAAATAGGTACATGTTTTTCGTGAAGCAATTTTTTGGAATGACCCCTGAACCAAAGGTTCTTCGAATTCACGTCAAAACATGAATCTTCGGAAGTTTTATATGTATTTGTTATCTACAAACATCGAATTATATAAAGGACACGCCCAATGGAAGCGACAAATGGCACCGATTTTTGTCAAAATATCAGTTATTCGACGCGTCCGTTGGTCGTGTCCTTTATATGACCAGCGACATGTGTATGTAGGTACATATACTGTTACTGCGATAAAACTTTTTTCATTTGCTTTCACTTAAAAAATAGGCCAGGGAGTTTATTCAAAGAATTCTAATATCAGTTTTGGGGCCAATAAAATGGTGCCATTTGTCGCTTCCGTTGGGCGGTGTCCTTTATACCGGGTGTAATAAAATTGGTGTAGGACCCGTTAACTGGGGATTCTACATCATTTACCCTGTATATGTCCTTTAAAATAAGGTACTGGTGAACAATATCTCACTAATATTATAAATGCGAACGTATCGGTGTTTCTTTGTTTATTCCACTTTCACGCCGAAACTACTGAACGGATTTGGATGAAATTTGGAAGGTAGATAGATAAAACACTGGGCTAACCCGTAGGATACTTTTTATCCCAGAAAATTCGATGATTCCCGGAAGAATGACTAACACTTCCCGAAACGTTGAGTGTACAAGTTCCGCGTGGTAGGAACTTTGTACTAGGTAGAAAAAAGACGATTTAAAAGTATGCGTACAGCATCTACTTAAATAAAAAATATTTTGACTTTGACTTTGACTTTGAAATGGCTGAAAACTAACATTTTTACTTTGTCACTAGATGGCGCTGCTGCCTTAAAAAATTTTTTCTCGCTGGACCCAATTTTGAAGTCCACGCAGACGAAGTCGTGGGCGGACACTAGAAAATTACATATTTAAAATAAATTCACGAAAAGAAGCAAATTCAAAATCTATTTACAGTAAAGTCAAAATAAAAAACATGCCGAGGATGCACCACGACAAAGACAAAATGAATTTTAGTCAAAAGTGACAAGTTTTTGACAATCCGTTTTGTTTGTGTGTGTGTGTGTAAGTAGTTTAGCTACCTTTTGAATTTTTTGAATAGATAGCCGCTAATTAGTGATTAAGTACATTAAAAATAAGTTACTCACCCCCAGTGACGTATTCTCTAGAAATAACAACAAATACAAAATACACCTGTATCCAAACAGTGAGTATCCACACGCACATTGTATAAAATACATCCACTCCAATGTTTTATTCCGCGCTCGTTTTATTTAAAATCGCTAGAAAATAATATTTCAATCGTATAAATTTTATGGCGTGCCATATTTTTCGTTTCATCGCAAAGTTGTTACATAATGCATCACAAATAAAACGTATAGAACGCACTAAAGAAATAGGTTTGTTTTTGTAGTTATTTCAGACCCTACATAAGAAAAATCTCTGAAATCTGCAGTATAAATTGTACAGTCACGCTGTGCATACTTTCTTGCGAATCCCTTTTTACCGTCTATTATGCACAGAATCGCCATTGCTCAACACAAATCAGCAATAAATACCTATTCATAATCCCGAATAATTAAATACCTAGTACTTACAAAAGGCCGCAAAAGGCAGGCGCGGTCGCAGCCAACAATTTTGGGGGGGTCATAACTAGGGTTGCTATAAGTCCGGTTTTCGACCGGACAGTCCGGTTTTCCTTATGTCTGTCCGGTCAAGAAAACCTCGGTAAACCGGACAAAAGATTTTACGTTTTATTGTAATTTTTTTAAATTAATTCAAATAAAAAAATCTGTGTGTTTTTTTTTTGCGCCATACCTGACAACCCTAGTCATAACTCATATCAATAATAATATCACATTAATAATAAACTAAGTCGAGAAAGTTAGGGTTTATTACACAAAATTTTTAAGGAAATTAAAATACAAAATTATAAAACAAATGGGAGTTGTCTATTCTTAGTGGCAAATATTGGTGTAGCTGTGTTTTTTCAGGGAGCAAGCAGCAGTAGATGGTAGTATCACAATGAATTAAGGGCCCGTTAAACGCGATACAATGCGTTCAACGCGTATTTTTAATGCGTACGTAGCTTTATTGCGTTTGTATGGAAACAAATGAGCTTTTCAAGCCGTATAAATAGGCCGTATTATTATAAGAAGTGCACCCTCGCTGCACCTTTGCGGCATTTTAAATTTTTCTGTTAAAGTATCTCAGATTAACTGATTTTTTAAGAAATTTCACGCATTTCTGCATGTTCCTCCAGTAGCAGAATCCACAGCCCTTTTTGATTAAATAATTGACCACGCTGAATACGTTAAAAACAACCGACTTCAATCGTAGCAACTCCAATTTTGCTATGTTTTTGTTGATTTTCTCAAAAACCGCTGAATCGATTTCGATAAAATTAATATGGGACCACCTTTGAAGTATACCCTTTCAAACAAAAAAAGAATTTTTGAAATCGGTTCAGGCGTCTTCGAGTAATCGGTGAACATACATAGAAAAAAAAAAAAAAAAAAAAAAGATTCCGACGAATTGAGAACCTCCTCCTTTTTTTGAAGTCGGTTGAAAAAAAAAGCGCGAGCGCGAAAACTTTTACTTAAGTTTATTAAACACTTCAGTTTCCCTGCATCTTTAGTTTAATTTTACACCCTCCTTTGTATTTCAGTAATTTACAAGGGATCAGAGGTTACTGTCCTATCTATAAAAAGACGCGAGCGAAGCGAGCGCGGAAATTCGTAATTAATCAAAGTAAAATATCAGTTTACCTGAATTTTTCGTAAGTTTTTTCAATTTTACGCTCTTTTTTGAATGTCCCTCCGTTAAAGTAATTTATGAGGCAGTACAATTAATCTCCCTTGTATAAGAACCGAGACATGGTCGCTTACTATGGGCCTCATAAGAAGGTTCATGCTCACCCAAAGGGTGATGGAACGTGACCTGGGTAATGGTTACGGGAAGCCGCTGGATGCGGGCAGCGCAAGACCGGTCGATGTGGAAATCCTTGGGGGAGGCCTTTGTTCAGCAGTGGAGGTCTTTCGGCTGATGATAATGGTGATGTATCAGAAAGCGCGAGCATTTTCTTTTGCGCATATGCATATATGGCCCTGTTGGTACAGATAAGGCGCGAGCGAAGCGAGCGCAAAATTTTAAGCAGGAGGTTCATTATTTATTAAATATTCGTGAATTTTCTATTTAAAGAAGGTTTGGCAATTTGACGTCCATGATTTTGGGGGGGGGTCATGATCCCTACGACCCCCCCCCTGGGACCGCGCCTGGTATACAATGTTCCACCAAAACAATTACAGCCAATTTTGAGAAAAATAACACAAATTCGATTTCTATGGGAGGTACTTCAGTCAGTTATTTTTCCCGGAGTACCGAACTTTCTACTAAGATATTATAGTACTACCTAAGGCCTTATAAAAATATGGTACTGCATAAAGTTTCGACAAAATCGTTGCAACCATTTTCGGGAAACAAAATTAACAAAATAATAGTAAGTTTTGCACCGGACACTAGAGCACACACACACACACACACACGCACGCACGCACGCACGAACGCATGCACGTACGGCATGAAAATGCATGTACGTTTCGAAAACTCATTGCTACCCTCTCATGACAAAATAACGTAACCCAAAAGTAGCTGTTCAGTAAAATGCCTTTAAAAGTTTTTTTGTAGTACGTTTTCGCCAAAATGTATGATTACGTTATTTTTATTTTCGTAATCATTATGAAAAAAATACTTTTTCGTTGTTTATATGATAAACCATGGTTGGACGAATCGAAAGAGCTAGTGTACGACTAAACAACGTAACCCGGATTGAGTTATTTTGTCATGAGAGGGCAGGTTGGTTCACTAGCCAAGATTTGAATCCACGCCCTCTGGTTAGGAGGACGGAGTCACTACCCGCTGCGCCACCGACGCTTTTATGATAATAATATACACTCGAAGAAAAATAGTACTTTCTGCTTGCACAGTCCGGTAAAAACCTTAATAAGCACCCATGAGTATTATACACAAGCAAGCAATTTCTGTGGCTGAATCACGTAGTATGCGATGATCATGCCGAAGATTGAAGCGGGCTCACCTAGATTCCCCAGCGCAATGGGGATCTGCTATCTTATCTCTATGCTGAAACACATCAACGCTAGAAACATTGCGGCGATAATAGTGTGATACCTAGCCAGGTGGGTTCAGAAAATGCCCTAGGTACCACCAAACAAACCGAATCCTACAAAGTTCCCTATAGGAATTGAAACGGCAACCTCCTTATGTAACGCAAGCAGACAAGCTACTACGGACCACGTCTTTATCTCGACCGTTTCCGTGCTCTGTAAGGCACGTTCGTGCTGGCGGCTTGAAAACTTCTGACCCAGTGTCAGAAGTTTTCAAGCCGCCGTTTTTAGCCACTTGCCCCAGAACCTCCACCAATCCGGACATGGCCCCCGTGTGTGGAGTGTATAGTGAGCAGGGGGGCATAAAGCGTTAGGAAAGGTGATGACAGCAGTGTATCGAAGTTCCTCATTTTTCAAATCAGAGATACAGAAATTGGTGTTCAGACTTCTGTACCACTTAATTTACCCGTATTAACCTATATCAACGCGGGCGAAGCTACGAGCGGATAGCTAGTAACCTATAATATCGTCCCCACTGCTGGGGCTCGGTTCTCTTTACATACATCGTGAATGTTAGGCCATACTTCACACACGGATTGAAGTCTGGATTGGTGGAGGTTGGGGGGCTAGTGGCCAAGCGCTGTATCAAAAGCTTTTAAGCCGCCTATAAGGCGTCTGAAATGCGTCTTTAGAAGCACGGAACAGTCGAGATACATGCTATGATACCAACAGTCAAACCCACCCAGGCCAGACTATGACGTGTCAATAGTTAGTTAAGGGGTCGTCCATTAATCACGAGAGGCTCAAAAGGGGGGGGGGAGTTCGGAAAAAGTCACGAAATATCACAAGGGGGGAGGGGTGTACTGAGATATCACGTGTATTGACTTGACTGACTCGGTGGCTAAGTGGTTAGCGATCCTGACCTCTGAACCGAGAGTGGTGGGTTCCACCCCCTCACAAAGCAAACTTTTCTGTGATGAGCAGAAATGTTTGCTCTGAGTCTGGGTGTATAACATCTATATATGTGTGTATTTAAATGTATATGTGTATGTATATCAGTCTCTGGTTCCCAAGATACAGGGAATCCTAGTTAGGGGCCAGATGACCGTGTGTGATTTGTCCCGGATATTATTATTATTATTTATTTTTTCGTTGAACGCGCGATTTCTAGAGTAAGTTCCAAACGTCGGGCTGTTGTTGTTGTTTTTAACTCATCGCAAGGTTCGAAACGGCTTATGGCAATCAAAAACAACCTGCAACCTTAATGTCTGTCTGGTCATTTTTATCACGGTGCTTAATTTTCCAGAATCCGGTAGTTGACTGCTAGTCATTTGAGTTACTTTTTATTAAATGTATAAAACGGCATTTTGTTCTAAAAATGTTTGAAATTTTGTACGATGACGTCATTGTTCAATATAGTAGTTTGCATACTTATTAGGAAATTCTTTTAAATTAAAAATTACAATGTGATGAAAATTAAAGTGATTTAAGTTTTTAACAATTTCAATTAAAGAGCTAGGTATTTAGTCAATAATATTTTGTAATTTATTTTTCATGCAGTTAACTCCCGGATTACATTACATTATTCCTGTATTTAAAAATAATATTTCGTACCAAAAAAATTAACACGTGTACAGGCATATAACACGTGTACTTACAGACAAAGTAGAGTCAATTTCTATTTATTATACAGAATGTAACAAAATTGGTGTAGGATCCGTTAACTGTTATTCTACTCATCGTACTGAACAACTTTTGTTTTACGACTTTTGGACTCTCCATACAAAAATGGCAAAACAGATGATCAATTTGTATGAAATGTCTGATTTTTTTTTATGATTTGAACGAAGTCGTAGAACAAAAGTTGTTTAGTGCGATGAGTAGAATCCCCAGTTAACGGGTCCTACACCAATTTTGTTACAACCTGTATGATAGACAATTGTATGAAGTGTCCGGGGTGAGCTTACGTGTATAATAAAAAGTTAAGTATAACTTAACTTAAAAAACCTAAAAAAACATATATCGCTGAAACTGCAAGGAGTTGGTTGTGTTTAGTAATTCAGTTACTGCGAAACCAGAGAGACCATATCTGGGTATTAGCTAATTTTAAAGGTGTAATTGTGAATACAATGTTTCACCTTAGAAAAATGATATAACTTACATGTCATCGCCTGATAGTGAAAACCTCGTATATGCGGAAAGGATAATTTTTTAGGAGAAAGGAAAAAACCTCGTCAATTTGTTTCATTAGCTTTGATCAGGTTTCAGATGCTTCTACAATTCATTTCAAAGAACCTTCTCCCATTTTGGGCTATATGGCGAACAGTAATACGTATAAAATGTATATTGTTGAACAGGCGGTCACAATTTATTCAAGGAAAAAATCTTATGAGGTCTATACACTGCATGCATTAACAACCAATTTGATTCACCTATTCTGGGACATTATGTGTCAATAGATTCAACTTCAGAGCTGTCAAATCCTTTAAATATGGTATTAATCTGATATGTTGAGACGACCGTCTCTCCACTGCTTAATCAACTCTCTTGACTTACAATATGTCACCGATGAATGAATATGGAATGTCATTTCCGTATTTTTTTTCTAGACCGAGTTCAAGATGAATTTCAGGAACAGTACTTTATGCCAGTAGTCGTTTCGAGTTCTACCTGTACCGAAAGCTGGCGTTCTCCTCCCGATGTTGTTTAAATCTACAATTGGTACGCCTTTGGCATCATATCACCTGGTAGAAAGTGATGATAATGTCAAAGATGGAAGCAGGATTACCAAGATTCCCAAACGCAATGGGGAACAGTCTATCTTATCTCCATGCCAGAACACATCAATACTACTAACATTCATGTTTGACGGCAAGAGTTAGATAAGATGGTGATAGCTAGCCAGTCGGAACTACCACCAAAACGTCCTACCACCAACCAAACCGAATCGAGGACCGAATCTGCAAACTCAAATCAAATTTTTAGTCATTGCATGTCCCTGTCAATAGAAGTGTGTAAGAACTGTATAAGTCCACGCATACAGTCTACGCTTTCTTCTTTCATTTGACATAATATCACATTGCTGTTCGCTCATAGCCCAAAAACCTTTGTGTTCGGGACAAGCTTCTTGTTGTCTTAAATTCGTTAAAAGCTATAAACAAATACACATTGAAGTTATATTATATAAGAGATAAATTAGCAATATTGCGCTCCCGAGGTTTTCACTCTCAGGCGACGATGTAGGCCATAATTCATAAGCTTTTATTTTAAAATCTGGGCTTTATTTTATGAAATTATTCCCCTTTTGTCTTTGTTGTTTAACAGAATTAGACTAATTAAATAGAGCAAAAGAAGTGATAAATGAAACACAATAAGTTTATTTAACAAGCAAGGAATAGTTATATTTAACCTTCTTAATAAGAACCAAACATATATTTTCAATTAATTAACAAATCATCCGCATCAAACTGATCATTGATATCATTGTTTTCGTCATGTAGTAGTTTTGGCGTGCTACTGCGTGTGTTTTCCTGTGGTGTCGTCTTATTAGTAAATTTAGTAGTTTCAGCTGTAGCTGTAGTAGTATTCAGAGTATGTTTCGTGATACTGACGGTACTTTCAACATTTGTAGTTACTACTTCGACTTCGTAATTAATATTCTTGTTACTAAAATTGAAGGGTACCAAAAATTCAAATGTCGTATTCGGTGATTCGTTTTCAACAGATATGAAAATCTTTTTATCTGATGCCCTTTTATTTTTTGGCTGGTCGTTTTCGGAAGAATTTGCTCTAAAAATTGGTGACTCAAATTTTATTGTCTTTGTAATTCTACCTGTAGAGCTCTTTGCGAGTGTTTCAGATTGAGTTAAATCTTTAAAAAATGTTTTTGTTGTTGCCGTTCTGTCTCTTGTTATTACTTTAAAGTCGGCTGTTATAGCTTTTTCTACATCACGTTTTTGTGTTGCCTTCGCTATGAGTGAAGTCTTAGTTTCATATTTTTGGGTGGTCCTGTCTGTTAAAGTAGTAGTATCTTTATTTTCGTTCGCATCAATTTTTGAAGTGCCTTCCCAAAAAGCTAGTGTATCAATTACTGATTTCTTTTTTTCCGTTTGTTTTTCAGTGACAACATTCATTTGACTTTTCACAGCTTTTATCTCTTTTTCTAGTTCCGATAAACGGTTTATCAAAACGTTTGGTACTGCATCTTTAATGGTTTGTTGTTTCGGATGGAATAAATCATCGTTATTGCTTTTTCTAATGTTAGTCTTGTGTGCTTCAAAGCTTTCAATGCTCATTCCTTCATTGGAGGCTAGTGTTGTCAAAAAAATCTTGGATTTCTTAGTACCTTCATAATCACTGGATTCCTGCGCATCGTCAGTGGCTAAAGTGGATTCTGTAGTAGATCTCAGTGTCTTTGTTTCACTTGCGTCTTGATCTGAGAGCTCAAAATTTCTAAAGGCAACGATGTGGCGTGGCTCATGTGTTGGTCTGAAAATAAATGTATTTTTAAAATAAAAAAAATCTTTCAGTGTTTCCGTATTAAAAAGATTCTCTACGTAATTACTGTACTGTATAAGCAATTTTACAAATAAATAAAACTTTCTGTTTAGTTTCATTGCCGCATTAACCAGTTATTATGCAATGTAAAAAGTTTTTTCATTTTATTACTACAATATGTTCAATTTATTCAATTTATAACATTTCAATTCATAGCTCTTACAGGTTTGAACCCAAATAACTATGTTTAGTAATTTAACAAAAATATAAGTCAAATAAGTAAACAAATTAAAATAGAAATTAATCAATAAATAGTTCATCCCGATCAATAATAATTCAATTTAATAATAATTTAACAACAACATATGTTATTGTATTGTATGTCATAATTTATTGGTAATATGGTAACATTTTCTAGGAATTTTAATTTAAAATTCCCAAGCTACTGTTGGAAGAGACTCAAGCTCCAATAATGGGGACGCTACAGTTACGTTTTATATTTTAAGATAAGCAATGCTATGCAATGCTGTGGTTTGCTAATGTAGTTTATACTTAAAATCTGAAAAAGTGCTATTAAGCGGGAAAGACTGTCGAAGTCAAAAAGATTTTTAAATCAATGTTTGTTATTACTCAACTTACTTCGTTTTAATTTTTCTTTTTTTCTTTTCCTTTATTGTAACAGTGGTCACGTCGATAAAGAGGCTGTTATTACCAGAAGTTCTATCGCTATTATTGTTCACTGTCTTTCTGTTGCGTTTCTTTGTTTTGTGTTTAGCTTTTTTAGTTTTCTCTTTTATATTTGGATCCTCTATTCTGCTTTCAGTCTGCTCTTTTTTATGTTTTCTTTTTCTAGTAGTCGCGATTGACGAAGATACTTCATCTTCACTGTTCAAACTTTTCGCATTTTCGTGCAAATCTTTTTTTAATCGTTCAGTTTTTTTTGGCGCTTTCTCCATTGACGATAGCAAGGCAGCGGTTGTCTTTACATGAAACTCCATTGTTTTTTCTTTCAGGGCACTGTGGTCTTCTTTTTCATTTTCATCATCGGAGTGTTTCATATTTTCTTGCGTAGCTTTAAATTTTAGGTGTTTGTCTTTTTCAGAAACTTCCTCAACAGACGAAGGTACAAGTGTAGAAGACGTAGTCTCGAGGTGAATTTTAATGGTTTTTTGTTTTGAGACATGGTGTTTTCTGTGTTTCTTCTTTGTGATTGTCATTTCCTTACTTTCTATACTTAATAGTTTTAGTTTTTTCTTAGTAACCATCGCTTGTGATTCTTCACCCATATCGTCATAGGACGTTGTAGTTGTTTCTTTCTTATTTTTAATAGTAGATTCAGTCTCCGCAGATTCTGAAGATGAAGACGTAGATTTTTCTTTTTTAGATTCCTTAGTGCTTCCATCATCATCTTCATCACTATCATGAGATTTTTTGGTGGATTTTTTATGTAATCCTCGGTGTTTTACTGTTTCTTCCTCTTCTTTTGAGGGCTTGAATTTCTTGGTTTCTTTTATCGTAGTCGTTTCAAATTTAGTTTCTATTAATTTATTCATATCAGTAGCTAAATAAGAGTTGAAAAGATTATGAGAATTTTCTTCTGCATTTTCAATCCAAGCAGATTCTAATTTTGTTCTTACATTTTCCCTCTCCTTTGCTTTTAGCTTTGTATAGTGATCAAAAATTAATGATCTTAATCCTTTTCTGACAAAATCAAACACATCCATAGAAGATCTTTGCTTTTCATCCCTCCTATACAAATCTAATTCACTTAATACAACTGCAATATTTTCACTTGCATCATCTTCATAGAGAGAATCAAGGTAATTAAGTAGTTGTTCATTGGCTTCACCAAGTTTACCTTCATTCCATATTTTTAAAATTTCATCTATGCTATCTCTGACGTCTTCTAACGGCATTTCTTTGAGTTCATCCAATTTTTTACCAATGTATCGTCTAAATGGTATATTTTGAACTAACTCGTGGAATTTGCAGCCTCTGTAATTGAACTTTCTCGCTTCCTGGTTGAATATTTTGAGGATTTTCTCCAGGTCCTCATCTTCGTAAGTATTTATGATGGCTAACGTGCTTTTAATGAAGTCGGAGAACTTGAGCTCAGGTTTGGCAGCTCGCCTGTAATTCTGATCCTTTTTCAGCACATATTTGACCTTGTTGAGGAAACCCTGGACCTGGTCGATAAATTTGAGGTCGTAAGCGCGATCCTTGTTGTCAAATTCGATGACCGTTTCCAAGGCAAGGTTCACTGCGCGAGGCTTGCTTTTGTGAGCTGTTGACTCCGTGTAAACTGAAAACAATAAAAGATTTCGTAATTTTCTTTCTGGGTACCATGGAAACATTTTTTTACATAGTAAGTTTCTCCTATCTTTTTACTATGTACTGACTGTAATATGTTTTTGCGTATACTGCCCAAATCAATTACGGTTAAGATAGAGGCAGGCATAAATCCAAAGGTAGGATACGTTGTAATAGTCGACTTTGATTTCAATCTAAAAAAACCTTTTATAATCCTTAATTTTATATTTTAAATAATTCGCTGGAATTTCGGATCTAAGTCTTTAAAAAAACTGTCATGGTAGTTGACTGTGGTGTTTTCAAGATACTCTACCTTTGCGTTACAGTAATAAGCAAGTAAATTCGCTAATTTGACTGAAAAACCTCGATTTTGTTTTTAAAAAAAACCGTTGGAAAAACATAGATACCGATATGTTATCTCCGCACCATGTTAACTCCGCACCATGTTACTTAAGTATACATTTTAAAAGATCCAAAAGTATAATATTACCAAAAATACAGCAAACGATCAACCCGACCAACGTTACCATTTTCCCAAAAGAATATTTTCTGATTGATATCAAACAAACAAAATAATATTTTTTTATTATGGCACGTCATAAAATTTATACGACCGAAACTTATTTTCTAGCGATTGTAAATAAAACGAGCGCTTGATAAATAAAACGTTGGAGTAAATGTATTTTGTATACAATGTGCGCATGCCCATGGCTACTTACTGTTTGGATACAGTTGTATTTTGTATATTTTGTTGTTTCCTTACAAAATGATTTTAAAGGTAATGTTGTTTTTATTGAGGTATCATTAAATCTATGCTTAACTGTTTTTGAATGTTGATGTGATTTGCGTAATCAGTTTTAAATCCATAAAAATCTTGGATAAATAAATAAGTACTGCCAATTCTTTGAAAATGTTCTGTCTCTTTCTCTCCTATCTTTTCCTATCTATCTTAATTATGTTATGCAATTGTTGCCTAGTAAACATAGATCAAAGTAAGAATTTTATACGAGTAAATGTCCTTAAAGTTATTTTTTAGACAGCCAAAATGGTTAAATAATAAAATATAATTATATAAATATAATAGTAATCATTATTACTTATTATAGTTAGTTATTTTATTTTCAGATATGAGCATAAGTTTCTATGATGATATTGATTCTTCAAATTATGAACAACATTATGTTGCATATGACCCAAAGAAAATTGACTATTCTAGATTAATAAATAATACGATATCACTGAAACCTGAAAATCTTAATTACGAAAACAACGAAACCAGAATAGACAATAGTAAACATGATGGAGTAGTGGACAAGAATGAAACCGCGGCAAATAATGGAACAACATTAATAAATTCTGATGCTAAAGGGGTGATAAAATCTCACATCAATAAAACTAGACCAGCAAGTATTATACAAAATAAAACTAGAATAAACGAAAATAATAATGATACCCACGAGAACAGACGATACATGCGAAATAGCTCATCAAGCAAAAGTAAAGAAAAACCTCACGTCTCTACAAATAATATGAGACGAGATTTCGAAAAATTTAGTATAACCCCTTTTACAAGTGCTGGAATTCATAATAGTAATCATCATCAAAAAACTCAGATAATGAAATATTCGAAACCAAATAGGATTAAAAAGGGAAAGCATATAAATTCAAATAAAACGCAAAAACCTCACAGTCCACGTTTAGTAAAGAATTTTAGCACATCATCTTTTCTATCAAGAAAACCCTTAACAACCCCCAAGTTGAAGGTCCAATGTGAAACAACTAAAAAAGATGAAAAGCCTACAGACACTAAGGTCAATAAAGAAAGAGCCAATTTAGCCTCTCAATTAGAAGATCTAAAAAATCTCTTACGGGCGGACAAGGATTACATTTACCCAGAGACAGTGACAGAAAATGGACCTTACTTAAATTACAATGCATTACTAAGAAATCATGGGGAAATTAAACACGATATGTTAGTACCTAATCCTGAAATAATTACAGAAGCTAACAACAAAGACTTAAATTACGTGAAATCAAGTTATAGTAATAACATCAATCTTAATCCAGGTTAAAAATTATAAATAAAATTATGGGTTTCAGTTTTATTGTAAAATAAACAACTTTTTAATCTTCATTCGCTAAATTTCAGATTTAGAGTTATCGTATTCTTACCCCAAAGAAAATATATTTGATGTAGTTGCCAAATCTGGCATAAAATTTAGAACATCTAATGCAAGTTCTGAAAAACCTCAACATATGAATAAGACAGCAATTGATGACATTTTCGTAGACATGAAACCTGAAATGTTAAATGACAGTAAAAACGGTTTGAACAAGAGTGATTCCAAGTTCAGAAAACTCGATCCAAAACGAAAAATCGTAACATACAATGTAAAACGATCAGATTCTGATCATGTACGGAAATCAAATATTACAAACAGAGTGATGTGGGCAAATTATGATTCGGTCTATGAAAAAAGATTTAAATTACCAAAATCATTTTATTTCAATAACCAAACCCCTTCTGATGATATAGTATCAACCACTACGCAAAGTGGCCAACATCCAACAAAAACAAAGAAACCTAAAATAAATGTGTTTCCTCGAGTTAAAATACTCAGTGAAACGCTGGGAGAAGAGTTCAAAATAGTCCCTGTGCGAAAACAGCGAACACCAGAAAAAGAACATTTAAGAAAACAAAATCCTATATCAAGCACAACTCCCTCTAGAACAAGCACACAAGTCATTCAAAATCCTTTGATAACAAGCAAACCTCCTTTTTACAGCAATGCACCTGCTACTATAATACCGGAAATTTATTATGATTCCGACACGCAGTATCATCCAAATATGTTAATAAGTGTGTCAAGGTCAGGTATGCAAGAATCTATACTAATGAAGGACAAAACAGCAGGTCTTATCAATGTTTCTCATTCCAATATGACTTCCGTTCCTGTGGCGCGGATAGCAGTGGCACCTAACGTAACAACAACAAAAAAAGAGAATCCAAGGGGACATTGGTGGACACCAAATTTGGCGAAAAAACATGATCCTTTTAAATACTTTGGAAACTATTCGTACGAAGAAATGTCCACCGCTGAAGAAATCAAAAACAAGTCTTCAGAACAACTGACAAAAGTAACCAAGCTACCGTCACCTTTCACATTAAAATTATATAAAACTTCAAAACAAGAAGAAAATATTGGTAAGATTTTGGATTTACAGGTTTATTTAAAATTTCAGGATCTTAGCAATTTTTCTTTTTTATTATAGGTACGTACCTACGTTATACTTAAAGCAAAGAATGTTATGACGGTGTACAGCGGTTTCCGTAAAAAATTGTAAGTTATTTATTACAATTCACCTGTTAATAGGAAAGCGTTTTTTTCATATTTAATTATGTTAACGAGTGGATTTTCATGCCAAAGTGGGTGTCTCCCGATCCTGAGCCGATCTTCAAGACAAGAGTGAATAGGTTTTAGCGTGTTTAACCATCGACTTATCTTCACTTAACATCATGAGACATAGGAGTAGAAAAAACTCTCTCAAATTTTGATTAGAAAATTCAAACTTTTTCTCATCCTACAAGCAGAAATCAAATGAAAAATTACAATTTTGACAGTACAAAAATACACAGTGTTGTTATATTTTAGTCTAAATTATTACTATTTTAACCGACTTCAAAAAAGAAGGAGGTTCTAAATTCGACTGTATGTTGTTTTTTTAAATTTTTTATGGCAGAGGTGGCAAACGAGCAGACGGATGACCTGATGGTAAGCGATTACCGCCGCCCATAGACACCCGCAACACCAGAGGAGTCACAAGTGCGTTGCCGGCCTTTGATATGGGAGTACGCTCTTTTCTTGAAGGTTTGAATGTCGTATCAATTCGCGACAATTCATTCCACAGTTTGGTTGTGCGAGGCAGAAAGTTTCTAGTGAAACGCCCAGTTGTGGACTGCCAACCATCTATGTGATGGGGATGAATATATTGTCGCGTAGAACAATGGCGAAAAGAGGCGGCAGGGATCAATCCGAACAATTCCTCGGAGCACTCCCCGTTGTACAAGCGATAGAGAATGCAGAGTGAGGCTACATCTCTACGCAGCGCCAAGGAGTCAAGCCGATCTGAAATATCCTGGCAGCCAACGATTCGAGTTGCTCTCCGTTGAATGCAGTCCAGAGGGAGAAGCTGGTACTGGGGTGCCCCTGCCCAGAGATGAGAACAGTATTCCATGTGAGGCCGAACTTGTGCCTTATAAAGTTAAGCCGCAGTGAAATACCGTCTCGATCTATTGAGCACACCAAGCTTCTTCGAGGCTAATTTAGCCTTACCCTCTAGATGACCACGGAACTGGACTTCACTCGATATGGCGACACCAAGGATTCCGATACTAGCTGAGGCATTAAGGGGAGTGTCCTCAAAACGAAGTGATACGACAAATGGCATTTTCTTGCCAGTGAACGCGCAAACCTGTGTCTTAGTGGGGTTAAATTGGACCAAGTTAAGCCGACCCCATTCTGAGACATTCTTAAAAGAGTCCTCAATTTCCGACACAAGTTTGTTTCGGCTCTCGATGACGTTTTCCCCAGAAATGTTAGCGCGGCCGGTATAGAAGGCATCACCTGTGCTGTCATCCGCATAACAATGAGTGCTGCTGATTTGCAGCATATCATTGATATGCAGAAGGAACAGTGTAGGCGACAGCACACAGCCTTGAGGGACACCAGCATTCACAGACATAGAATCTGTGCATGCACCGTCCACTACGACCTTTATGCTTCTGTCTGCAAGAAAACTAGTGACCCATTTGCATAATTCCTCGGGAAGCCCATAAGAAGGAAGCTTCGCAAGAAGTGCTTTGTGCCAGACACGATCGAAGGCCTTCGCTATGTCCAAACTAACCGCCAATGCTTCCCCCTTAGTCTCGATCGCCTGTGCCCAACGATTTGTCAGGTAGACAAGAAGATCACCAGCGGACCGGCCCTTACGGAAACCGTACTGTCGGTCACTAAGTTGCTGGCGATCCTCTAGATACCGAAGGAGCTGGCTATTGATAATGGACTCCATTATTTTTGAGAATAAGGGGGTTATGGCTATCGGCCTGTAGTTGGACGGATTCAAGCGGTCACCTTTTTTAGGGATCGGGTGCACCAAAGCTGTTTTCCATGACTTCGGGACTACGCCCGCCAGAAGAGTAGGAAAGCCGAAAAAGGCGCGTTAAAACTGGAGCCAACTCTGGAGCACACACCTTCAACACGATAAGAGGGCGAGACCCTCGACATTCATAAGTCGAGTGGGCCCGATGGAATGGGCCCACTTGACTTATGAATATCGAGGGAAAAAAGTGCTTTACGCACTGAGCGTTGGTGGAACCGGATATCCGGCATACAGCTCTTGCACCGCGGTATGGTCGGCGGCTCGTTTCCCCCGTCATCCAATGTCGAGTTGGACGCAAAGAGTTTGCCGAAAAGATCGGCTTTCTCCTTTGCGTCGTGGGCCAATGAATCAATTCCCATGTGCAGTGGTGGAAATGATGGCGTACAGAAATTCCCCTGGACAGCTTTGACCAGAGACCAGAACGCACGAGTTCCCGAAGGAAGACGCTCTAGTCTCTCGCTAATTTTGCCTATGTGCGCCGACTTCTCCCTGGCAATGTCTCTTTTGAAGGACCTGGAGGCAAAGTTAAACTCCTTTTTTAATGCGCTGGTCTTTTCATCCCGTACCTTCGCTGCATTTGCCCAGGCTTGGTAACATTCCTACTTCCGGCGAGAAGCCTTTTTGCAGGACCGACCAAACCAAGGCTGGGATTTGCCGCCAATGGGGACCACCGAGGATGGGATAAAAAGCTCCATACCCTGCAGCACCACATCAGTGACAGAATCAGCAGCGAAGTTGGGATCATCCGGCGTGAAGCAAACCTGCCCCCAAGGGTAGGACGCAAAGAAAGACCGCATCCCATCCCAATCTGCTGACTTGTAGTGCCACACACGACGGCGACAAGCAACTCGCGGTCGCGGCGGGCACGTGAGTGGCACCGTACTACGGATAAGGCAGTGATCCGAAGAACCGAGTGAGGCGTCAACGGATACTTGGTAGCCGTCCGGATGAGAAGTCAGCAGAAGGTCCAACAATGAAGGTTCATGGTTCTCCACATCTGGGATTCGCGTGTTCGTAGTGACCAGTTGTGTCAACCCATATGCCAGGGCGAAGTCTTAGACAGATCTCCCCGCATGATCGGTCTTGCTAGAGCCGAGCCATTCGGCGTGGTGGGCGTTAAAATCACCGAGTACCACGATCTTAGCGGATGGGATCTGCTGCTGCACAGTATCTGCAGCCATTTGGACGTGCTCCAAATGGTATTTTAGGTATGTTACGAGAAGGTTACGAGATTACTTCGCCAGTTATGAATCGATTTTGATTCTTTTTATTTGTTTGATAGGTAATCTTCAGAGGTGGTCCCATATAAATTTTATCTAAATTAACTGGGCGCTTTTTGAAAAAATCAACAAAAACCAAAAACAGCAAATTTGTAGTTGTTACGATTGAAGTCGGTTTTTTAACGTGTTCAGCGTTGTCGATTATATTTATTCTAACAATTAGAAATAGAGAAAAGAAGGTAGATAACAATACATCAACCTGTTCAATCTTCGGTTGCAGTTGAACTATCCATCCCTATTTTTTTTCCAGTAAAAGTATCTCAGACAAAGATCCCTTTGCTCCCCCGTAACCCAACTTTTAAGGAGCTGCTGGAAGGAGAGAGGAAGGAAATTGATGAGGGGCACTTCACATACTTCGTTTACAAGTTTATGGAGTATCTATCTATGAAGAAACCACCGTCAGTAGCGAAAGAGTTGCTAGATCAGCTCTTATTCGCTTCTCAGGAGTAAGAATTGTTTTGAAAGTATTTTTTTTTATTCCAATAACAATATAATAGGCTAGATAACTGCATAAAAAATAATTAGTTATTCATTTCAAAGTTGTGTGTTGTAAAGTAGCTCCTGCCATTTCGCCTAGCGCCAAGTGAACAGTGTAGTCAAATTTATATTGAAAATAATAACAAAAATAAATTATGAGCTGCAATTTACTAAATTGCTTCCCTAATGAAAGTGCAAAAAACCATATTTGTTTTGATTTCCACCGAATATTTAATTTTTAATTAATAAAACATACAAAATGAGTTCGTTAATGACGCTGAAAAACTATGGCGTCACGGCACTTATGACCGAATGTTTATTTTCACAGTTGGTACCGTGTGCGACCAACAATGTACAAATTGGGCGAGCCCTTCAATAAGGGCACTAAGCATCTGTTCACAAAATTACAACAAGAGAATCCCGAGATTTTGCAACGTAAGTTATATTAGTTTGTTCGTATTAGGTAGATAAAAGAATGACGTTCGAAAAGTGTACACTGCTACCTACCTACTTCGAATAAAATATTTTCATTTTCATTTGGCCATACAACTTCCATGCTCATCCATACTCATCCATCTATAGTTTATTTATTGTCTACGCTATATCATCTAACCCTTTCTCGCACATACATCGAATATTCATTCGTCTCCTGGTGTTCGCTCTCAACGCGCATAAAGCTTATAAAAATAAATACGTTTAACCATCCACATAATCTCTCAAAATTCGCTAAATTCGCGGCGCGCGCCCTCCCTTTTCCTTTTCGGCTAAAGTGCTCCTTCGATAGCTACGCCATCGCCAGGATCACCAGGTGAGTCGGTCACGCACACCATCGACCATACAGTCCACTACATCCGCCACTACTTTTATTTTGTCTACAATAGGAAATCATCATCATCATCATCACTGACCTCATAAGTGCATTTCAGACAGTTTGAGCAGTGTCTATATTAATGTCTGCCAGTATGGAGTTTCTCTACACTTTGTGGCCTTCTTTCTCATGAGGGCACGTGTGGAAAGGCGCGAAAAACGAAACATTGTCATTGATTTTTTACAACATAAGCTGCTTATCTGTTATTGTAACTAAAACTTATTGGACTGACCAGTCCGCATATATTTGTTGATTGGTGATATGTTTAGAATTAGCTAAAAACAAAAAACAAAACAGCTCGTAAAAACCATCTCGATGAAGCCAGTTTCCCAATGTTTAAAACTGCATTCAAAACGGTCTACCCGTTTTAGAGCTATTTGTGGGCATTCTTATAGCATCCTCGGTTGGATGTTGTTTTGCTACTGAGTTGTTAAACTATTTGGTGTATTTAATTATTATTTTTATTACATATTTACTCTCGTAATGCTATACTCCTCGCGCTTCACATTATGTAAATTATTACGATAAATTCATTATTCCGCCGCACTGATTCATAGAATTAACAAGATTTACTTTTACCACAGATTTTATCTTTTACTTTGACTTTCGTACCTATATTTCTCCACCGACATGAACCTACCTCTTATGAGGAAGATAAATACGAAGAAGATTTATTGTATGTACTGAGAAGTCTTTTTTGGTATGATAATGATATTATTGCGATAATTGACACATGTATATTATTTCGCAACACCATGCAAACTCCAACAAACTGACGCATAATAATTACCTGCTTCTACTTACTATGTAAAAATATGACGTTCATAGACGCGATGTGTGTGTTTCGCGGCTTGAGTTAAGCAATTGTCATCCTTTAGACAGAAGCAAGGAGTTTCCATACTGTACAGAGCACTAATGTACATGTTATGATTATGTTTTCAGATATGGCATTAATATTCAAAAATGGTCTCAGAATTCGACAGGAAATTTTCAGCCCCGAATTTAACTTCCTCTTCGGCACAATGGACAGAATTTACACACAGGACGAAATAAACAACATATATGAAGCGTTAGAGGAAGTCAAAAACTATCCTAACACGACAAAAACTGCCAATCAAGTGATCTCACATGTACTTGAAGAAGCGTTTGTTGAACCGTTCCACAGACTGGGCCCGACAAAACGACGACACAAACTAGTAGAGAATCTTAACATTTACGTAGCGTATACTTTTTATGATGGGCAACATATATTTATACCGGGGAACGCTCTTCGTAGAAACATAAATGAAGAAGCGAGTGTCGACACGAAGACCAGAAAGCAGATGAAACTGAGACTTAATCTGGGTAAGATGACAAGTGAGTATCAGTTACGTCGATCTAAACAGTAAATCAGTATTATAGAAGATGCATAAGATCAAACTAAATAATTAATTATACTTTAAAGTATAGTTATAAAACAGCGGTTGTTATCGGGTAGTTGTCCAAAACAGCCGATAATAACGTATAAACAATGGCTGACAACCGGGTGCTTATCCGACTCAATACCAATAGGTCTTACATTTTTTTTGTTCGCAACCCCCTCTTTTTATTGTTGTATCGAGTAGGGGTCACTTAGGAGAACACTTTTCGTCATGTAAAGTTTTTTCGTAGGATCAACCGTTTCTGGAAAAAACGGGTCCGAAGTTGTACGTTTATAAAGGGGCCAGGGATTTTTTTTTGTTCGCGACCCCCCTTTTTATTCTCGTATCGAGTAGGGGTACGACTACTACTACTACACTACCACCACCACCACCACTGCCACCACCATCACCACCACCACTACCACAACCATCACTACCACCACCACCACTACCACCAACACCAATACCACTACCAGCACCACTACCACTATCACCACCACCACCACCAATACCACTACCACTACCACCACCAATACCACCACCACTACCACCACCACCACCACCACCACCACCACTGCCACCACCATCACCACCACCACTACCACAACCATCACTACCACCACCACCACTACCACCAACCCCAATACCACTACCAGCACCACTACCACTATCACCACCACCACCACCAATACCACTACCACTACCACCACCAATACCACCACCACTACCACCACCACCACCACCACCACCACCACCAATACCACTACCACTACCACCACCAATACCACCACCACTACCACTACTACCACCACCATTACTAGAGATGCGCCGAATGTTCGGCCGAATATTCGTATTCGGCATATTCGGTAGTGGTAAAAAGATGTCTGTGCTCAAAAGGTATTATAAGATAATAGATTATGTAAATGACAAAGACATTTGGAAATGTATTGCTCTTCCTGATAACTGTATTGACAACATACATTGTATTAGTACTTAAGTATTATTTTCAAAAATGTGTTGAAGCGAGTTTTTTTTTGGGCTCGACGTTTCTTCTCGCTTCGCAAACACTTAACGAAACGTTGAGTGCAAATTCCGCGTGATAGGAACTTTGTACTAGGTAGAAACAAAAGACGATTTAAAAGTATGTGCAAAACATCTACTTAAAAACATTTTGATTTTGATTTTTAATTCGGCGACTTTTTTAACTTTCGTATTCGGCCGAATGTTCGGTTAATTTGCCGAGCAATTCGGTCTGTAAAGAAAGTATGTAGATAAACTAAAATAATCACTTAGGACATAAAACGGATTCAATAAAACGTAATGACATGTTTTCAACCGTAGACAGCCGCTGTTTATAGCGGACCAGACACTATCAGTAATAATGACAGTATTTTCAAGTAATTAAAATTATACTGACAGTGTAGTGGTTGGAATGATGGTCTGAGGCTACTAAACGATAGAATGTCATTATACTGATGTAAAAATACTGTCATTATTACTGATAGTGTCTGGTCCGCTTATAGGTGATCACCGTAGTCAGCGAAAACAGCGGCTGGTTACCGGCTGGCTGACTACGATAACAACCGGCTTCACATTTATACTTTTAAGCAGTGGTTTTCAACCTGTGGGTCGCGACCCCCCGGGGGGGGTCGCGAAGCCTTTCCCAAGGGGTCGCGAGTAAAAGAAAAAGTCAGTATTTGTAGGTCCTACACTGCAATGAAAAAATACAATTTCAGTGAGAACGCTGGACCTGTTTATTTTTTAAGAATTTGTCAATATACAACCATTTCGGTCGCAGTGTAGACAATGCTACTAGCTTCTATTACGATGCAAGTGGCATTGTCTACATTGTGACCGAAATGGTTTTAACTATGATTGGACATTTGTAAATAATAATTTAATTAACGTAGACGTAAAATTCACTAAAATATTTCGAATATTGAAATATTATATAAATGTACATTTAAAAATGGTTCCTATAAAAAAAAAATATATATATATATATATAAAATTCCATGGTTGACTGGAGAGTCTGCTAGGTATTTAAAACAATTTGAAGGGTTTTGCGAGCTGAAACGTCAGTATCCCGATGATGAAGCTTTGAGCAACTGCCTAAATCATTACGCAGACCTAATAAAATCTAGCACATTGAAAGATAGGCAAGAATATATAGGAAAGCGAATTTCAATTGCTAAAAATCCTGCAAAGGAAATCTGGCGAGTCGTAGGAGAACAAGTTATTTCCAAACCAAGGTCGGTAGGCGATATACATATCAATGAAAATGGGTTACCTGTACCAATTGAAAAAAATACCTAACTGTTTAAATGAGTATTTTTTTACGGTTACGCAAAATCTTCCACTGCAAATAAACACGGCAAAATCGCTAGAATTCCTTAATAGGTATATAAAATCCTGCACCGGCACACCAGTGTTAACACTAGAACCGGTCACACATGACAGTGTGAACCGTATGCTGAAGTCAATGATGAAAACGCAGGGCACACTGGACATATACGACGTTTCCGTTAACATACTGATATCAGTCTGGCCAGTCTTGTGCGATAAAATCGTAGCGTTGACTAACGAAATGTTCATGTCTGGACAGTATCCCGAAGTACTAAAAAGCACTCGAGTATGTCCAGTGTACAAAAGAAAAGGTGATAAATGTAACGTAGACAGCCATCATAGACCTATAACAATTGTACCTAATATATTATATCTAAAATAATTTAGTCTATAATATCGGCAAACATTATATTACATCTTGAAAAAAACCGGTTGCTATCAGAAACACAGTATGCATATCGGCAGAAAAAATCTACGACTACAGCAGCCCATAGAGTAATAGATTCAGTAATCACAAATATAGATAGCCAGTACAAAACAGCAGGTATATTCTGCGACCTTAGTAAATCAAATCAAAATCAAAAATTAGTAAAGCATTTGACGTTATACAAAATGAATTGTTACTAAAAAAGTTGTCTCATTATGGAATTACTGATAAAACCCTGGAGCTACTGACGTCCTTCCTCAATAACAGGCGACTAACAGTAAAAGTGACAGTAGGCGGAAAAAGTAAGATCTGAAGCTGGTGACGTCACTATAGGCATTCCACAAGGTTTAGCCCTTGGAAATACACTATTCTTATTATTTATTAACGATTTGCCGTCGTCAATAACAGAAGGTATGCTTGTGCTATTTGCTGACGACACCACCGTTGTAGTTAATGCTCCAACGTATGAAGAATTAAATATAAAAATAAATAACACTTATAGAGAACTTCAGGAGTGGTTCTCAGCAAATGGCCTTATATTAAATAGCACAAAGTCGAACGTCGTACTGTTCAGCGGAAGGCCAGTACCTACACCTGTCCAAATAATCAGTCCGGTACCTTTAAGTGACAAATGCCGTTACTTAGGCTTTGTCCTGGACTCCAATCTGACCTGGAAACAGCACGTACAGGTACTTTGCGACAGATTGAGTGGTGCAGCGTATGCCTTACGGAAACTGCGTCCACTTGTATCCCCCAAGACTACCCGCAGTCATCAAAGATAAGGAAAATGACGAAACGTTTAGTCGCCGACTGAGAAACCTTTTATTGGATAATTAATTTTATTCAGTAAATGAATATATTAATAAAATATTTTAATTTATCGCATTCCTGATCTTTACCATTGTGTAATAGTAACATTTTTATTTTGTATTTATCCATTATGTGATTATTATTATTATTTTTTAACATTGACATTGAATTTTATATTGATAACTATTTGTATTATTCAATTTTTAATTTTAATTATTTGACGATCACATTATACTTTGACATTTTTAATAAGCTATTTGTTCGCGACAAAACTGTAAATAGTGTTCGTTTCGTGTCTGTGCAATAGTGAATCGTTATTTCGTGTTATAGTACTTATAGATATATCGCGTTATGTTGTGTCGTTATTATGTGTAGCTCAATTAGTTGTTTCGATCGTGTTACTTAAGTTAGCTGTAAGTCGTTTTATAAGTCGTTTGTACGTGTCTTTTATAGTTTTTCGTATATCGTTGTATCTCTATTTGTGTGTAAATAAAGATTTAATGTGTTTGTCTTTCATTTGGGCGGTCTAGAGGCAAAATAGGTCGCATCGTTGATAGGGAATTAGTTAGGCTAGAGTAGAGATCGGTGTAAGCGGTCGTCCCCGCGGTATTGCTCCGAGGTAGTTAAGCTTACCGCAGGGGCTATCGCTATCTCGCTCGCACACCGATCTCTCACTCACACGGCGGGGGTGGCTGTCGTGTTGGTATTGCTCAGATAGGGTCACCTCCGCCGTAGGGATCGTGCCGTCTCTTTCTAATGTCCTTGAAAAATAGTATAAAAAGAGCAAGGTTTTGTATGTAGTGTGCTCAGTTCGAATCAGTTCGTCTTACTAAACGGATCAACTCGTCAGATCATAGTTTCTTGGTGTGCCTCTGTCACCGTCCATCTGGAAGCCAACCACCCGCTACTTTGTACCTCCGAAAGCAAAGTGTTTCTCTCCCTCCAAGCCTGCTCCTAAAAGAAATCGACCAGTCACAACCATAGTTGCCGTTCGTCATCGAGAGGAAATACAGTCCACATCGTTCGACGCTTATGTGGGTTGATCGAAGGCGGCCCACATAATTTTGGTCCTTCGAGCCGGATCATTTATATCGTATACTAGTTTCGCTATGGTTGTGACAAGGAGCATGGCTTCCGAGCCGTCGAGGGAGAGACCACCGGCCGTCGCTGCCGGAGGTCAAGCCGCCGTTCAAGTGGCGGGTGAAGAACAAGCTATCGACCAGGCTATCCAGAACCCCGACGTCGTAGCCATAGATTCCAGCCCGGGGTCTAAGAAGACAGCCACAGCTGGGTCCGGGACGACAAAGGAAACCGCCACGGGGACGGAGACCACCACTACGGGTGCCACGGGATCGTCGGGTACCACTGTTACGGGTACCACTGGCACCACCGAGACGACGGATGCTACCACCGCCACGGGAGAGACGCGAGCTACGACGGCGACGAAAGATACCGTCCGGCCGTCACGTCAGCCTACTGAAGAGAGGGACGCGGTTATTGCCGTTCTCACCGCCCCCTCCACCGCCGCCGTCGAGGCTAGACGTGACGTCCCACCGCCGTCGGAGCATCACCGTACCCGCTCCTCCCGTACACACACCGCACGTACGAAGAGCAGCCGTCGACAACGAGAGCTACTAGCGGCGCGTGCAGCGCTCCTTGAGAAGGAAGTGCTGCTGCAGTCGACGCGCATCGCTTTACTAGAAGCCGAAACCGATGATGAAGAGCTCGAGTCAGTGAGCTCCGTTGTGCGTAACGAACGCACGAAGAAATGGGTTGAGGAGCACCAGCCCATACCAATCGCTAAGAGGGAGCCGAAGAGAGCCGAGAGGCGGCCGTCACCGGTCCGCCACTTCGACCCCCCACCACCGAAACCGAAAGATGAGAAGCCGAAGGTTCTAGAAGGGAACCATAGCGTCGACCTTCACGAGCTCGCCGCAGCCATCACCACCGCCGCTCGCTCCGCTGCGCCTCGCATCGTACCGGAGCTGCCGTCGTTCGGCGGGTCGTCGAGTGACTGGCTGCCATTCCTCGTCGCCTATGAGGAGACCGCCGGGCAGCTCACTGAAGGCGAAAATCTGTCGCGACTGCGCCGGTGCCTGCGAGGCGCCGCCAAGGAAGCGACGCACTGCCTGTTCGTCGGGAGGACTACGCCAGCCGAAGTAATCGACTTACTACGAGGAAGATTTGGCCGTCCCGACGCCCTCGCCATGGCAGAAATGGAGAAACTGCGGGGGCTGCCGAAGATCACCGAGAACCCCAGAGACGTCTGCGTGTTCGCATCTCGGGTAGCGAACATCACCGCGACGGTAAAGGCGCTAGACCGAAGACACTACCTGTACAACCCGGAGGTGGTACGCGCCGTCATTGAGAAGCTACCGTCGACACTTCGCTATCGTTACTACGACTTCGCTGCCGAGAACGCACACGACGAGCCAGACCTGGTGAAGCTTACCAGGTTCCTGCAGCGAACAGCAGACCGAGTAGGAAGCTTCGCGCCAGCCGAACTCACACCGACTGAAGACCGGCGGGAGAAAGAGATAGCAAGACCGAACCGACGTCCCGCTCCCGCAGCCGCGCGCACCTATCACGTCGAGGTGCAGCGACCGACGCTAACGAAAACCGAGGGATGCCGAGTGTGCCAGAAGAAGCACACAGAAACCGCTTGTCCTACGTTCAAGCAAGCTGCAGTCGACGGGCGCTGGAGTTTGGCGAAGGAGCATCGGCTGTGCTTCCGCTGCTTGCAATATCGCTCGTTCACACACAAGTGCAAGCTGCAGAGGTGCAACGTCAACGGGTGCCAGGGAACGCACCACCCGCTGCTCCACAGCACACCACCGCCTGCCGCGCCACCCACACCTGCGAAGGAAGAGCCTGCTTCTGGAATCGTCACCTCTGCAAGAGAGAAGTGGCCCACTGCACTACTGAAGGTGCTACCGGTGCGGGTCGCCGGCCCGTCGGGTGCGTGCGACACTTACGCACTGCTCGACGACGGGTCGACCTGCACGATGATCGACGCGGCCGTGGCAGAGAAGATCGGAGCGGAGGGACCCACACAGCCCTTCTACATCGAGGGGGTCGCCGGTGCGCGGGTGGACGCGCACACATCACGCCGGGTCAAGTTTGAGATCAGCGGGCGCGACTCGCGCGCTTTCATCGTGTCAGCGCGCACCATCGAGCGCCTGGACCTGGCGTCGCAGTCGGTCTCACCCGAGACTGTGCGCGCCTACTCACACCTGCGCGACCTGGAGGACCACATCACCGTCGACGGGAAGCCTACCGTCTTGGTGGGCCAGGACAACTGGCACTTGCTGCTGGCGCACGAGATACGCCGAGGAGAGCGCGACCAGCCGGTCGCCGCTCGCACCGAACTTGGCTGGGTGCTTCACGGCACCGGCCATACGCCGCAGCACGCACACCGAGTCCACCACATCCGGGTCCTCGATGAAGACGAGAACGAGATGGAGAGGCTGATGAGGGAGCACTTCGCACTGGAGGCTCTGGGGGTGGCACCGAAGCGCTCGTACACAGACGACGAACAGAGAGCGCTCGACATCCTCGCAACGAAGACGAAGCGGTTAACGGCGGGAGGATTCGAGACGGGCCTACTATGGAGAGACGACGACCCGTCCCCGCCGTGCAACTACGACGCGGCCTTCAGGAGACTCCAGCTAATCGAACGGAAGCTGGACAAGGACCACGAGTTGAAGAGCCGCTACAACCGACAGATGGAGGTACTCTTAGAGAACGAGTACGCAGAGCCGGCACCGGAATCGAAAAATAAGAAGACGTGGTACCTACCACATTTCGCTGTCATCAACCCGCAGAAGCCAGAGAAGCTGAGGATCGTGCACGACGCCGCAGCCCGCACGAAGGGAACGAGCCTCAACGATATGCTGCTGCCTGGGCCCGATCTACTCCAGTCGCTACCGGGAGTAGTCATGCGCTTCCGTCAGCGGCCCGTGGCAGTAACGGCGGACATCAAGGATATGTTCATGCGGGTCGCGGTCGTCGAAGAAGATCGAGATGCACAGCGCTTCCTGTGGAGAGGAGACAGGCGCACTGGCGCGCCTACCGAGTATCGCATGCGCTCCGTCATCTTCGGGGCCACATCGTCTCCGTGTACTGCGATCTACGTGAAAAACAAGAATGCCGAGCAACTGCAAACAGAGTACCCCGAAGCCGCCGCTGCGATAGTCAACAATCACTACGTCGATGACTACCTCGCAAGTTTCGATACCGAAGAGGAAGCGATACGAGTGTCCGGCCAAGTTATGTTCGTGCATAGCCGGGCGAACTACTTCCTACAACGATGGGCGTCTAACTCGAAAACCGTCGTATTCGCCTTGTCGCCGGGGAAAAAAGAAGACGTCGTAGCCCTGGACTCCGAGAAGATCCTGGGCCTAGTGTGGCATCCTGGGACCGACACGTTGACGTTCAACGTCAACCGCCACAAGATCACCCCCGAGCTGATGAGCGGAGAGAAGACGCCAACGAAGCGCGAAGCCCTGCGGACGGTCATGTCTATCTTTGACCCCCTGGGGCTCGCGACTCCAGTCACCATCCAAGCGAAGAGGATCCTGCAAGAAGTCTGGCGCAGCGGGATCGAGTGGGACGAGCCACTACAACAAGAAGATGACGACCGGTGGAAGGCCTGGGTCCATCACATCCAACGTCTGCCCCAGCTGATCGTGCCGCGTTGCTATCCGCATCTCACCAGCGCGGATTCGGCAGACCTGCACGTCTTCGTGGATGCCAGCACCTCCACATACGCCGCCGCCGTCTACTGGAGAGTGGTAGACCAGGCCGGCCGCGTACACGTCACACTCATCGCCGCCAAAGGACGAGTAGCGCCGCTCAACAAGGTGACATCAGTACCGAGACTGGAGCTGCAAGCGGCTGTCCTGGGCTGCCGCCTAGCCCGGACGGCCATCGACGAGCACGATGTGAAGCCAGCACGACGAGTCTTCTGGTCCGACTCGCGCACAGTGCTCGCGTGGCTACGCACTGGCCCGCGAGCGTACAAGCCGTTCGTCGCGCACCGAGTCGCCGAGATCGCCGAAGAAACGAAGACCAGGGAGTGGCGCTGGGTCCCGACTAAGGACAACGTCGCGGACGACGCCACCCGCGAGACACCCAGGGACTTCACGTCGGAGCACAGGTGGTTCCGCGGGCCCGCCTTCCTATACCTACCGGAAGAGGCGTGGCCGCGGGAGGAACCGAACCCACCTGACGAAGAGGCAACCGCCGAAGAGCGAACGCACGTCGCGGTCGCAGCGACGCGCCTGGCCGAGGCGCTACCCGACATCACGCGCTTCTCGAGCTACCAGCGAGTCATCAGGGCCACCGGAAGGGTGGTCCAGTTCATCGAGCTGCTACGAGAGCGCCAGCGGTGCGCAGTCGCCTATAAGCGTACCGCGGCGGGCGCCGCCGCCGACGCGACGTGGAAGCCTCTACCGAACCGAAAAAAGAAGATACGCATCGCAGTAGCTGCGGCGCCCCCGCCCGCGCATTCCTATGTGCGGCTGGAGGTGCGCCACCTACATCGAGCTACGGAGTTGTGGGTTCGCTCGCAACAAGAAGACGCCTTCACATCGGACATCGCGGCCCTGAGACGGGGGGCCCCTCTGCCCGCCGCCAGCCGCCTGTCATCGCTGGCCGTTGCCCTGGGGGGCGACGGCATCCTCCGCCTGAAATCGAGGGTCGCTAAGGCGGCCGACATCACGGCCTGCCAGAGCGAGCCGGCCATCGTCGACGGGGAGCACCCGTGGACCCGCCTCTACATCGCCTGGGTCCACGCCCAGCTCCACCACGCCGGCTTCGAGACGACGACGACCGAGGTGCGGCAGCAGTACTGGGTACTGCGGCTGCGCTACGCCGTGCGCAGCGTCATCAAGCGCTGCCTAGCCTGTCGCGTCCGGCGCGCCGCGCCGACGCACCCGAGCACAGGCAACCATCCCGTGGGGCGCCTAGCGCACCACCAGCGCCCGTTCACCTACACGGGCATCGACTACTTCGGTCCCCTCTATGTCACCGTGGGGAGGGGCAAACAGAAGAGGTACGGCGCGCTGTTCACCTGCCTGACCACGCGCGCCGTCCACGTCGAGATCGCCGGGAGCCTGAGTACCGACTCGGCTATCATGGCACTCCGCCGCTTCATAGCGCGCCGGGGGTGCCCCACCGAGATGTGGTCCGACCAAGGTACCAACCTGAAGGGTGCCGACATCGAGCTCCAGCGGGCCGCAGCCGAAGCCGTCCAAGACGAGGCCACCATCCGGGGGATCCAGTGGCGCTACATCCCACCCAGCGCGCCGTTCATGGGAGGCGCGTGGGAGCGCCTCGTCAGAAGCGTGAAGACGGCGCTCGAAGTCACCCTGCGAGAGAGAGCACCCAAGGAGGAGGTGCTCACCACCCTGATGGCTGAAGCGGAGCACACCATCAACAGTCGGCCACTCACCCACGTGTCGACATCACCCGACGACGACGAGCCGCTCACCCCCAACCACTTCCTGCTTGGGGGCCCCTCCAGAGTGCCGCTGCCAGGCACCTTCACCGAAGGAGACGTCGCCGGGAGGAAGGAGTGGAGGACCAGCCAACGCCTAGCCGACATGTTCTGGTCGCGCTGGGTCAAGGAGTACCTGCCGGAGCTGCAACACCGGCGGGAGCCGCGGGCGAAAGGTCGCCCCCTGGCAGTCGAGGACCTGGTGCTGATCGCAGACGGCACCCTTCCTCGCAACCAGTGGCCGCGAGGAGTCGTCGTGCGCGTGTTCCCGGGGCCCGATGGCGAGGTGCGAGCAGTGGACGTGCGCACCAACAAGGGCCTGCTCCGAAGACCGACGAAGAAGCTGGTACTCCTGCCTGGACCTGAGGAGAAGACCGATGTCGCGAACGCGGAATCGTACTCCAGCTAGAAGCTGCGGCGGGAGATATGTTCGCGACAAAACTGTAAATAGTGTTCGTTTCGTGTCTGTGCAATAGTGAATCGTTATTTCGTGTTATAGTACTTATAGATATATCGCGTTATGTTGTGTCGTTATTATGTGTAGCTCAATTAGTTGTTTCGATCGTGTTACTTAAGTTAGCTGTAAGTCGTTTTATAAGTCGTTTGTACGTGTCTTTTATAGTTTTTCGTATATCGTTGTATCTCTATTTGTGTGTAAATAAAGATTTAATGTGTTTGTCTTTCATTTGGGCGGTCTAGAGGCAAAATAGGTCGCATCGTTGATAGGGAATTAGTTAGGCTAGAGTAGAGATCGGTGTAAGCGGTCGTCCCCGCGGTATTGCTCCGAGGTAGTTAAGCTTACCGCAGGGGCTATCGCTATCTCGCTCGCACACCGATCTCTCACTCACACGGCGGGGGTGGCTGTCGTGTTGGTATTGCTCAGATAGGGTCACCTCCGCCGTAGGGATCGTGCCGTCTCTTTCTAATGTCCTTGAAAAATAGTATAAAAAGAGCAAGGTTTTGTATGTAGTGTGCTCAGTTCGAATCAGTTCGTCTTACTAAACGGATCAACTCGTCAGATCATAGTTTCTTGGTGTGCCTCTGTCACCGTCCATCTGGAAGCCAACCACCCGCTACTTTGTACCTCCGAAAGCAAAGTGTTTCTCTCCCTCCAAGCCTGCTCCTAAAAGAAATCGACCAGTCACAACCATAGTTGCCGTTCGTCATCGAGAGGAAATACAGTCCACATCGTTCGACGCTTATGTGGGTTGATCGAAGGCGGCCCACACTATTATTGTAATTTGAAAATTATAATGTGAAATAAATGAATCTAATCTAATCTATGGGTGGTTCTATTTTGGGGACATTAATAACTAAATCTTCTTCTAACTGAAAAAAATTATAAACGTAGTCCTTCAAATCACTAACATTTTGTATGTTTATTGCCCTAGGGCGATCGCAAGAATTTTTTTACCTATAAAGGGGTAGTGTATTAAAAAAGGTTGAAAAACACTGCTTTAAAGCAATATTCAATGTACAGGACAGGATCAGTAGAACCCAAATTTTGTATATTAAACACAATAATAAATTTGTCTTACGTAACCAAATATTAATTTTGTTACAGTTGGCCAATCAAGAGGAAAAAAGTTAATCATGTCAATTAGAGAGAAACTCCAAAACGCCACAGAAAATAGCGAGGAGCAAAATAATCTGAAAGGCGAAGATAAGTGGGATGCTTCAAATGAAGCCATAGAGAGAGAGCTTAAGGCTAAACTTAACCCAAATATGGGAACTGAGACCTTAAAACAGTTTGATAAGGATTTATTGAGACATAGATCTACTAGTTACAGGATTTTCAACGTAGAAACACAAGTGAAAAGAAAACAAAAACAGAAAAAGAAACCTTTATTCCCTAATTTGTATTTAGAAAATACCAAAACTGATAAACAACTTAACAAGCAAAACACGAAGCCAATTGACTCTTTGTCTTTTGAAAACTTTAAATATATTAATGGCAAAGGATTACTTGAAAAAAAAGGCATATTATCAACGCTGTGGAAAAGTAAACAATCGAAGCCCATACAAAAATATATTTCTACAAAAAAACTGAAATCCACAATAAAGAAAGGAAATTCTAAGGAGCATAAGGAATTAAATACTGAAGAGTTTCTTCAAGCGGTCAAAAAAGCCGAAACTGTCAATGTTTTGAATCATAATTATGAAAAAGAGCCTTTTCATGAATTAAAAATATCAAAGCAAATTTATTTAGGGATTAAGCCGCAGCAAACATCAAAACATGTCCAACTGTCATCGAAACAAATAAAAAATAAATTTCCATCATCCGATACTAGACATAAAAAACTCCGAATGAATGGAAACAAAAAACCTTTCGTAGATCAATTTAACAGTGAAATGGAAGTATATAAGAAAAAAGAATCCAAAAATAAAATTAGAAAGCAGCGAAACGAAGAATTTGTAACTAAAGACAATAAGTTAAATAAAATGTCTAAAGCACTTATTGAAACTTTAACGACAAGACTCATCAAGAGAATTAATTTGTTTAAGAAACACATCAAGCTGAAAATTTGGGATCATACAAAACAGGAAATCACAACTTTAGGGAGAAAATTACCAACACAGAAAATAAGTGTTAAAAAAAATACACAAAAAAAAGAAAATAGATCCAAGTACCTAAAAAAACCTTACCTGGGTTTTGACGGTTTAAACATAGAACGTCAGGCGAACCAAGGCGGCAGTGACTCTTACTGGCATCCACCAGAATTTTATAGTGATCTTGATAATGATGCAAGTTCTACAGATAGGGAAGCTTTTAAACATTTTATTGCAATGAAGAATCGAATCAGTGAAAGCAGAAAAGCAATAGGCGTGAAAAAGAATACAATAATGCATTCTCAAATAACAATGGGAAGGTCTACAAGGAACGGAATAACAACTAGAATGCCCATGACGTTGAGTTTACTAAATACTCCCAGCAAGATCATCAAACAATTCCAGATTGAAATATTTAAGACTAAAGTGCCGTATGCGGGCCTACAAATATTAAGGGAACATAATGGACCAAACAGGTATTTACTTAGTTACCAAAAAGATCTAAATAGCTACAAATATTTGAAAACTCGAAACAGTAAAGAATTACCAACTATATACATTCGTAATACGCAATCACCGAAAAGAATTTCCAATAAAAAAACAAGAATTGATAAAAATACAAATCACGAACGAAAAGTGGAACTTTTTAATGCGTTTAATTCTGGAAGTGCAGACTCATTGACAGATAATGATAGTGAAGAATACAGTCATAAATTTCGAAGGAAAATTGATTATGAAAGCAGTTATTCTGATCAAGAGCATCATTTAAAAGCTAACCTAGAGGATGCCTTGGTACATGGCTCAGATAAAACACTGAATCGAAGAATGTTGGATGCAAATATCGATGAAGAACACGAAAAGCTAAATTTAAGAATGCTATCACCATCTAGAGAAAGCGATGAGGAGCATATACTTAAATCGAATATCTATAAATCAATTAGCTTCGGAGGTGACCGTAGAAATGAAACACAGGTTATGACAAATTAAGTTTAACCGTCTCAGGTGATAATGGTGTCGATTCGGTGTTTACGATTAAACTCATTTGACAGGACTAAAGTTAATTTAAGCATCCTATCCTTGTCTTTTCGATACAGAGAGAAAAAGACAAAACACTTACGCGGATATCACACTGAGGCGGAATTCGAACGGGAGCGCGGAGCGACGAAATTCGCATGCGGCATCGATCCGCTCCACAGGACGGTTTCTGTCGGAATTTCGTCGAAAGCTGCTGCGGATTCCGCGCCACCGCCGGGCGGTTTCCGTCCGAAGTTGCGGTGCACGACGATTTTCGTCATACGTTTATCTAATATTCGAACGTGTATGTATGTAACAAGGGTTGTTTTTGTTTGTAACAAGCTCAGAACAAGAATAGGTATAGAAACTGAATTCCATACAATACTCCTTCCAAAAAGCAGGGTAGTACTTTATCCTATATATACGTATACATCTTTGTCAACAGAGGTCAATCTTGAATGGTAAGTCGCGATGGTTTCATATAACTATGTTTTCCGTTCAGTCTAACTTGACCTATGCGTATGCAAAACCACAGCGTAAAGATTCAATCACGGAAAAACAGCATGCAAACTCAGTAAATCGAAGCAACAAAATGTATGTTATAGAATAACGAAACGGGTTTGATTAATAAATATATTAATTTCTTAATATTTCTTTGCAAATTATCAGTATTATAAACGCAAATTGCCCGTTTTTTCATGTTAAACAACTTTCGCGTAGCAGGAGTACTTTACTTACTGTTATCTTTGTGTTCTGTGGCATTCCACGTCACAGCGTTTTGATTAGAACAGAGTTTATAGTGAAGTCGCTTCTACTTAATTTTTTAACGAAAATATTTTTTACTACCGCAAACATTCTTAGAAAAACATCGAAGTGAACTATATCTTCACTAGCTGGAGGGCCCGGCTTCGCTCAGGGAGTTGATGTAAGATCGTCTGGTAGTTGGAACAAAAGATAAAAAAATAATCTAAGAGGTTTTTTTTTATTAATTAATAATTCACATATCTGGTTCATTAACAATATTTTTCGTTTTCAGGGTATATTATTATTTTAGAATTCCCTACCTCATCCCCCGCACCCCGAGCCTCACCCCCTCCCGCTCCCCGAGCATTTATTTAATAACACAAGTTACAAGTCAGTGTATATAACATTTCTTTTTTTGTAACAAGGGGTAAGTTGAAAATCAGCGCTGTGCTTTGTATTAACAATGCCAGCATTTTGCTGAACTTCTCCCCTTTTGTCACTAAAATATGTTTTTTCAAACTTATGTACTGTATCGTGTGTGTGTACTGTGTACGTGTATTTAGTGACAATAAATGTATTTTCTTTCTTTCTTTCTTTCTTAACATAATATAAATATAACATCATATACCTACTTAGGATTATTATTTCATTATTTCGTTACAAATAATAACATTATTGAGTAAATCACATATTATAACAATTATTATGCGATAGTAGGTACCACATACTCTGTCAGTCTCTGGTTCTCATAGTACAAAAAAAAGTAGAGACGACTCTATTTGTTGTCCTACTGACCTTGTTCTGAAGCAATAGTTCTGTTTCATTTTTGCGCGGATCGAGCGCGAATCGCGCCTCCGGACGGAGAAGCGGCGTCAGTGTGTGGTACCCAGCGAATCTTACCGCGTCGCCATCCGGGAGCGCGGATCCGTCGTGCGAATCGCGCCTCCGGGCGGAGAAGCGGTGCCAGTGTGTGGTACCCCGCGGTTTTTGTATACAAATCAACATTTTAAGTACAAAGTTTAAATCCGCTCCACCGCAATTCGCCGCGGTGAGCGGAGCAGTGTGTTTTCCGCCTTAAATTAAGTTTAGTTCTGTCAAATAAGTTTAATCGTGAAAAACAAATCGACACCATTATTTAAATAGTAGTACAGTACTAAGTAATATAAGATATTTTTTGTATAAAAGAAAAGTTATATAGTTATTTTAAATGATACTCCATCGATCCTCTCCTCTATGTCCTAATCTAAACGGCGGCGATGCATTAAATCTGTAGTCAACTTTCGATAGTGTAATACTGTAATTATTGCTCCATAAAATATCCTCATTTTTTCATATGTCGTGGCCAGACCAAAGGAATCATGAAATAACTAGCCATATCGTCGAGGAGATCTGATATAACAGAGTCAACGTCAGATCTTCTTTATACGATAACACCAATAACCTAACCTAGAGTTTTTTCAGAGCTCCTCAACTATACGGCTAGTAAATCTGGTTATGTATGAGATACTCGTAGGTACAGGTGTAAGAGGATCTTAAACTTGATACTTAGAAAGAAACTCTATCCAGACAGAAAAAAGTCTCTGATCTAGACAAATTTTTCAATATGATTTCAAATACAAATATAAATTGATATAAAAACAAATAACATGGCATGCCATAAAATTTATACGATCTCATATAATTACGTGGCGATAGTAAATAAAATGAGTCTGATATAAGACATTGGAGTAGATTTAGTTTGTACAATGTGCTTATGGATCCTCACTGGTTGGATACAGTTGAATTTATTATCATTAGTCATATCTATGGATCTGAAAAATTACACAGCTGAAAGTAAGTTTTAAATCGTTATTTCTGAACAAAAAAATATAAATTTTAAAAAGAAAAATGATAACTTTGGCAATCAAAACGGACATGCAAGCATAACAAATAAATGCTTAAGATGTCCGTATCTTTCAAAATGCAAAAAACTGTTTTGTCAAATTATAATAATGCTTACTTATAATATTAAATCAAATTTTATTTAAATTCTACCTTGTAGATTATATGAATAACAATAAAAGTGAAACCCGTGTAAATATAGAAATCCAAGAAAATTTTAAAATAGCGAAACCATACAAACATGATTCTGAGAACATACAAGATAATTTAAAAAATGTATTCAATGGAAACGGAGCTAAAGCGGAAAATAATACTACAAATTTTACTACAACTACTTTTCTTGTTAAAAATACTGAAATTATAAAATATTCCAGCAACATAACATTAGCAACGAAACCACTAATTACTATCCTTAAAATTAATAAAACCACGCCTGACGATATAGTAGGCAAAGCCAATTTTGGAGGTGTTAACGATACTAAGGAAAGTAACAAAAATATTTCCAGAAGAAACGACTATGACAAAATACTTAACATATTAAGTGTTACTTCAGAAAACAGAATAAAATTTCATGGAAAAGAGTATATTTTATCGAAAACTGATCAAGATTCAATAGTGAGAGCAGTTCATCCTAAAATAGAAAGCTTCAAATTGGGTAATATTCATTTCAGTCATGAAATGGAAATTTTGAACGGCAAAATTACAAAGGATCCCAAGTCTTACGCTACAATGTTTTTCGATAGCGATGAAGACTCCTCACCGAATCTTAATGTTTTTAAACAAAAAATTGACATTAAGGATGCTAATTACAAAACTCCAGCAGACGCATTTGAGTCAACGGACAAGAGAGCGAAAGATCACTCCTTGACTTCAACGGTTACTGTGCGTTTAACGAGTAAGTATATACACATATATAATTCTAATCAAAAACTCACACAGATACTTACTATCATTTAAAAAGTATTCATCTTCAATAAAAAATGTTTTATGTAAGGCCTACAGTTGATTCTCATTAAAAAGGAATTGAAAAGAAAAGGTTTTTAGGGGTCGTCCATAATCCATTAATCACGAAATATCACAAGGGGGGAGGGGGGTGTACTGAGATATCACGTGTATTTATTTTTTCGTTGAACGCGCGATTTCTAGAATAATTTCCAAACGTCGGACTGTTGTTGTTATGTTGTTTTTAACTCTTCCTAAGGTTCGAAACGGCTTCAGGCAATCAGAAACAACCTGCAACCTTAATGGAAATGGAGAAGTCTATCTGGAAATTTTTATCACGGTCCTTAATTTTCCAGAATTCAATTACATTATACCCGTATTTAAAGATAATATTTTGTACCAAAAAAATACACGTGATTTTGGGCGCGGAGTGGGGGGTAGTCTAAAACCTCACCACGTATCACCGGGGGGGAGGGGAGGTCTAAAAAATTGCTAAAAAACATCACGTGATTAATGGACGGCCCCTTGAAGGATTGGCAAAGCATTAATAACACCTCTTGGTGTTACAAATGACATCACTTTCCATCGGGTGGGCCGTCAGCCTTCTGGCTACTATTACAATAAAAATAAATGTTTTGATAAGCTAAGATATTTTTTCTAACCCATGTATATTTAAAGCGAAAACAGCAAAAAAGAAATCTGAAAAACCTTATAGGAAAGAGCTGCATCAAGAAAGAATTTTGATGAAGATGGGACCTTTTACTTTCTTCATTTACAAACTGATGGAGTATCTAGCAGCAAAAAGGCCTAGTAGAGTGATGAAAGAGCTAACTGATCAGTTTTTGGACGTAAGCCTGCAGTGAGTAAACTTATTGTTATTGAAAAGGCACCAAGAATCATTGTAATCAGAACTATAGAGCTTAAAGTAGCACCTTTGTCACGGCAACGCAAAATGGCAATCAATAGAAAAATAATGAAAGCTACGCATAGTTTTGTAATTGTATTTTAAATGAACTGTATATAATTTAAAGTAATATAGTATGCATATAATATGTAGTAGCAATCGTATTAGAAGAATTAATCTTGCATCAGAAAAATATTTGTTGCACATCGAATTAGGTAAATTGTAAATCTAACTTAACCTTTTTGAAATAAATAAATAATTATTATTAACGTATAGATGATTAATAGTACATTGTTCATCAAGGCGGGAAAGTGACCGATTACCAACGAGAGATGTAGTTTGAGGCACTTTCTTCCGAGTTATACATAGTGCTTTATACTACACCTACATGTTCTTTTTTCAAAATAATGTTTGGAAAAAGCTAGTGGCCAGTATCATTTTGCGAACTTGGAGATAAAAACTTTTTGGCATTTTACATTTGGTTTACCGACATAGACTTACCCAAATATAAAAAAAGAGTACGTTAGTAATGGATTTTCATACACTTTTCCCTCCCGCTTAGCGCGTTTTGTTCCCGCATATTTGTACGATAGTAATGATGTACACTCTGCCTCAAATTCGATAAAGTATTAAGGTACTTTCTAAGTTGGTGTAGTATAAATAGATTTTTTACTGTGCGATTTCGTATTTTTAGATGGGCGATTAAATATTTTCCGAATAGGAACACATATAATTTTTAGGTTTCTTTAGCTACCTTGCAGTCGCAGTTTTCGCCGCGATTATCATTCATCGCACTTTAAGCAGATCCATGTTTTGCACAAATCTAAATTAATTAAATCATTTAAGCACTGTGTTTATGTAAGTGTACATCTGATACACTTCCTAATAAAATAATTATTTACAGACTATTTCAAGAACGACCCAATCTAGTAGAATTCGGCCAGCCATTTAGACTGGGCGTCATAGATTTCTTTACAAACATACGGACATATCCAGCTGATACTTTGCGAAGTAAGTAGATTGTACCAGTTCCATGCATTGTAAGCTTAACGACAGATGAAAATCCCTTGTGTTGTGCAGATTTACGAATGAAGGAATTATGTATGCCTTTATCTCGAAGGAAAGGAAGATACCCCAGCAATGTCACCCCCACCACTGATCCCCAGTCCCCAACTAATGATTGTTAGTATTTTTATTTAAATCAGTGTTTCCCAATAAATGGTACGCAAAGTATCTTCAAGGAGTACGCGCGACAATCTCGTACGTAACGCATAAAACAATCACCGAAATATGGACCTTGCACTTAATTTCAATTGATCAAATACCTACTAAGCACCGGGCGAGCGCGGGGCGATGAAGTTTTAGCTCTTTAAGTGGTGCGCAGGTTATACATACTAATTAGGAACCACTAATTTAAATTAATTCTCTTAGCACCTTCTAAGCGATATATCATACACTTGTAAAATCGATGCATTATAGGGTCTATAAGCCAGTAACAGATTAACCCAGTGATATATTTTTCAGAGATGGCCTCAATTTTCCACAAAGCACTACCAAAACGATGGGAATTATTCCATGTCCTCGTCAACGTATTGTACGAACGAATAGACCAACTTTATCAACAGTCAGAAATTCACACGTTGTCCGACTTACTTGAAAGCATGAAGAAATATCCGAGCATAGAGAAAAATTCTACTCAGTTTGTAAAATGTATTCTTGTTGATGCTGTAGTGAACCCTTTCACAAGAGAGGGAAAAACAAAGCGGAGACTGGAAATGCTGGCACGTCTGAACGCTTATATTTCTTTTGCCTTTTACAAAGGTCGTTACTTAGATTTACCTGGTTTTGACGAAGCAAACGCATCACCAGAAATCACGGGAGTCGTACCGTCAACGGGAATCACTAATCGAGAAATTGACTCCATATACAGGTTTCAAAACACTCGACCTATGGAACCAAGTAGTAACAACGATATTACGCAAGGTGTTGAGACTACTGAAATCAATAACGTGACTGATAACTATGTTACTTTTGATGAAAACACTAAATCTCTTGTAAACAGTGTTTCTCAAAAGTTTGAGACAGCTAGCATCACTAGTGTTACTTCAGGTTATGGGATCAGTAGTGTGAAAACTAAGGCTAAGAAGAGGTTGAAGGGAATTGGAAGATCTGGATCAGAAAATATAAATGAACAAGAAGGTGATGTCATAAGTAAGTTGTGTATAATATTTTTACTGTATGGTGCATGTTAAAATACAACTGCTTTTAGCCAAATTAACCGCCTCCGTAGCCTTGTGGCTTGTCCGCTCGCTTTACATTAAGAGGTCGCGGGTTCGATTCCCGGCGGGGTCCAACTTTGTAGGATTCGGTATGTTTGGTGGTAGGGCATTTTCTGAGCCCTCCTAGCTAGCTACCACCATCTTATCTAAGTCTTGCCACCACTGTAAACAGCATTGATATGTTGCGGCATGAAGATAACATAGCCAGTTCCCCATTGCCTTGGTATGCCCGCTTCCATCTTCGGCATCGTCATCACTTACCATCAGGTGAGATGATGCCAAGGGCTTACCAATTCAGAGTAAAAAAAGTTTATGTGAAAAACTAGATACAATGAATAGATTTGCTTAAAGCAACAAAAATTTATGAAATTCATAATCTCAGATAGGTAAAACGGCATTGAAAACAAGCTTAGCATGCATAAAGGCTGATGCAAAATTTGTAGTACTTTGTGATACAAATTGATATTCGGACGTAAAAAGAATTTATCCACTGAAGATTCTCGTAACGTTTAAAACGAGTGTACTTGTTTTTGTATTGTATTTAAAAATTTCAAAAAAGTTAATCTGAATAGTTATATTACAAAACGAGTGTACTTGTTTTTGTATTGTATTTAGAAATTTCAAAAAAGTTTGTACGTAATGTGCATAGTGATATTACAAAATAAATATTTTTTACAGCTGACGAAGAAGATATACTAAAGAAACGTCTTTACAAAGGATCACAAGCATTGGAAAAAAACAAATTCCACGATGACGATATGTTATCATCATATCTAAAATATGTCAGTAAACATGAACCACTTAAAAAGAGATTTGAGAAAAAAATATCAAAAGACAAGCTACTAAAACAAAATGCTCCTCAATCAAGTAAATACACGAAGAAAATACGTAACAATAAACATAATATCAGTGAAGATCCAGGAAAAAGTGGATTGGTTTTTGAATTTATTGGCAAAGCAAGTTCAATAAGTACCACTAAAAGACCACAAACGAGCTCCAAAAAACCAGCACATTTAGGAAAAATATGGAAAGAAGTATTGGGAAAAAATGAAGCTCGTGGTAAGAAAAACGAAAATAAACACTTTTTAAAAGAAAAAGCCAATCTTGATACTATTACAGAGTTAATAGTAAAACCCAATTTAGAAACTGGAAAGCCCAAATATGATAAATTTTTTGACAATGATATAATACTTTCAAGTTCCGTTACAAAAAAAACAGCTGAAAATATTTTGCGAGAGAAAATAGAAAATTACAATTATGCAAATCAATTGACTAATAGGAATACTAATACGCAGGCTCCGGCAAAAACCACAGACTCATTTTTAGAATTACTACTCAAGCTTGACGAATTAGTTAATAGCGGAGAAAGGGGAGTATTAGACGAAATTCTTAATACAGATGAAAAAATAAAAGATTCTACTTTTCAAAAAATTGAAGCAGAAAATGAGAAGTTCCTTGAAAAGGAAGCGGCGGTGAAAATTGTTCGAAAACCAATCAAAATTCATACTACTACAAAACACCACATGATAACTCATCACCCTGAATCAGACAAAATTTATGAGACAGCTAAACAAACCAAAGGATACGTGAAAGACAAATTGAAAAATACGGTTAAAATTAAAGAATTGAAACCTGACGAAATTTATGAAACAATAACACTCACAAAAAAAAATATTCAAGATAAAAATGAAAAAGCAGTAAAAGCTCAAAGCCACGAACTTGTAGTCAAATATCAAAAAAATAAAGAATCTTCTGTTACAGAAGAAAAACAAAACATAATTGATACAACAAAAGGCCATGACCAACACACTGAAGAAGCACTTAGATCGATTAAAAATAACAATCAAAATAACATTAATCAAGTTTCAAAAGATGAAAAAACTGCATATTATACAAAGAAAAAAATTGCTTATAGACAAGAATCAGATCATAAAAAAACAAAAGCAGTGAAGAATATCAATTACACGAAGAGAGATTTTTATTTACAAACACAAATGAATAACGCAGATGACAACTCAACAGAAATTAATAACAGTTACACTTTGACAAAAATGAACTTAAACGCTAAAATAAAAGCTAAAACATCTCCAGTTACTAAAAAACCTAAAAGTAAATATAAAAATAAAAAGTATTATTTAACTAAAAATATATTAAGAAAGTTAAAAAAAGGTCATTCTACAAAGGAAAAATCTACGAAAGAACAAAAAGAATATACCTTCAGTCAAAAATCCAAAAGATTTAAAGAAACTTCCAAAACTACGTTAAGACGCCCAACAAAAGAAATCACAAAGGATCACGTTAAGTTTTTTAAAGAACATAAAAAAGTTAACACCTCCAAAAATCATTCCATAAAAAGTAAGAAGTCACGAAAACAAACAGAAAATTATAATTATACGAAAAAATCTTTACGCGAGATTCAAAAAGGATTAGACCAAAAACCATCAAAGCCAGTTGTCAAATATTCTACTAAAAAGATTTCTAAACCAGGGACTCCAACTGAAAGAAATTCAGCAGAAGTGTTTGGAAACATACATAAATCGAAAAAGAAGAAACAGTACTTGCAAAAACATCAAGCTCAAAAAACAAATGATCAAATCAAAAAAGACTCACAAGATGATTATGATAGCTCGAGTAGCCATGTGACAAAAACAATAAAAGAAAATGTCGTCGATTCGATTGAAGATGCATTAACCAATTTAAAAAAAGCTGCTACCAGGTACAGACCTCCAGAGAGAATGAACAATGAATTTCTACGCCAAAAAAAAGAGAAAAAGAAAAAAAAGAAGCGAAAGCATTCAAAAAAATATAGGCCAGCTGAGCGAATGGTGGGACATATTCACGTAACTAAAAAAGAACGCAAACAAATTAGACTAAGAAATCAACAGAATTCTGGCGATAGTTATGCCGAGAACAACGACAAAAAGGGCGAAGAGAACGAAAATATTTCGGAAGACAAAGATAATCCTGTGTGGAATCCAACAAATTCTGTGGAAAGAGCTGTGAAACAAAGCAGTGATGATTATTACGTTGTACAGGGAGGCGAAAAAAGTAAAATAATTTTCCAAGAAGATGAAAAGAGGTATGAACTTAAGAAGTATGTGAAAACACCAAAAGTGAGTAACAAAAACTTACCAGGCGATTCATATCATTCAAATGAAAAAGATAACTACTCAATGAGTACTAAAAAAGAAAAACTTGACGATAATTTTAGAGCGCGGAAGAGGTACACAAATAACAAAACAATTTCGAGCAAATGGGAACTACAGCAAAGGTCAAAGGGAAATGTAAATAAAGAAAAAAATGATTCAGGTGAACTGACAGAACTATTAGATAAAGTAATTGATCAGGATTCAGCGGATTCTTCCAAGAAGATAGGAAAAAATTACGAAGATGACGATGGTCCAATAAACGAATATACATTAAAACCTGTACAAGATTTAAACACAGAAAACGTTGTTTATACAACAGAAGGAATATTCGATGAGTTAAAAAAATTAAAAAATCGTCTTTTCCATCAAAATTTTAGAAGAGGTATGAATAGAAAACATAAAATTACTTTAAACGAGCTATTCCTTAAAAAACGTGCCCATATAAAGAAAATTAATGAAGAATCTAGTTACAGTGATGATGAAGAGGACCTAAAGCAGAAATTACAAGATGCACTGCTCCAAGGGCGTGATAACGACCTCTACCGCAAAGCGAGATCACAAAATTCAACAGAAATTAGTAGGAAAATGGAAAGTTTTAATCAGTATGAAAAAATTAATGAGGTATCCGACAGTGTGGACCAGGAGCTTGTGTTAAAATCGAATATTTACAAAGGTTTAGGTTTCAAAGAATTTAATTGATAATTATTATTGTTGTATTTATTTGATTGATTAGTAGCTGGTGTACCCCGGCTTCGCTCAGGGAGTTGATATAAGATCGTGTGGTAGTTGAAATAAAAGGAATAAGCTTAAAATCTAATCTTATCTAATCTAAGAGGTATGTCGTGGGAGCACCTGAAGTCTACAGATGCAAAGGTGTAAAAATAAGTAAAAATTCAAAACAGAAGAATGGAATTGACTTTTTTAGCATGAGAGAGAAGAGAACCGCGTATTAAAAGTCTACGATAGACAATATGGTCAGAAAACAAATGAAACTTTGATAGGAACGTACAGTTTGAGAATGTTCTACATTTGAATCGGGCTTCCTATCACCTCTCGGGCAGATAATAGAAACTATTTACAAAATTTAACAGTTTTTATTTAAATTTCAAAAAATACAAAATAAAGTACCTAACCTAACGGTCCTCATTTTTGGCGCCAAACCCAACCGACGCGACGACGGACTTCAAATCCACACCCGACCGGAAAAAATCTCCTTTGTGATCGGTTTTGTATTTTTATTTGCACGAAACACTCATTATTGTGTGTGTACAAGCAAGTACTTTTGTTGCCTCTGTTCCCTATGGGAATGTACTTGTCGGCTTGTTTGTCTGTTTGGTAGCTCGTGCTTCGTGGAATCCTTTTTATAGATTTTAGGGATCCTTTGGTAATGGTAGGAAACTCACTAAGAACTGTCGTCGTCAAGGGAATATGCGAGGGTTCGGGGGTCGAAACTCGTAGGATAATAGAATGTGGTTATTTTTATAGCTTTTATCTAATAATCATAAAACTTTAGAAACAAAAAGTAACTATGTAATTGCCATACAAAAAACATCAACGAGGACTGCAACACTATTTAATTTTCTTACGTTTTATAATAAAGATACTGAAACCGGAAGCGGTCGCGGCTCAGTGCAGCTTGCATGGTCGCGTCGATCACGCAGGTTAACTGACTACAGACACGGTCACAACCTGGATGGGTTTGATTGTTAGTGACATTTATTTTGACGGTTTCCGTGCTTCGCAAGGCACGTTAAGCCGTTGGTGCCGGCGCTGCTATCACTTGATGGCAGTCGTTAAGCCATGTTGGTAACTACCTGAAACATTGAGAATTTGATACCGTTTTTATGTTTTCGCAGTTACAGTTACAGATTGTGAGGGTATGCACTTTTCACACTAAAAGTCCGAGAATATCAATATCAAAAGTTTCAAATATCAAGGTTGTTTTTATTCGAAAAAAATTAGTTGTAAGTACTATACTCAAAACCTACAAACAAAATCTTAAAGTCTCGTGAAATTCGGTTTTTTTCGGTAAAAAATGCAGTACGGAACCACGCGCGTATTAAACACACCACCGACACGCACACTTTTATGAATGATCGAATAAATGAATGAACATCCGGCTACACGCGTACCTATATGAATGATTGGGATCGCGTGATTGCCCCACAGAGAGTATTTACAAGTTGATAGGCGTGTAATACAAGTATAGGTCGCGGTCTCGTGAGATTTTCCACGAAAAAACCTTAGGAAAAAAACGGCACACCAACGAAGGATTCGAAAGATTTCGCATTCCGATCGTTACTTGATACTTTACGGTTGATATCCTTATTATATGAATATTTTATATGGATACAAGAATGTTCATTCATTGAGATTTATTCTTATCGGGGTCGTTTTGCTATGGGAAAAGTGAAAACTACTTATATAACGTGATGTAACAAAAAAATTTTTTGGACTTTTCATACAAATGCGAGCCAAGTTTGTATGACATTTTTTTTGGGATTTCAACAAAGTTGTTGAGTAAAAGTTGTTCAGTTTGATGAGAAGAATCCCACCTTTAACTATCACCACACCTTTTTGTTTTGTTTGTATAATAGGCGGTCCATCTTACAGAATTATAAAATTAAAAACTCTACCTAAAACTGAAGTAAAATTCGAAAAAATATTTTTAGGCCCCGAAAAATTTTTGCGTTTTAAATTAACAAACAATATTATTGTTTTACTGTTAAAAGAACAACTACTTTTAACAGTAAAACAATAATATTGTTTGTTAATTTAAAACGCAAAAAATTTTCATAAAATATTCATTTAATTATATTATTATTTAGTAAAATGTAGTTTAATTATAACCCCTTAAAAAGTAGTTTATTGATAAGTTTTATAATTTTTCACAAACTCTAATTATTTTCTCAGAGTCTGCTGTATCAGTTGAAGTGCCTCAGCCATACAAAAGACTTCAACGAGCGCTGAATTTTATTTTAGTCTTCGACATTTCTGCAGTAAAATGAATATTAAAACCAGTGTCTAAAGTTAAAGTTTAGATACTCTTTGGTTTAGACTCTAAACCAAAGAGTATGTATTGTAATCATTACGTTCTAAGAATCGGGAGTGTCATATTTTGAAACAGATATTTCTGAATGTACGCGGCAATATAAGTTATCCGTCATGAAAGTTTGTTCACATTCATACATTTCATGAAACGCTTTTCAATTTCTGAATTGCACCAGCCCAATTGAGAATCATAGACATTTTTAGCAAATTCAATTCTGTTTTTCAAAGCAAGGAAAAGAGGAAAAGCCAAAGACGTCTACGGCCATGGAGCCTGGTTCAATGTATAAAATCTTTTTTCATTATGTTGCTGCTGTGAATTCCTGCCAAAATAAAACAGAACCATAGATCAAAACCAGTTAGGATTGTTGTACCAGCCAGCTACAATCTTCATAACCAGATAAACTTTAATTCAGATTCGTCAAGTAGTTTTTATAAAAGATGCGAATATTCCTGCATACTTATTAATGGGTGCTAATTAAACAGGCTTCTATTTAATAGCATTATTCGCCTCTAAAAATCTACATTGTCCTCTAAAGTACTAAGTCAGCCACCAATGGTGGCTCACCATCAATGGGCAACTAAAAATACTATAACAGCCAATATAAATCTTCGATATAAGCTTCTGTTAATATAACTCAGCAACCAAGTTAATATTTGTAACTCATATTCAAGTAGTCAGCTTCTAAAATATTTATATATGACACCAAAAAGTAATGAATTTGACTTCAAATTTTATAACTTACAATTAGTACGATTAAAAATTTAAATTTAGTGGAACTTAAATAAGTACATAACTCGGTCTATATTGATTGATCATCAAAATGCACCTAAAATTAAGTATAACCAAATATATTGATTGATTATTAAAATGTACCTAAAGTTATAACCAAACACCTATATTGATTGATCATCAAATGTACCTAAACTTAGTAAATTATGGCCACTTATAATAGGAACTACTAAAGGGAGACGAAACATACGATTTTATTTAAAAAATTGGTACTTTGTGTAAAAGCATACCATTATACCATATAAAAAAACCTGCAAAATTATAATATTTATATGAAGTTTTCTAGTTGAAGCTTGAACAATATTTTTTGAGGAACACATGTTGAAGATAAAAAAAAAAAAAATTATAAATGTATATCTATCTCTATCTCTCTATCTCTCTAAGATGTATCACGTAAAATGTGACTGAGTTGGAAAATCCGTGGCTGAGTAAGTAAATTAGGTGGTGATGTATGAATCAGGTGGATAAGTAATAATAATTGCTGTTCTTTGTTGGACGCTATCTTTGGAATATTTAGTTGGCGTTGTGAAGAAGACGAATAAGTTATTGGAAGCTTCCTTATTTTCCCGTGGCTTAGGTATGAAATTAGAGGGTGGATTCCGTGGCCAAATAAAATATTTGCGGCTCGATTTATAATTTCCCCTTATTTACTGGCCGACAACAGACACACCATTTTCGATCAACCAAATCTTTTCCAGATGAAATCTTATTTACTTCAAATGTCAAAAACGTCAATTTGTTCAAAAAAAATTTGAAATAGCGAACGTTTATATCATGTTTCGATAGCGAACTATGAAAATTATTAATATTGTTTATTTATTGAACGGATTTGGATGTTTGGTAGGTAGATAGATAAAGCACTCGGCTAACACATAGGATATTTTATATCCCGAAAAACTTAAGGGTTCCCGGAGGAATGCTTAAAAATTCGAAATTTCTCTTTATCACTAGATGGCGTCACCTTAACATTTTCATTCTCTCTGGACCCAATTCTGCTGAATGAAGTCCACTCAGGCAAAGTCGCGGGCGGTAGCTAGTCATTAATAAAAAAATACAAATGTAATTAAATTCCATGCCAATTTTTCTACTGTTTCAATAAAAAAGGTTTTTGTGAAAAATATTTCACTACGTAAGTACCTACCCATTAAACAGTTTTTTGACATTTGATATCGAGGGTTGACGGGCGACTTGTATTAAGCGACATTTTTGGAAACACAGGTAACCTCTACTTTAAAAATTTATTTCTTACAAAATACCTTACAAAAAATAACTTCTGAATAATATTTAAAATATTAAGAATATCGACAATCTATATAATACTAAGAAGTTAAGTTTTAATGATTATTTTTCTAAGAAATATTTTTTTAAATCAGTCTCCTGAACATTTCTAAAAATGTCGCTTAATACAAGTCGCCCGTGAACCCTCGATATTCTGATTAGAAATTATACCTATTAGAATTAGAAATTATTCAAATATACAGTGCTTAATTAAATAAGTTAAGTGAAGGAAGGATCCCTTAATTAGTATGTACACTCGCCTGTATTAATAGGGTCAGCCAAGAAGGCTTATAATCGCTTACACATATTTATTCTTATTTACTCACACATACAAGAATGCTTTTCTGTTTAGGAAAATTCTACCTTCAGTCAATGAGTTTAAACTCAAAGTCGAATATAACACTTACTTAGTGACCTCTATAAAGAGAACTGCTTTGAAGTGAACAAATACTGTCTGGCTGGAGGATAATTAAAAAATTGGCGATACTAAATTCCCTCAGACAACATAAAATATTGACTTGACCACTAGCGCCACTGTCTTCGAAGCAAGGTTCGGAACCGGTTAACAAATACCGGTTAATTTCGTTCGAATTTCGGTTAACGATTCCGTTCAGGTTAAAACCGGTTTCCAGCTTAACCGGTAAATTTGAAAAAAATATCGGTTAATCAGGAAGCGGTTTTCTAACCGAAATAAGAACTAAATTAACCGGTTAAAACCAAACTTAGTCAAGTACAGGCGCGTCGCGCGGGTGCCACTGCCCGAGTCTTCTGCTCACTTTCTCGCACGCTTTCAATTGATTGCACGCTGCAAACATGCCTACAAAGTCGCATATTCTTCAAATTAACCGGTTAATTCCGTTCGAACGAAAAAATATCGGTTTTGGTTAAACCGGTTAAATATACCGGTAACCGAAACCTGAACGAAACCTTAACCGAAATTATTTCGATATAGGGGTCAATGACCGAAACCGGTATTTTCAAAAAACCGGTTTCCGAACCCTGCTTCGAAGCATATAACTAACTTTATGTGGCACTAGCGTAGCCAAACGTAGCGGCATTTCATCCTAAAAGTCAGCTGCGATTGTAGCCTTGTGGTTACCGTTTCTGCGTTCGCGTCAGCGATGCTAGGTTCGGATCTTTCTATGAGTTAAAAAATTTTGTTTTTTTTTGTAAAACATAACAGCTACCAAATATCGTGTATCATTTTAATACTGATATGATAATTTATATTATATATAAATTAAGATATATATAAACGAAATAAAAACAAAACTTTGAATAAATATTAATTTATTATCCTGATTTACATTTTTTTGGGATAACATTAGGTATTTTATAATCATAATCATATAATTACTTACTAATTACTACGATTAATGTCTTAAGGTTAAGCTTAATTATTCGTTTTCGTGATGAAAACATTATTGAAGCTAGACCTTAAGAACACCAAAACTTAATATAAATTTTAAAACCAAAAACTACTATAACATGTATAATAAGCTGAAAAATAATTCTATTGAAAGATGACAGAAAATAGTTTAAAATTAAACAAATATATAGAAAACTAATATTTTGCATAACCACCATTATTTTCTATAATAGATAATAAACGCCGCGGCGTTTATTATAGAACTGACGATACTGGAACAAATATCTTAATTATTCCCACACTTGCTGACAGTGCGATGAATATTCTCTGGAAATGTTAGCCTATTCCGTTTGTGCTCATCGATTAAGCTGGGTTTCTTTGTATTCCTTGCTTATGTAGGGCTCGCCGAACGGTATCCACCGAGGTATCAAATCTTACGGCAAGTTCGTAAGAAACCATTTTCTTCATAAGCTTCAATCATGTCTTTCTCTTGGATGTCATTAATTAGACATTATACGCGAGCGGCCACTTCGCGGTCGAGTTATTAACGTTACCCTCCTGTTTGTAACGTGTTATCCAACGTTTCAGAGTCCTCCACTAAAACAATAAATACCTGATTAAAATTGGTATTGGTATATTTAAAAAATGTTAAACGAGTACACAAAACATATAAAATAAGTAGGTAGCTATACAAAATAGTAATTAAAATACTTACACTCACGCTTAGATTAGTCGCATTCATAATTTGAGATATATTATATCCTATATTGTGCAATGCAACAATACGATGCTTCTCCTCCAAACTTATATTATTACTCATTTTAAAAATAAAACACAGTAATATTAAACCAAAATGTAAAAGACAGGAACAGCTGACTATTAAAAACACACCGGCAGCCAGCACCCTCAATAATAGCGAACTTACAACGACAAATTGCAAAATCATTCCGAAACTAACTTCACTGCAGTCAAGATCACTTTCAAATTGTTGCTGGTATAAAATAAAAATGGATTCTATAAAATGAAAAACTTAAAAAAACTAACTCCTATTTAATACTAAACCTCGAGGATTCGAACCATCGTCGTCGGCTCGCTTATCTCTGCTGTTCTAACCGTGGAAGCTATGAAAAACTCAAAAAAACTAACTCCTATTATTACTAAGCCTCGAGGATTCGAACTACCGTCGACTCGCTTATATCTGCTGTTCTAACCGTTGGAGCTATGAAGCTTACGTCTGATATAGTGAAATTGAAGATATTTCTCGGTGTATATAGCTATCATATCAACAAGCTGCGTCATTTTATGTCAATGTGTGAGTATACATATCTACAGCGGGCGATGCGCAAGCAACTCGTTTTCTTTTAACTGACCCTAGTTTTGCGGTTTACATCTACTCATCAAACTGAACAACCTTTGTTCTAAGACTTTGCTAAAATGGAAAATTTTCCAAAACCTATTTTGCTGCCGCTTTTTCCAATACCTAAATAGCGTTCGGTTACTCGGTCACTGGTCTCCTCTCATACCTGGGAAAGGTTAGGCCATAGTCTACACCAGTGGTTTTCAACCTCAAGGGGTCGCGAGTAAATGAAAAAGTCAGTATTTGTAGGTCCTACACTGCAATGAAAAAATACGATTTCAGTGAGAACGCTGGACCTGTTTATTTTTTAAGAATTTGTCAAAACGTGCCCATACAACCATTTCGGTCGCGGTGTAGACAATGCTACTTGCTTCTATTACGATGCAAGTAGCATTGTCTACACTGTGACCGAAGTGGTTGTATGGGTGATTCTATTTGGGAGACATTAATAACGAAATCATCTTCTAACTGAAGAAAATTATAAACGTAGTCTTTCAAATCACTAATATTTTGTATGTTTATGGCCCTAGCAAGAATTTTTTACCTATAAAGGGGTTGTGTATTAAAAAAGGTTGAAAAACACTGTTCTACACAGAAACACGGTGGCCAAAACGATTGGCGAAAGAAAATCATGATACTGGCTATACTGACGAACCCTGGTATTAGAAGTTTTCAAGCCGACTATAAGATATCTGACACAGTGCAACTACTACCATCGGTGATAAGATAAGCGATAAGTAGCAGCCAACACCGACGGCTTAACGTGCCTTGCGAAGAACGGAAACAGTCGGGATAAATGCCACTAAACCCATACAGGTTATGAATGACCGTGTCTCTAGTCAGTTAACCTGCGTGATCGACGCACCACGCAAGCCGCACTGAGCCACGAGCGCTGCAGTCTATTTACGTTATAAATAATCCAGATTAATATTTTTGGCACCATAGTGATACTTTATTGTCGTGCCACATACAGATAGAAATCTACGTAACTCAAGGAAGTTGTCTATAAATAAATCATCATTATCAAAATGACCGCAGGATTGAAAGAGGCCTGACCTTAACAAAGAACTAAACCTTTTTCGAAATAAAATCTTTTTTGATCTGAGAGAACAACCTTTTTGGGCGAGCCTGAACAGGCCAGTCACAATCTAACAATTGATTTTTCACTATAATGTTTTTCTGGCTCGAATACAGGTAGGTATGGTTTCTCGCCAGGGTTTTATTGAAAGACTCCCTACGGAGAATCAAAAGGTTCAGTTTAAACAATTATCATTATATCACTGGTGTGTTCCCACACTTAGGAACAAAATGGACATTCTGATTCTGAGACTATCGTAACAATTAAGAAAATAATGAAGGAACAACTTTCCCAAAGGTACATTAATTTCTATTTAATTCAAAATTGGTTGACAATACGAGCAATATATAAATTAAACTACTTTGGAGTTCTCAAACAAGTCGAGCAGCTTATTCGTGAACTAGATAAGTATGGAAAAGGCGAGAATGAGATGATGTGATGATCAGGTGAGATGATACCAAGGGTTTATCAATTGAGGGTAAAAAAAAGGCGAACATTTTTTTGCAGACTGATTATGTAGGTTCTTTGAAAAAGTTATTCAGTTTTATAAGTAGAAACCAGTTGTTCTTTTTAAGGTATATCATAAGGCCCTATATTTTGTCTAGTAGGTTTTAACCCCATGATTTTTATACAGTCTGCATCGATCAGCCGAGCGGCCAAATTAGTATGAAGACTCCAATTTTTTTTGCGATTAGACTTTTTTTAATGGCAGAGGTGGCAAGCGAGCAGACGGATCACCTGATGGTAAGCGATTACCGCCGCCCATAGACACCCGCAACACCAGAGGAGTCACACGTGCGTTGCCGGCCTTTGATATGGGAGTACGCTCTTTACTATGGGTTCCTTGGGGAAACTTGATCAGAATCAGGAGTAGAAGCACTACACATTAAACTCACGACTAGATTTACATTCTGTATAATACAGTAAATATACCATGGATGGCCGCGAACTTGAATGCACGGGCAAGGAAAAGGGTCCCATTATCACATCGCTCGATACTTGACGGTTCTTTATCCATTTATCAGTCACCAAAATAAAGTTACCTATTGATAAAATTTTACTACTTACTGATAGAAACGTTAAAAAGAAACTAAAGTGTATTATTTCACTTAAATACAAATGCAAATAATCTTTATTTGCCATTGAAAAAGAAGGTTTTAAGATAAAATGGAATCTTCTTCTTCTTCTCTTCTTCAGTTTCAATCATTATAAAATAAAATAAAGTTTTGAAATGTAATAAAACTAAAAAGGTTTAATTTAATGGATGCTTTACTCATCATTTTACTAAACTTACCTAATTTAAGCGTCTTGTCCCTGTCTTTTCGATATAGAAATAAAAAGACAGAACACTTCAGGGTTTAGTATGGGTTCCTTTGAAATGATTGTTCAGTTTCATAAGGGGAACCATCGTTTAAGTTTCCGGGAGTGAGGAAAATCTCTATTTTAATAATTTAACAGACATCTATATTTTATTTATAGGTATATACTGAATAGACTTAACTTGTTTATTGTTTGTTTGTGATTATTTTTTGACTGTGCTTGTTTTATTTATTCGTTTCTCTTTTTACTTGATGTAATATGTTGTGTGTTGTTTGTATGGTTCATTCCAATCAAAAAAAAGCAAAAGGTAAACAAACATAGTATGCAGATGACATTGACATGTGTCAGTTCCATAGTAAGTTTGTTTACGTTTTGCTTTTTTTTTGATTGGAATGAAGTATAAAATAAATGTTTCTCTATCTATCTTCTATTATATATTTTGTGCAAAAGTATATCACTAAACAGATGATGATAGTAAAGTTACCTGGGGACTGGCGTGACGGTCATTCGGACGTGACGACAACCGTTAGGTCATAGCTAAGTATTTCGAAAGTTATATAGATATTTGTTTATTTAAATTTCGAACAACAATAAAAGTCCGTTAGTTTAGGCGCCATCTTTTTTATAAACGTTTGACCGAAGTACAACCCGACTAGCTATGCGCATTGCGCATGATTTGATATTTTAAAATGGATGTCTTTACTTACACAGAGTGTAACAAAAAGGTCTAGCAATACTTGCAAGCGGACTTATGCTCATGAAACTGATCAACTTTGGTTCTACAAAGTTGGTGAGTAGGTATTTATAAGTATAAATTATAAAAGTATAGGAATTCTATATTTCTTCAGCGAACTGACCATAGGTAAGTGCCTGATCAACCGTACGAGAAGTCGAGAGGGTTGTTCAGTTTCGCTATTAGAAACTAACAAATAAAAAAAAACACTAACAACAATCAAGTTTGAGACAACAATCTAAAGATTGTATGTATTTCTTGTAGATTCGTGGATAAATAAAAATAAAGCATGTTTTGAATAAGTATTCCCTTTTTAAAGACAACTAGGTACTGATGGAAAGCTCCCTTGGGTCAGGCACGTCAATTATCCACCTAAGTACAAATACATTTACAAACATTTTAGATGAATAAAGTATAAACCTTTCTTAGAAAAGTTCTAAACGTGGTTGAATATCTTTCAAATTGTCACGCATTTGCAGTTTTATTACAAAAGCAGTCTTGCTACTAACTACTACTAAAATATGTACCTACTTCCTACCGTTGATACTTTGCTTAAGTAAGGCTTAATTTCGTGAAATAAAACTGAACAACTCCAGACCGTGTGTTATGTTTGGTTCTAAGTAAAAGTTGTTCAGTTTTATAGGTGGGTAAAGTTATGAAAAAACTGAACACCTTAAACTCATTCTTACGTAACGAGCGACATCGATATTAAAATCGGCTCACCAGTAACGTAACCAAATAAAAATTTTAAACGCATAGCAACGCAACTTGTTTACTAAACGGGTTTAAAACAATTCAATATGGCGGCGGGATTGCGCGCCAAAATCAGCTGTTTCACACGCCACATAACCAAAAAAGTCCTTCAAATTTCATAACAAAACGTCTCAAAACCATTGTCACTGCTCCTAAAACACGATATTTGACAAGATATTTTGGACAATGACAATTATCTAGAAGTATTTATTGTGTTATTGACTTATTGTGGAGAGAAATGAAAGGGCGACGCCCGGTTTTGGCGCGAATCAGCTGAGCGCCATAACACGTCAGACGGGGTCTTTTATTATGTAACTGTTTGGAATGCAAACTGTCGCTTTGGTGTCGCTTTTATGGTTACGTGGAAATCTATGGATTCATAGTTCCTTGGTCATTGACTTGTAAATATGATCCTTATTGGTCATTTACAATGCTTAGGTACTAAGCTAAGTTCATAGGACTTGGGTGCTATTTTCCACCTCATTGAACAGTACAGAGAAACTATAATTCCTCAAAATACACACGTAAGCCTTTTCCTCAGAAACAATAAGTACCTGCACATACTTTCTACTCTGTTAAATTAAAGTTATGTAATTGCATTTCAGTAAAACTGTATGTTCACCTACCTCCATTCCCACAGGTTTCATGGTACAGGGGCGCCTCCGCGGTGGGTGCCTCAGAAATGGCGGAATCAGCTGAGTGACCGGTGTTTTTTTCTTGCCAGCCTCTTTTTTGCCCAGCCAGCCAGCATCATTATTTTGAAACAGGTCTTCTTTGTCGACGCCGCATACCTCACTTTTGGCATGTTTCGGTCGCTTTTCTGGGAACGGTCCTGGAATTATACGTATAATATTTTTTTCTGTAAGGCGACTAAGGGCGTGCAGGTAGGCCTAAGGGCTGGGGGCCCAATATTTCCGGGGTGCACATGTATGTGTCAATTGGGTGATCAATAAATCGGAGCCGATACACTTGTTAGGCAACCGATCGCAGATAGATTATACGAATTTCGTTACGGTCGGTGGGTGCACTACATATCTCAGAAAACTGAACGATCATTGACGACTGAGTGAATTCTAAATAATGCACAGCACTTACGAGGCTAGCCATTAAATTGTAAAATATCGTAAGAGCCATGATAGTGTTAGGTAGTACTTACCTATAACTACCTAATTTTTAGTTCTAAGTCGTTACACATAAAAGTAGTTCTAGCAAATGAAAAACCTTAAGCCTGAGTGAAGTCTATACCTAGAGTCATTCGGGGTAACTCAGCGCAGTGGGCAAGTGAGCGCCACAGATTTATAAACTAAATTTAGTTTATATATATTTAGTATAGATATATATTTAGTTTATATATCGGTTGTGAGCGCAGTGCGAGTATCTCCTGAAGGAGAGCCAGGGGAGCGGTTGTTTGTTTGGGCGGGAGAGCAATGCTAGACTGCCCAACTAGTAGCGACCTGTCACAGTAGCGTGCGATTGACGAATATATATTTTTTCATATAAATCTGTATTTGGTATTTCAATCCGTAGATTTTTGTCTAATGGAAAACAGTAAGGCATCAACGTTATTGAATTTACAACGGTAAGTTGTTTTTCTTTGAACAAGTACATATTTAAGCTTCATTTATCAATAAAGTTTGAAGTTATATTTGCTTTCAATTTATTTTATGAGCATCCATTCGCAATATGGAGTTCTGGGGCAAGTGTGTGCGGGTAAGTGTGCGCATGCTTACACTTACCCCTTCGGCGTTAATTTCATTTGTACGTTGTTGTACGGGATGTAGGGTTTACTAACACTATTTTATAATATTTGTCAGTATCTCATCGCCATGTCGCGAAATTATATGAGAAAAAGATCTAAACTTGCACCGGTCATCATCAGGTTGATATCTAAATATTAATAATTTCAAGAAAAAAAAAATTAAGTAGCCTTAAGTACAATAAATGACTTGTTTTTTGAATACTGTGGTTTTTTTTTGCATAAATACAAACAATGCCTTACTTACCTCATATGCGTATACTTACCCCGTACCGTTGCACACAAGTGAACGCATTTCGATTTTATGTAATAAAATGCTTATAGAAATAAAATACTAAGATTTTTATTCTTATTTTTATTTCAATATAGAGGCTAATGTATGGTTTATCTCAAGAGTATTTTTTGATATATCTAAGTCTTATATTTAATGCGTGGTGAGCCATTATTTACCAAAGTGCGCACACTTGACCAGAATGACTCTAATGACTAGAATGACACATATAAAAGTTTATCAACTGGTGTGGGAAATATTTTCTGTAACAGAGATAGACTACGTATAGTATAACCAATTTAATTCAAGCTTAAAAAACTGCATAAAAAACAAACAAATACTCTACGTGATTGAAGAAGAGAATCGTGCTAAAAATCATAGGAAACAGAAGAAGAAATATGATGGGACACCTGATAAGACACGACAGCTTCCTAAAAGCCATAATAGAAGGAAAGATAGACGGAAGAAGAGGAAGACCACGACGAAATGATAAGGAACAGATAAAAGAGAAGGTCGATGTCGTGTCGTATTAGGAGGTCAAGACGCTGGTTGAGGACAAGAAAAGTTTGAGATTGCTCCACCGACAAGAGCTTTGCTCTTAAATATAAGAATAAGAAGATGTGAAGGATACAAATCAACTACAAAACACTAAACAAAATTATCTAACAAATCAAGAAGGAAAAATCATGGAGATTATTTTTAAAATTATTGAGTGGTGAGTGAGTATACGTATGGTTCATTCCAATCAAAAAAAAGCAAAACGTAAACAAACTTACTATGGAACTGACACATGTAAATGTCATCTGCATACTTCGTTTGTTTACCTTTTGCTTTTTTTTGATTGGAATGAAGTATAACTTCAGTTGATTAATATTATCAATCATTATTTTGTATGCGTGTTCGTCATGTTACCGTAAGAAAATATGTTTAACTAAAGTCATACCAATAGGTAATGGAAATAGTTGTTCAGTTTCATGAGTAATAACTGATTAATTGATTATGGTTAACTAATTGATTATGTTCCCATACAACAGTAAGAAAGTATCATAAAAATAATACAAATAGGTAATGGAAATAGTTCTGCCGTGCTTCCGATAAGAGCAGTAAGTATATTAAAGCAGTAACTTCATCCATTTTGTCATTTAATTATTCAAGAACTAGGAATAAATAAGACAGACAAATGGCCATAGTTGTGCCATAATGATCCAACTGATTAAAAAAAATTAAGAGATAATTTACTTTATGCCACTGACATAAAATAAATTATTCTTCGCTTACTTTAAGTCAGTTGGATTGTTATGGCATAACTACGGCCAAATGATAACGCAGTATAAAAATAATTAATTTGAGCTATACATTTCAAAAATCGTAATTAAAATAATCTAAGTCAACAATTCGGAAAATGTAAAAATGTGACGAAATCTCGAAAGTGCGTTTCACAGATTTACTGCTCTTATCGTAAGCACTGCAGAGTTGTTCAGTTTCACAAGCTACTTACTAATCGGTTAATCAAATACCTAACACCCGCAATTTTGTGTTAACTCGTTGGAAAATGTCCTTTCAAATTAATTTTATAGACTTATTGAGAAGCGTGGTACAGAATAAGTTCCTCAATCAAATAAACGTCGATAATGGTGTCGATTCGGTGTTTACGATTAAACTTATTTGACGGGACTAAACTAAATTTAAGCATCCTGTCCTTGACTTTTCGATATACCTAGAAAGAAAAAGACAGAACCCTTAAATTAAGTTTAATCCTGTCAAATAAGGTTAATCGTGAAAACCGAATCGACACCATTGTATACTAACTAAGATATTATTAAACTTAAAGCTCAGTTATTTCTCTTTCTGTAAATATAAAGTTTTTTTTTACTTCTCACATCAACAAATATAATAAGAAAATATTTTTACAGAGTGCAACAAAAAGATGTTGCAAATGGGCAGCCTCTTAGTTGTTTAGTTTGACGAGTAGAGCTCTGTTCTACCCGTCAAACTGAACAACTTTCGTTCTACGGACAAATGAAATTGCATTTGAACTATTTATACAATACCTATGTACAACTACTACAAATCGATCAGCTGATCGGCTTCTTATAGAAAGTCCAAAAACTTTCGTAAGTTTCCGAAACAAGTTTTGAGAGAAAATAAGTTGTTCAATTTAATTGAGTAATAAAGTCCTACCTTTGTACTCCCTGTATCTAAATGTAAAATATTAAACTCTAGAATATTTTATAATATGTAATATTATTTATTATTATTAAAAATTTGAGTGCGTTTGACTACATCTCACCTGAAGGAAAGTGACGATGTAAGGATGGTACACGCAAACTCAAATAATGCCTATTCACTCTCGCTTTGAAGACCCCCAAATTATAGGAATCTGGAAACACGGACGAAGGTAAGGAGTTCCACTCCTTCGCAGTTCGCATAATAAAAGAGGAAGCATGTCGCTTCGTGCGAATAGGTGGAATGTCAACTACAAAGGGAATATTAATTGGATTAATATTAATATGTATTGAGGAAACCTGCACATCTGATTTCTAGATGTGTATGATGGTCGCGTTGCACACGTCCGTAGGTGTAAATCTAAATGCCCTACACGTGACCGCGGGCGATGCTAAGTGCAACACTAGGCAACCGCCGTCTATACCTTGTGGATAGAACGGTTAAATGTGCCACACGAAAAGAAGAAGAAGAAGAATATGTATTGAGTATTAATTGGAACTATTTATCCTCATATAATGGACGTCTTTTGGCTAATGATGATGATGACCTTCATAATATAGAGTCTAAAATTAATTTCCTGAGCTCATTCTAGGCCACTGGACAGTAGGCACTTTAAAGTGTAACTTTTGAATTTGAGCTCTGTTCCATACAAATTAGTAATGCGTTTAGGTTGTTTTTCTTACTGGTAGAGTTCATACGTTCACACGGTACATTTACTATCTAGGTATTACTATTACCTATCTATGGAGTTTTTTTTATATTTTAAAATCGATAAAATACAATTTTAAGCATTTTATTAAAAACATAATAAACATATTTTTACTATTTCACTTACAACAGAATACTTTACAGAGATAGGTAGGCACCTAGAGCATGCTAGCTGTACCGCGTAACCGTTACTGTGCAAAGATAGGTATTTTTTCTTTCTTTTTTAGCTAAGTATTATATTAGGTAAGTACAAACAAAATGACCTTAGTTTGGCGCGCTTTTAAAAAAAAATGTTTCACCCGAATCCCGAATACCTACCTATATTATGTTTGTCTGTGAACTTGAAGAAATTTTACATCATCATCAGACAAAAGACGTCCACTGCTGGACAAAGGCCTCCATAATTTTAATAAAAAAAAGGAAAAAGTAAAGAAAGTCTTACAAGTATGTTACAAGTACTAATCAAACCACTTGCCTTGTTACCGGCCGAAACATAAACACCGGATGTTGATTGTTGTTTTCTTTCATTTCACTTGACATTGACACGATAATTTTAAGCATACCATATGAATCTTTAAAAAACTACTAAATTAAATTGTTTGCTCCTGTTCCGTACAAAGTACGTCATTTCCATTCCATTGAATGAAAAAATGGTAATGATTTTAACCGACTTCCAGAAATGAGGAGGTTCTCAATTTGACTGTAGGTAGATATGCGATATCGTTACCGACTAAAACTATTTTAATGTAATGACTAATGATTCATTTTTTAGTCGATAGATAACGACATTCAGGCGGTCCCATGTAAACTGTAATAAAATCAATATTAAAAAAATACAGTTTAAAATAACAATATGTAAAAAACAAATGTGTGAGCATTTTCTTTATTTACCAAGTAACACTTGAAAATCATTCAAGGTTCTATATGCCCTCTAACCTAAGAAACTTTTAGGACCAAAATATCTACGTAAAAATAATACATGCTACCCATAGCGGCCCCACTGTTGGAGCACGGGTCTTGCGATAGATCAGGAAGGTTAGGCCATACTGCACACCCCCGGGTCCGGATTAAGTCCGGATTGGTTCTGGTTCTGGGGCTAATGGCAAACCCTAGTGTCAAACTTTGAAGTAGCCTTTTAGGCCTCTAACATGACTTATGTTCCTATATTGAACTGGTAAGAACATTCTAATTGCCTGCATCCTGTGTGTATCCTAGTACTTGCACATTTATTTGGAACTGTCTTGTTGACTGTTGACACAAAAGCTCTTTGCTGCAACGGATGTGCTATTTGTACTACAAATAGATTTGTTTGTTTGGTGCGCGGTCGGGAAACAATGTGCGTAAGTAAACTATTACTTGACTGTAGGTATGTATTTACTATGTACAACAATATATTTTTACCCAACTATTCCAGTTATAGGTATCGATTTCGGGTGTACGTATGTCTGTTTTATTAATATAGTCTGTAAGCAAAATGCCTTGATGGATTTTAGAGAACAAGATGTCCTAAGATTCGTTTTAATAATATATTATAGATCATCTATAATATATAAATTAAATAGTCGGGTTTATAATTTACATCTGAAGTTCTTAGCGTAGTCATTTCTTTACAGGTCATAGAAAAATATAGTAGGTACCAAATATATTAGATTTTCAAAATTCTTAATATTCTTATTAGTCATTACTTACACAGGAAAATTATCTTTAAAAAAGCTTTTGATAAGTTTGCTAACGAACGTTACGACGTTCCATAATTGCTCCTTATTCTAATTGTTATTACTTACACAAATTCCTCACCAAAATTAAGCCCTTTTTAAAATTGACATTATAGTTAATTGACACGACAGTAATCAAAATCACAATCTAAATTCCTGTTCAGGTGCCGAGAAACCTTTCCTCTTATACAATGTAAGTATTTAAAGAACCATTTACATAGTACATATCATAATTAATCGAAAATTGTCAACTTGATTCCGATTTACATCCATAAACATAATAATAAAATTTTGGCTTGTAATCTGTGGTCAAGTCTCGGCGGGAGTCTGGAGTGAGTACATTCCAGATTTGAAAGTTAACGCCTCCACAACGGTATTGTAACCGACGACTGGCGGATTCGCGCGCTTTTTGCTCCCACCCAAGATAATTTTACCACTGGCAGGAAATTTCAAACGCACTATCACTATGACAAGAAGGTTCTATTTTGGTCTCGCTGTTCGTTGGTAAATTTTGAATATTGCAAGGAGACTTTATGTTTTGAGTAGCCACTTGTTCTGGAGATAAGGTTTTTTTATCAGAAAGGCAGGCGGGCGGGCCCACTTGTGATCTCTCTGATAAATAGTCGCACATTAGCCTTTTTGGGAGGTTTCATATTTGCAAACTAAGTCTTCAAACTACTTAAATGGTTTGCAATTGACTATTAACGTTTGGAATTTTAAAAAAGAAACATGCTTGAATATGATTCCTTTAAATAAATAAATAAAAAAATCCTGTAGTATGGTATGGTATAGTTATCTTCATTCGAGGTACCCAACTTAAATTAACATAGGTATACACTTTAGGTTATATATTTAGTAGGTAAGATATTATAATAATACAATAAATCGAAAAGACACTATCATAATACGATAGTGAACATTTTCTAAAGGAATGAACGAAATAAATGATTTAGGCATTTTTACATATTATTATTCATTTCATTCATTCATTCAATAAACATTCGGATTTCTATTGTCTAAAGAAAAAGAGAAATTTTTAATTGAGAATTTTTTTAATGTGTTTTATTACACTGAAATAGCTATTTTGAGTTTTTAATTGCAAATGGATTTTTTAAAAGTGGAATATAGAATATACTAATAATAAATTCAGCTATAACATCTACAACTAGGTACAATCCATTGTATTATTTTATTATTATGTAGGTATGAGTTTCTAAAACGCGCAGTCACGTTTTCGTTCAGGAAGTGAGCACTTTATTACGACCAGTAAAAGGACAAAGATCCTTGTATATCCTCGTTCCATTGGCTTTTACCTTAAATCTATTCTGTTTCACAAAACCACCGGTAAACGGTAGGCGGTAGGTGAGCCTTTGTGAAGATGTTTTCAATCTGCTTCTTGAAAGTAACGTAATAATATTGGTCAAATTCTTTTATGTATATGCCGGTCACAATGCAAAATAATAATGTGAAAACGAGATAAAGTTAGTACCTGGTAAATATTAGTTCTTCTAGTTCTCCGCCTTTCCAAACTCCAGATTTGGCTGGTTACGCTATGTAGTTGTAATCCCGTCAGCATTGGGAATACTTTAATCTAAACAATTACTCTGGCTCATATTATCATATAAGATATTGATGGAATATTAGCTTTAAACTTGGAGTCTGTTCTGGATTAAGGAAGATACAATCTGCGGCTTTTAAATCAATGAGATAAATAGATGATTCTGTTTTGTTAAGTTAAACATTTATATCTCATCTCATCTCACTAATATTGTGCTAATTGTGCTAATATTATAAATACGAAAGTATGGATGTTTGTTTGTTTGTTTAATTGCTTGTGAGTTTATTTGTTTGTTTGTTCCGCTTTCACACCGAAACTACTGAACGGATTTGGATAAAATTTGGTAGGTAGATAGGTAAAGCACTCGGCTAACACAAAGGATACTTTAAATTCCGAAAAACTTAAGGGTTCCCGAAGGAATGCTCAAAAACTCAAAATTCCCACTTCGTCACTAGATGGCGCCACCTTAACATTTTCTTTTTGGATCCAATTCTAAAGTCCAAGCAGACGAAGTCGCGGGCGGAAGCTAGTCATAAATAAATAAAAGGCTCCCTTATAGACTTTCACAAATCACTGTCTTGGCACTTTTGAGGTACAATTTTCTAAGTAAATAGGTACAAGCCTCAAATAACGCCATGAATGAATAGAAAGTTTAATACCTATCAAACGTTTAAATCACCGATAAGGACATAGTCCATATGATCGGATAGCTATCTACTATCATATTACAAGCGACCGTTACGTTATCGCTTACGTCATGCAGCGTCGAGGCGCCGGCGCACAGATAACCTCAAGTCCCACGGATCATCAACGGAAGTACGAGTTTGCACGTCTAGGATTACGTGGATTCCCTTACCATAATTATGTCTTAAGGTTATGGCAAACAAAGCTTGATTGTTAACAGTTCGCTTTTGATGGTTAAAAACCAAAAGCATCACTGTCGCACAAAATGGCTGTCAGACAACAGACACGACGACAATCTCCAAAATGATCAAATCAAGGCTTTTTAGGTCTGAGCAGTAATGTCTTAAATCTTTCACGTGAGTTCGTATTTAAATCTCGAACTCAGATTTTTTTTTTCAAATTTTATCTATGTAGATGGTTTACATTCAAAAGATTTTTTTAAAAACGAATTAATAACTTATTAGAATGTATGTCATCAGTACAGAAAGCAAATATTCAAACTGATGCATTTTCAATTTATACATCAATGATTTCTACATCAATAATAATTTCTTACGTTAAAGGTACCTACATACAGGTACCTACAAAACTATTGCTAGCCAGGAAATAGATAGGTAAGTCAGATAAGTAATAATGCTAATTATTATTGATTATTTATTTTAGGCAAAGTCTAATAATGAATGACTAATAATGAATGTAACAGATTCATTTCATTTATACTAGGGCTAGCCCCTCAAGTTTTACACATAATACAAAGTGTAGCTGAAACAGTTTTAGGAGAAAATTATAGAAAATTTAAAATTTGTATATTGGTTGCGTTTTTTTAGAACTACTTAGTCAGAGATAATTATTGTTTGCAGGAAATAAGAACGCAAATCGACACAATGGTGCTTGCAAACGTTTGAAAGATACCTTTATTCTACACGGGACAGATTCCAACTGGAATGTGGTGTTTTAAATCCTACGAAACACTTAAATTTCGTTACTTCAGTTATCTATATTTTTTAGATAATAATAAACCAGGTGTCACTATTTGACTGACTTAGCTAGATTCCGATTCTCACACACACAAAACAGAAAGTCAGTCAGTCACAAGAAGATTAGATATTGCTTTCAAAAACACAATGAGAACGACAGTACCTATATTATTTATGGTATATGACAATACCTTTAAAAGATCCCATCGCTATGACATCTAATAAGTACCGTAAGCTAAGAAACACAGAATTGACAGATACCATAGTGATAATATGAAAAATAACACGAACAAGACGAGAACTCGAGAAATAGTCACTAAAAGACGGTTAAAGGACAGTTAGATCAATCGAAACCTGAATGAATAATAAATATGCCTATACATTATAAATGTAAAAAATGTATTAGATATGTTCATAATTTATTAAATGACATATCTTTAGGCATTTTATTTCTTGCATGATGTATGTATATTGGCCATTTCTTGTGAAGTACCTGATAAACTGCCTATACGTTTACACAGCTATTTTAGGAACTTATTTTAATTTAAAAGCTAGCTTCTACAGATCTACACGTGTATTCATGTCAATGACACTCGAAACTTTAAAATAATGAAAAATATGCCTATATGACTTTAGAAAACAATTAAATCTTATTTATAGCTCATAAATACACAGTTGGTAATACCGCGATTTGGTTAGAAAGATAAAAATTTTACATTTGGATCGAAAAATATCATATTAGAAATTAAATATATAATGTTTTTATATCGTCTAAATAAAAATAATAATCGAAAAAACTTGACAAATGAGATTTTTATAAAAACAGTATTATTTAGTGATTGAGTATTTTTTCATTTTTTTCTGGAATAAATTATTACTATTGAGTCATAGTAAATTACAATATTTATTTTACCTACTTAGCCTCATAGCTAAATGGAACTTATGTTACAAACTGTATAGGAACAAACTTATACCTATAAATATTATCGAAATTAGTATAATAAAACTTAAAGAACATTAAAAAACATTAGAATGCGAAAATAAATACCGCAATATTATGAATGAATGAGTAATTAATGAACGAGTTGCTGTGACGTGACGTAACACTCGTGTCATATTTAAACCTCATTCAATGCACTTGGCTAGAATAACATTGACTGTATCAACACAGAAAGTCTTATCGGACAATTTGGAGCTTTCGAAGCAAATATTTGCCAAAAACCACTAACGACAATGGTTATACTGAGCAGTTGAGAACGTTACTGTCGGCGTCCTTAAAGCATTCCTTTAACACAACCATATGATTTGACGGGCATTCTCAGGAACCGCACGGCAAACTGCTGTGTACAATCGTGAAACGAATAAATATACTATATGAAACCTTACAGCGATCACGTTTAGGAATTCAGTCATTCAACACGTCTTATATCTTATTTGCGATCATATGGTATAGACGTAGGCTTTCAATGCTTCCATTCAATGAATTATATGCTTTAAAATAGAAGATCTAAAGTTCATTTCAGAAACTTCCCAAAAGAACCACCATGTGATTTCTGAATTCATCGATGTTGTATGTGTGTGTAAAATACCGGATCGTTTAGAACTGGTCAAAGCAATTTTAAGCTTAATGTTCCTGTCTTTAAAATATGTTTTTGTTTGTTTTGTGTTACGGTAATGTGAGTTAAAACAGGATTCGCTTCCCATATGATTTTTGTGTGGCATGGCATTCCTTGTAGTATTTAGGTCGATTTTGTATTTTATGTCTTTTCTAACAGGGTATATTTTATCACAGATGACAGTTGAATCTAGTTAGGCTGAGTCAGATGGGACGAGTTGGCCTTTCTTAGGCCGGTAACCTTATTTTATTTATTAACTAAAATTCCGGTTCGCGATGGAAATATCAAATAACATTACATAGTTAATTTCCTCAAATATAATTTGGTTTACGACGAGATGAACCCTTTATTTATTTTTCCTGTATTTTTAACATTAGTGGAAGTATTTAAGAAAAAACTGTCAGCATATGTAGCCGGGTAAGGTATATTTTACCCACGTTTTTGACAATCTTGTACTTTTAGTACTATAAAATAAAATAAAGTTAAGTTTAAAGCTATAAAACATACAATGTTTAAAATAAGTGATGCAACGAATACGAATATTCGTATTCGCCGAGTAATAATCCTTTACCGAATATTCGTATTCGGCGAAGACTAATCACGTACCTAAATAAATAAAAAAAATATGCATTTCACTTTAAGCATGCCAAGAAGTATTGTACAATAATTGAAGAGGCGAAAATGGAAGAGCCAGTTTCGATATTTTCCGGTCAATTGATTAAGTTTTATGTACTTACTTTTTCTGATATAATGCAAGTAAAGCATTGTTAACCAATAATCACTTTTTTTGGAGGAAATTCGTATATTAAAAACAAAAATAAATGTTTTGCCTAAAGCTTCCAAAATTATCGAGGTCTGCTGATCCACTGGCCTTCTGGCTAGACGATATACAGGGTGTAACAGAAAGGTGTGACAATACTTCAAGGTTGGCTTTTACCCATCAAACTGAACAACTTTTGTTCTACAACTTTGTTCAAATCGCAAATTTTTTTTGGATTTTTCATACAAATCAATCAGCTGGCGAACCAAGTTTGTATGAAAAGTCCAAAAAATTTTTTGCGATTTCAACAAAGTTGAAGAACAAAAGTTGTTCAGTTTGATGGTTAAAAGCCAACCTTGAAGTATTGTCACACATTTCTGTTACACCCTGTATATGTACATTTCCCAAGGCTGAAAAAACTCGCCCAAAAATAGATATTCTTCATTAAAACCGTGTATAGTCGCCTCGGAAAGGCTTATTTCAACGGCTGGGAATATTCAGATTGAAAAATGAAATCGCCTGTCACTAGCGAATCTCTTTGTTTTATTTGTGAATTTTTATTACTAGAACAATAAAATAAATAAATAAATGCTTTTTATTAATATGCTAAGTTATTCGTATTCGCCGAATAGTAGGTTTGATATTCGTATTCGTATTCGTAAAAGTACCTATTCGTTGTATCACTATTTAAAATCTAATCTATTATGCCAAATAAAGTGCAAAATAAATGATTGATTACGTAAATTAGCAACGTAAGTACCTAATTAATATCTAAAGACAGCGCGCGTAGTGATTTCAAATATTTTTTTAAATTATTTCTACCATGTTTTTGAATATATCATTTTGGGAAAAAAATACAGTAGGTACCTGTAATACGTAAGTATCGCCCGAATTAGCAATGTAATAAACAATATAAAGTACAAAAAAAAGATAAATAGGTATCTGTAGTTCTTTACAAAACACAGTCTTTAAAGATTTTTTTCAATTTTATTACTTTCTTCTAAAATAGTAGAAAAATTTAAACGTTACCACATTGAACTACAGGGGTGGCAAACTGGGTGGCAAAGAGCGGGAGACTCCTAGGGCTAGGGGGAGTGAGTGAGCAAGCGCATTCGTTCGAACAAAATTCGAAATTCAAAATCAGTCGCTGACGAACCGCGGAACAGAGCGAATCGCGGTGCGTTCGCGCTCGATAATAACACAAATCAGCTGAGAGAGAATAAAAAGACTGAAACACTAAAATGAACTTGTGAATTATTATTGTGTGTGATTGAACTTTATTGTGATATATCAAAATGTGGGGGGAAAGCAGTAAGAACTGCGAATACAACTGCCAGTGCTCAGGGTGAGTCGAGTTTTTATTTTAGGGAGTGTCTCACTTAAGACTTTTGTTTTGAATTTGGACTCCGGGTCTGAGAGAATTTGGTTTTTGTTTTTTTTACTGGATCCTTAATTCAAAGACTAAACTTTTATGTCTTTTTAACGGTTATACCTACATAGAGTTCATAATTTGAATAATTTATTTCTTATACTAGAAGTCTAAAAAAAGAAACGTTATGTGCTTAAATCTAGACATAAAAAACTATAAATAGGTATACGCTCTAATATTTTTTTTACTAATCACAGGCAGGGAACTACGTATAAATGTAAATCTATACTAAAGCTCAGGCACACTATTTTATTTTATTAAACACCAAATTTTTTTTCAATATTATATTTATTATTTCCTACTCTAATGTTGTGGTGGCAAGTAGTAGCTATTTCCGGATGATATACCTACTTATAGGTACAAATACTTTAAAATTCGAATTTTGAATTATAATAGGTAAGTTTAAAGTTTAAATAATTCAAAATTGGAACTTTGCCCCTTCTTCCATCTCTTTTGTATAAAGTATGTACCTAAATATTTTATCATTACATAAATAAACAAAACCTACGCAATTTTTGAATGGAAATGAATGTGATAAAGCCATTGCAATGTAGAGCGCATGTTATTTTATTTTATCGCTTAATGGGCAATTAAAATTAATTACCTATTTAGCCGTTTGCCTCAACGAAAATAGGCCAAAGAGATTGGTAGTTTGTGATGAATGAACCTATGGTCTTTGTATATAAGCTGGTTTATGATCTACTAGTCTACTTAGTACTAGAGACAAATAAAATACATACCTCTATAATAGCTTATTCAAAGAGTAAAGTAAAAAGCTTTACAGTCTTTTTTTAACTTCTACCTGTTCCTCAAACTAAAAAAGTTTTTATTTCATGAAGACGTGTAGGTACCGAAAAGCTTGGTACTTAATGTTACGGTAATGCTGCGACTTTTCCATACACATTGCGTAATTTAAAATTGCACACGTAATGAAAATCCTGAAAATCTAAGGAGTACCTTTTCTCTTGTTTTTCTGCGATTTTAATAAAAGAGCTTTGTGCTTCGCAATGCCTTCGTTAAGTCGTTGGTACTGGCTGCTATCACTACATGGCAGTTGTTAAGCCATATTGGAGGCCTTATAGGTAGGCGGGCTTGAAATCTTCTGACACTGGGGTTGGCCACTAGCCCCACAACCTCCACCAATCCGCACTTGGCCCCCGTGTGTGGAGAATGGTATGGCCTAATGCCCGATAGATGGCCCCTGCATTTGGGGCCACATGGGTTGTTAGCAACAAATAAAATAAAAGAGCTAGGGAAGTAGGTAGGTTACCTATATTTTTGTCGTAATACCTATGTAGGTACCTATTTATTTTTCTGTCGAAATTTTTTTTGAATCTGAACCGAACACCTGACATCTCAGTTTCACTTTTTCTATAGTCCAATATTAGAAGAAAAAAAGTTTAATTGTTCCATTTTTTACTCACATTTGTATCTTGGAGGTGGGCACAGACAATAAAATGGTCAATAGCGATACGGGTTCATTGTTGACCCATGGCATAGACAACCGCAGCGCTATAAATTGCCATGTATGTTTTTTTTTTAAAGAGATGCGAAGAGACACATATTTGAAGTTAGGTACTTATGAGTTTTAGAAATAACACTGCGTGCGCCGTAATAAAAAAAATACCACTCACAATCAGTAAAAGTTGAACGAATAGGTACTCGAAAACCAGTGAAACTATTTTCATCAATCACCTACCCTCAGGTGAGATGATGTCAAGAGCTAACGGATTCTGAATATAAAAAAATGCCAATATAAGATGAAATGCAATAAAATCTACTTACTTTTCAGGATAAGAAAAAAAATCGAATTCAAATCAGTTCTTTTTTTTATGTGATAGGTGGCAAACGAGCAGGCATTTGGCAGGCAAAAAGTCTGTATTTCTTAAGGGTCAACAATGCGTTATACGATTATGCTGCAAGAGGAAATACCTCTGTTTGTTCGGATTTTAATACCTACTTGGAATTCTGCAGACAGTGGATTCTGTGTCTCATCTTTAATAGCCAGGACTGTCGTAGAGAGGGAACCGTTAAAACTGTACTTTGATAGATCAATAAAATCGTCAATTTCAATCTTATCTATCCTTCCTTACAAAGTTACCTTTCATCCACCTCCATAAAATTAAATGGTCATTCATAATTCCTACAGCACAAGCAAAATGTGTGAAACTTTGTATTTTGTTGTATTTTACAGTTACCTATACATTTATTACGATAATAACAAGCCATATCGTTGTCACTGCTGGGTGCTGGGGCACGGGTCTCTTCCACTCCACTCCAAACACGGGCGCCAAGTCCGGATTGGTGGAGGTTATAGGGCCTATAGTTGCCAGCCCTAGTGTCAGAAGTTTCAAGCCGCATATAAGCCATCTACTAAAACATGGGGACAGTCAAGACGAGTGCTACCAACGGTCAAACCGATCTCGGTTGTAACCCTATCTGAAGTCAGTTAAACTGCGTGGTGGACCAGCCCATGCAAGCTACGACCGCTTCAACCATATTTTTAGTAAAACAAAATACAAATTACAAACTTCTTCAAATTAATTAATTCTTTACGTTATTTATTATATTCTTCACGTTATTTATTATATTACGCGACTGTCCTAGGTATGGTTATGTGTTCTGTCTCTTCCCGTCCCTTTCACACTTTAAAAAATACAGTAGGCTGTCCTGCTGTCAGGGCAAAAATTACTCTCACGAAAGTGTTTCAGAACGCATTCTAATTTAATTTATAAATTTTAATAAAAATTGACATTTGGTAGCGGCGTCGGCGCTATCCGAAACAAAATAGGAGGCAATCCAGCTTATTTCAATATTTTAATATATACTCATGGACAAAAAAATCGACTCAAAGTTTCATGCACGACTTTTGGAAAATTAACTCAATCTAGCAAAATAAAACTAAACCGAAAGTTCAATAACTGTGTGTTTACTGTTTATGATTTTAGTTTGATGGTTTTCTAGTTTTTTGCTTTTAGTGTTTAGCAGTTTTGTAGACTGAGTTATTTTTTTCAAAAGTCGAGCATCAAATCTTGAGTCGATTTTTTAGTCAACAGTGTAGTTAATATTTGTAATGTAATGACTGCATGTATATGTATGACTTATTAAACTATCTGTGACCTCATTAAACCCTCATTTATCTTTCCCTCGCATTAACTAAAGTCTAAACGATTCGAAATTCTAATTTCTAATAACCATCTTTACTGCTTACAGTTGCAGGAAAAAAGTGGAGACATGTGTTTATCTATTGGTAGTGCTTAACGTAACGTGAATGGACGTTAACGGCGCGTCACGGTGTGCGCCGGCGCACGTTAGGTGGTGTAAGGCATAGGCGGTAGCGGTAGCGTTTTCAGGTAGCTAATATCATAGAAAGAAGTTATCCTTGTCTCTGCTAATATGGATGTTTTTACACATTGCTTGTCCCATTAAAATTTAAAGTCACCCAAAATATGCGAACATCTAAGTAGGTACATCATTTACCTAATTAGTTATCTACCTATCTAATGGTGGCTAATGCAACCACAGTAGATGTTGACAACTTATTTGAAAGAACTCTCTTGCCAAAAAAGTTGGCTTTAAATATACTTATTTAATATAAAAATTTTTTTGGAAGCCATTTTAAAATAAAGAACCCAAAATGTTTTTCTTGCTCAGACTAAAGAAACTTTAACGATTTCACTCAGACTTAATATACCTAGCTAATAAAAGTAATTAATAAACCAAATGGTTGACGCTTGCTATTTTTATTTATTTTTCTTCTACAGTGTCGCGATTTCGCACTTGACGCTTGCTATACAGCTTATAACTCGGACCAAAGAGAAAAAGAGGTGCGCGTACTCCTTCGAACTAAAAAGTCTATTTCATTGCGAGTCCGACATAGAGCAGGGCAGAGCTTACTGCACATGTCCGACCGGAACCCGCGACCTTAGACCATAGATTGTTTGAGGAAGGACGATGACTTCTGCCTCGATTGAGGGTAAATAGGACTCATGCTAGAAGTTTAATACTTTATGGTAGTAAGTTTGCATCCACGCAAGATTTTGAGTGGGATGATGACGACTGGGGAATTTATGTTATTTAGTTTTGTTAGGGTTTAATTGAATCATACATTAAACAAGATAACACAGAACATAAAAAAATCGTTGCATGGACTGTTTTTAAAGTCTTAATTTTTTTTTTGATCTTCTCACCGATATGGCCGTCATTTTCATGATCTGGCCAATCCCTATGATCTGACCACGACATGTATTGTATAGGGTCCTTATGAAATACCTGAAAAAAAATCCACGGCTTCGGCTCAAGAAACTGAACAACTTTTTCCAAGGAACCTATACTCAATTCGCAAAAAAGTTGTTGGCCTCCTCATACTAATTTATTTAACTCATATCTATAAATGTATATTTGGTTACTTTAGGTATATTTTTAGCTATTACGTTATAATTTTTTGGTTCTATTCCCATGAATGCACTATCGTTGATATTGTCCTGTATTTTCATTTCTTTACCCAGGGTTGTCTGGAAGAGATCGCTCTTAGCGATAAGACCGCCTTTGTAAACATAGTCTTAGTCATTTTTATTTTGTAATGTTCTCCTTGTGTGCAATAAAGTGTTCATACATACATACATACCTACATACTAATTGATCAATCGATCCGCCAATTTTGTATGGGACGTCCAAATTTTATTGCGAATTAAGATAAGGTTCCTTGGAGAAAGGTTCAGTTTCATGAGTAGAAGCCGCTGTTAATTTTTTACAGCTATTTTAGAAGGACCCTATATGTATTTTTTTATTTTTTTATGTGATAGGTGGCAAACGACTACCGATTACCGCCGCCCATGGACACCCGCAACACCGGAGGAGTCACAAGTGCGTTGCCGACCTTTGAAATGGGATGGGGAATGGGGAGGGGGAGGGGGGTTGGGCCTCCGGTACCCTCACTTACTCGGCGAAACACAACAAACGTTGCTTCACGCCGGTTTTCAATATATCCTAATTCCTCCTATTCCAACATAGTCGTACTAGATACTATAATGCTATAATGTTGCCATACACCCTGCGTGCGCGCACCCTGAGTCGATCGATACGGTAGCCAAGGTCATTCACCCCACCAGATGCGGTTCACCCTCGCAATAGTTTAATTACTTACAGAGCGGCTCGTGCCGTTAACAACACCCTGTATACATCTACAGTATGCTTCGCTTCTTATGCTGTGGGTGTGTAGAGGGTGTTGTTGAGTTGGTCAGTAACCGTCGCAGGGATGACTACTGAACATTTTTTTCTGAAACACTATAATATGTCAGAGAGATAGTGAAAACTCTTCTGGTGACTACTGAAAAAAAATTCTGAAACACCATAATAATATGTCAGAGGGATAGTGAAGTAAATTCTCCAAGAGACCCATAAAGAAATGTCACTAACGAGTAACAAATAATAAGTCTGATTCTTTACAATGAACTACTGTCGAGGTTCTACTTACACGGAACTGAACAACTTTCTTTAAAGAAACTGAAGAATTGTCCTTCTGAACCCATTGTCAATAAGCGACGAATTATCATTTAAAACTGAACAATTTTTAACTCATTTGTCACTGAGTTGCTCTACTCAAGGAATTTAACAACTTTCTAATCAACTCAGAAACAAAGAGCGACTCTACTCATGAAACTGAACAACTTTCTAAACAAATCCTTACCAGTAAGTGACTCTACCTATAAAAACTAAACAACTTAGCTAAGTTCCTTTGGGAAAATTGATTGCTAAGAACTTAATGACAGGATTTATTGTTAAAATTTTGCCGAAATCCCCATACAAAGATTACCAAATCAATGTATGAGTGTTTCTGGTATAGGGTCCAAACTTTAAGTATACAGGGTGGTTTAGCTCGTGCCGTTAGAAATAGTAACATGCTGTATAACAGCCTAGCGGGGTGCCGTTCGTTATTGCAACGAGAAGCCATACTTTTATATTTTAGGGTGATTTTTAATGACGGTTTTTTTGGCACTATGTGCAATTGATTGGAAATTGATTAAAATAAACGTGTGATTGGAAATTCAAAATGCAATACACCTCTGTACCTATGTTATCGTATACAGATGTTAAAAAACTACGTTTCAGATTTTAAGGTGTCACTCAGAATTAAGTATAGAATACAGGTAAAATATTAAACAAATCTGATCTACAACTTTTTTTTTCAGTTTTCCATACGAATTCTTGATTCATTTATTCAGATTTAGTATAGGAATCCGACAAAAAATTTTGAAGAGCGAATTTTTCCAAAATTTTTCCTGTATTATTGAGTATAAACTCGATTCTGAGGAATACTAAATTCATAATTCTACAAAATTAACATGTGACAAAATAATTACAGTTCGATCAATTCTTGGTTTTATCGAGCGATTCTGATGGAAAAATGCTATATTAACAAAAATTCTAGAGTGGATTAAAAGGTGTGCGATTTATCCATTAATAATTTTCTGCGAATCTAGACGTATCTCTCTACAGTGTCTAGTCACAGTCTAGTCTAGTCTTTTTTACGTTTCAGAGTTAGAGAAAAGAAACTTAACTTAAACACTTCTACTTATATTATAAACGCAGTAAATAAAATACATAATAATATGTAGCAGTCGTTAAAATCGCGCTGATAAAATCGCTGAACATAAAACTAGCTTAGCTCTCAAGCTTAGATCGACTAGAATCTGGATCTGTATTAAGTTATACTTATGTATTTCGTAATAGGACTAGCCGGTTTACATTCCTCTCGGCTGGGAGATCATTGAATCCTTTCCTCCCTCAGGATCACTAGGGTTGGGCAATATATCGACTGTCGATAGAAAACACTAAGTAACCGTGTCGTTTATATCAGCCTTGGAATATTACGACTGAGTGTAGTCTATATTAGATGAATATCATAAGCTGTAATTGTTGAAAAAAAATATATTGAAAAGACACGTCTATATTTCCTTACGGCGAGATTTACGGACAGAAACAGGTTTTCATGAAAATAACATTCCTTTGCATTCCGTAAGATGTTAAAAAACGGATCAATAGACCTTAAGGTGAAATATCGATGGTTTTAATACATCGATAGTTGAGAGGCCATAAAGTTTTCGTCAGCACTATTGTATTTGCAATCAGGTTCTTAAGTACTGTAGGTACTACCTTGCACCCACATCTTTTCCCACGCTTTTCGGGGTTGATTTTTACTCTGTGGTTTCATTCTTTATAAAAAAGTTCGCCAAGTACTTCATGTTGTTATGGTCAAATGCTTTTACAAATCAAAGCCTTTGTAAAACCATTACGCGAACCTTCAATTACTTCCATTTTCAGAAATATCATCCCAGTAAGATTTGTATGACTTTAAAAAAAAGAACGCAATCATTGTCGGTGAATTTTCTTTTATGCTGGCAGCATTGCGTGTTTCACGCATTCGAAATGTCTTCACGTATCTTTTCTCTCTGATTGCGCGGTGCTGGCCACTATTGTTTGCAAGCAAGGATAACGAAGAAAAGAAAGAAAACGCGATCTTTTGAAAACGATTGCCGTAATGTTTCTTTTTACGATAATGGGGTGCCTAAAATGTGCTCTTTTGGAAACTCTGTGAAATGCAATTAATTATGATGAGAGCAGCGGTATCTTTATGCGATTCGTAGCTAAATTACAACATTCGCCACTATAGGGGTCGCATGCTGCAAAATAAATGGCACAGAATTTGATTGGGGTGTGATAACACCTGCTTTCATTCAACTTAGGGATACCATATCTGTGTATTTATTTACTGTAAAAGTAACTTAATGTATACCGACTTACGATAGCATTTCCTTTGATAGTGTATTTTTTGTAGATACGGAAAATTATCGAACCGTGCTTACATAAGTAATTTTAATTATATTTTCCTACGGTGGTCTCTTCCTATTATATAAAAAAAACAACCAATCAATAGATCTTGTGGTTAGATAGATTATACAGAGATACCTTTAGGTATATAATTTTATTCATTACTAGATTGATCTTCATTTTATCTGTTCCGCGTCCATTCAACTTACTTTATTCAGCTTTTTGCGCGTGTATGTAAGAGTGACGCAATCCCAACGAGTGATTTGTTATAATAGTTTATTGCCTACAATTAATACGTCTATCTGTATATTTAATGACTATTTAAGTAATTAAATGTCAATACGATGATGTATGGGAACAGATCAAGACCCATGTGTCTGTGCAGGGAAAAAGATTTCCGAATTTTCCGATAAACGATTTTTTTATAGGTATAATATTCCTTAACGAATATCCTGAGAGCTAAAGAGATAATCACTTTTTAAAATTCATTGCCTTAACTATTATTATTGCAATTCAATGTAATTATCCATATCTAGAAGTATTGGCTGAACTTTGCTGCAATTAGATGTCAAAACTCTATAAAGGAAGCAAAGCAAGAAGTTTGTATAGTATCCATGTCTATGTCAGCTTATAGTAGTTCTAAATTCAAAACTTTTCAAACTAGGTATCTAAATTCTATTAAAATTAATGTTCTAATTTCAAAAAAAAAAGAATGAAAACTTCTTCGGATAAGGCAAGGCGTATCCCGACCGATCTTGCCAGCGCTACACTACACTACAATCATGGCGGGCCACGCACGATGTTCAATTTTCTTCCCATCAACGGTCATGGCTGAGTCCCGCATCCTTTGTTGGTAGTTGATGCAGTAGAGATGTATAAGCATGGTGCATAAGAAGCAATCCACTTTGATTATAGGAAATGATGATACAGCAATCGGAGAGATTGAGATAGGTACGTGGTTTCTCTTTGGGATCAGAACGTTTTTTTTTGGGTCACATGTTGTTTTCTTTATTAGAAATGTATTCCGGTTATTGTTTCTCTTTTAATTCAATAGAGGGTAGAATTTGAGATAGACTTAATGTGGTAATCAAAATTATGTATTTATTTGACTGAAAGTTTAATATCTTTGCGCTCCTATTGCTGTAAAGAAAAAAGTACTTGTCTATGCACGTTGCATAATCACTTTTACTTTTTCAAATTCAAAAATGGAAAGAGGAAGTTCAATAACGTTCGTAACGTTATACCTAGTTATAATACAGTTAGATCAATCGGCGGATGCCACTTCCATATAAGCGTAGCTTATAGGTAGTAATGCTGAAAACGAAAGTTAATATTACTGAAAGTAAAAGTTTATTTTATAAGCTAAGCTTAGTATGAGTTTGCAAAAAAACTTTAATCACTTTCTTGACATACTTTCTTGATATTAGTAAGTACTTTTGTTTTCGCTTTCTTCTGACAGTTTTCCAGTTATAACTTATTTTTTTGTAGAGTTAGGGATTTCAGGGTTTCTTTCTACTAATGTTCTAAAAGAGGGATGGTTCCGTTTTTTAATTATATCTACATTAATAATGAACCAATTACGATGATATCGTGATATAATGTGTACTGAATAGTTCTGAATTTGTTGGTTTATGTCACTCTTGAAGAGTTTATTCATATTTCGTGAAATTTAATATTTTTAGAGCCTTGTTTTTAAATACTACTTATACGAGCTTATTTTTAAGTTTAGGTTCCAACGTCCTCTCTATCTAATGCTATTCTCACATCCTGATGACTTAAGCATCCGTACTGGAATGTATATTACGTCTTGCGACAAGGACAGAGCTACACGAGGGAGCGAGACGCAGAATAACGGTTGAGTGTCATGCTCAATAAAGCCTGTTTCTGGTCACAGGTTTAGTTTTTTTTTTAAATAGACGTGATTTGATGGCCCGAATCATATTTTTCTTAGTAATCTCTAAGTAGGTATGTGCTTTTCCCGTAAGTGTTTACGCATTTGTCTGTTCTGTTCTTACATGAGAAAGCCGCAAAGTACACGGAATCTCCATATAATTAGCGGCCTTCTTTCGTATGATAGCAGAATAAAACAATTTAATTAATTACTAAGAATGGGTGAGAGATGGATCAGTGTGAGTCACAGACATATGCGTTGCTTTTAATTTGTACTTACATTTGGATAGGATCCTTGTAAAATCTTACTTATCTGAAAAAAAAACCCTGGCATTTACTCATGAAACTTTCCCCAAGGTAACCGTACAAACGCAAAAAAAGAAATTAAGCACTTCCCACACGAAATTGGTAATCAGTTGTTAACTTGGGTAATTTGCTCATTATCAAGTTTAAAAAATCGATGAAAAAATATATATAGGATATAATTTTTTATAAGAAAAGAATAGTTCAGACCTTGTTCTCATTTATAAACATTTCTTCTCACTTCATTTGATGAATTTGGAATTTGGAAGAGAGTCATACTTTAGTTTTTAAATTTTAAATTAAAAAAAAACAATAAAACTTACATTGTAATACTTATGTAACTTGCGTTCCTTCGAACATCAGTCACTTCCGCCCAACTTCATTTATAAAACTAGTGTGGAACGAAACGTTCCTGTTCTGAATTTGAATTCAAAATATCTGACAGATCTCAGGGGCGCAGGCGCAGCGAGCAAAGCCTAAGGATCAGGGCACATGGGATTAAGATTCCTTTGCCTATTGTATGGTAAAATATTTTAATGTTTGTTTGTATAGTTTTTTAGGGACGTAAAGTAAAAATGGTCGAAAGTTGGCAAAATCGTGTTGGTCTGTCTGTAATATCGTTAGTTCTTATTGGAAAGTTATTTGATCTCACAAACTTTCAAAATCTCGTTTCACAGCATCATTAAAATTAAAGAGGTTCAAATAAAACTAAATTGTAAAAAGACTGAAATAACAGGTAATGTTACTTAAAGTATTGTAAGCTAATTTAATTACTTACTAAATAACCTCTGCTGTGTACGTAATACGTAAACAATGTCTTTTTAAAATAAAAATATTCGTCTTACTATGTATAATACCTAATATTATTGTAGAAAAAACACTTGGTCTACGGAGGTCCAGCTTCGGACTCCACGAAGGTCGCATATCTCTTTAGAATCCCAAAGGAAACAAAAACTTGCCTTCGTCGTGGCACGAGCTTCGAAAGTCGTGCTTCTAAATTTAAATGTTTTCAGTGTTTTTTTTTTGATGCTATGCTCAGAATAACGATACAGGCATTCTACATATACATAACTGACCAGTTTTTAAAGTTTTTCAAAAATCACGCTACGGAAAATCTATCTATTTACAAGAAAATCTATGTATTTACAAGTTTCAATCAGTCTTTTTTCTGTTAGGTATCTAATTCTTCTTAAATACAGCGAATTATTTGTAAACAATCATATTCTCACTTGTGCCCTACGTACTTTTGAAGGAGTATTTCCAAATTCAAATATTTACTGAGAAGTTTAGTAACTAGTAACGAAAAGCTTTCGAAATTCTATAACCGGCAACGAAAGCCGTTCCAAGTTCAAACTTATTTCAAACTTCAACGGACATTGGGCGTTAACTTCAGTTGAACCACAGATCTAAATTGAATTCAAATCACATAGAATGATTTCTTTTTTGGCAGTATGAACTTTCACGACAGTTTTTAAAGCTTTTTATTGGTATTTAATTTGTCGACAAAACGTATAGGTATGGGATCGTCCATTAATCACGTGATGTTTTTAGCAACTTTTTAGACCCCCCCCCCTCCCCCTGGTGATACTTGGTGAGGTTTTAGAATACGGGGGGTATTCTCCACCCCCTACCCAAAATCACGTGTATTTTTTTTGGTACAAAATAAAATATTATCTTTAAATACACGTATAATGTAATTTTATTCTGGAAAATTAAGCACCGTGATAAAAATTTCTAGACAGACATTAAGGTTGCAGGTTGTTTCTTGCATGCCATTTTTGGCGCAGCACGCTTGTACTTAATATTTTATTTTATGTAACTTTTTATACCGTGTTTGCCTGCAATAAAATATTTGAAATTTGAAATTTCTGGCTGCCTGAAGCCGTTTCGAACCTTGGGATGAGTTAAAAACGTAACAACAGTCCGACATTTGGAACTTACTCTAGAAATCACGCGTTCAACGAAAAAATAAATACACATGATATCTCACTACCCCCCCCCCCCCTTGTGATAATTCGTGATTTTCCCGAACCGCTTCCCCCCCCCCCCTTTTGAGCGTCACGTGAGTAATGGACGACCCCTATTCCTGCAGTCAGTGTTACCTCAATCAACGTATTCCTTCATAGTCAACTTTTAAATATTTTGTAGTTTCATTAAATACTCCTTTCAAACACCTGGCCTTTTTTTTGCGAATTTAACTCTTATTTTGACATAAATATTACGAGTATTTTGTCTGTTAGGAATTTGATCGATGGTGAGATGAGCGAAGCAAGATTGACATGACACTATCCGTTACTTTTTTTTAACTATTCAAATCCTTAGATGTGGGAGAGGGACTCGAAGACAGAGACGTATGATAACGGCCGTTAAATCCTGTTCCTCGAACAGGTTGTTTTTTTTACAACACTGATTTTGTTCTCTAGTCCTCTCGTTCCCATCGCCCGCCGCGGTGAGGTTTTCTTTTTATTTTACTCCTCCTACTTGCGTCCTCTAACGTTCGGCGTGCTGGCTGGTTTGTCTATGCCTGCTTGATTTGCTCTATTTATTAATATCAGCAATAAAGACTTTTTTATTCTGAGGTATCAGCTAACTTATGTAATAGAGTAGAGCAAGAAGTTTATATTATCTCCTCGCCGCACTGAAGAATACAGAATGATACAGATATTTTAGTTAATATACATTATAGGACTATTAGTTAAGACTAAAAGGCCACATCTGGAAACATTAACAGGGAGGGTCTGCTCCATCCATGAAACTAAAGTATTTTTCCTATAGAAAAGAATTTGTTCTTTCCATATATGTAGATTGATTACCTACGTGTTCGGTTGTCTGTTAGTTTTCTGAGTGAAACACACCGTAAAGTTTTTTGGAATGGTATTTGTACACCCTGTAGGTCGATGTATAATACAATTAGTTCACCTTTTTAGATTACAGATTACTTAATAGTTTTGTGCGTAATATTAATATGTGATTTTAAAAATCGGCTATGTATGTAAAAAAAAAACCCTTAATGTTATTTGGTTATGGATAAGTTTATAATAAACTTAACAAAATCTGCTCTTACAGTTTTTTCTAAGAACGCCGATAGCTTCATAAAGTCGTGAACCAAACAGACTTTGAAAAAGCCGCGCTAATAGAACAGATTTATTTTAAAAGCCATAGATAAAGAATATTCGTAGAATTTTTTGGCAGGGCGCGCCCAAGGCTAAGGTCGTGTCAGCTATTCTGCCTTATGTAATTTTTTTTACTAAAAGCTCGTGCGTTGACCTGCGTTCGTGTTATTAAATATAACTAGTTTATCGAGACAGGATGTTGTCCATAACGCGACATACGCAGAGTGACGAAGCTAAGCTGGCGATGTTCAAGTGAAATAAAGTATATACGTCTCGTTCCAGGAGCCATATGGTGCTGGAATCCGGTAGTCGACTGCTAGTCATATGAGTATCTTTTTATTTTATCAAATGTTATAAATATTCGGGGGATGATGAAAAATCTAATGAGTTAAATAATACTTAACATTTCACACACCAAAATTTAAGAACCCGAAAAACTATGTCGTTCTGTAGTAGTTAGGTATCTAGTGATACATCAAAATTAAATGGAATGAAAACGAAAGTGTGAATAGCATAGTGTAGCACTTCTAATTCATGAATGAATATGTAGGTGTGTGTCCTCAATCCGTATAGACATTTAGAACAAGTGACTAGCTAAACAAGAAGACCTAGGAAATCTAGGTAGAGGTAGGTAACAATTAAAAAAACTAAATTATTAAATACCAAATTTTTCTTTCTGTGTCTTAAAGGCAAGTTTACATTCGTTGTTTCATAATAGGATAGATGACTATATAAAAAAGTATGAAATCGTTTTGACTAAATACAATAAATTGCTTCTTTATTTAAATCGCAAAAAAATATATCTTCTCGCTTGTGTTTTTATTTCATGAGCATTTTTTGATTTATACTTTTGTGATGAGTATGAAAACGAACGACTATATTAAAGTATGACGTCATAGCTCGCTAATAATTTTTTTAGAACCAATATCATTTTTGAAATGTCATCTACTTTATTGTGATAAATGCTTGTTTTTATGCTATACTCTATCCAGTTCTTTAACATTATTATCATTATGGTTTAAAAGTTCATTGGGAATTTTCATATCTTAGATAAACTCATTGTTATCTCTTTTAATACTTGGGTCCTTGTTTTATCACCGAGTAAAGCTCTGTAACGAGACGTTCAAACACAGATTACTATATTTATAATGGTACAGCCACGGTTGTTACTCTACTGGCTATGTTTATATTTGACTTTTACAGCCACCTGCACAACAGCCGTTAAAAACTGGCAGTGGCTGAGAAACTCAGATACACAGCAGATATACCTAATATAAATTGTAGAACATCTTCATTAGTGTAAACATTAACAGCATTAATTTATACCAGCATAACTTTCGGTATGAAGAGCGAGAGTCGGTAAACCGGCCGCCATTCTCATCTTTTTATCCAAAATATTGCATTCATTCAATTTAGGAAGTCATTATTTTACAAAACAATCAGTCTGATATTTGATAGATATATACTTAAGCATAATAGGTAGTATTTGTGCGTGATGTTTGTTACATCACACTTATGCAAGCAACCGAAATCTTAACCATCAAATAAAAATAAAAACTTGTCTATACCCATCAAATAAATTCACCAATTTATTGACAGGTCAATCACTGCTGTAACCATAGCCGATCGATAGGGGAATGTCCATCTGTCAGATCACCTATTCCCATAATATAAAAGCTCCTTGCTAGTTCTCTACGCTATCGTCAGTAAACAATCCCTTTGGCCTGGGAACCAAGTCCTGGCCGATAACAAGGAAAAGAAAATAAAATATAACAAATTTCGCGCCTCAAATTTATATCGTCTAACTACCCTAAATTTTGCACCCCCAAAATTGCAAAGATGCTGGCTGGTAGTCTGAGAAAACGAAAAAAAATAACAATAGACAATCAGATGATCCAGATTCGCACGGGAAGGAAGCTCTATTGTTGATCGAGACGGCTTAGAGGTCATGACCTCGGCAGAGTAGATGGCTGAATGGGGCAAGTTGCTTGTCTCAAAAAAAAACTCTACATTATAGACTATGGATATGAACTTACTTCCGGTTTATTTTTTTTATTTTAAAACATAAAAGGTTATTTTAATTGGGTACATAAGCCTAAGAACAAAGAATGGATGACCGAAATAACTGAACGCTCTTTATCTGGCTTTTTTACTTTTATAGGTAGGATATTTTTAGGTACCTACCTATTTATTTTTACCAAAGAATTACTGACAGTCTGTTCGCCTATTCTTTTCCAAATCTTCAGGTAAGAACATAAAATCGTGTACTTACGGATCATGAAAAATAGGTAAAATGTAAAGTAATGCAATTTTAAAAGTCTTGCAATAAACAGGTTTACCGCCAAAGGGCTGTAAAAAAACAATAATTTTTAATCTATGACAGGTAGTAAAGTACTTCCTTTTAAAATAGTCTTAGGATCTTATGAATATTGCAATAAAAGAGATTTCGAGTTTTGAGACACCCGCTTTGAGTTCTTTTGTTATTTAATATTTGAAGGTGAAAGTTTTAAAAAGGTCTGTACAGTGCTTTTTTTTTCAGTGAACGAAACTTTTTTTATTGTAGAATTATAATTATACGTAAAGAAAAAAAAATGACTTTTTAAAAATCTAATTTACACAGTACACGCGGAAGGAAAAAGCGTAACCAGTTTAAAAAAAATGAGTTTGTCGTAGGTATCTATCTACATCATCAGTTTTCACTAAAACAGTAAAAAGGTTAAAGTTACCAAATCGTGTTTCATTCTCTTCAAAAAGTGACCAATTCAGTTTACCTACCTATGTAATTATAAACTGCACTAATGATGTTCTACTTTTAAATGTTTAAAAATAATAAAATGTATGTTATTTGTATGATGTAGGTATATAGGTATTGCAATACCACATAATGCAGTGACCGTTATTTTATCAAAGACTGAAGGTCATTCTAAGATTAGAGCTAATAAATACATAATACTGTATTATGTTATGAATAACAATTTAATGTCAACGTTGCGATTTCAAATATGTAATTAAATTTAGGTACTTATGTTTATATTTAGGTCTGTGTAGTTATGTTGTAATATTTCGATAACTAATTAATTTAATGATTTAAAATTCGTTTGATAGGTAGGTACATTAAAGATTAATACAAAAATGACATTATATGGCAATGTTTGCCGATCCTTAACAAAATATAATTATGGTAACTTATGCAAATTATTTCGCATATTAAGATGGGTCTATGTGTTTCTTTCACAATTTCCCACGATTATATTTAAATTACATATTTAAAATTTTAAATATACATAAATAGATACACTAAGTAGTGTTAACCACTTGAAGATACATCCATTTAAGAAAACCGATGATTTATTTTTAAATTAACGTTAAAACTGTTTATTTTTGAAAGTGTCGCTGTTCTAACCATAAAGTTTGATCTTCAATTTCATGCGTGTTCTAAGTTTAAAACAAGCGCCATTATTGTACGGTTTCAGCGGGAGGTGACGTCACTAACGGTTTTCGTCGCGACTCGCGATGCAGGGCGTTTCATGTATAGCGTTTGCGCTCAAATCGGGTGTTCCCGATTTGAGTGTTCGGTGTTCCGAACACTTGCAGTTTGTCAACCTAGCGCCTGCTGTTTGCAATTAAGACTATTTTAAGAAATGGCCGTTTCATTTAAAGAGAATGCATACAGAAGCTTGCAGCAATGTATGATAGTTACTTTTTAGTAGAAACAGGTGCAGGCAGACTTAGTAGTCTTTTTAGTGAAGAAAAAAAATATTAAACACGTCAAAAACTACAAAGTTTCCGTGACAATGTCAAAAAAAGTTTGTCAAAGGAATCACTATATACATTTTTACCGACGTTACAAATATACTGTTCCTCCAAATAATAAAGAAGACAGCAAACATTATTGTTTTGCTGGTTGCTGGCTAAATAGGAATGAATGAGATCATTGGTCGTACAACGCGTGTCCACCATATCTAACTGGACTAAGACGCGATAAGGCAAACTTTTATATAAGGTGCTACTTTATTAGTGCCCGATATTTTAGTCAGTGCTTCTACTCCTGATTCTGATCAACTTTCCCCTTTGATCAGAATCAGGAGTAGAAGCACTGACTAAAATATCGGGCACTAATAAAGTAGCACCTTATACCTATATATCAATTTAGCGTTTTGGCGGATGTTTAGAAGTACATACCTTTTTTGTTATACAAAGTACAGCTTTGTGCTAACTTTATCCAGGACCAACTAACGGATGATCCTCACTCGTTCGATTCCCAAAACGGTTCGGAATTTAAATCGAACACGTGCACTTAACTTTTTTATAGATTCTTTCAAGGGCAGTGATTAGACAAGGTTTTTTATGATAGCAAGATGTTTACCTCCCAGCCCAGATGCGGTCTACGGACTTAGCGATTCGTCAGCTAAAATGATTGCTAACGCTGAATCTTTAGGACAAATGGCCGGATATGTTTCTTTGTTTGTTTCAAAATGTCTCAATTCATCAATAGGCGATGCTGACAATAATCGGACAGGCCACTGACCGGATATGAGAAGAACCCATAGTAAGGCTACTTTCGATTTCCGTTTCCCAAAAAAAAACGAAGGAAGAACATGACTTGCAAAGTGTTTGCTAACTAATTTGAAACTCGAATCTTCGAGAAAATTATTTTACCTTGTAGGTACCTAAATTGAATATTGCAGTTCACATTTCGGCTTTGGCTGTATTCTCTCCGTCCTACAAATGTATGTGTGTATCCCGACGATAATATTCAGTTCAATAAAAATAACTGCTTGAAATGGGGCCAAGGCCCAATAAATAAGTCGAGGTACTAATGCCTCCGTCCCCAAGACCCAGAGATAAAGGTTATCTTTCTAATACTGTATAAATGGTAAAATATTGAAGTGACGCCACCACTTTTAGTGGAATAATCACTGACCCAAATTGAAAATGGAGCAAGCATTCACGATGGTTTGTTGTTTCATAACGTTAGTAAGAAGATTTTTTTTTATTTAGGAGGTTCAAATTCTAATACCGTTGAAAAGGGTTTATAGCCTTTGACATCCGTGTTTTTCTTAGAAAAATTCGATATAATAAGCGTAAAAGAATTAAGTTTGCTCTCGTAACTTATCCCCTAAACCCGCATTCCTCGTCTCACTTCCAAAAATAACTTAGAACTAATCTTACCTCATAAATAACCTTGCCTTACCGCCCTTCTAGGGAGCTGTCAGAAAAACCGCCATTTTGGTAATCGCCCGCCAAAAGCCAAAAACAGGATGCGAAACACTTGTGAATAGTTTTTATGGTAGGTCTATTATGAGTTGACTGAGTGTTTTTTACCTACGATTTTATCTAATTAGTAATAATAAGTGTCTCTTGTCGTAAAGCTAAAAAGCGTCGATCCAAAGTGAAAACTTAACTATAAATGTTGCTTCCCAACTTTACTCATAAAAAGTAACACAGTGCAAATTTTTGTGCAGCCTACGCTAATATCGTTATAATTCAAGCATTATATTAAGCGTTATATTAAGGGTGCTTTATTATGTCATAATGATAATTTTCAACCAGTTTATAATTTTGTAAGGACCTCCATAACTCGCGGGGAAATATGGGTGTGGTGTAGTGTGGTATGCCCGTGCTATAGTCCTATGGATGTATGGCCCTCCCGCATCGCACATATGGCGAACGCACGCATTGGAACATGAAATTTGCATGACGGGGACCGTATGTTAAGTGAAATATTGTTTTACACACACATGGTCTAAATACGTTATTATTGTCATCTAAATATTGGATCCAAACGGATTGTTCAATATACAGCGCTGGGGACTAGATCTCAATAAAAACAAACGAGAAAAAAACTTAAACAAAGTAACTATTGATCACCTGTTGTAGTACTCGAAATAGCCAGCCAGCCAGTAATTTATTTCTCTATTTTGTCTTCTTCTGTGGTGATTTCACAATGTAATTACTTTTAAGCGGAAGGCGTGTGGCCAGTGACCACAGGATTCAAGCTTGGATACGTACCCTCTTCCTTTTAAGTATAGTCTTACTAACCACGCCTTAAATTACGTAAATGGGGGATATCTTCAGTCTGTAGTGACCTTAATATTTGTAATCTTGGTGACAGAGAAACTGCTTATCATTAATTTATCTGCTAACATTGTTTCTAGGTTTCTTTTTGCGGTTCTTAAAAAATAGGTTACTGGTTTTTACTCTAAACACAACGCTATAAATTATTTATTAACAATTTTAACCAATACAACCACTTCTATTTCCCAATCTTAAACTTTTTCACAGTAGTTATATTAAAGTAACCGTTACGTTACTATAACGGTTGCAACAACGTTTGGATAACAATGAATCACATCCCTTACATTGGGTCAAAGGTAATTTATAAGAAGGGAAGGTATCTTCCGAAAAGATACGAAAACGGAACAAGGGATGGCTCGTGCGCGGGAGTAACATCTGCTTACAACAATAAGGAATTGCGACAAGTGAATTTTTCAATCTTCGAACGCAGCTGTAACAGTTAGCAGCTGCAAAGAGACTTTACTTTCCGGCGAAATAGGACGGAAATATACCATAGACACTCGTAAGAAAGAGAATTTTATATTTTAAATTGGGAAAATCGCACCTTAAGAAGTTTTGAAGGCGAAGGCGTAGCGTCTGTCCTATTTATTCTTTTTTTTTTGCAAGATCGTTGACCTCGTAGGGAATATAAAATGAGGCAGATGGTTTTGGCAGGCCTCGAGATAAGATTAAGGTGTTATTTGTGGCCAAGAATGATTTGTAATGTTTTATGGCTATTAGGAACATCTGTATAAATTTAATAGGCTCGCTTAATTAAAATATATCCACTTAATAAACGATCGATGGGTTTTCCTGTTTTAAAATTTAAATATCAGCGGACATTGATACCTATATTTATTTTTAAATTAAATAATTGTCTAACCAGATGTATTCTATTTAAAAATGTTTGAAAAACTTGTACCTAAATAAAAACTCAGATTTTCATAAACCGGAACCGGAAACACGTGCACGTGCCGTTCCGAAACAAGAGGATGAATGGATGAAACTTATCAAAACAACTTTCATTCTGTGAATTCAAAGCACAGATCACAAGACCGTTTTAAACCTGTATAAGATAACATTTTAAGCATATATAAGTATTGTACGTCGATTCTTGCCTTAACCATAGAGCTCAAATAAGATTAGGTGCTGCATTATAAACTTATTTATTGTTTCTTGGTTTCTAGCAAGAAAAAGGTAAAGGTTTCTACGGTCACACAGCCTAAACTGACGTAATGTAACCATAACCAATCCCGCGCTAACGTTTATTTTCTGTTCGTTGAAGCAAAGGCATACCATAGCAAACAGCCAAGTCCGTTAGATATCGATCCATACCATACTGGCTTATTGTTCATTGTTCGACATTATAACTCGAGGGTCGCTTTGAGAGGGATTAAGTATCAATTTAACAGGGATTCAAAAAATCCTCAAAACAATACATAGTTGATTGAGACGACCATTAAGTATTTGATAATGTTATTGTATAAATTCAAATGAACATTTTATTGATATACATATTGTATATAACGAAAGGCCTTAGAAAGGTCATATTCTTTAGTCGATACGATAGGTTATCCTAAAATAACCTCAATTCTTTTCGCACATTGAACTAATTAAATCAAAAAAATAAAAAATAAACATTTTTTTCACAACAATCGATTTAGTTAGACTTTATGAGGAAAAACAAAATATAGTTAGTTGTTATCTATGTTTTTGGCTTCAAATAAATTTTATTGATTTCCTGTATTTTTCATTAAAAAAAATTTTGGTATCTTAATTTCCATGTTACGTCAACTTCTACGGAGTTAATCCAAACTACTTTATATGGAGATAATCTCAATATTTTTTATGGAGTTTATCTAAACTACTTTCTGTGGAGTTTATCCAGTCTATTTTCTATGGAGTTCATACAGTCTACTTTCTATAGAGTTTATCAAAACTCTCTATGAAGTTCATGCAATATACTTGACATAATCAATACCCCATGATCACGCTCTAACACATTGCACAAAATAAAGTTGTCCTTACATTTTAATAAGCCACAAGGCTCGCATTATAGTTTTTTGTGTGATAAACATTAAACCAGCTGCCTTTCCACCCGTACTCCCCCGAATCATGCGTGTGCGCACGTGTTTACTGTAAGGTTCTTTATAGTGTGAAGTATGTGATAGTAACGTTTGCAGACACAATACTATGTGGGTGCATTGTTTAGCTTTGTCGCGTGCCAAACCGTTACAATAAAATAGATATTGAAACTGGCAAGTGTAGGGGAAAAAAGGAAAAAAAAGGATGGCTACTTTAATTTTCAGTATAATTAATTTAAAAAATAGTCATATTTCTTTTTTTTACAGCTTTGGGAAATCAACATCTTATGCTTACTTCAAAAGATAAAATTAGGACTTATTTATAGGGTTTTAATAAGCCTTTACAGATTTCCACGGAATGATTAAATGCAATAAAACAGGGGCTAATATTACCTAAGTAGTTTTAAGATAAAACTATATGTATAAGTAATTAAAGTTTTAGCTTTAATCCTCTTTTTATTATTATTATTATTGTAAAGTTCAGTGCGCTAGTGAACTTATAACGGTTTTCCTATCGATTTTTTGTGGTATGTTATGGGGTTGTATTGCCATAGACACTTAGCGAAGCCCTACACTCGCGAAATAAAATGCGTTTTGTGGACTTTTTGGTCAATTGAGGGTTACAGTTAAAACAGTAGGTTTTCCCTTTCTTCGCTATTTAAATTCTACTTTCAAATTATGATGACGGCAAATCAAAAGTCGGATTTCGAAGTTCCAATTTCAAATTCTAATGCTGGAAGTACAATTTCTATTTACCTATTTAGAATTCTGTGGAAATTTAAGAAACAAAAATATTTTAGAATCGCTACACCGCAGATTCATTCAAACCTATGCACCGAAAACTAAAGTAAATAAACGTAGTCTTTCTATAGTCGTTAAAAAAAAACAATTTTATTTTTTGTTTTTAATGAAAATAAACCATACTATGATCGATGTCGGTATTGAGTGAATACGAATCGTTTTTTGAGTAAAATATTAAACTATTTTGTCTATAAAGGCTCCAGATTCAAGTCCTAAATCGTTTCTTAATCGATACTTTGTTTTTTAAAGTCTTTTGGTTATCATGACATTACCTAGGCACCTATAGGCAGGATCTCACTCTTTTTTTTTTAAAGTAACTAACACTGGAATGGTAAAAAAAAACAGCTGTAGTCACAAGCTATAAACAGGACGTCGGTGTTACAGTAGATTTGCGTCGATATCCTTCCTGTAACTTTGCCTACCTACTGCTTATTTTTTTTTGTATTAAACCACTGACATGTGGTGCGGTGGAGCTAACGACAATTTTGCAATGGAGGAATCACGGAGAAAGAAATAAACCTTTAAAAGTGATTACATACTCTTTGGTTCTTGATTCTTTGCTCTCTGTGAGGAATTTCAGTGTCTAATTTTGAATTCGGAATTTGCTTTATTACTTACACAGTTTAGTACTTCTGTATCTGAGGTAGCCACCAAGGTAGCATATCGAAAAAAGTCTTCCACTAAACTGTAATATAATAAACTCTTTTCAATTTGGAATTAGCACTTTTCGGAGTCTCAAAAAAGATTTACCTCAAAAACAAACTCTTTGTTCAAAATCTTGTCTTATTTTTAATTTTTCACCTTCTGTCAGTCAACCACCAACGGTTCCTAAAACTAGCTTTCACTTGAATGCGTTTGACAACAATGGTGACAATGGGAATGCACCACTTGTTACTACAAAACCCTTTAACGAACTGATTTAAATAAATATATCACTAAAGACTTCCATCCCTTTTGTAACAAAAATATATATCCCTACTTTGAACTCTAATGGCTGGGTTTAGAGTTCAATATTGAAATTGCTACGCTGACGTGTATGCATACTGGTTTAACATTGATAGTGTGACATGATAGGACAATTCATATATTATTTTGATAAATATGGACGCTAATTGAATTTGTAACGTCGGACTAAAACTTTTTTAAGTCAAAGCCAGTGTACAACTTCTCGTTCTATTTATAAACTACGAAAAGCTCAACTTTCTGTTCCATATTTAAAAGTTTATGATTTAAGAACCTGAAGAGAAAGCGTCAGAAAAGATGGTATTGCCATTCTGAATATACGAACTCCTTGAGGAGGTTCCTGGAAAATATAGAAACTTCTTGAGCATGGCTATTCAATATGAAGAGAAGAGATTTCAGTTATGTTCAAGTTTAGCTCCTTGCTAAAATTTTTACCTACCATCAGCTGTTCATGTGCATTATCAGCCCCAGTCTGGACGTTATGTACCGTTAACATTGCAAAAAATGTCTCCCTCGTGTCTTGATAACACAAAGTGCAACGAATGCAGTATTATTGTTCCTTACGAAGCGAGGTCGAGGGTAGGAATTGAATAGGCGAGCGCAAACACCTCTGGGTTTGCTTCGCAAGCGGTTTTTGAACGTTTCTTAGTTGCTGAGCCAATGTTCGGTAGGCTGAATGGGTAAACTCTGCAAGGAATATAATAAACCGCTCTTGTCTTTTCTTTTTTGTCTTTTACTTGGCATGGCAACACCTAGAAATCACCTAACCAAAGAATATTTTTTCAGGTACTCTTCTGGATTAAACTCTAAAAAAATGGGTTCAATTAGATAGACATTTAAAAATCTACCACACAGAGAAATACAAATAAAATAAAGTTTAATTTCTTCTTGACTGCCCCCAACGAAGGGTTTATTCGCGCATATGTATGTACGTATGTATGTCTGTTACCGACTGTAGCTTAAATAAAAGGCTTGATGGAATGTGAAGTGCAAGATTAATTTACTTAGATTTGTCTTGATTTTATACATTTCTATAGGATTCTATTTATACAGTCGGTTTTCTTGGTAGGTTCGTCGAAAACATTAATAAACTTTTATTTAATCATTTGATTTAGAAACATCATCAGATGGAAAACTTCAATTTTCATGGTACCAACTTATCCTACTTCCACTTAAAATTCAGATAATCGTAAAGTTAGAACGTTCGCATTGTAGCATTCCATACAAATTAGTTAAGTACGGCACAAAATCCGTTAAAAGTAGTTTTTATTCATGAATTAAACAGGACACACCCTATCCCTAAAGGCGTATTTTAATGTTGAATATTGATTAAAATAACCGATTCGTCCGTCTGCTTAGCTATTGTTAAGAAATGCACATAATCTGTACTTACCTCATCTCCCGTAGGCGATCGACCCATCTTTATGATATACATATGGACTTGCGTACTTTAAGTCACCCCGCCTTCTTATAATTACTATAATTTTCAAGAAACTATATTATACTTACCTAGGTAGTTCATGACAAAAACTTTACTGTTAATAATTAAGGTTAAAGAATTGATATATTCTATTTATTTAATACTCAGCAGTTCCATTTATAAACGAAAATCAGATATTAAACGTGGTTCGCAAAACACAAAAGGAACTTTGCTGGAACTTCCAACCGCTGTGTTCCAACCAACCCTTTTCGAAACGGGCAAAAACATGGAAAATATATTTACTTTGTATTGCTACCTGTTGCTAGTACATACATATTTTTCGAACGCGCCTCGCTTTATACTTTGACAGATGTCAGCTGATTAAGAAAATAAAGCAAAGCGCGCGAACTGCGTGAACAGTGAACAGGCGATTCATTGAAAGTTTTTGGTCTACCTTTTAATTTATAGATTCTCGAATTAAAACGCCTTTGGTTTAATAAAAATCATGTAAAAGTACCTACACATATCGGTGATCTTTAGTGTTTCGTGAGAAATTAGTGTCCAAAGAAATATCGTCGAAAACGACCAAACTTTGGTTCACATAACCTTTGCTACTCCGTGGCTACTCCACGATCGTCTTTTGTTATTTTGTGTTGGAAATAAAATCGACAATGCGTTGTCATCGGCTCGCCGAAGGGCTCAGAGGTACGTGGAACCAGTTTCACCGATATTTACGAGTTTTGATAGGTTATATCGGGTCTCCTTTTCGTCGCGATGTCGAGAAAAAAAAACTGGCTATTGTTATGAAACCCTTTCGTAAAACATTGTTATCTTCGTCCGCGATTGATGGTATATACGTTCTTCCGTGGGATTTTCAGACGTATTTCTTGAAGTGTAAAGTTACAGAATAAAAAAGCACCTACCTACAACAGTTAGGGCTCTTTCCCATTATAATGGGCTTGTGTGGGTATTTTTTGGTGGTAATTTTCTCACCCCTTGCACAATAAGCTAATGAAATCAATATTTAGATTTTATTTATGTTATAGGTACATTGCTAAAATAAAAGGTACTTACTTAATTCTATTAAATCAGCTCCTCAAGAGCTTTATGAACGTTTAGATGAATTTAAAGGCTCATTTAAACCTGACTTAAACAGTGTAACCAAATCACTAAAATGTTTATCTTGGAAATCAAACTCAGAACCTTCTACTTACAATGAGCAGACAGAAAACAATTCTGTCTTATTTCCATGAATGTTTGATTTGTAATTTTTGAATTTTAAACTAAATTGTAATTTTTGTCCACAGGCTAATAACTGACAGTTTCAAAATAAACTCCGGCAACAGCGCAACAAAGCGGAAACAAGAAGAAGCAACGTCAACAAACTTCAAACTCAAAATGAATCCACACACTTTAGACTTCAAATCTCCATCGCCCATCAACACCCCATCGAAACGGAGAATTCTTGGCGAAATACAAAATTCACCGCTCTTCAGGCCACCGCACTCTCCCATCATCGAACGACTTAAGAACTCACCGATCGAACGAAAAAAGTCCCCCCTCATAGACCGTAATACTCTATCACCGTTAACTACTAGGAGCTTTAAGCGAACAACGAAGATATCTAGGATATTCGAAGAGAGGACTAGGTTTAAGATGTCGAATAAGGAGAACGATGTGCCATTAATAAATGAGAGATTCGTTAAATTAGACGTTGAGGAGGAGACAAGGGATTGTTCGTTCAATGGGTTTCAGACAGAGACGAAGATCAGCAATTGGTCTATGACTAAGGTATGTCTTATGAGAATTGTTTTTTTTTCTTAGCATTAATGGCAGGGAACTATGATAGTCCCAAAAGGTCCTGGTTTCTATAAACAAAATATCTATTATTATGTTATTAGGTGCCTGTTTGTTAATTTTCTTGAATGTTATCTGTGTCCATGTCACCGTAAAATCGCAAAATCGCAAAATGTGTTATCTAATAGACAAGCGCGTAATTTCAAGAAATTACAAAAAATCATGTCATATTTTATTTAGGATTTGAACAGTTATTGAAAAACCATCTAGTGATCACAGTAGTGTTATGTAGCATGCTAACACTTAGATAAGTAAGATGATAGTAGCTAGCAATGTGGGTTCAAAATTGCCACACCACCAACCAAACCAAATCCTACCAAAGTCTGATTTCTTCGCCACGGTAATTAATAGTGCAATCTCTTTCTTTCAGCTGGACTTCACAGATGCCCTCCAAACAAAATCGTACCAGACATCACAATCCACCACCACCTCAACAACCATTAAGGATATGTACGTACCTGAAAAAGATGTCCAGCCCGATATGGACGAATTTGAAACCCTCCACGATTTGGAAGAGGAATTCGAATCGGACAACTTCGATCAGTGCACTAAATATGAAATTATATCTACGGATAGCCCAAACATCATATCTAGGGGACGTTCATCAACGTCTAGAAAGATAAACTCAAAGAATTTTGAGTTTGGAGCGCCGTTGGCTGAAAGTGAACAGTCTACTTCATTTAATAGAGCTAATGTCAACGCTACAAGAATGCTGAATTTCGAAGATGAAACGTTTGAGTTTACATCGCCAGCGGTCAAAAGACAATCCAGCTTTTCTGTAAAGAAATCTTTGAAATTTAATGAAACTCCTACGAAGAATCCTTTAAGACATGAAAGGAGCGATTCGAGCATCGGTTCTATGGCATCTTCACCATCTTCTAGTCAATTGAGAATATTCACATCGGAGTCAACGACATCGATGGAAAGCGGTTTCATATCCGAACTGGAAGAACCGTTCCTTGATTTGGAAGAAGCATCGAACTCACCCAAAATGGCTAACTTCAACGATTTGCTATCCGGACAAATTAAAGAAAACATCATAACAAACAAAGATTATTTTAAACGGCCATCTTTGCAGCGTAGTTTAAGTTTCAATCCGGAGCCCAAGGCAAAATTATCTTTATTCTCTATAGAAGAGAGTCCAGATCAGCTGAAGCGGTCTCAGAAACGCACAGAGTGTCCCGGAGTGGAGACCGTTGCTAACAAGAAGAGGAAGTCGGAGCTGAGTCCGCAGCCAGAGCGGGCGAGGCCGGTGCTACAGAGAGCGTTCTCTGAGAACCATGCGTCTATTATGTCAGCGTTGACGAGATGTAAGTAAAGGTTTTAACTATTTTAACAATACCATACAGACAGTGTGACATTAAAATGTGCACTAACCCTTAAGGAAACTGACTGGAAACTGAACAATTTTTTTTACTTGAAACCTTTACCTTTTATTGCCCAAGTGACAAATCAATCAACTGTTTTTGTAAGATAAAACCGTTTTTTTTTTTACTTTTTGTTGTGAAAATTGGATTGAAGGGGGGTGAAATAGGGGATGAAAGTTCGTAGGGAAACCAATCATTTCTCAAGTTAACATCACATTTTTAATCTTATTACAGTGTCGTTTCATTAAATCCTCTTCATTCCAGCAACAAACGAGCCAGACCTGATTGGTGACTTCTCGCTTCCCTACGCTCTGCCTCTCACCGGGGGTGACCACTCTGATCTAAAGTCCATATCCTGCGACACCCTGGCGGCCCTCATCCGGGGGGAGTTTGACAGCATCAGCGAATATAAGGTGAGGGGACTTTCATCAGCGGACAAAGGCCTTCCCCAAGGATTTAGTTAGGCTAACCATACTCCACACACGGGGACAAGACCGGATTGGTGGAGGTTGTGGGGCTAGTGGCCAACCCCAGTGTCAGAAGTGTTCAAGCCGCCTATAAGGCCTCTAATATGGCTTAACGAGAGCCATGAGGTGATGGCAGCCGACGCCGACGGCTTAACGTGCCTTGCGAAGCATGGAAACGATCGAGATAAATGTCACCAACAGCCAAACCCATCCACTTATGACCGAGTCTGTAGTCAGTTAACTTATAATACACGTCTGACTCGGTGGCTAAGTGGTTAGCGATCCTGACCTCTGATCTGAGAGTCGTGGGTTCGATCCCCACACAGGGCAAACTTCTGTAATGAGCAGAGTTGTTTGCTCTGAGTCTGGGTGTATTATATCTATATATGTATGTATTTAAAAACAGTATATATGTATGTCTCTGGTTCCCAAGATACAGGGAATCCTAGTTTGGGGCCATATGACAGTGTGTGATTTGTCCTGGATAAATTATTATTATTATGGGTATGAGGAATCTAATTAACTCTATTGACATCACTGTTTTTGGCCACCCTGTATATCAGTATCAGGACTATGTCCCCATTATACAGGTAATCCTAGTTAGCAGCGCGACTGTCGGCGTCGGTGGCTCTGCGGTTAGTGACTCCGTCCTCCTAACCAGAAGTCTCGGGTTCAAATCCTGGCCAGTGCACCAATGAGTTTCTCGAAACTTACGTGCATTTTCATACAGACTGCTTTAACGGTGAAGGAAAACATCGTGAGGAAACCTGCACATCTGATTTCCAGTTGTGTATGATGGTCGCGTTGCACACGTCCGTAGGTGTAAATCTAAAATGCCCTACACGTGACCGCGGGTGATGCTAAGTGCAACACCAGGCAACCGCCGCCTATACCTAGTGTGATAGGACGGTTAAATTGTGCTACACGATAAGAAGAAGAAGCAAGACTGTCTAAAGCTGCTTCTCCACCGGCGAAGCGAGGCGAGGAGTGGAGTGAAGAGAATTGAAATCTCTAAGAAGAAGACTATTTCCACCAAAGATGTGCGAGAAGAGAATTTATTTTTTCCCATACAATTTAAAATTCTCTTCCCTTCTCGCCTCGCCGCGCCGGTGGAAAAGCAGCTTTATACACGTAATCTGTGTTAAAGGGCCAAATGATCATTTTTTATTTATCCCTGCATTTTATATACGAAATTCAAACCTTCAAGAAAAGAGCGTACTCCCAAATCAAAGGTCGGCAACGCACTTGTGACTCCTCTGGTGTTGCGGGTGTCTATGGGCGGCGGTAATCGCTTACCATCAGGTGATCCGTCTGCTCGTTTGCCACCTCTGTCATAAAAATATATATATTATTAGCGACCCGCCCGGCTTCGCACTGGTGCAATGTATTAAGACATATAAACCTTCCTCTTGAATCAAAATCCGTTGCGTAGTTTTTTAAAGATCTAAGCATACATAGGGACAGATAGACAGCGGGAAGCGACTTTGTTTTATATTAAATTAAATTATTTTTCTCCATTCCAGATAATCGACTGCCGTTACCCATACGAGTTCGAAGGCGGCCACATACCGGGCGCTATAAACTTGCACACTCCTACGCAAGTACGCAAGCTGCTAGAGCGACCTGCCACCAGACAGGATCCTGACAAGCGAAGTGTGCTCGTCTTCCACTGCGAATTCTCGCTCGAGAGAGGACCTAAATTGTAAGTGAAGACTCTTTGCAACAATGTCCAGTTTGATTGTTAGGCTGTATAACGATAAAAGCTTTAGTCTCAGGCATTCTATACCTTGTGAATAATACGGTTAAATTATGACACTCGAAAGAAAAGCGAGTCTCGCATGTTTTTTCAGGCTAGCCTTAATCGCTTTTGTAAAATAACTATGAACTCAGATTCTAAATTTTTTTTTAGTCTGAGCCAGATTCTAAGAAAGCAAAGCCTCCAACGAGTTTATATTTCTAACTTACCGGAAACCGCTCGTTCCACACAATTTATTAGCGACAGTAATGACCTTTGAAACTTAATATTAATTATCTATAAGTTTCGATTGAAGTGAAAGTTGCGGGAAGCCGCTGGATCCGGGCAGCACAGGACCGGTCAGTGTGAAACATAAGATCCCTATAGTGTAAAAATCCTTGAAAGAGACTTCTTTCGGCTGATGATGATGAAGAAGTTTTATTTCTAAAAATTTTTTTTCCTTGTTTCCTATTTGTTTCTTTCTCTGATCATGATCTGAGCACGTTTCTGGGGAAAGTTGTTCACTTTTAAGTTTTTGGCGAATGAAAAAATTGAAAAGCTCTTAAACAGGGCTGCATATTCACCCAACACAATATCTAATATATTTTTTTCTTTCTTCCACAGATACCGTTACCTCCGCTCTTCGGACCGCTCTAAAAACATCGAGCATTACCCGAATTTGAACTACCCCGAAATCTACCTGCTGCATAAAGGCTATCGCACGTTTTACCAGCAGTACCCAGAGCTATGCAGCCCGGCTGGTTATACGGCCATGCTAGACCCGAAGCACACGCATCTGCTAAAAAAGCACAGGTCTGTTGAAGAGCCTACCTCCTTCTTCACTCATCACAGGACTAAGTCTGGTCACCGGTTGATGTATTAATTCAAATTTAAATTAAAGCACACTGATGAATTATTTTATGTCGCCTTTATGCAGCTTTTTAATAGCTCTTATGGAATTAAAGGCTGCGAATTATGCCACATTTTTTCAGCTTTTAAACAGCTCTCGTGGAAATATAGGTTGCTTAAAAAGCGTCTTAAGTGCCTTAAGAGGTCAATAAGAGCTGCATAATAGGCAGTAGAACTTATTCTTGAGTGATAAAAAGATATGTCTATGCCTAAAGGCTATAGAGCTGTTATAGAACTGGAGTGAGCTAGTTTGGAACACAGCGATAAAAAATGGAAATAAATAACAAAGAAAGTGTATATGAAAATGGCTACAAATCTGTAAAATATGTAAATAATCTAAAAGCTCTATATATAACTTTATAAAAGCATATACACAGGTGTATAAAAATAGGCGTAGGTACTGTTAACTGAGTCTTCTAAATCTTAGTCTATAAAAAAATTGGCTATCAGTTGCTCAATTTGTATGAAGAGTCAACATTTTTTGTACGAGTTGTGCAAAAGCTGTAGAACAGAGGTTCAATATGGTGAGTAAAAGACCCAGTTAACGGGCTCTACAAGTCTACACCTATTTTGTTATACCATGTATATAAAACTGCTATAAGTCCCGTGGGTTGAGTAACCCAACCTTCCCCAGATGAGGGAAGGTCCCATGCCCTCGCGATGGGTATGCTATGTACATTGCAAAATAATCAAAAATGACTTCCAGCTGATTACTGCTGTTAAAAAATTCAAACTGTACGCATACATACTTATAAGAATCTTCTAAAATACCTGAATAAAAAAACATGGTTTCTATAAACCGTGGTCTTTATTATATTTAATCATCTCTTCTTGTAAAAAGATTTATCCATGAAATTTAAAAGAGGACTTCTACTCGCAAATGTATATTATTTTTTGATATTTCATTCATACACATTAATACCTAAAAGCTCTTCAACTTTGTATTAAAAGTTGAGTTTTTTGAAAATTCAGTACAGGTCCTTTGGAAATATGTTCAGTGTATTGAATAGAAAGCCCCATTTAATTTTCAGTGAGCTCTTTTCTACAGCCTATATGCAGTTTGACTTATTCGTCAACTCGCTAGCCATAATTCGCTGTCTTAATTGTGCTACTTGATAATAATAATAATAATCATCGCTATGCCCTGATAGTCCGTCGCTGTCTCTCCTTGTCGCCGTAACCTCCAGCTGGCTGTAATAAGGCTGCGCTAGAGTGACTCCTGCCACTTCTATTGCGAAGTGTGCAGTGTAGTGAAGTTATTAAAATTACAAAATATTAAGGATAACATCAACCATAACAACGAATAATCGCGACGACGTTTAGTCAATATGCATTTATTTTTTCGTATAGTAAGATTATAAATGCATTTATAAATAAAAAACATTCGAATCAAAGCGTCCGCCATCTTGAAAATAACGGTTAGTGTCACGAATAATACTGACTTTCCCATCAAAGTCCCGTTCCAGAATCGAGGTAAGATTTACCTGAGAAGGGCCCGTCTCTTTTATACTTAAAAGATTTACAATAGGCGGATAAAGTTACTCTCATGTATGTGTTCTGGAACGAAACCTCAGTATGACGGGGAGAGTTTTTTTTACACAAACATTATTTTACGTCGAAATGGCGCTTTGATTTGAATATCTCGTTCACATAACCAGTATAAGCTAGACTCCCTTGTAAGGAGTTTAAACTGCATTTCAAATGCTGGTTATTTGCTATTGCTGTTCGTGTGACGTAAAAGTCGTATAACCAACTTTTATTTTGCGCTTTATCCTGAAAACGTGACGGATAAGCATTTGAGGAAACAAAAAAAAAATCTCTAAACAATAATTTTGTAAAAATAAGAAAATAGTTAAAAAATGCCATATTATTTTAATAAGATAGTACAAAAATTTAGATTAAAGTACATATTATTATATCCCACCTGTAGATAAGTGTGCATTTATGTAGAAGTAGAACACACTGTGTTTTTGTCAAAGATGGTGCTAGTAAAATCCTTGCTGCTCCATCTTTGGACGGAATCATGTGATTAAGGAGTTTAATTTTCAATTTAATTTTTTAACGTAATTTAAAATTACTTTTTTGTTTCAATTGTCGGGGAAATTATGTGGTGAAAACATATCTATATAACATTAGGAATGTGTGGAAACAATAATGTCCAAAAAACTTTAAAATTGTAAAAATATTATGTTATGGCCATTATTTATTCGACACAATGGCCCCACTTTTTATGGTTCTGTTTTATTGTTTTAGTGTCAATTTTGAGTGACTAGAATTCTTTTTTTTTACATTCTGTCAAGCCCTCAGCCATAGGCGTAGCCAAATTGTATCTTCTGAAGAAATGGCTACAGTACCATGTTTTTTTGTTTGTTTTATTTTTTTTAGTTTAATATTTTCTGGTCATATGAACGTTTGAAGCAAGCTTTAACTGTTTTTACTTATGTGCCGTGTGTAAACCCAAGATTTTATAATTCTGTAAATAAATTATTATTCGTCTTTTAATTTTTAAGATTTAATTACGTTTTAGTTTTTAAGTTTTTTGTTCGTGGCACCTGTATATTAAAAAAAAATTTTTAGCTCTCAGCCATTTGCATGTATGTTACGGTAAAACTAAGAATGCGTTGATTTAACAAAAATGTATTTTTACGTCAGATTTTTTTTTAAAGTAAATTGTATCATCTGGCTTTATAGCAGGTGTTCAGATGCTGAAAAAAACCTATCTTACCTGATTTTCGAAATCATGTGTAAAATGACTACTCAACAGACTAAAATACCAGTTGATATTTTCGAGCATTAACTCAATTTTTAATTCTAACTTTATCGCACTTTTTTATTACTGAGTAGTTTTTATGATAGGTTTTTTTATAAGTCTTCAATATTCTAAATTAACAAATCTCATTATTGTACATAAACCTATACATATTAAATAGTGCAAATGGTAAAAACACCACATTTAAAGCAATATTTTTAATACGCTTCATTAATTATGTTTTAAGGAGTATATTTTTTATTTAAAAAGTAAGAAAGAAATTATGACATTCGTTTTAAGAGCAATTCACATATATTCTATTGTTAAGGATTTATTTTGTTCGTTTGGGGGAAGTTGCAATGATTTAGTTGAATCTACCATCGATCGATATTTTGGTAGAATTACAAAACTACTAAAAACGAATAAACATTGTTAAAAAACCACTCAACAACTTAATTAGTTAGTTTTTTTAATAAAAGTAAAAAAAAACTAAAATCATTTTTTTGTTGCTGAATAATCGTAACTTTTCCCAAAAAGACAGAAAGGAACAATTTTTTGAGATTTTTCCGAGTTCGCCTCGTGAAATATACGCTTACTAGTATTTTATGTAAATAGTAATGTTAGCATTTAAGTCAAGAGATTTAATTAAGCATAAATTAAGAGAAAATTCGATAAAATTTTATAACATTTTATTACAAATAAAATTCAGGTCCTTAATTTTGGACTTCATTTTTAAAACGTCTTTGATTCGTTAAAAAATGTTTCTCATAAAATTCATAGTAAGTATACTTAAAAAACAAAAAAATAGGTTTAGGTTATTTTAACTTCAAAAAAATTATGAGTCCGATAAAATACTTAAAGCATAATATAAAAAATCAAAATTATCTCCTTGTCCAAGAAATACTAACAATTTATTGATTCGATTACAGAAATAAAAAACAAAAATGCTTTATAATAACTTCATAAGTTTATGTATGGTTATTTTTAATTTACCTAGCATGTAATTTGGTGAAATTTAGTTATCTTAAGTAAATAAATTATAAAAAATATAAATCCAGTTGTCTGATTTTAAAAACCTCTTACATTACATACATATTACATATCGACTGTTTCCGCTTTCGAAAGGTCGTAACTCCAAAAAACTAAATGTACAACTTTTTTGAAATAGCAAAACATTTTTGGACTCTTCATGCAAATCGACAGTTTGTATGAAAAGTCCAAATTTTTTTGTGATTTTAATGAAGTTGTAAAACAAAAATTGTTCAGTTTGATGAGTAGAATCCCATCTTGAAGTATTACCACATCTTTTTGATACCTCCTGTATAAAATTAAGTAAAAAGGAACAGATATTACAAAAGAGGCTTCTAACACTTCTAAATATGGGAAACTGAAAAACTTTGTAGATCAGATTTTTTCAATATTTTTCCTGTATTCTATCTCAGAGGAAGGATATATATCCTTCCTATGAGATTCTATACTTATTCTGAGTAACCCCTTAAAATTTCAAACGCACTTTTTTAACACCTGTATGTTCAGTGGCCCAGTTAGCCGTCTAATAAAATTTTAAAGAATATAGGTAATGCGTGGATAAAATAAAAATACCCCGGCATGATTTTATACTATGACTGACGAAAAGACAAAAAACTGGCGCCGACTCCGCCGCCGCCGCCGCCGCTTGTGGGTGCCCGAGCCCCCCCCCCCCCCACCCCCCCCTAAATATTTTATATTAAAATACTGGTATGGCTTGCGGCTCGCAATTGCTGTCCCTCAACAATAAAAAAACATTTTTTTCCGCCCTAGCCCCCCCAATATATTTATGAAGTCGGCGCCCCTAAAAAAATAAATATTAATTTAAGTAAGACTAACCATTAAAATATCGTAAAGTAGAACTTATAAATATTTTTTATAAATGTCAATAATTACTGACTAGATTTCTTTGGTTATGATGTTGTAAAGCTACGGTAGGGACACTAATAACTTTAAGAACAAACCAATATTCAGTAAGATGGCCAATATTTAACACATATCTAATTCTCTTTCTGCACTTCAGCCTTTTCTTCTTTTACGCCTGCAATCATTACCTTCTTCTCCATATTTTTCTCCAAACTCTCATCCAATGAAGTTTTCGAAAGTTGCCTCAGAATTTTTTCGAAGATCTTTGGCGCGCTTTTCGTATTCGGCAAAGAAATGTCAGTTTGCGTTGTGACAGTCTCGCATCTCTTTTCCTCCTGCACTTCGAGCGGTTCGTTCGTCTCTTTCAGATCCAACGTCATATTTTTCTTTTTAATTTCCACTTCCGGGTCGACTTTTTCTTTTTCCACGTTGATTTCTTGTATTTTTTCTTCGTTCTCATCTTTTTCTTTGGATCTCCTTTCTATGGCTTTTGACAGAACATTCCCCAAAATGTGAGCGCATTTGATGATATTTTGAGTTTCCCTTGGTGTTAAATGCAAGCCCTCGTTTCTGATTATGCTGTTCAAATTATTGATATCCGCCGGGGACCGCTTTCTAGACGTATCCGATAATTCTGTAAATAAAAACTTAAGATATTGTTAATGTAAACAAAAAACTTCTTAATTTTGTCGCAAGCGCCTAGATGAAACGCTATAGCAAATGTTGCTTAACTACATTGTCATTTTCATCATCACTAGAATATAGTCACAGAATACACTAGGTAGTTAGATCTCACACCAAATACCCCAGGACCACACCGGACCACAGCTGATTACGAATACCTATTACCTAACGCAATTATTATTTGCTATACAGGGGGTTAAAAAAAGTGCGTTTGAGTTTTTAAGGGGTTACTCAGAATCAAGTATAGAGTACAGGAAAAATACATATTAAAAAAATCCGACTACAACTTTTTTTCAGTTTACCATACAAATTCTTAATTCAGTATTCAGATTTAGTGCGGAAATCTGAAAAAATAATTAAGAGCGGATTTTTTCAATATTTTTCCTATATTCTACAGGTGAAATTGAAATCGTGGAACAAATTTTAATTGTGGTTTCTGCTCATGGAACTGAACAACTTTCTCTAAAGGTTAGACGGCACTGGCGGCAGCGGCACTACGCGATGCGACGCGACGCTGCGCGGCAAAAATATTCTTTCTATGTAATCGTGTGAGCTATACCGCACTGCGCGGGCGGCAGCGGAATTGCGCGACACGGCACTTCAATTTCATATAAATATTTGGCCGCGTCGCGTAGTTCCGCTGCAGTTGTAGTGCGATCGTACCTTAAGAAACCAATTCAATCGGAGCAAAAAAAAAAGTACTTTCCATAGGAAGTTCGTTACCAAGGTCATCGATTTGTATGAAGAGTGCAAATTTTTGTTTGCTCCGATTGATTTGGTTTCTTAGAGAAAGTTGTTCAGTTCCATGAGCAGAAACCACAATTAAAATTTGTTCCACGATTTCAATTTCACCCTGTAGAAGGAAAAATATTGAAAAAATCCGCTCTTAATTATTTTTTCAGATTCCCGCACTAAATCTGAATAGTGAATTAAGAATTTGTATGGTAAACTGAAAAAAAGTTGCAGTCGGATTTTTTTATATGTATTTTTCCTGTACTTATATATATACTTGATTCTGAGTAACCCCTTAAAATCTCAAACGCACTTTTTTTAGCATCCTGTATAGGTACAAAAAATCTTTGGACATGTTCTTTATTTATTTCGAAAAATCCTCTACAAAGTTCACTGAGTTTGTTTGTTTGGCTTGTTTTTATTTAAGTAACAATTTTATTTTGATCTAACATTTTTACGTCTTTGTATTGTTTCTCTAAGGAAGCCATAGTCAAATTACAAAATAATTTTGGACTCTTCATACTAATTTGGCCGGTCAGTTGATCAATTTGTATGAAGTCCAAATTTTTTTGCGATTTATCTATGAGTTCTTTAGTCTAAAGTTGTTTGTTATCAATCATTAGCACATGCCTTTAGTCGGTGGTCGCGGGAAAGCGGGCAGCGCAGGACCCGTTGGTGTCGAAATCCTTGGGGGAGGCCTTTGTCCAGTATTGACCGTCTTTCAGCTGATGACGATGATGATAATAGAATCTGGACAGTCTTATCACAAAAAGCGATTTCTTCCAGACAACCCGGAAGTCTACCTACCTAAATCAGCCATATCAATGGTCTCCGTCCTGTAGGGCGTCGGGCACTGATCATAGTAGGTCTTGATGGGCACCTGAGCGAGGGAATTGTTGTAGTTAGCCCAGAAGCTGTTCCATTCGCCCCGGTCGGCGCGCCGCTGGTCTTCCATCTTCGTGAGGTCTGCCTCGCTCTCCTGCCAGCTGCTCACACAGCAACTGGATTGTAGAGGAGGGTAGCATTAAAGGCCGATTTACACTTCAATAAGTACAGTTGTAAGTCAAGTAGAAAGTGGAAGTCCATCTCTTCGAAAAATAAAAGCAGAAAGTTGCGAGAAAGCAGTGGACTTCTACTTACTACTTGAGTCACCACTGTACTTACGTGAGGCAATTTTGGGGATTTTTTCGACCCCCTACGTGAGATGTCGTGAGATTTGGCTGGACCCCTAACTCCCCCCGCTCCCTACGTGAGATTTGGTGAAATCCGGCTCGACCCCCTCCCTCTCCCATAAACGCCTCACGGAATTAGTGTACGCCCCATAAAGATCTTATTATAGTTAATTCCAATATAAAAAAGAAAAAGGTAAACAAACATACTAGGCAATTGACGTTGACATGTGTCAGTTCCATACTAAGTTTGTTAACATTTTACTTTTTCTTGAATGGAACAAAGTATAAATGTGAGTGTAAATGGTTGGTTGCCGGGACTTGTGCCGAGCACACATCTGCTGAGTAATTTTTTTTATTATTTCCGTTTTAGAGTAGTTTCAGCGTTATTTTTGTGATGGGGAAATAGCTGGGATTCCGATTCAGTGATAAGCGGTCATAAGAAGAGTATTAACTCGGGTCGGGAGACAGCTCCGTTTTCCGAGTTCCAACAACAAACCATCACGTGGAGCGTCTTTAAGTGCCCATCACCCTTGGAGCCGCGTCTTTCACTTGACATTGGCGTTTCGCCATTTTTTTATTGAAGATTCTCCCATTTTTCACTTGACATTGGCAAAATCACTCCTTAAATGAGATGTGGAATGCCAAATAGAAAAATCTAAATATAAGGTATAGAAAGTCTGTGCAGAAAGAGCTGTCATTGGATTTGAGGATGCAGAAGCACGAACCATTGTTACTTGAACTCTGTGTTTTTTTGTTTTCTACGCTCATAATATAGAATCCTTGGGGGAGGCCTTTGTCCGGCCGTGGAGCTCTTTCCGCAGATGATGATGTGTAGTTTTATTTAAGACCTGATTAAATCAAAATCATTTATTTGTGGTTATAAGTAATGTAAATTAGGTGGCCGACTGCCCTATATGCGGAATCTCTAGGAGGTTATCTGTGTTAAGCGGACTAGAGACTATCAGTAATAATGACAGTATTTTCAAGTAATGACAATATACTGACATTATACTGACAGTGTAGTGGTTGGAATAATGGTCTGCTGCATACTAAACGATGGAATGTCATTATACTGATGTAAAAATACTGTCATTATTACTGATAGTGTCTGGTCCGCTAACATCACATAATAAAGTATTGAGTATTCTTATTCTTGGTACAAGAATGCAAAAGACTGACCTGGAGGCATGCAGTTCCTGGCTTTGCGGCGAGATCCCATCAGCCCGGGCGACCCTCGGGGACACGTCAGTGGACGATTGGCCCGAATACTCAGGAGACACGGAAGAGTAGTCCAGCTCTGTGCTTATATTGCCGTATCTGAGGGTAATTGTAACGTATAAGTACAGGGTGTAACAAAATTGGTGTAGGACCCATTAGTTGGGGATTCTACTCATCGTACTGAACAACTTTTGTTCTACGACTTTGCTCGAATCGCAAAAACATTTTGGAGTCTCCATAAAAAAATGGCAAAACAGATGATCAATTTGTATGGATTTTAGCTAGTTAAGAGCAGCTTGCGGTGTAATTAGATCAATCTATAGATCATCTAGTTAGATAGAAGTGGTCGTGGCTCAGTGCGGCTTGCGTGGTCTCGTCGATCACGCAGGTTAACTGACCACAGAAATGGTCATAACCTGGATGGGGTTGACTGTTAGTGGCATTTATCTCGACCGTTTCCGTGCTTCGCAAGGCACGTTAAGCCGTTGGTGCCGGCTGCTATCGCTAGACGGCAGTCGTTAAGCCATGTGGGAGGCCTTATAGGCGGCTTGAAAACTTCTGACACTGGGGTTGACCACTAGCCCCACAATCTCCACCAGTCCAGACTTCGCCCCTGTGTGTGGAGTATGGCGTTACCTACCCAAGGTATAGGAAGAGACCCGTGCCACTGCAGTGAGGACCATATGAGTAGTTAATATGTTCAAAAGTGGACATATTCGAGCTGTGATGTTGATGAGGCCATTACTTGAACTAACCTGTAACTACCTGCAGACGAAGTTTTATACAAACTGTCTCTGCTGCACGAAAACGTGCTTTCCCTACTCTTTCCTTCTAGAACCTTCTGGTTCCTTCTAGAAGATTCCACCATTTGTGAGTGCATCTGACTCTGCAGGGAGGCGCTGCGAGGTTTCTGCAAGGTCTTCGGTTGGTTCTTTGGCGTGGAAGTGGCTAAAGCCCTGAACTTCTGCTTGACGCCGTATTTTGAGTTCGTGTCTTCAAAGTCTGACACCTGTGGACAAGTTAAATGTGTAAATAGCTTTATTTCTGTGATGTGAAGAGAACATGAGCATGTGTTTCGTAGCTCTCTCGGAACATTAAAGAAGAAGAGAACGCTTTCCGCTGGCCTGGTGGACCAGCATGACTAAGCTTACACAGAAAGCCACGTTACCCGACCCGACTACTCAAGTTAAAGCGTCTTGGCGCAAGAAGGTTAGGATAGCCAACCGCACGTAAAGTGAGACGTGGGAAAGAGAAAGAAAAAAGGAAGAAGAGCACATAATTCTGGCAGTGAAAAATTTTCATCGAACCAAGAAACCTTTACCTGCTTTCTGTATCTTTCTCGAAATTCTTATAAGTTCGTTCTGTCCGTCTGTCCGTCAAGCCTAGTTCCCATGGGCATACCCAGGGGCAGCAGGGGGGACAATACTCACCTAGTGGGAACTACACTTCACAGACAGTCACAGAGTCACACAAAAGTTAATAATCTTAATATTTCAATCTCTACAGCCGCGTATTGCAATCTTTTCAGAGACGATGATTAAAAAAAAAAAAACAATTTGATCTGATTGTTGAATAGTTCGAGATGGGCATTCATTGGCTAATCGCAGTCTGGATAACTCGAAAAACTCATATAAGAACCCTGTGTTGTTCTCAAATTACAGTCTTCTTCTTCTTCTTTAGGTCCTGTAACACCTAGGGGTGCATAGGGCCGATACTACTTTTTTCCACTCGGATCTGTTCCCAGCTGTGGACTTCACGTGCTCCCAGGACATGCCAGCCGTCTTTAGTTCCTCATTCAGTGAACGCTTCCAGGTTACTTTGGGTTTTCTCACCAGCAGGTTGCCACAATCTAATGCGCAGCCGGCAACACTTGTAGGACGCGAAGTATGGCCTATCCATTGCCACCACTCTCAAATTACAGTAAAGACCAGAAAATCTAAATGATTAGTTTTATGTAAGGCTAAATCTTCAGGTGGTAATAACTTTATGTACTTAGGTGTGTTTATAAACTCCTTGCTAACGCGAGTAGGAGAGCGAGGCAATACCTAACTAACTTACCTGAGATAGATTAAGAAGCACGTCCTCCGAAGTGTCGTCACTTCTGCTGGACTTCGAAGTGTTCTGAGGACAATCTCCGTCGCAGCAGGTCTTCGACAGAGTCACTGTGATCGATTCTGTTATCTGGTGATAAGGGATGACATGGTGATGAGGGATGGTATAGTGATAAGAGACGATATGATGTCAAATGATGATACGGTGTTAAGGGATGATATGAAAGAAAGGTTTATTTGCAAGAATAAATCACACAGATTTACATAGGTCTTAAAAATAGTGGTGATATTCAACCTTTTTAAATATAAAATTAAGGCTTTGAGCGTTTTAATTATGGTGTTAAGGGATGATACATGGTGATGACTGATGAGGGATGGATGACATACTTATAAAGATAAGGGATGAAATGGTGATAAAAGTGATTTGATGATAAGAAACTATAAATTATATATCTATTTAAATAGTGACAAATAAAGAAGGCTGGAATGACAACATTTCAAGATTTGACCCCAATTTAACCCTCAAATCACGGAGAGAAGGTGATATTACAACACCCGCATTTTGCCAGTATTTCTCGAGAAGATGTAGGTGTTTTATATTTGCATTTTCTACATAAAACACTCATAAAAACTGGGGGGGGGGTCCAAAAACTACAAACAAAAAAGAGAAACAAAATAAAATAAAATTATATTTCCTACTACTCTGTGTGATCTCTGAACTACGTATCTCTCTATTCAAATATAACCATAAATTACCTGAGAGAGTTCCAAAGACATGTCATCTTCCAACGAAGTCTCGCGGCTCTTACTGGACTGCGAGTCTACGTGTCTCTTCGTCTCCACTCTCTTCTTGACAGCAGGGAGAGACTCAGCTGATGGGCGGCGGTGGTAACCAGGGAGAGAGTTGGCTCTGTCACCTCTAAAACGTAGAAATTAAAAGACCGATTTAAAAAAAACCTGGTGTGCAGATATATCGTCGTTTTTAAAAACAACCCTATTTTGACGCTATATGACCACACGCAATATACCACTTGTAGGATTTATTCAATCTGTATTAAACGGGATTCAGCGTCACCAAAGAATATAGGTACTATTCTCTACAGACAAAGACGCAAAAGACTCTACACTCTACAACAAGACCATTCCCGGAAACTTAGGTATACCGTGGATTCCACTTGTGAAACTGAACAACTTTCCCCACGGAACCCACACTGAGATCTCCAAAAAAATTTTGGACTCTATACTTAATTGGCTGGTTTGCATGAAAGCCCTATTTTTGTGCAAATTATATATAAGTCAGTAGGTTTCGTAGCAAAGTTGTTCAATTTCATGAATAGAACAACCTGTTAAAGTTTTCGGAAGAGGTCTTTTACACCCTGTGTATATCTCATCTCATCTCACTAATCTCACTAATATTATAAATGCGAAAGTATGGATGTTTGTTTGTTTGTTTTTTCCGCTTTCACGCCGAAACTACTGAACGGATTTGGATGAAATTTGGTAGGTAGATAGACAAAGCACTCGGCTAACACATAGAATACTTTTTATCCCGTAAAACTTAAGGATTCCCGTAGGAATGCTTAAAATCTCAAAATTTCCACTTCGTCACTAGATTTATCTTAACATTTTCTTTCTGGACACAATTCTTAAGTCCACGCGGATGAAGTCGCGGGCGGAAGCTATTATAGAAAGACGTGCTAAAAATCAAACTGACCTCTTCAAAATTTGCTTTCCCGTCACAACGAATTCCAAATTCTGCGGTTTTACCACTTTCTTCGGGGTGGAACTGCTGGAACTCGGCGCAGTGTTGAGGGGTGACTTCTTCTTTCCTTCTTTCTCCTTCTTGAGGCTGCTCCTTCTGGAAAGAGAGGCGGAATTCCGCCTGGATCCTGGCCTGGACCGGGGGGTGTCTGGGTCATAGTCATCAGGCCAGCGATCGCTGTTCCTTTGCATGATTTTGGCTGTAAAATCGAATACCTTTAGTCCAGTCGGTCTACGTATGGAGCAGGTTGCATTAAGTGCACTTTGAGTGAAAATGTAGAATATAATCAGTTGAATAATTTTAACCCTTAAATGCATGATTTTTTCTGTCTTGCCGAAATAAGTTTTACGGACAAAACACTAAGAAACTGTTGTTATGGTACTAATTACGCAGTATTTGTGAAGCCTATAAAATGCTCGTTCGGTAACCACTAATCGTTAATCGGTTATACAAATAATTTAATAAAACTATGCATTTAATAAGTATGCATTTAAGGGTTAAAAATTAAATCACTCAATCAATTAATTAGTAATTTCCCATCATCCCAGTGAAAACCGCATCGAAAACCATTCAGTGGTTCTCTTTTAAATCGCGGACACACAAATACAATACAAGTAAAACAGAATACCGTATTTTTGAAGACTTAAAATAAGACTTATTTAAAATAGGGATATCTCAATACACCCCCTCTCCCCCCTTGTGATATTTCGTGATTTTTTCTGATCCCCTCCCCCCCTTTTAAGCCTCACGTGATTAATGGAAGACCCCTAGACGGAGGCGGTTTAATCTTACCTTTCAGTTAGTAGATACGAGCTTACGACTATGACTAAACATCTATATTTACCTTACCCTACAATTCCTTTGCTACTCCGTCATCGATGAAAAACACAAAAGGTCAAGCGTCACTCAAAGTTCCATCAGTGTTTACATATTTTTGTCGATTGCCTCAAGTTTTTCACCGATATCGTTTCTAATTAATCTCACTTTTTACACAAAACTGTCTAATTAGTTCACAATCATCTGTAGAATCGCCATTACAATATTATTATAACTTTGTAGACTTATATAAGATGCTACTTTATTAGTGCCCGATATTTTAGTCAGTGCTCCTACTCTTGATTCTGATCAACTTTCCCCAAGGAACCCCTAGTCAAATCGCAAAAAAATTTTTGGGCTCTTCATACTAATTTGGCCGCTCGGCCGATCAATTTGTATGAAGAGTCCAAATTTTTTTTTTCGATTTGACTATGGGTTTCTTGGGGAAAGTTGATCAGAATCAGGAGTAGAAGCACTGAATAAAATATCGGGCACTAATAAAGTAGCACCTTATATAGTATAGGATCCTTCTAAAATACCTGACATACATTTAACAGCGGCTTCTCATGATACTGAACAACTTTCCCAAACAAAACTATACTCAATTCGCAAAAATTTTTAGGATTCCCATATAAAATTGGCGGTTCAGTTGATCAATTAGTATGAGGACTCCAAAAATTTTTTTGCGAATTGATTATAGGTTCCCTGAGGAAAGTTGTTCAGTTTTATATTCATGAGCCGTGGTAAAAAAAAACGTTATTTCATAAGGACCCTATATAGGTACATAATTTTTGTTTGTGTGGTCGAATCGACCTTCCGTGGCACACTGCACTGGGATATAGGGCGGTTATCCAGTGATACGCATGAATAGATGCGGGTAGGGATACATTGGTAGACGGAAGCGGGCAGGTGCCTCAGTAATTATAAGAACTGGCCAAACTGAGGTACAAACCTGATTAGTACATAATTAAAGTTCAAATGCATTAAATATCGAGTGGCGACCGCGCACCGGAAGACACAGTGTAAGCAGGCCTCCCACTCGGTGGACCGATGACCTGGTGAAGGTTGCGGGAAGCCACTGGATGCGGGCAGCGCAAGACCGGTCTTTGAAGAGCGCAGGACCGACTTTGATGTCAACTGTGGATAAAAAACATCAGATTTGTTTCTTTGTCTTCATCATCGTCAACCAAAAGACGTCCACTGCTCGACGAGGCATAGACGGCGGTTGCCTAGTGTTGCATTTAGCATCACCCGCGGTCACGTGTAGGGCATTTAGATTTACACCTACGGACGTGTTCAACGCGACCATTTAATTAGTAATTTCCCATCATCCCAGTGAAAACCGCATCGAAAACCATTCAGTGGTTCTCTTTTAAATCGCGGACACACAAATACAATACAAGTAAAACAGAATACCGTATTTTAGAAGACTTAAAAATTTACAAGAATCCCTTGCGAATATTTGACAATTATAATTAAATTAAATTTAAAGTTTAGATAGAAAAAGACGACTGATGATTTTTTTACATGAAGGGTTTCTTTTAACTCTATAACACTTTAGATTTACTATTAATCTGGCTATCCCCAAAAATAAGACTTATTTAAAATAGGGATATCTCACACATCTAGAAATCAGATGTGCAGATTTCCTCACGATGTTTTCCTTCACCGTTAAAGCAATCGGTATGAAAATGCACGTAAGTTTCGAAAATCTCATTGGTGCACTGGCCAGGATTTGAACCCGAGACCTTTGGATAGGAGGACAGAGTCGCTCCCCGTTCATTTATCGCCCCGCTTGTGCAACATGCCACAGTCTTTAATTAAGGGCGGCCTGCTTAAAGGGTGTCTATCGGCGCATGCAACAGGCGACAGGGAAATCTGTGGAGTCGAAGAGTTAACCTTTCCACAAAACTTAAAAATAACCTAATCATCCTACTGAAAACGCCTCCTTGGTCTAGTGGCTAGTCCGCTTGCTTCACATCAGAAGGTCGTGGGTTCGATTCCCGGTGGGGTCCAACTTTGTAGGAATTGGTTTGCTTGCTGGTAGGGCATTTTCTGAGCCCGCCTGGCTAGCTGACACCATCTTATCAAAGTCTTGCCGCCAAACATCAATGTTAATAGTATTGATGTGTTCCGACATTAAGATAAGATAGCCAGTTCCTCATTGCGTTGGGGAATCTTGGTAAGCCCGCTTCCATCTTCGACATCATCATCACTTACCATCAGGTGAGATGATGCCAAGAGCTTACCAATTAATGGTTAAAAAAACAATAAAGAAGAAAGAGAAAGAAAGAGTAATTTCCAAAAACTCGAGCAAAACCTTAGACTAAACATTTTTCATCAAAAAGTTTTGAATCAAATAGCGGCTCCACACCGTTCCGTTGTCCTAAACTCCCGCCCGATTAAATCGTGTGCGACCAACCTAATTTTGTAAACGTATTGAGTGGCGTACACCAGCCTTTGAAGGTTACGTATTGAATATTTATATCTATATAGTTCATTCCAATCAAAAAAAGGCAAAAGATAAACAAACGTAGTTTGCAGATGACATTGACATGTGTCAGTTGCCTACTATAGTTCTTTCGGGTCAAAAAAAAAAGGTAAACAAACGCAGAATGCAGATGACATTGACATGTGTCAGTTCCATACTAAGTTTGTTTACGTTTTGCTTTTTTTTGATTGGAATGAACTATACGTTTGTTTACCTTTCGCTTGTTTTTATTGGAATTAACTATAGTTATCTTCAAGCTCTATCATTGTTGACTGACTCAGTGGCTCAGTGGTTTGTGCTACTGACAAATGATCCGAGAGTCGTGGGTTCGATCCACACCCACGGCAAACATTTCTGTAATGAGCAGATTTGTTTGCTCTGTCGGGGTGTATTATATCTATACAGAATGTGAAAAAAATGCGTTTGAAATTTTAAGAGGTTACTCAGAATTAAGTATAAAATACAGGAAAAATATTGAAAAATCCGATCTAAAATTATTATTTTTCAGTCTCCCATACTAAATCTGAATAGTGAATCAAGAATTTGTATGGGAAACTAAAAAAATAATTGTAGATCGGATTTTTTTCAATATTTTTCCTATATTGTATACTTGATTCTAAGTAACATCCCCTTAAAATTTTAAATGCACTTTTTAACAGCCTGTATACCTATAAAGGTTTTTGATAAGATATGAAGCTGTATTTTTACCTCTGTTTAAATATAAATATAAAAAGTTGCGGTCGTGGCTCAGTGCGGCGTGGTCGCGACGATCACGCAAGTTAACTGACTACAGACACGGCCATAACCTAGAATGAGTGTGACTGTTAGTGGCATTTATCTCGACCGTTTCCGTGCTTCGCAAGGCACGCTAAGCCGTTGGTGCTTAAGCCATGTCGGAGGACTCGGAGGCCTTATACTTAGACGCCTGGAAAAACTTCTGACACGGGGTTGGCACTAGCCCCACAACCTCCACCAATCCGGACTTGGCCCCCGTGTGTGGAGTATGGCCTAACCTTCCAGAGACCCGTGCCCCAACAGTGGGGACGATATGGTTTGTTAACATAACAAACAGGTGTACTTAATAAATAAAAGTAAATTACATTTAATGGTTTTTTTAAATTACTTTTAATTTAATAAAAGTAGGTAAGTAACATTTTCAAGTTACACAACAATCAAAGAAAGAAAATAATAAACTGTACAGCGACGCTGTGCATACTTTCTTGCGAATTCGTTTCTATCGTCTGGCATACACTGTCATTCATTACTCAACACAAATTAGCAATAAACATTCACAATCATGACATAGCAAACGTAGGACTTGACAAATTTTCAAATATTGTGGCAACTCTAAAAATTGCGTTAATGAAGAAACAAAGAAACAGCTGAACATAACAACAAAATACTGCCCTAACCCAAATCGCATCCAAATCCGTCTAGTGGTATTGGCGCTAGAGCACCGGACACATACATAGTCTTTTTTTTTATTTTATAGTTTTTGGGGCTCTATTAGTGCAAGACAATTGATTTGATTCCTATCAAAATCTTAAGTTCGTTTGCCATTCAATCGCCATGACAATTCAAATGTTTTTTATTCAAAATCAAAATCAAAATCAAAATGTTTTTTATTTAAGTAGATGTTTTGCACATACTTTTAAATCGTCTTTTTTTCTACCTAGTACAAAGTTCCTACCACGCGGAACTTGTACACTCAACGTTTCGGGAAGTGTTTCCGAAGCGAGAAGAAACGTCGAGCCCAAAAGAAACTCGCTTCAACACATTTTTTAAAATAATACTTAATTACTAATACAATGTTTGTTATCAATAATACAGTTATCAGGAAGAGCAATACATTTCCAAATGTCTTTGTCATTCACATAATCTATTATCTTATAATAACCTTTTGAGCACAGACATTTTTTTACATGCGTTTTGAATTTGTTTTCAGGCAGATTTGTTACATGTTCTGGTATTTTATTATAGAATCGTACAGATTGCCCCACAAACGACTTTTTAACTTTGCTCAGTCTCGAATAGGCAATATCAATGTTATTTATATTCCTTAAGTTTAAATTATGCCTGTCACTGTTTTTACGAAACAAATGTAGATTCTTGCGGACGTACATAATGCTCTCATATATGAATTGACTAGCAACCGTTAAAATATTAATTTCCTTAAACTTATCCCTCAACGACTCGCGGGATCGCATCTGATAGATTGCGCGGATTGCCCTTTTTTGTAAAACGAAAATAGTTTCAATATCAGCTGCATGTCCCCAAAGTAAAATTCCGTAAGACATAATACTGTGGAAATAACTAAAATATACTAGCCGTGCAGTGTCTACATGTGTTAACTGCCTAATTTTTTTGACGGCATAAGCAGCTGAACTAAGCTTTCCCGCTAAAGTTTCTATATGTGGACCCCATTGCAATGTAGCATCTAAAGTTATACCGAGGAAAACCGTACTATTGACAAATTCCAATTCATTACTATCTATGATTACACTAGCGTCAATATTTCTAACGTTTGGTAATGCGAATTTTATACATTTGGTTTTTTTAGCATTTAAAAGTAGATTGTTTACAGTGAACCAGTTGAGTATCTTTGAAAGAGTGTTGTTTACTTCATCAGTTTTGTTTAATTTTCTATCAACTTTAAAAATAAGAGAAGTATCATCTGCGAACAACACTATATTTGCGAAATTTTGAACCATAAACGGCAAATCATTAATATACGCAAGAAAAAGGAAAGGACCTAATATTGATCCCTGGGGTACCCCCATTATCACTTTAGAGCCGGAAGAATTGATGCCATTTATTTGAACTTTTTGTGTTCGGTTGCTAAGGTATGAGTTTAGAAGACTGAGAGCCCCGTCTTCTACACCGTAATGCCTTAATTTCATTAGTAGTGTTTGATGTTCAACACAATCAAATGCTTTAGATAAATCACAAAATACTCCTATTGCATTCTGTGAATCCTCAAAAGCATCATAGATATTGCGAATAAGTGCTACTCCTGCATCAGTTGTACACCGACCTTTTGTGAAACCAAATTGTTGGTTATGCAGGAGGTTATTATCGTTAAAATGTTGTATCAATTGATTTAGCATTACTTTTTCAAAAATTTTACTAAGAACGGGTAACACAGAAACTGGTCTGTAGTTTCCCGGGTCAGTTTTGTTGCCAGACTTATAAAGGGGTATGACCTTACTAAATTTCATGAGGTCTGGAAAAACGCCATTATCAATGCTAATATTAAAAAGACAAGCTAAATATGGAGCTAAAGTACCAATAACATTTCCGATTAAATTTACTGAAAGCCCCCACAGGTCCTCGGTTTTTTTCACTTTAAGAGATTTAAAGGTTTTGACAATAGTATCTGGTTCAATTTCTTTAAAAGAGAATTTTTGATCGCAAGTACTGACATTTTCTTCTAGCAATATTTTGGCATTTCTAGGTGATGAATTCAGGGCTTCAGTAGTCTTTAGTGGGATATTTGTAAAATAAGTTTCGAATTCTTTGGCTACTTCAACATTTGTTTTTATTTTACCGTGATCTGTTTGCAAAACAAATTCTTTATCGCGAGGCTTAACCTTCCCAGTTTCTTTGTTAATTATATTCCAAACAGTTTTTATTTTATTATCGGATAATTTGATTTTACTGGATAAATAATTAGATTTAGCTGCGCGGCATACCTGTTTGAAAATTTTTGAATATTTTTTCACGTACTCTTTAAAATTCTCATCAAATATATAAGTTTTCATGTCGTATAGGTCAAATAAAGTTTTTCGACTTTTATGAATACCTGCAGTAGCCCATTCACAAAATTTTAGTTTGTTGTTTATTGCTATGGATTTAGTTTTAAATATAGATTGAAATTCCCTGTCCAGCACTGTAAAAAAATCTGTGTAAAAACTATTAGCTTCAACGTGATTGTCAAAATTTGGTATGGGCAGCTTTTCAGTTAAGACCTTTTGAAAATGTTCTATTCGGTTGACAGTGACAGGTCTTGTTTGAACTATTATTTGCTCTTTATTTAATTTCGTTGGAAAACTAGCCATTAATCCACTATGATCGGATTTCAAGCAATTAATTACTTTTTTCTCTACAAAATTACAATTACAAAATATATTATCTATACAAGTGGCAGAAGTCTCCGTTTTTCTCGTTGGTTCTAAAAAAATGAAATCTAAATCAAATGATTTGAATAGACAAGTTATTCTAGTCGTCAGAGACTTCTTTTCAAGCAAATCAACATTAAAATCACCACATACTACAACCGATTTATTACTTTTACTTATTAAATCTAATGCATCCTCCATCGCCGACTCGAAACCAGCAAAGTTGTCATCATATGGGGGTCTGTAAACGCAAATAATGATGTGGGTTTCCAACTCCACACAGGACATTTCGATAGTTTTTTCAATCGAAAGACTGACAACATCCTTTCGTTCTTTAATCTTTCTATTATTTTTGTAAAATATAATGGAACCACCACGTTGCGCAGTCTTTCGATTAAAAGTACTGGCCATACTATAATTTTGAAAACTAAAAAGCATTTCATGATCCTTCAGCCAATGTTCCGTAATACAGAAAATATCAATACCGTAATCTTCCAAAAATAGTTCCATTTCAAATTCTTTGCCGAGGAAGCCTTGTATATTTTGGTGGACTAACTTTAAAGTGTTAGGCTTCCTAGTTGTCTTTGAATCTAGTTTAAATCCGGAGTTTGAGTCACATCGCAGGTGACGGCACCGCAGGGTGTACTATCTTGTACATTTATAGGCGGCTGCGTCATATCTACGGTACCGCCACCAGCGGCGGGCTCCTCCGTCGTTAAACAAGTAATTACCGACTGAATACAGTCGGTACGATGTATAATACTGTAAGCTAACGCATTAGCTAGTCTTTTTCTTTGTATATAAGACAGATACATAGTATCTTGAGTCAATCTAAATTTATTTACAAAGCTATTTGTATCAAAAAATAATACGCAGTCACTATGACTACATGTCAGATTATATAAATATAAATTTAAATTGTATAAATTTTGATTGTAGTCGTGCGTTTCATTTACACAGTAGGGAAACGCACAAACTGTTATTTTACATTTTTTCTCCTTGCTTAGGTCAACAAGCCGGTCGACAGTTCGTTTTATGTGAGATTTCTTTGTATTTTTACTATTTCCTAGCATTAATACAACTGAGGAGTATTGGTCAAAAGAACTTTTACATATATTGCCTACTAGTTGTTCTAATGAAGCGTCAGGGTAGCACATATTTACCGACGTCGAGTCCTTCAAACTACTCGCAAACAATGGGCCAAATCCTTTACCAAACCTATCAGAGAATATTACAGTCTTTTTTTTAATTTCATAATTTTTATGAGGTGCAGAGGGCAGCGACGCGGCCGGCCCCGGCGAGCCGCCTGCGCACTCGGCACCGGCGACGTCACCCCGGCCGGCCGCGTCACCCGCGCCACCCGCGCCAACCGCGCCGCTGGGCCTTGGTGTTTGAGATTCCGATGAAACAAATCGGCCACATTCACAACTATGTTTAGTTGTCAACGACTCGAATCGTTCAGAATTCTATTTAGGTAGATATCTTCATCGTAATGTTTTTCTGCCTAAGTAGTGGCGAAAACGCAGTGTGGGCAGGCCTCCGGCTCGGTGGACCGACGACCTGGTAAAGGTTGGGGGAGGCCTTTGTCCAGCAGTGGACGTCTTTCGGCTGATAGATAGATAGATAGTACAAAGTCCTTACCACGCAAAACTTGTACACTGAACGTTTTGGAAAGTGTTTGCGAAGCGAGAAGAAAAGTCGAGTCCAAAAAAAACTCGCTTCTATTTTATTTTTTTCAATAATTGTTAAATTCTATTACAATTCATGTCAACAATGAGATTGATAGATATATTTGTCCATATCTCATTGTCATTTACATAATCTATATACAGGGTATTAAAAAAATGCGTAAAGGGGTAACTCAGAATCAAGCATAGAATACAGGAAAAATATTGAAAAACTCCGATCTTCAAAATTATTTTTTCAGTTTCATTGAATCCAGAATTTGTATGGGAAATTGAAAAAAAATTGAAGATCGTATTTTTTCAATATTTTTCCTTACTTGATTCTGAGTAACCCATAAAAATTTCAAACGTACTTTTTTAATAGCCTGTAGTATCTTGTAATAACATTAAGAGCATAAACAATTTTAAACATGCAATTTGAATTTGTTTTCTGGCAAATTAGTTACATTTTCTGGTATTTTATTATAGAATCTTACACACTGCCCCATAAATGACTTCTTAACCTTGCTCTGTCTCGAAAAGATAACATCCATATTATTAATATTTCTTAGAATAAAATTATGTCTATCACTGTTTGTACGAAACAAGTGCAAATTCTTACGTACGTTTTAGTATATAAATTGACTAGAAACAGTTCTTAGATTTTAGAACAATACTGCCTTAATTCTTCTACCAGTCGCTCAAAAGCAAAAAGATAATTAGTTAATATTTCTATTATCCTCATCTCTGGTCAGGTGTGTGTCCACTCTAGTAGCATCTGTGAAAAAATAAAACAACTTTTTATACAGAGTGTGGATTTTCTTGCAATTTCAACAAAGTTGTAGAACAAAATTTTCAGTGATGAATAGAAGCCCACCTTGAAGTATTACCACACTTTTTGTTACACCCTGTAGACTGGAAGTGAATTAATTTCAGAACAAGGAACAACTATAACAAGGAGGGTTTTGTCTCATTGTTATACAGGGTGTATCAATATTAACTGTAACTATTCAAACTAGGTTTTCATTTATGTAAAGTAGGATCTTATTATGCACGTTCCGACTGGGTGGTGCCACTGCTCGCTCTGCACCTGCCGCCGCCAGCGCGCTGTGCGGCGGGACGAGATAGCCAGCGCATGCGCCGGCGTGAGAGGCACAAGGCACCAATAACTCTTATATCTGGGGTTACAGATGCTCAGAGGCGACGGATGCTGCTTTCTATCAGGTGGGCTGTCAAAATTTTGCCATCTCACACTTTAAAAAAATATATTAAAGAAATGAGGTACCTGATTTTAAATTCAATAGAACCATTTCTGCCAGATCTGCACGAGCTTTAGCCTCCCTTACTTTTTCCTTTACTAACGCCAACCGAAGTTCCTTTACTAACGCCAACTCATTTGCTCTGTGTTGTCTCTCATTGAATTCTTTTTGGATTATAATTCTTTTTTGGCTCTTTAGGCTTATAGCAGACGGCAGGTTAGAAGCATTCACTGCTGGGGCAGAGTAAGGAACTGTAGATACAGAATCTGCTGAAAAATGTAGAGGGGATGCAGAAGCAGATCGTGGCTGGTTCATTTGTGCAGAGGATGGCCGGCTCACACTGGGCCGGGACTGGGATGTTGGCATAGTTGGCGACAAGCTTAACGGATCCTGAGTGTGCACAACGACTTTCTGACTAAAAGGTACATCCAATTCATCTGAAAAGAAATTAAATAAATTACATTAGCATGTTACTACAAAGTAATACTGACAGTATTTTTCATTCCTTCGCTCAGTATCATTATTTACAATCAGTCCTTCATTCAAACCAATATACTATCAGTAACACTGAAATACTTCAATCATCACCAGCCGAAAGATGTCCAATGCTTGACTACAAATGAATTCAATACTTGACAATACTGTCAATATTACTGACAGAGAAATAAAAGAGAGAAAGAAAAATTACTGACATTGTCTGGTCTGCTCAGGTGATGGTGCCACTTGAGCCACATCAGGGCCAACAGCAGCGTCTCTGGTGGAATTCCCACCTCTTGCCACCAAGCGACGTGGCCTTTCGGTTGCTTCTCTTTGTTTTTGTTTAAAATTTTGTTTTAAATTTGACCAGAGTCTTCGAAGTTGCTTGCTACTGGCCTAAAAATATACATTTAATAATATTGATTAGAATTTCAAAATGTCACATGATATAACTGTGGTAGGTAGCTGCAGCTGCAATACACCCTTTAACTGGGCCGCGTTCAGAACCTGCATTTTTACAGCAACCATTTCAGACCCTCTCTTTCACACTTATAGGGCTGGGAGAAGCTCGCTGAAAACAGGAACGAGTGGCGTAAACGTGTGGCGGAGGGGCGCAAAACACACGACGAATCTTGGTTCAGGGTACTGGCTGACCGGAGGGACAAAAGGCATCAAAACAGCAACAATCTACCTGCCGTTCCATATCCCTGCTCCAAATGTGGAAAAGTGTGTCGCTCCCGTATTGGCCTATATAGTCACCAAAAAAGATGCCTTGCAGCAGACACTGCTTAAACCGTCTGTAACAGACATATAAGGCCTATGATGATGATGATTGTCAGAGTGAACGGTTGCTGTCAGAGTGCAGGTTTTGAATGCAGCCCTGTACTCCAACACTTAATGCAGACAGATCGTAAAAGATTTTTTGTGAATGCCAAATATTGTATTTTGTATGACCCGGCGCGCAGTGCGGTATAGCTCCTACGATTTCATAGACAGAATACTTGGCGGCGCCGGCGCGTCGCGTCGCGGCGATGCAGTGCTGCCTAGTGCGTTTTGACTTTAAGTCCTGTAAGGCAGTACTCTTAGGTGCACCCACCAATAAAACATTACCTGGGAACATATCAATGGGTTGGCATTGAATTGTCGCGCCACACGATTCCATGCAGCATTTTTTGCACGTAACGTTGCACCGTCAGTGTTTTTGTTGTGTATCACTTCATATTTTTTTAAAATATCAAGCAGCAACTTCTTTTCTCTAGGCGTAAAAACATGTTTTTTTGTCTCCATGTTCTAGTGGACTAACAATTGTTGTAATAATTATATCCCAAATCCCTAATAAAGTTTATATCCCAATTTTATGTAGATAGGTACATATACTACATAGAAAAAATTAAAAACAAAACAAAGCAGAAACTTTGGCGCCGCCGCCGCCGAGTGCTTTTTCCGAATTTCCACTTGGTCCGTTCCAGAATCAAGATAAAGTTAAAGTGACAGGAGTCTGTCTCTTTCACACTTGAACAAATTACAATAGGCTATCCTGCTGTAATAATTATGAAATTATGAAACGTTTATGAAAGTGTTCTGGAACGCAATCATTTTTGGCCTTTGATACAAAATATGAACTGAAAAGCGCGGGAAACCTTCAAATTGAGCGGGCGTGTTTTTTGTTAAAATTTTAATATTTTTCATATTCAAAGGATTAGTTCGTAGTTTTAGTTTTATTTTTGTGTTATATTAGTTGTTAGTTTGTATATATTGTAATTTGCTGTATAATTGGTAAGTTTAGAGATAAGTTAAGGAGGGATGGAGGAGGACCCTCCACCGGGGGATTTTTTTCCCCCGGCGGTGGCTTGTAATGTTATCATAGAAGGGGATAAACATACAGACAATGTATTAATGGACGGGAGTGCTTATGAAAATGACTCCAGTATGGATACGTCATCCATCATGCTGAGGCGGGCGCTACAACAAAGAGGAAACGAATTCGCGCAACTAAAATATGCAAACATTGTAACAAAAAACGCAGGAAACATCCACATGCAACGAAAATTAGTTGCAGTTGCGTAAGTGAAGGGCTTGAAAATGTTCAAAACGAGGATATGGTTGATGTCACTAAGAGTACAGTCTTTAATGCTTCTCACGTCCCTTCCTTGAACAGCTGTGTGAAGTTAGCCGAAAAAGTTAGACGAAAATTATAACCCGACCAAATTAGGGAGTTCGAAATTTTAAATTCTTTAAATTGTTTCTATTGTCTTAAATTTACTAGAAAATGAATAAATATGATGCTAAATAACAAATAATATTTTTTTTGAGTTGTGTTTAACTGTTTATATGCACTATAAGTTTTAAAAAGCATATTTCTTCTAAAACATAAAAGTGGCATTATATCAAGGTTTGTGCCCTGGTTTTAACCTGTTTTCCATTAAAAATGAAGAACGAATATACTTAACCTGCTCAGAAAACAGATATCGAAGAGAAAAATAAAGAATTCATTATGACGGAATCATGTTTTTTATTTACCTAGAACTTTACCTAGAAAAGCCAGTTCCATGACGATTTTAGGGTATACTGAACATATCAGGCTTATCGAGTTGCATATCGCTGGATAGTTATTAAAAATATCCATCAATTAATACCAGATTAAGACTGTACGTCATAAGCGACAGGAGTTACGAGCCGCTGAAGTTCTTCATAACCTAGCGATTCACCCACTGTTGTATATCGTTGAATAGCTACTGTAATTACCTTTCATTTAAACGACATTTGAAGAATGAACCTTGTCCACGAGCAGCGCTATGAGCTCTCAAAGTTTTTTTACACCATCGGCGGGAGAAAGGAAGTTCCGTGACGTTTTTAGAGTATACCGACCACATCAAGCTTATCGAGTTGTATATCGTTCGATAGCTATTAAAATTACCTTTCATGTGAAACAAATTTGAAGAATGAACCTTGTCCACGAGCGGCGCTATGAGCTGTCAAACTTTTTCTCAGCAGCGGTGGGAACTAGCAAGTTCCGCGACTTTTTTAGGGTAGACCTACCATATCAGGCTTATCGAGTTGTATATCGTTGAATAGCTACTGTAATTACCTTTCATTTAAACTACATTTGAAGAATGAACCTTGTCCACGAGCAGCGCTATGAGCTCTCAAAGTTTTTTTACACCATCGGCGGGAGAAAGGAAGTTCCGTGACGTTTTTAGAGTATACCGACCATATCAAGCTTATCGAGTTGTATATCGTTCGATATCTATTAAAATTACCTTTCATATGAAATACATTTGAAGAATGAACCTTGTCCACGAGCGGCGCTACGAGCTGTCAAACTTTTTTCTCAGCAGCGGTGGGAACAAGCAAGTTACGCGACGTTTTTAGGGTATACCTACCATATCAGGCTTATCGAGTTGTATATCGTTAAATAGCTACTGTAATTATCTTTCATTTAAACTACATTTGAAGAATGAACCTTGTCCACGAGCAGCGCTATGAGCTCTCAAAGTTTTTTTACACCATCGGCGGGAGAAAGGAAGTTCCGTGACGTTTTTAGGGTATACTGACCATATCAAGCTTATCGAGTTGTATATCGTTGGATAGCTATTAAAATTACCTTTCATGTGAAACAAATTTGAAGAATGAACCTTGTCCACGAGCGGCGCTATGAGCTGTCAAACTTTTTCTCAGCAGCGGTGGGAACAAGCAAGTTCCGCGACGTTTTTAGGGTAGACCTACCATATCAGGCTTAACGAGTTGTATATCGTTGAATAGCTACTGTAATTACCTTTCATTTAAACTACATTTGAAGAATGAACCTTGTCCACGAGCAGCGCTATGAGCTCTCAAAGTTTTTTTACACCATCGGCGGGAGAAAGGAAGTTCTGTGACGTTTTTAGAGTATACCGACCATATCAAGCTTATCGAGTTGTACACCATTCGATAGCTATTAAAATTACCTTTCATATGAAATACATTTGAAGAATGAACCTTGTCCACGAGCGGCGCTACGAGCTGTCAAACTTTTTTCTCAGCAGCGGTGGGAACAAGCAAGTTACGCGACGTTTTTAGGGTATACCTACCATATCAGCCTTATCGAGTTGTATATCGTTGAATAGCTACTGTAATTATCTTTCATTTAAACTACATTTGAAGAATGAACCTTATCCACGAGCAGCGCTATGAGCTCTCAAAGTTTTTTTACACCATCGGCGGGAGAAAGGAAGTTCCGTGACGTTTTTAGAGTATACCGACCATATCAAGCTTATCGAGTTGTATACCATTCGATAGCTATTAAAATTTCCTTTCATATAAAATACATTTGAAGAATGAACCTTGTCCACGAGCGGCGCTTCGAGCTGTCAAACTTTTTTCTCAGCAGCGGTGGGAACAAGCAAGTTACGCGACGTTTTTAGGGTATACCTACCATATCAGCCTTATCGAGTTGTATATCGTTGAATAGCTACTGTAATTATCTTTCATTTAAACTAAATTTGAAGAATGAACCTTTTCCACGAGCAGCGCTATGAGCTCTCAAAGTTTTTTTACACCATCGGCGGGAGAAAGGAAGTTCCGTGACGTTTTTAGGGTATACTGACCATATCAAGCTTATCGAGTTGTATATCGTTGGATAGATATTAAAATTACCTTTCATGTGAAACAAATTTGAAGAATGAACCTTGTCTACGAGCGGCGCTATGAGCTGTCAAACTTTTTCTCAGCAGCGGTGGGAACAAGCAAGTTCGGCGACGTTTTTAGGGTAGACCTACCATATCAGGCTTATCGAGTTGTATATCGTTGAATAGCTACTGTAATTACCTTTCATTTAAACTACATTTGAAGAATGAACCTTGTCCACGAGCAGCGCTATGAGCTCTCAAAGTTTTTTTACACCATCGGCGGGAGAAAGGAAGTTCCGTGACGTTTTTAGGGTATACCGACCATATCAAGCTTATCGAGTTGTATATCGTTGGATAGGTATTAAAATTACCTTTCATGTGAAACAAATTTTAAGAATGAACCTTGTCCACGAGCGGCGCTATGAGCTGTCAAACTTTTTCTCAGCAGCGGTGGGAACAAGCAAGTTCCGCGACGTTTTTAGGGTAGACCTACCATATCAGGCTTATCGAGTTGTATATCGTTGAATAGCTACTGTAATTACCTTTCATTTAAACTACATTTGAAGAATGAACCTTGTCCACGAGCAGCGCTATGAGCTCTCAAAGTTTTTTTACACCATCGGCGGGAGAAAGGAAGTTCTGTGACGTTTTTAGAGTATACCGACCATATCAAGCTTATCGAGTTGTACACCATTCGATAGCTATTAAAATTACCTTTCATATGAAATACATTTGAAGAATGAACCTTGTCCACGAGCGGCGCTACGAGCTGTCAAACTTTTTTCTCAGCAGCGGTGGGAACAAGCAAGTTACGCGACGTTTTTAGGTTATACCTACCATATCAGGCTTATCGAGTTGTATATCGTTGAATAGCTACTGTAATTACCTTTCATTTAAACTACATTTAAAGAATGAACCTTGTCCACGAGCAGCGCTATGAGCTCTCAAAGTTTTTTTACACCATCGGCGGGAGAAAGAAGGTTCTGTGACGTTTTTAGAGTATACCGACCATATCAAGCTTATCGAGTTGTATACCATTCGATAGCTATTAAAATTACCTTTCATATGAAATACATTTGAAGGATGAACCTTGTCCACGAGCGGCGCTACTGCTGTCAAACTTTTTTCTCAGCAGCGGTGGGAACAAGCAAGTTACGCGACGTTTTTAGGGTATACCTACCGTATCAGCCTTATCGAGTTGTATATCGTTGAATAGCTACTGTAATAACCTTTCATTTAAACTACATTTAAAGAATGAACCTTATCCACGAGCAGCGCTATGAGCTCTCAAAGTTTTTTTACACCATCGGCGGGAGAAAGGAAGTTCCGTGACGTTTTTAGAGTATACCGACCATATCAAGCTTATCGAGTTGTATACCATTCGATAGTTATTAAAATTTCCTTTCATATAAAATACATTTGAAGAATGAACCTTGTCCACGAGCGGCGCTTCGAGCTGTCAAACTTTTTTCTCAGCAGCGGTGGGAACAAGCAAGTTACGCGACGTTTTTAGGGTATACCTACCATATCATCCTTATCGAGTTGTATATCGTTGAATAGCTACTGTAATTATCTTTCATTTAAACTACATTTGAAGAATGAACCTTTTCCACGAGCAGCGCTATGAGCTCTCAAAGTTTTTTTACACCATCGGCGGGAGAAAGGAAGTTCCGTGACGTTTTTAGGGTATACTGACCATATCAAGCTTATCGAGTTGTATATCGTTGGATAGCTATTAAAATTACCTTTCATGTGAAACAAATTTGAAGAATGAACCTTGTCTACGAGCGGCGCTATGAGCTGTCAAACTTTTTCTCCGCGACGTTTTTAGGGTATACCTACCATATCAGGCTTATCGAGTTGTATATCGTTGAATAGCTATTGTAATTACCTTTCATTTAAACTATATTTGAATACTGAACCTTGTCCACGAGCAGCGCTATGAGCTCTCAAAGATTTTTTACACCATCGGCGGGAGAAAGGAAGTTCCGTGACGTTTTTAGGGTATACCTACCATATCAGGCTTATCGAGTTGTATATGGTTGAATAGCTACTGTAAAAACCTTTCATTTAAACCACATTTGAAGAATGAACCTTGTCCACGAGCAGCGCTATGAGCTCTCAAAGTTTTTTTACACCATCGGCGGGAGAAAGGAAGTTCCGTGACGTTTTTAGGGTATACCGACCATATCAAGTTTATCGAGTTGTATATCGTTGGATAGCTATTAAAATTACCTTTCATGTTAAACAAATTTGAAGAATGAACCTTGTCGACGAGAGGCGCTATGAGCTGTCAAACTTTTTCTCAGCAGCGGTGGGAACAAGCAAGTTCCGCGACGTTTTTAGGGTATACCTACGATATCAGGCTTATCGAGTTGTATATCGTTGAATAGCTATTGAAATTGTCTTTCATTTGATCCATATTCAAAGAAAAAACCTTGTCCAGGAGCGGCGCTATGAGCTGTTCATATTTTTTTACACCATCGGCGGGAGAAAGCAAGTTGCGTGATATTTTTAAGGTATATGGAACATATAAGGCTTATCGAGATGTATATCGTTGGATAGCTATTGAAATTACTTTTCATTTATACCAAATTTTAAGAATGAACCTTGTCTGCGAGCGGCGCTATGATCTGTCCAACTTTTTTCGCAGCAGCGGTGGGAACAAGCAAGTTCCGTGACTTTTTAGGGTATACCGAACATATAAGGCTTATGTAGTTGTATATTGTTGGATAACAATTGAAATTATCTCTCATTTGGTGGTAGATTTGAGACTGTAGGACATAGGCGAAAGAAGTTATGAGCTGCTGAATCAGTGGGTGAATCGCTAGGTTATGAAGAACTTCAGCGGCTCGTAACTCCTGTCGCTTATGACGTACAGTCTTAATCTGGTATTAATTGATAGATATTTTTAATAAATATCCAGCGAAATGCAACTCGATAAGCCTGATATGTTCAGTATACCCTAAAATCGTCATGGAACTGGCTTTTCTAGGTAAAGTTCTAGGTAAATAAAAAACATGATTCCGTCATAATGAATTCTTTATTTTTCTCTTCGATATATGTTTTCTGAGCAGGTTAAGTATATTCGTTCTTCATTTTTAATGGAAAACAGGTTAAAACCAGGGCACAAACCTTGATATAATGCCACTTTTATGTTTTAGAAGAAATATGCTTTTTAAAACTTATAGTGCATATAAACAGTTAAACACAACTCAAAAAAAATATTATTTGTTATTTAGCGTCATATTTATTCGTTTTCTAGTAAATTTAAGACAATTAGAAACAATTTAAAGAATTTAAAATTTCGAACTCCCTAATTTGGTCGGGTTATAATTTTCGTCTAACTTTTTCGGCTAACTTCACACCGCTTCCTTGAACACTGAGGATAAAACGATTAGTCCCCCTCCCCTGCCAACCAACAGACTGTTTAGAGCTGAATACAACTCTACTGATGTTGCCCCTTTTGTTGTTCATGTGCAAAGAGACTCTACAGATTACCTAACCTAACCTAACAGAACCAGAGCCACATTCCATCCAATTAGCTTTGGTAACTTTTTAAAGAAAAATAACATACAGAACATATGTAATGGAAGCATTAAAAAAATTGGTAGGAACAGAATAACTGTAGCGTTCACCTCATACACAGCTGCCAACTCATTTATCAACAATAGTAATAGATCATAAGCTCAAAGCTTTCATTCCCTCGTACAACGTCACACGTATGGGTCTGGTCCGTGGTGTCCCTGTAGAGTGGGATTCAGAGGAAATTGTAGAAAATATAAGTGTACGTATTGGATGTTGTAAAATTATTAAAACAAGGAGACTAAATTACAAAGTCACGGTTGATGGTAATCCCATATGGAAACCTTCTCAAACTGTTGTTCTGAATTTTGATGGACAAGTATTACCTAAACGTGTATTTATGTGTTATAATTCACTTTCAGTTGAATTATACACATACCCTACGATACAATGTTATAACTGCTGTAGGTATGGACACACCAAAAATCAGTGCAGATCTAAACCTAGATGCTTTAAATGTGGATTCAGCCATACTGCCTCTTCATGTGATGTTGAAGAAGACTCTGTCTCTTGCTGTATGTGCTCCGGCTGTCATTACGCCACTAACAAAACATGTCCAGAGTTTGAGCGACAAAAACAAATTAAAACCTATATGGCACAGAATTGTGTTTCTTATGTAGAAGCAGCCAAGCTGCACCCTTCAGTGAATAGACCATATGCTAATGTTGTTTCACAACCATTGTTTCAATCTGCTTCAAGAGAGAATCAACCCATTACCTCTGCGTCCATAGTCCGCACTCCTACAACATTATACAGGAAAACAGTAGTCAGTAAACCCCGTGCTTTACCCAAATTTTCACGAGGGTATGACCGAGCTGCCCATCAGGACATTCTCGGTGATTACAATAATGAAAAGTCATTAGAAAATGGTTCTGCACTTAAATTTAAATCTGGTGATAATGAAGAAACTCAATCCTCCATTCTTGAAATTATTACAGCATTAATTAAGTTACTCACTTCTTCAAGTTTTTCACCGTCCCACGTTGCCCCCTTACTAGATATTATTTCAAGTATTAATAAAACTAACAATGGATCAGTCCAGCAAAATACTGCAGTGGAACGCTCGCAGTATAGTCAATAAGAAGTCTGATCTGATCTATTTAATAAATAAATTTGATCCTTTTGTCATAGCTCTATCGGAAACCAGGCTTAAAGCTGAAATTAGCTTTAAGTTCCAGGGGTATGTAACATTTAGAGAAGATAGATCTGATGGGTATGGTGGTGTAGCCTTACTCATCAAACAGTCATTCCATCCTATCATTCATCCCATAACTTCTCATCATAATGATTATTCCATAATTGCTGCTATTGCAAACAATATTTGCTATGTATCTGTATATATTCCTCATCCCTCATCTGCTATATTTATTGAATTAGATCACCTACTTTCATCACTCCCACAACAATTCATACTTTTAGGAGACTTTAATGCTCAACACTGTTCATGGGGCAGCTCTATCTCTAACAGTTACGGCGAACACATTTTAGATTTAATAGATAAACACAACCTGTGTTTACTTAACACTGGATTAGCGACAAGAAGGTCAGCTCCTAATGAATCTAATAGTGCTGTCGATTTATCAATATGCACCCCTAACTTAGCTTCTTTTCTTACTTGGAAGGTTCTTTCTTATACATATGGCAGTGATCATTTTCCAATTATCATATCTCTCCCTACTAAAAATCCATCAGTACCAAAACACAAACGTCGTTTGAAATATAGATTAGCTGATGCTGACTGGCAAAAGTTTAAAACTGAAATAGAGAGAAAAGTTTCTACCCTCCACAGAGCATGTCAAGGTAATGAGAATAATTGTGCAACAGAGTTAGCTAAAGTTATAATTGATACAGCTGATCAATTGTTCCCACAAAAAAATAGTTCATTAGGTAAAATACCCTCTCCTCCTTGGTGGGACAGTGAGTGCACTGAAGCAGTTAGGAAAAGGAAAGAAGCTGAAAATATGTATAATCAACAGATAACGGAGGAGAATTATGATGCGCTTTTAGAAATAATGTCAGATGTTAAAAAACTCCTTAGAAAAAAGAAGCTTGAAAGTTGGAGAACGTTTTGTGCATCTATATGTCCTGATACTCCTGCGTCCCTTGTTTGGCAGCAGATTAGGAGATTTAGGTCTGCATTTACTGACACATCTTATAAGTCTATTCCAGAGTCTCTTGCAAATAAATTCTTAGATAGATTAGCCCCCCCATATGTCCATGAGCAGGCACGAACCATACCCATACCCGTAACCATTCAGGACCCTGTCATAAATAACTTGAGCTCCCCTTTCACGCTGTATGAACTTAAGGGTATCCTCTCCAGTACCAAGGACACAGCCCCAGGTCTGGATGGTATTCCTTACTCATTTATAGCGCATCTTAGTGATGAATCACTTTCATATTATTTAGAATTAGTTAATACTGTCATGATGACAGGTAACGTTCCCATAGCCTGGAGAACTCAAACTGTATTGCCATTGCTCAAACCGAATAAACCCTCATCTGACGCGGATTCATACCGGCCAATAGCGTTGTCTACTGTTTTGGGTAAAATTTCAGAACATCTAATAAAAAGTCGTTTAGAATGGTTTCTTGAAAGTCGTTATCTTTTATCTAATAATCAATTTGGCTTTAGGAAAGGAAGAAGTACACTGGACTGTTTGGGAATATTGATAATGGATATTCGATTGGCTTTTTCTAATAACAAGTCATTAGGGGCTGTGTTTGTTGATATTAAAGCAGCTTATGATAATGTAATAATACCGATTTTGCAACAAAAATTAGTAAAGTTAAATGTGCCAAGTATTCTTTGTAGATTTATAATCAATCTCATGTCTGAGAGGTATATTTATTTTGAAACACAGGATTCATATTTAGTAAGAACTGTTTGGAAAGGGCTTCCACAGGGCTCAGTCCTGAGCCCTCTATTGTATAATATCTACACCCATGATTTGGAGAGTAAATTTGATATGAATTCAGTGTCAATTTTACAATATGCTGATGATGTCGTGTTGTATACATCTCATAGTTCAATAAATACAATTTCTTCTAATTTGACAAATGCGTTGAGTTCTTTGAGCGACTGGTTATTCGATAATGGTTTAGACCTTTCTGTTAGCAAAACGAATTCAGTTCTATTTTCGCGAATGCGCATGCCTCCCCCGGTAACAATACTGTATAAGGAGAGGCCAGTTGAAGTTAAATCTCAGGTTAAATATTTAGGAATGATATTAGACTGTAAATTGGCATGGACGGCACATTGTGACTATTTAACGGCAAAATGTGAACGTCGTATAAATATGATGCGATGTCTCTCTGGGGTTTGGTGGGGTGCACACCCTTCCTCTATGAGACTACTGTACCACGCTGTGATTCGCAGTGTCTTCGATTACGGTACTTTTTTCTTGGAACCTGGTAGCGTCACTGCATTCAGTAAACTAGATACTGTTCAGTCGAGGGCACTGCGGATCATAGCCATTGCTATGAGATCGAGTCCCATTCACTACTTGCAAACAGAATGTGGACACTTGCTATAAGACGTCAATATCTGGCTGATAAATATGTTTTTAGAATATTTCAGTACACTAACCATACTCTGTTATCTAAGCTGAGTACCTTAGATAGTTTGACTTTATCGTCTTCGTACTGGAAACATAAATCTGTGCCTCTAATATATAAAAGTTTTAAGAAATTCTTGTCGTTTACCACAGCTGTTCATAGATCGCGATTACTTCCATTGTACAGTATACCCTTTAGCTCTCTGATACTTTCCACCAATGTAGTCCTTGATACTGGAATTCACAAAGATGGCCCTAATCCAAATATTTCATTTATACATGAGTATAATCAAAATTGGCCAGATTTTCATCAAATATTTACCGATGCGTCTAAACATACGCAAAAAGGCAACGTCGGCGTTGGCGTTTATCACAAACAGTTTGGTATAGTACAAAAAATTAAACTTCCGCCTGAGGCCTCGGTGTTTACGGGTGAAGTTTTTGGGTTATTTAAAGCAGTGGAATATATTTTACTTGCTAAGCTAAACAAAACCGTGATTTTTACTGACAGCAAAAGCGCTCTAGAAACTTTAATAAAATTTCCTTTTAAACTTAAAGTTCAGTATGACACAATTTTCAAAATCAAAGATCTTCTTCGTCAGTGTCAGGAATTAAATTATGATGTGCGTTTCATCTGGGTACCTAGCCATTGCGGTATACGTGGGAATGAAGCTGCTGACCGTTTAGCTAACGAGGCTGTTTTTGATGGTGACCTGCATCCTTATAAGAACTTCACTCATGATCTTGCTAATTTACCAAAACTTTATCTTATTGAATCATGGACAAGGTTCTATCTACAAAAATCGGAGCATAAAGGTAAATATTATTTCCAAATTCAACCGGAAATTCTTCCTAAACCATGGTTCACTAAAATGAATTTTAGCAAAACAGTTACTAGCATACTTATTCGAATGCGCTTGGGTCACACGTGCACCCCTGCGCATCTAGCAAAACTGGGTATCATAAGCACTGATAAGTGTGATTGCTCTGACGGTGCTGTCGGTGACATCGACCATATCTTTTTCTCATGTGCTAAATATGACCGATCTTCCTTTCTTGAAAACCTTACCATCCCGCATGTTCCGTTCCCTACTAATGTTGAATGCCTAATATCCTGTAACAGCTACTCTATTTTTAAAGCGATTTCATTTTTTATTATGCATAATACCATAAAAATTTAATGTTGTAAATATTTTGTGTATAGTCTTAGTGTACATAGTCTTCTAGTATTATAATTTATTTTTCTTTGTTATTATATTTTGTTTTTTAAGTTTTTATATTTTTGTAAAACTAATCCTTTTTCCTGTATCCATTTCCGTTTACCGTATTCCTTTTTTCTTTCCGTGTTTCCGTTTCCCAACCTTTGTCCTTACAAAGTAAAAACTTGACTTTGGCGGAATGCATAAAGTGCGAAATCGCCACACTATAGAAGGAAAAAAAAATATATATGAACTAATTTTACAGAATTTTTACATACTGACTTAGTTAGAGGTTAGTGCATCGATAACCTTCCAACTCTGTTGTTTTTTCCTGAATATTGGCTTTATTGGACAAGCAAAATTATGGTAAATTTAACTTTAATGAAAATTGTTTACGTTATTTCCACTCGTTGCTATGGTTGCCCTGGGTGGAGATCGAACCCACGACTATCGGATCAGTAGTCAGGAGCGCTAACCACTGAGCCACCGAGTCAGTCATACAAACTTTTTTACTTTTATACCTCTTTTTAACCGACTTCAAAAAAAAGGAGGTTTTTTTTTATGTATGTTCACCGATTACTTGAAGACGCCTGAACCGATTTGGAAAATTCTTTTTTTGTTTAAAAGGGTATACTTCACAGGTGGTCCCATATAAATTTTATCGAAATCGATTTAGCGGTTTTTGAGAAAATCAACAAAAACATAGCAAAATTGGAGTTGTTGCGATTGAAGTCGGTTGTTTTTAACGTATTCAGCGTGGTCAATTATATATAGATGTAAAAAAAGGTCTGGTAATAGTTCAAGGTTATTAAGCCCACCTTGAACTATTACCAGACCTTTTTTTACGTCCAAAAAGTTTATGCTATTTTAACAAAGTTGTAGAACAAAAGTTGTCAGTTTGCTGAGTAGAAAACCACCTTGAAGTATCACCACACCTTTTTGTTAGGGTAATTATAAATCGAGCCGTAAATATTTTATTTGGCCACGGAACCCAACCTCTAATTTCATAACTAAGCCACGGGAAAATGAGAAAGCTTCTAATAAACTTATTCGTCTTATTCACAACGCCAGCTAAGTATTTTAAAGATAGCGTCAAGCAAAGAGCAACAATTAAGTATTATTACTTGTTCACCTGATTCATACATCACCACCTAATTTACTAACTCAGCCACGGATTTTACAACTCAGCCATATTTTACGTGATACAGCTTCAACATGTGTTCCTCAAAAAATATTGTTCAAGCTTCAACTAGAAATCTTCATATAAGTATTATAATTCTGCAGGTTTTTTATATGGTATAATGGTATGCTTTTACACAAAGTATTTTTTAAATAAAATCGTATATTTCGTCTCCCTTTAGTTAGTTCCTAATATATTTAGTGGCCATAATTTACTAAGTTAACATTTGATGATCAATCAATATATTTGATTATAATTGAGGTGCATTTCGATGATCAATCAATATAGATAGAACGAGTAATGTATTTATTTAATTTTCAGTACATTTAAATTTTTAATCATACTTACTAAGTTATAAAATTTGATGTCAAATTCATTACGTTTTGGTGTCATATATAAATATTTCAGAAGCTGACTAGAGTTACAAATTTTGATGCTAAATAATAACTACCATGCTGAGTTGTATTAACAGAAGCTTATATCGAAGATTTATAGTGGCTGTTATAGTATTTTTAGATGTCCTTTGATGGTGGCTGACTTAGTAATTTAGAGGACAATGTAGATTTTTAGAGGCGAATAATTGCTATTAAATTAGCACCCTTTTTGTTACACCTGTATAAACAATACTAAAATAATAAATCAAATTTGTGTATAATTTTATTTTCTTGATTATGAATGTATTTAAATCGAATAAAATACCAATTCCTTAATAAAATCCTTAATAATTTTTTAAAATCCAATTCTAAAGTCCACGCAGACAAAGTCGCGGGCAGAAGCTAGTTACATATACCTCTAATTCCCTATTTTAAAACCTGGGAGTCCGAGCAACCTAGCCATAAACAGTACCTACCTACACAAAAAAAAAACAAAAATAGTGATGAACAAATAGTTTGTTTTTTCAGGCCTAAAAACATAGACCTCCATTTTGGGCAGTGTTTAAATAAGGACTTGATATAAATTTCACTTTGATTCGTCAAAAACAGGTTCCTTCGGAAGAAAGTGGAATTCTGGTTGATTCTTATAGCCGAAAGCTACGAACATAAAATGTTGAAATCGAAAACACCTGTGTATGTACCTATGCAAATTGTTTATTCGATCAACCAACCAGATTTCTATTTCAATAACAAGGTTATAGAGAGCGCAGATTCGCGACTGAGTCACGTCTATCTAAAGATTAGATAGAACCTCTAAATGTAGATTACTATCATAGGACTTGTAACACAGAATACCCAATAGTACACGTTGACTGCATCACAATCCTGCTTTAAAAATAAATTATAATAATAATAGAAAGAGAAAGAGCTGCACGGAAGGTTATTTAAGGCACTCTACAGATCCATCGTAGATCAGAAGGCTTCCGTGCACTGGCTGCGCTTCGGAGACCTCTTTGCAGAGACCGAGGGTTTTGTCTGTGCAATACAGGATCAGGTTATAAAGACGAACAACTACGAATGAAAGACGGTACCTTGGACGTATGTCGGTTGAGCCGTCAGTCAGGTGAGACCCTGCGCCATATAACCTCCGGTTGTACGATTCTTTGTAACACTGAGTATCTGCACAGACATAACCAAGCAGCCAGGATCCTTCATCAAGAGATCGCTCTAAAGTATGACTTCATAGCTCGGCGGTTGCCATATTACAAGTACACGCCGGAGTCAGTTGTCGAAAACGACTGCGCCAAGCTCTACTGGGACCGAGACATTATCATGGATAGGTCTATTGATCATAATAGACCTGATATCGTATTGATGGATCGGGCGCAGTCAAGGGTTTTTTTGGTGGATATCACTATTCCACACGACAAAAACCTCGTGCAAGCTGATGCCGACAAGAGGTTGCGGTACCTTAACCTGGCGCACGAGGTTACGGATGTGTGGCAAGTGTAATCCACTGAAATCATTCCTGTAGTCCTGTCCGTTAATGGTTTGATCCCCGCTGGCCTGGATCGTAACCTTAGACGGCTGGGACTTCGAGGCAGACCGATAATAGCGGCTATGCCAAAGGCAGTCCTTCTCGACAATGCCCGGATTGTCCGACGCTTTGTCTCCTCGGCGCACTGACTTCCAGCCGACTGTGCTTCTGCTGGAGTAGCTCCTGCCACTTCGCCTAGCGCGAAGTGGTCAGAGTAGCCCAAGTGTATACCTAAAAAATAAAGCTTTATTGTAACAAAGAAAGGTACAAAACATCGACCTTAACTCCTAAACTAGGTAAAAACCTGTATTTCAGGGGTTAATGATTCCCCTGTCGGAGTTAATGAATTACGAAATATTATTCACTACATAGCCATTTTCAATTTTTAATCTAAAATAATTTCGTAATTACTAGGCAAACTACTATATTGAACAATGACGTCATCGTTCAAAATTTCAAACATTTTTAGAACAAAATATAGTTTTTGTCATTTGATAAAAAGTAACTCAGATGACTAAAAAACTAACTAACTACAATTTGTAGTTATCCCATATGTATCCCATAAATAAATTAATAAAATGTAATGAAAACTCTTTTATAACAAACCGATGTAGCTAATATTATTACCTAATATTACCTTACCGTGCAACGAACCATTCAAAATCAATTTATGGACCTTCATTATTTTATGACTACTGTCTCGTACAATGGAGCCATGGACCATCTTCCGTAAAACTTTCCCATACGAAAACCATAATTATGTTACGAAATACGGCTGCTATGGTTATTATAGTGTTTAATGTGGAATCTTATGGGTGGTTCTTATGCAATATACATTTTATAGCTATATGAAAAATAAGTGTGTTGTTAAAATTTTTAACTGCGTCTTGTCTAAGTTACTTTATGGGTTTTAAACCGGCTAAGCGTGAGTCGTCCTGCTAAACGAGGATTTTGTGCAACCATGCAATACCTATGTATACTTATTTGTGTTTTGTATTTTACAAAATAAAAATGCTTTAACAACTTTACACGGTTACACGTTATTGTTATTTTTTTCATAAGTTACTGGGAAAATATCTGGACAATACATTATACTGTTAAAAAATAGGCCGCTTACGAAAACTGTGGACTTAAAAATATAATATAAGTAAATAAAATTTTCTTTAAAAAGTTTAGGACTTTTATTCGGTTTTTGTCACTCCATTTTTGTCACACGGTTACTAATTCACAACTCAAGTATAAAAAAAATGTTGGTACCTAAAATTGGATTGGTATATCCTGTGGATATATCGTCTTACATGATTCAAGATTCAAGAGCTTTACATAACGGAGATTATTAGTATTTTACGTAAAAAACAGACCCTGACGTAGTTGCATGCTATAAAGATCTTTTCAAAAAAAAAAATCGTCGCAACAAAGTACCTACACACTCGTAAAACAAAGACAATAAAAATATTGTTTATACTTGAGTACCTGCTTCTTAAATGTACTCAGCTCAAATATTTTATTAGGAATTTACGAGGCAAATATTTACTAGGTTCTTCGGAGAAACTTTCTCCATTATATCACGCACGTTTATTATTTCTAAATCAATTCTTTTCCGGTAACAAGTCAACCTTCTTACTGCGTAAGTATCCTTTATTGTGCACTGTGGGCGCTGTGAGGTTGCAAGTTATGAGTTTATTCCACTGCGCACCTCTAAATTATTTCTTTCAGTAGCCCTATACAGAGTGTATCAAAAAATTATGCAACGAATAAAATTTCACCCAGTATTGTGTTAAAGCCTAAGAAGTCCTACTCCTATTAAGTTACATCCTGTATCTCATACTTACAGAGTAAGTGGTTTTAATTTTACTTGTTATACCAGTTAAGGATAAAAAAAATCTAGTTTTCAATCTTTTAGTTTCCTTATATGTTATAGGGAACGATCAAATGTTACCGTGATATCTCTCCTCAAGGTATAAGTAAGATGTGGTGAGTTTCTTGGCGCAAGTCACACAACCAACACACACTACTCATATTGTACAAACGTCATTTGTTTCTCTAGTAGTAATAGGCATTTATAACGCGACAATTTGTTGGAGTAGGTGGGAATCAAAGCGTCAACCTTCGAATCAGTAGTCAGGAGCTCTAACCACTAAGCCTTTGAGCACTGGCGCCGACTCCATAGGGCCTGGGGGTGCCAGAGCCCCCCCAATGACATCATCAGCAGGGCTGAGCCCCCCACCCCCAATATTTTATGTGAAAATACTGGTTCCGCTTGCACCAGGTGCCTCAACAATAATCATAAAAACGATATCCACGCGGGCGAAGCCGTGGGCGAAAATATTAGTAAAATAACCAAAAAAAATTCCGCCCTAGCCCCCACCAATATTTTCATGAAGTCAGCGCCCCTGCCTCCGAGTCAGTCACATAAGAGGCAGATCACAGTGGAACACTCCAAGCGGTAGAGTAGTCACATATGCTAGTGAAAGCGTCAGGGCGCGCCCTTTTCGAACGGCCTCGGCCTTGCTGAATGTCATTGGTGACCGGTCACCAGCGTGTGAGGAGAAAGCCAGGCAGTGCCAGGTGAATGCAGGTTGGTCCTGTCTGTCCCCCGAATGTCAGGCAGGTAACGTTAACAAACCATGGCGTCTGATTCCATTACTCGAGAAAGCTTTACTCCACACACCAGGGTCCAAGTCCGGATCGGTGGAGGTGATGGGACTAGTCGCTAACCCCAGTGTCAGAAGTTTTGGTGTCAGAAGACATGGCTTAACGACTGCCATCTAGCGATAGCAGGCGGCGCCATCGGCTTAAAGTGATAAATGCCACTGTCTCACGGCATCATCATCACTTACTAAGGTGAGATAAAAGATACCTAAAAATAGCTATTTTTAATTATTAAATAACAGTATAGTCAGAAATTTAAAATTAAATGATTAGCTAATAGCTTCATTAAAAGGTATCTCGCTTCGGCTCACTTACTTACCGTCTGTGTTGTGGATAAGTATTTTTTAACCGACTTCAAAAAAAGGAGGAGGTTCTCAATTCGTCGGAATCTTTTTTTTATGTATGTTCACCGATTACTCGAAGACGCCTGAACCGATTTGGAAAATTCCTTATTTTTTTAAAAGGGTATACTTCACAGGTGGTCCCATATAAATTTTATCGAAATCGATTCAGCGGTTTTTGAGAAAATCAACAAAAACATAGCAAAATTGGAGTTGTTGCGATTGAAGTCGGTTGTTTTTAACGTATTCAGCGTGGTCAATTTTAAGTATAAAAGGATCATAAAAGAAGTTATATCTAATTCTAGTTGTACCTTTAGTTAAGACATTACTTAGAATTTGCATGTCTACCTATAAATATTTTTACGACATTTTCGTTACGACATATTCGTCAGAATAGGTTTTTAACTATATTTCCTCATGGAATACAGGTGACTAGTATAAACCTGAAAACCTCTATTGTACTCTTGAGACTGAACAACTTTTTTATAAGTACAACCTCTTTGCTGACATCAAAAAAATAGTTTGAACTTTTCATATTTTAGCCCATAGGTAAGTATGTATGAAAAATCCAAAGAGTTCTTGAGTTTTTTTTATTCACTATAATCCTTTAGCGTCCTCTGACCTGATGGTGAGTTATGATGATGTCAAACATGGAAGCGGACTCACCAAGATTCCCCAGTCCCCAACACTATGGCTTTTTTATCTTCATGACGTTCCGTTTGTTTAGCGGCAAGACTTACATAAGCTGGTGGTAGCTAGCCAGGCGGGCTCAGAAAATGCCCTACCACCAACCAAACCGAGTCCTACAAAGTTGGACTCCGCGGGAATCGAACCCGCGACCTCTTGATTTAAAGCTAGCGGACTAGCCTCTATACTTCGGAGGCAGTTAAGTTCTTTGCGATCGAAAGTCGCAAAAAAAAATTCTTTTTTGTTACATTCTGCCTGTACAGTATAATTGATATTCCGTATTACATAGATCATTGGGCATCATATATTTCAAACAACACCATGTAACAATGCGCAAACAATGAAAAGGCGTACTAAAACAGTAATTTCATAGTTACAATATACACATTATACAATACAATAATACTTGTATAGAATTGGACACAAGTGAAAGTCTCCCCCCGCGGCGTTTGCGCAGATCTATCGATCATCGATCGAGCTATACTTGATCGAGCTTTTGTCGTGATCTATAGAGATTTGAGACTGTGTTTTCTGTAAGGGGGGGGGGGGGGGGGGGATGTATCGATCTCAGGCGAAAGACGTTTCACTTCAACCTCTTTTCTACCTATAATTCCATATTGCACACTAAACTACTGCTTACTTTGGCGCGGCGATCATGCAGGTTAACTGACTACAGACACGGTCATAACCTGGATGGGTCATAACCTAACTGTTAGTAACGCAAGGCACGTTAAGCCGTTGGTGTCGGTTGCTATCACTATAATGTCAGAGAGGTGGCTTGAAAACTTCTAATCACTAATGCTGAGGTGACTAATGTCAGAAGTTTTCAAGCCGACTGCTATCTACGCCTTGACGTATTTACGGAGCGGAGTTTTATAAAATTGGTAAGACCGAAATTATCCCATAAACACTACATAACTAGTCTTGTTTACACACTTTTAAATACACCTAACGAGCTGGGTTAGACCAAAGTTAAGAGTCATTATTGGGGACACTACAGCTTTTAAGTCACAAATATTTTCCTTATTGCTTTCTGCTGTAACAATGTTATAGTAAGAAAGGTAGGCTGTATACTAGTATAAGTACCAACACTTACGCAAATGAAAAACAATCAGAAATAAGTATTATATACGTATTTGCATATGTCACTGATTTCTCTTCTTGTGTTGTGTGACGCAACGCGGTAACTCGCTTTTGGCATTTTGCGGAAGAAGAAAGCCTCTGGCTTCTACCAGTTTGTGAAAAGGCTGTGCAGGTGCTCTTTATAGTTGCCGATATTATCGGACGACAAATCGGCGACGGTAAAGACGATATATCGACATATTGTCGGACGACAAATCGAAGAGAATCAAATCTAAATATTTTTTTTTTTATGCTCTACACTTTCTTTTGAATCGTATTTTCTTTCTACCTAAATAGTAGAAAGCTCCTACCTATCGGAAACTGTACACTCAAAGTTTAGGGAAGTGTGACATTGGTTGCTTGTAATATAAGTACGTATTTGTCGAAACTCATCATAGCTACTGGGCGTTGTTTTGTCTATGTATTTTGTAAGACGTTTTTTTTATGCATTGATAATCCCTTACAATGACATCACCACATTAAGTAATGATGACTTACTTAGATTCGTCAATTCAACAGTGAACTGGCTATCTTATCTCCATCAGTGCATTAACGTTGATTTTGACAAACCAATAATGCAGTGAAAATTCCATTCCTTTATATTATTTATTATATTTAATTACTTTCATATTTTTTATCGGATGTTCTAAAAAAACCCAGCTAGTTATGTCTACAATACATCACACGTTAGCTACAGTCGAATGTGTTAAAAAGATGAGATGACAAAAAAGGCCCAGCATGTAAAGCATACCTACTTATATACCTGCGTCTTGCGTATCCAGTGACATAGGAAACCCACTTATTATGTCATGTCATTCGCATGTCATGTAAAGTGTCAACATGACAGATCTAACTTCAACTGTTTAATTAGCCCACATTTATTTTAAAGAATTTTGCTTGTGTAAGTTCTTTCAGTTGCAAATCAAAGAACATCTCCTTGCGCTGTCATAATATCCCTTACATTACTATCGTTCATTGTTACTTTGGTTTTTATATATAATGTATATGTATATATTTATATAAATATTTATGTGTATATTTATTTATGTATTACTACTTAATTTTGTAGGATATTATTAAATTGCTAATATTGTTTAAATATAAGTTTAATTAAATTAGGTTTATATTGTTTTGAACATAAATTATAATTATTTCATTTTTCAATGTTACTCGCGTTGTGCTTCTGCTTTTTGCCTTTTTTTTTTTGCGGACTACGGGTTGTCTGGAAGAAATCGCTTTTAGCGATAAGACCGCCCAGATTGTCGATTTGTTTCTTTTTATTGTGTTATTATATTTTTGAATGTTTCTTGTATGACAATAAAGAGTATTTGATTTGATTTGATTCTTTCTGTTATTATTTGTTCTGTTATTCTGTTATTATTTGCATTGATTCACAAATTAGTTCTTGATACGAAAAGCTATGCCCGTGCTCATAATAATAAACAATTTTCCCTAAGGAGCCCTTAATCGAATCGCAAAAAAAAATTATCTTCATAGTCATTTGGCCGGTCAGTTGATCGATAAAATAAATGTACTTTATTGCACACCAAAAATAAAGATAACAATGAAACAAACAAAAAGTATTTAAAATTATTATTATTTATTTATTATTTTTATTATTTATTTTTGTCGAGATGTATGGAGTCCAAATTATTTTTTCTAGGAGAACCAAGTCACTACCGTGTAGTCAGCCACTGCCGCTTTATCACCACTAAAACACTACAAACATTACTCAAAACATTACAAAATCAGAAGAAAATGTATGTCAAATCCTGTATAATATTTATAAAGTGACATCATGGAAGAATGCGGAGATTTCCATTCTTTTTTGTTTTTAAAAGTTAGGAACTACCTAATATGGAGGTTCGCGCCAAAAGATACTTAGTTTTCGGAAATATTGTTTTCGGAAATATTGGCAAACAGTCGAATCAAAGTGATAGCAACTGGTTTTGATACACAGGTCAAATTCAAACTCAAAATGTTTTTTATTTAAGTAGATGCTTTATGCATTCTTTTAAATCGTAAATTTTTTCTACCTAGTACAAAGTCCCTACGCGGAACTTGCACACTCAATGTTTTAAGAAGTGTTTGCGAAGCGAGAAGAAACGTCGAGTCGAAAAGAAACTCGTTTCAACACATTTTATTACTTATATTTTACACATCATAATCTCTACTAAACTTCGTAAAACTATGAGAAAGACCGATCAACCAACACGTTCCTTCCGTCACGCGTATTTCCAGAACCCTTGACGTTTATAGTGATGTCAGTTCATCGATTACGCAGCTAGTGATGTTCGAAAACGTTAACATTTGCATGAAAATATAATATTTAATCGATCGATACATCTTTGAATGCGTAAAGCCGGCTTTCGAATGGCCCGAGACTCACACTTAACATCCCCTGAATTTATTGGGATTGCTGAAAAAGCTAACAGAAAATACTTTTAAATAAAAACTTTTTATACGGAATGTAACAAAACAGGAGTAGGGTTGTCATGTAGGACTTTCTACTTATGAAACTTAACAACTCTTGTTCTACGACTTTACTGAAGGTCAAAGAAATGTATGAGCATCCAAAAAATATTAAATTAATTAGACATAAAAAGCTGTATAACAAAAACTTTTACATTACATGAAATACATATATTTTGTATCTTATTTGTAATAGTAATGCTGATAAAATACTGGTATCTGTATACAATGTATGTAATTTTTATACCATGTTGTTAAAAATACAAATGTAAATGATTTGATTTTAACAATAAGCTCCAAGCAAACACGGAAACTACCTTAATACCAGAGAAAAAAATCTCGTAAAACTAGTCATCAGCAGCAGTAAAGTTCGGCAGCCCATTCCAAATTCAAACTTACGAAAAAAATATTAAAATGCGTTCAAAAATTCACTTTCTTTCATCACAGATTATGTAAAATGCCCGCCAAATTCTTCCGACATCCGCCACACCTTGCCGTCTTGGAGACAAATAAAAGAGAAATGTCTTTGAACAAGCGCGTATTAAATATCCTGTTTTGCGTTTCAGTGCGTAAAATAAGAAAATAATATCTAAAGCTTTCGCTTAGAGTTGACTTTTCCACAAAGCTTTGCTCGGAAGAAGTCGATGCCTTAATGTCAAATGAAAACAAACTTTTCGTACGAAACTTTTTAAAAGCGATCGTGGCTAGGTTGTTTTTAAGGTCGAATGTGAAACGAAGATGTTTGCGAGAGAACGGGCTGCAGGTCTCGCGCCGACACACTACCATATGGGAAGTTGCACCCCACTTTCTTCCGACCAGATCTTGAATTCACAGTCTCGTCTCTCCATTCTTGGGCTTTGCACGTTGAAAAAAATGGACTTATTTTACAATACCCTTGCCGGGTGAAAATTAAAAAAAAACTGTCAAATTAAGTAACATTACAAAAAAACAGAAAACGCGGGAAGTGTGAAGTGACATTTGTGTTTTTTTTATTCGAAACTTTTTGGCTGTGTTGTGTTTTGTTTTTGGAAACTTTTTGTGTCTGGATTTTTTTGATATTTGGTGAAAAAATGGTAAGGATTTTTGTGAATTTTCTCTAAAATAAAATATTCTATACTACTAACAAATACATATGTATATCGTAGACAGAAACACAAGCCGGTTGTGTGTCGTCTTCTTAATTACCCAGGTCACCTGAGCATTAGAAAGAGCTTTTAGCACTAATGGATTTCCGAGTACGGTGAAAATAGGATATCCGGCGCAAATACTGTGACTCTGTTTCCAAATAATGTGTTTATACGTTACTGAGTAACAATTATCGGTGTTTAAATGAGTTGAGATTTTTTAGAAAGACTTTTTTCATTTTAAAAATAAAAAGGTTGACTGTAAAAAAAGTTAAATTTTAATTTAGAATACTGCTCAGTTAAAACATACAAAAGTTCTTTACCTAAATAAAACCAATATTTGAACCAAAGAAGTTTTATATCGTCGCTCCGCTGGGGGAGCGGGGTGCATATCTGTGATTTGAACTTATAGTTAATAAGTGTACTTAAAATATAAAAGTCCTGAAATCTGAAAATTCTTAAATAACACAGTAGCTATGGTAACGAAACTATAGTGAAAAGTTATACAATTTATTACTTATACGGGTTTTCATTAAATAACCGGATATGTTATAGTTAAATCATTCAAAAATTGGAAGAGTAAATATTAAATTGCAGTTTTCACTCATTTTAAAGGCCAAGAAACATGTTTTGAGACATCTGGCGTTCGTAAAGCAACGTCAATATTAAATTAAAACAAAATGTTAATTTATGTTAAGTTAATCAACTGATTATTGTGAAAGTAAGAAGTTTAAGTCTTCATCGTAGATGGCAGAGAAATATTTTAATGAATGGAGAATCGGGGAGTTGAATATATCGAAAAAAAAAATTTATTAAATATTGTTAACTAGTACTTTGCTCTTTTATTGAAATGAAGAAAATGTTATCGTATTTGCTTGGATTTTCATAAGGTACATGTACATGTACAAGCGGTCGTGACTCAGTGCGGCTTGCGTGGTCGCATCGATCAGGCAGGTTAACTGACTACAGACACGGTCATAACCTGGATGGGTTTGACTGTTAGTGGCATTTATCTCGACCGTTTCCGTGCTTCGCAAGGCACGTTAAGCCGTTGGTGCCGGCTGCTATCGCTAGCAGTCGTTAAGCCACGTCAGAGGCCTTATAGGCGGCTTGAAAACTTCTGACACTGGGGTTGGCTACTAACCCCACAACCTCCACCAATCCGGACTTGGCCCCCGTGTGTGGAGTATGGCCTAAACCTTCCCGAGTTATGGGAAGAGACCCGTGCCCCTGTAGCGGGGACGTAATGGGTTGTTAACAAAAACAACAACATGTACAATCTCTTACCTTTTACGGTTTCAAAGATACAGACTTGTTTACACGAATTATGTAATAGTATGTAAGACTTTTATTTAAAAATGTGTTGAAGAGAGATTCTTTGGGCCCGACTTTCTTCTCTCTCCGCAAACACTGACCGAAATGTTGGGTATACGTGTTCCAAGTGGTAGGAGCTTCGTACTAGGTAGAAAAAATATGATCTTCAAAAACTGTACATTGATAGCTACTTCGAATAAATATTATTTTGATTGACTGATTGAAAGTAGTATAGGGATGAAGTAAGTTTAGTCCCGTTGGTACGAAGGAAACTCTTAAAATGGTTTATAACGATTAATCACCTCCGTAGGCTAGTAGTTCCACTCACTTCACATCAGGAGGTCGCGGGTTCGATTCCCGGCGGGGTAAAACTTTGTAGGACTCGTTTTGGTTGGTTGTAGGGCATTTTCTGAGCCCGCCTGGCTAGCTACCACCATCTTAGTCTAGCCGCCAAACATAAATGATAATAATAGCATTGATGTGTAACGGCATGGAGATAGGATAGCCAGTTGCCCATTGCATTGGGAAATCTTGGTGAGCCCGCTTCCATCTTTAATCATTTTAGTTACTTAACCATCAGGTTAGATAATGCCAAGGGCTTCCTTAACAACCCATAACTGCAGGGCAGGGGTTCGGGTCTCTTCCACTAACCTAGGGAAGGTTAGGCCATATTCCACACACGGGCGCCAAGTCAGGTTTTGTGGAGGTTGTGGGGCTAGTGGCAAACCCCGTGTCAGAAGTTTTCAAGCCGCCTATAAGGCCTCCGACATGGCTTAACGACTGCCATCTAGTGATAGCAGCCGGCAGCAAAAGCTTAACGTGCCTTGCGAAGCACAAACGGTCGAGATAAAAACCATTAACAGTCAAACCTAACCAGGTTATGACCGTGTCTGTAGTCAGTTAACCTACGTGATCGTCGCGACCACGCAGCCGCACTGAGCCACGACCGCTTCCCAAGGCTTACCTGTCTATTTGTTTTTAGGATACATCTTGTAATCCCATTAAAATACCACATACGTAAAAATACATTGTTTTGTAACAAAAACAATGCATAATGGGTCTCTTTTGAAACACTATGGTTCCACCCATAGATATAGAAAATACAGGATGTTAAAAAAATATGTTTAAGATTTTAGGGGGTTACTCAGAATCAATTAGTATAAAAATATGCCGGAAAAATATTTAAAAAATCCGATGTTCAACTTTTTTCAGTTTTCCATACAAATTCTTGATTCACTATTCAGATTTAGTATGGGAAACTGAAAAAAGTTTTAAAACTGATTTTTTAAATAATCCTGTATTCTATGCATGATTTTGAGTAACCTCTTAAAATATCAAACGCACTTTTTTAACATCCTGTATATTACGGTTGCGTTAAAAGGGAATTTAGGTATGTTAAATGTCTATTTCGACAGTGTTTTCCATGGCGTAACTGGTTCCCACACGGCCTGGGCCTAAATTAGGCCCTTTTGGATTTACATGGGAACCAATAGCGATATAGATAAATTAGATACTTAAATATTAGATTTTACGTGGGTACAACTTTTATACTCTATATTCTATAGTATTAATATTGTATAGTTTGAAGTTTTTTACAACCTGTATAAAAGGAAACTCCTCTACATATACTATGCGATTGCGAGGCACTAGTCCAAGCCAGAAGCCGATCTCTAGGTGAACCGATGGTAACTCCAGAGGTCATTAGGGAACTCGATCCCAAGTGCATCCTACAGTACATTAGAACTGTTGGCCTTGAGGAAATAATATAACAGGGGCAGTGATCACAATATATAGATCTACCCAGCTCCAATAGGGCCCTCCTTTAGTCCTATAGCCCTTTACCCCCAAATAATAATAATAACCTTTATTAGGGAGCAGTCCTTTATAGTCCCCACTGCAGGGGCACGGGTCTCTTCCCAAACCTCGGGAAGGTTAGGTCATACTCCACACACGGGGGCCAAGTCCAGATTGGTGGAGGTTGTGGGGATAGTGGCCAACCCCAGTGTCAGAATATTATATGTATATTAAACAGTGTGAAATTACATTCCTTTGGTTCCCGTTAACAGTGGTTTCTACTCATGAAACTAAACAACTTTCCCCAGCGAACCCCTAAAATCGGAGCAAAAAAATTTGGACTCTCCATACAAAGTTGGTTAAACGAAGTGAACAAAATAAAAACAAAATTTCAATACAGGATGTATGACTTATTGTTTCTCTAGCTGGGTATAACATTATCAAATCTGCCACAACTTAGAAAACGGGTGTAAATAAAAAATAACATGAAATAAAAACAAAAGAAACTTGTTCAAAAAAAATTGCCTTTGTAGGACCCGTTGATGTCTTTTGTATGAAACAGTATAATGCCTTAAGAAAAGAGTTTATTGTGATTGCCACGCTAGGTAAAAATCTGTTAATTTTAACCAGCGGAGATTAATATTTTATGTATTGTATATCTATCTATCAGCCGAAAGACGTCCACTGCTGGACAAAGGCCTCCCCCAAGGATTTCCACACTGACCGGTCCTGCGCTGCCCGCATCCAGCGGCTTCCCGCAACCTTCACCAGGTCGTCGGTCCGCCGAGTCGGAGGCCTGCCCACACTGCGTCTTCCGGTGCGCGGTCGCCACTCGAGAACTTTAGGGCCCCAACGGCCATCTGCTCTACGAGCTATGTGCCCTGCCCACTGCCACATAAGTCTAGCGATTCTGAGAGCTATGTCGGTAACTTTAGTTCTCCTACGTATCTCCTCATTTCTGATTCGATCACGTAGAGAAACACCGAGCATAGCACGCTCCATCGCCCTTTGGGTGATTTTGAGCCTTCTTATGAGGCCCATAGTAAGCGACCATGTCTCGGATCCATATTTCATCACTGGTCAAAGACTTTAGTCTTGAGACATTGCGGTATTTTGGACGTGAAGATATTGCGAAGCTTCCCAAACGCTGCCCAGCCGAGTTGGATTCGACGATTGATCTATACAGGCAAATGTATTGTATATACAGGGTGTAAAATGACCTCTATAGATCTAGAAACTAAAACACAGGGTTTTAAAAAATGCGTTTGAAATTTTAAGGGGTTACTCAGAATCAAGTACTTATATAGTATACAGGAAAAATGCCCCTGCAGTGGGGACAACAACTACAGGAAAAATATTGTAAAAATCCGATCTAAAATTATTTTTTTCAGTTCTCCATACAAATTCTTAATTCACTATTCAGATTTAGTATGGAAATCAGAAGAAAAATTAAGAGTGGTCTTTCAATATTTTTCCTGTATTCTGTACTTAATTCTGAGTAACCCCTTAAAATTTCAAATGCACTTTTTTAACATGCTGTATAAAGAAACAGGAATATATTATCGAGGGTTCACGGGCGACTTGTATTAAGCGACATTTTTGGAAACACAGGTAACCTCTACTTTAAAAATTTATTTCTTACAAAATACCTCACAAAAAATAACTTCTGAATAATATTTAAAATATTAAGAATATCGAGAATCTATATAATACTAAGAAGTTAAGTTTTAATGATTATTTTTCTAAGAAATATTTTTTTTAATTAGTCCCCTGAACATTTCTAAAAATGTCGCTTAATACAAGTCGCCCGTGAACCCTCGATATGTCGTACTAAACAAATTTTCTAAACTCTACTAAATTCTAAAAATAAACATTTCCCATACAACGTATCCTCGAACCAGTGCGCGTGTGTCGAAACTCAGCTGGGCAGTCGTCTTGGTCCCCAGATTGGCTTAAGATTATGAGTTATGATATTATCCATTTTATGCAGTCGGGAGTATTTTTTTATAGCGGACCAGACACTATCAGTAATAATGACAGTATTTTCAACTAATGACAATATACTGACATTATACTGACAGTGTAGTGGTTGGAATGATGGTCTGACGCGTACTAAACGATGGAATGTCATTATACTGATGTAGAATTACTGTCATTATTACTGATAGTGTCTGGTCCGCTTATAGCTAAAATAAATGAATCCGTTCTGCAATAAAATATGACAAATGATTATGAATATTACTACATGTATATGAATGAGAATTTCTGGCCCAGTGCTGCTGAAGAAGCTTTCGTAATCACATCGATCATGCAGTGTAACTGACTTCAGACACGGTCTTAATCTAGATGTGTTTTATTGTTAGTGGCATTTAAATACAGTTTCTACCGTAGTTTGCAAGATACCTTAAACCATCACTTACGATTGCGGTCCCTATATAGGGTGTAACAGAAAGGTGTGACAATACTTCAAGGTTGGCTTTTACCCATCAAACTGAACAACTTTTGTTCTACAACTTTGTTGAAATCGCAAAAAATTTTTTGGACTTTTCATACAAATCGGTCAGCTGGCGAATCAAGTTTGTATGAAAACTCCGAATTTTTTTTTGCGATTTCAACAAAGGAGTAGAACAAAAGTTGTTCAGTTTGATGGGTAAAAGCCAACCTTAAAGTATTGTCACACCTTTCTGTTACACCCTGTATATATGATATTATAGTAAAGCCATACTAAAGGCCATATAAAGGCGGCTTGAAAACTTCTGAAACTGGGGTTGGCGACTATCCCCACAACCTCCACCAATCCAGAATTGGCCCCCATGTGTCTATTACCTTCCCGAAATATGGGAAGAGCCCCGCGCACCGGCAGTGGCGGCGACATAAGTTGTTAACATACGACTATTGCTACATTTTTTAGGGTTCCGTAGTGGCAAAAAACGGAACCCTTATGGATTCGTCATGTCTCTGTCTGTCTGTCTGTCCGTCCATATGTCACAGCCTCTTTTTTCCGAAACTATAAGAACTATACTGTTGAAACTTGGTAAGTAGATGTATACTGTGAACCGCATTAAGATTGTCACACAAAAATTAAAAAAAAACAAAAATTTTGGGGGTTCCCCATACTTAGAACTGAAACTCAAAAATATTTTTTTCATCAAACCCATACGTGTGGGGTATCTATGGATAGGTCTTCAAAAATGATATTGAGGTTTCCAATATCATTTTTTTCTAAACTGAATAGTTTGCGCGAGAGACACTTCCAAAGTGGTAAAATGTGTGTCCCCCGCCCCCCGTAACTTCTAAAATAAGAGAATGATAAAACTAAAAAAAATATATGATGTACATTACCATGCAAACTTCCACCGAAAATTGGTTTGAATGAGATCTAGTGAGTAGTTTTTTTTAATACGTCATAAATCGTAAACCGCAATTTACCTACAACGAACTACAAGAACTTTTATATTATGTTACTTGCTGCTACGGAACCCTTCATGGGCGAGTCTGACTCGCACTTGGCCGCTTTTTTTAATCTGTGACCTTCATAACCGAACAATGGTAGACCTGCATCGTGGGAAGATGGAACACAATAGCTTAAACACTCCATTCTCGACTTTGGTATACCTATATGAATCTCTTTGCTTGGTTATGGGTGGTGCCTAAATGCCTTTCGAAACAACGGAAGAGGATAGTTACAGAATTAGTGAATGGAATGGTGCGAGTTTATTTTAGTTGTTGTAGAGGTCAATGACATTTAATATGTTTAAATAATGCTTCAATAATTTACTCATAGCAAAGGCTTCTTTGGCTGTAATAAAGAATTATTAATTATTATTAAAAGCGTTTGCTTTGGTTCTACCCATCATGATAAAAATAAAGTTCTTCTACGATTTTAATATAAAATTTCTTGCGTATTTATTTACTCAGATTTTAAAACAATTGAGTATATTTCATAATACATGAATCGAGCCACAAATAAATGAAAGCATTTTCAAATATAATTTTTTTTCGAAAATTTTAAATTTATAAATATGAAAAAAATATTTTTAGAGGAAAAAGGTAGACCAGAGACCAGAGACCGTGCTCTGTGTAATTTAATAAGTAATTAAATAATTCCATCTCCGAACGGAGGTTGTACTATGATGCTCGCTAGAAATCAGTGAAAGTGCCACGATGCTCAAAACTCACGCGCAGGTATGAAAGTGGTATTCGCATGCGCTGGTCTAGATCTCCGGTATTTAATGATGAATGTATTATACATGCTGTCCTTACTATAACATTATAATGTGTTTGTTTAATGGTTGTTTGGTCCCTCTTGATGGCTAAACGCATTTACCAATCTTAATGAAAGGCATACGCGTAGCCTGTGACACAGAGAAATATATTTTCCCGATTTTTCAAGTCATGGGATAAAAGCCGCTTGCAATTTCTTGCAATCTCAAAGTGTTAATTTTATCAGGAGGTAGCAAGTTTGATTCCCGTTCCCGTCGGAGTGTTTTAGTACCCGGTTTGGTTGCCGGTATGGTAGGGTGTTTTCTAAAAGCACCTGGGCTAGGTATCTCATGATAGTTCGTCTGAAAAATCTTAATTGCAATTGCAATTAGTGCAAAATAAAGTACAAGCTGATTTTTAATGGTGGATTTATCAAGGCTTGTATTCGAATCGGGCCAAATATATATGACAACTTTTTTCTACCATGTTTTAAATAATTGCCCCAAATATTTTTGGACTCACCATACAAAAAGATTGAGTATATGTGGTATATTTTCTTTCGTCTAATTTATTTTATGTGTAATGTATGCAATAAAGATTTTACAAACATACAAAAAAACAAAATGGCAAAGAGAATTTCATTTTTTCGTGATGTTGATGCCGAATTTGCCGAACATGGAAGCGGGATTAACTAAGATTCCCCAAAGAAATGGGGAACTAGTTATCCTGTCTCAGTGCTGGAACACTTCAATAGTGCTTACATTAATGTTTGGAATCCAAAAAAGTTACCCAAACATGCCCAAACCAACAATAAAATCAAACATTAACATGATATAATGACGTAACTGACAATTACGTTCCGTCCCTCGAGTCAACAGCATTTTGTATACGCTTTAATATCTGTATGTAGAAAGTAGGTAGAAAGTCGGCAAACATCTCGGAGCCATACACATCTTCTGCCGATGACCTTTTCATAGAGTAGGTATGCGGTAGATTTAGAAGCGACACACTTAATTTAACATTTCGATGTTTTTACCTACGACGGTTCGTTGCATAACATATCCGTGGGAGTATTATTACGTACGCTAAGCCTTATAGTAAATCTTTGAAGTGTGAAAGGGACAGACTCTTGTGACGTTGAATTAATATTACCTGGTTTTTGAAATGGAACCAAATTCAAGCCTATTGTGGATGCATTTTCTTAAATATGCTTGATAGACAAATTTGGAGTGCAATACAATATTAATTTATTAAATAATGCATACAATTTCTAAGTATAGTATAACTATCCTACTTCCTACTAATCTATATATGTATGTATTTAAATGTATATGTGTATGTATATCAGTCTCTGGTTCCGAAGATACAGGGAATCCTAGTTTGGGGATTTGGCGTTTCCAGATGACCGTGTGTGATTTGTCCTAGATATTATTATTATAAATGTGAAAGTTTGTTTTCAATCACACAAAAACGGATAAACGGATTTAAATGAAATTTAGAACACAGGTAGTATGTAGCCAGAGTTACGACATAGGTTACTTTTTATCTCGGTACATGACGATTCGGAAGTCCACGCAGACGATGTCGCGGGCAGAAGCTAGTAATTAATAATTCATTATTTGATTTACATATTCGCTGCATACGAATGTGTCGCTATCACTATACCAGTTTATCTGTCATTAAAACATTTCCTGAGCTAGACTCTTACTCTCGAAGTTATGAATTTAATTATAATTAATTACTAAACAGAAAGCCAGTCCTAAGACTTTCAAAGTAGCCACATTTCTGCTACATTAAAATATTGTCATGAAGTCTTGAAAGTGACATTACTATTTATTATTGTGCACTGATGCAATGAAGTTTGTTTTACATAACCAGCCCCTAAATGTACTTTTGCAATAAACCTTATAGTGAGGTAGACATTTTTCAGTAGCTTTTATACAGGAACCAACAAATACATAAGAGTACAGTAGTACACAAAAAATAAGGCGCGTCGGTAGTCTTCGTTCGCGCAGACAAGGACAGACTATCCACGGAAACACCCGAAACAATCATCGCACGGTGACAGCTTTCTGACAGCTGACGATTTCACTGAATCAGGCGCGAAATCAATCGACCAATAGCGGCAGAGATTTTAGGAATATCTAATGGCGGGTGACAATGAATCTACTTGATTGGTCCATCAGTTTCCCACGTAATTAAAATTTTGTCTACTGCGCAGGTACATCCGTAAGCCTTATTAAATGTGTATTACTGTACGCGACTTAGCGAAAATCATTCAACAACCTTACACTATTTATTTATAAACTAAACGAATTCATATTTTACTAATCAAACCTCTTTAAACTACCGATACTCGAACCCTCCAAAAATTAATCCAATTTAAATATCAGTTTCTTCTCACGCCTATCCGTTCTGCGTCGTTGCTCTTTGACCGCCGAAACCAGTCTCGCTTTCATTGGCCGCAGTCGGGAAAGCCTTTGGCCTTTACCTTGGCTTGATTGATAAGTGGATGGTGTGGTTGTGGTTATATTAGTAGGTGCGCAGACGCATAAGCGTGAACAGGTAGATCACGCGTCTGATACGTTGAGACAAGAATATGAATGAAAGTGATTTGGTTAAAATTATGCTTAGGTACTTGTTATGATATTTCTCTTTTATTTTAGTTCTCTTTAAATTCGAAAAATGGCGGTGTATACATTTCAGTCATACCTCAGACTAAAAATGTCTTTAATATTTCATATTCATTGTTTTTTTTTTGGTCAAATTAAAAAAAGGTTTCAGACTAAAAAGTCTTTATTTCATAAAGATTTCAGACAAAAGGGTAGATGACTGCAACAATGATTAATTATACGTCGTTGCTAGAATACTATTTGGTTCTAACTCCGGTCTCTCCCGTCCAGACTGCAACCGCCCTACACTCTCGATCGCATCTACGTAGCCACTGGTGTCTCGGGTAGATTTCAGTTGCATAACGACTTCAGTCGATAGTTGCTGCACCTCCGTGTATATTTGCTTGCCCACCGCCAGCTGTACCTGGTAGGCTACAAAGGGAATCCGAGGTAGCAGACCGCATATACCTCAGAGACCCATCGCATGCCAGACGTCGCCACGACGGGCATGCCTGTAACGTAGGGTGGATAGTCGATCATCCTTGATCACCTTCTTATAATAAGTGATTCACAGAATTGCCGGACAAATCTTTCATTGCGGATTTTTTTATGATTTTGAGAGATCAATAAACAGCTGTCCTCTTTTTTTTTACTTATCTAAGAAAGTAACTAATACCTTATACTAAAAAAATATGAAAAACTGCAGCGCAGCATTTAAAACACTAAGTACTTCTTTACTTTAAGTAGAGTAAGACAGTATTTTTGACCTCAGCACGTGGTTACGGCCACGTGGTTAGACTACGAAAACACTACAATTAGGTACTTTACATTCTGCGGCATGGCTAATAGCTTAAACTGAGGTTGGTTTTATTCAGATTGTACATTTGACATCACTTGTTACATAAGTTAAACTTACATTAAGTCGAGTTCAAGTTGGGTTCAAGGATGTATTATGTATTAGCCTCGACCCCAAAAATAAAGTTGCAAAGTAAAAAGAATTGAGTTATTTTTATTTACTTTCAAGTTATTTTTGAATTGTAATGATTTTAACCAGAAAGATTAGATGGACTATCGCTTTCGCTGGACATTCGGCTGAAACCGCAATTTTGAAGGATTTTTTTTCTAATAATTAGATTAATTATTTAGTATTAATAGACACAACAGATATCCTTTTTTTCTGAGATTATGAAAAAACACATTTTACTTATTAAGTAAATTTAATTATTAAAATAATACAGATTTTCACATTCTTTGAAATGCTGAACTTGTACGCCAATGTAAATGGTAAATTCGGGATTTTTTTATTTCAATAATTGGATTTTTTTCAATCCTGCTGCGAATTTTAATGAATTTAGATAAGGATATTTTGCAACAACTTTCCCACTTGTATGTATTGCATTGTATGTATGTGGAAAAAGCTGTTCCGTTCATAATTAGCGACGCTTTTGCGTGACGAATTCTTATTTCAGGTAACTCTACATTTGGTAACAATGTTATGTTAAAATTTGTGAAACATTGTTGCGAAAATAAATAAACAAGTAAAGTAAATTTATTTCGAAAGCTTTGTAAATTCGTGCCACCTCTAAACATACAATGAATAATGCTTTAAAATTCTAACAATTTAAAAAGATAAGAATTATTTTATGCCTAAGTCAGATCAATGATTAGAGAGTGTGCCAACTGACAGCTAAGAGTGGCTAAGATATAAAAAATGTTTATCCGTTTTACGAATATTAATTCAGTCTCCGGAAGACGTAGCATGGGCATACCTCCCACTCAGTGAATCGATGACCTGGTGAAGGTTGCGGGAAGCCGCTGGATGCGGGCAGCGCAAGACTGGTCGATGTGGAAATCTTTGGGGGAGGCCTTTGTTCAGCAGTGGATTTCATTTCGGCTGATTAAAAAAAGAAAAAGAAAAAAAAATACGATTTAAAATCATGTGTAAATCATCTACTTAAATAAAAAACATTTTGAATTTCAGTTTTTGATGAGCTGGAGACTCTCTCCAACGAAGAGACTCATCTCTCTCTTGTTCCCATCAATCAATACATGTAGCAAAGCTACTTTGGAAGCCTCGCTTACAAACCATAATTATGTAGAGCTTCCGAGTACAATAACAAATGATCTAAGGAGATCCAACCATAGAGAACGAGATGATGAAATGATAATGACTGCAATCATTCAATGAGGTCTCGGTATTGTCTTCATGTCATGTCCATCTGTCACTTGTAACAGAACGCCCACCTTGTTACGCCGAAATAGAAAACCAAACTGGCTAAGTAAGAGTCGGACTCGCGCTCCAAGGATTTCTTAATTATTTGTTATATTTGGTTACATAATTTATTTATTTAAAGTATGTACCTATTAACAAAAGATATATATTTCTTTCATTCAATTCGGGATCTTTAGCGTGAGTACGGCTCACACTTGGCTGTTTTTTCCGTTAGAATTTTCACTACAATTATACAATGTTTGAACTTTTTACGTGCTCCCTAATTACCAAAACTAATAATTGACGACGCTGAATACGTTAAAAACAACCGACTTCAATCGCAACAACTCCAATTTTGATATGTTTTTGTTGATTTGCTTAAAAAACCGCTGAATCAATTTCGATAAAATTTATATGGGACCACCTGTGAAGTATACCCTTTTAAACAAAAAAAGAATTTTTCAAATCGGTTCAGGCGTCTTCGAGTAATCGGTGAACATACATAAAAAAAAAGATTCCGACGAATTGAGAACCTCCTCCTTGTTTTGAAGTCGGTTAAAAAGGAAACGATATCATGTCCGGTCCATTCCTTTATTAAGTTATCAGTCCATGTTGTTCTTCTTCCTCTAGCTCTCTTTCCCTCAATTCCTCTTCTGTTAATACATCCGCCATTATAAAAAAATATTCCGTTAAAGATAGGGCAGGTCGTCATACGGATAGACAGACAGACAGACAGGCGGAGTAGGCTTAGCGATACGATCCCATTGTCACACTTCAGGCACGGAACCCTAAAATTACATACTTTCAGTATCCATTCAGACTTGTATAACAATATACGAGACATGAACAAAATCCTAAAAACCTATCTTCGAACAATGCCCGAACCAAAACACATGCATACGGCGAGAAACAACAACTTTTCCCCACAAAAGCCGGCTGTTACGAAACGACTCGTCTTACTATACCTGACATTCTCGAAGAGAAAGCGCCTCTCTGCAGGGTCTTCAACCATCTTGTTTTAAACGTCTCAGTTTTATCGCCACGGACAGATGTTTAATTAAAGAAATCGATATGATGTGAATAATAAAAATAATAATATTCGGGACAAATCACACACGGTCATCTGGTCCCAAACTAGGATTCCCTGTGCTATGGGAACCAGAGACTGATATATATACACATATACATTTAAATACATACATATATAGATATAATACACCCAGACTCAGAGCAAACAATTCTGCTCATCACAGAAAAGTTTGCCCTGTGTGGGGATCGAACCCACGACTCTCGGATCAGTGGTCAGGCTCGCTAACCACTTAGCCACCGAGACAGCCAAATAAGGAAGTGTCTTAGGTATGAATGAATCGAGGAGAAATGCTGCAATATAAAATATATAACTGAGTAATAATAATAATAATATCTGGGACAAATCACACACGGTCATCTGGCCCTAAACTAGGATTACCTGTATCTTGGGAACCAGAGACTGATATACATACACATATACTTTTAAATACATACATATATAGATATAATACACCCAGACTCAGAGCAAACAATTCTGCTCATCACAGAAAAGTTTGCCCTGTGTGGGGATCGAACCCACGACTCTCGGATCAGAGGTCAGTATCGCTAACCACTTAGCCACCGAGTCAGTCGCAAAATAAATGAGAAAAACAATACAGGGTGTTAAAAAGGTGTGTTTAATATTTTAAGGGGTTACTCAAAATCATGTATGGAATATAAGAAAAATATTGAATAAATCCGATCTACAATTTTTTTTCAGTTTCCCATACAAATTCTTGATTCACTATTCAGATTTAGTACCTATAAGAAAGTGAAAATAAAATTGTGGATCGAATTTTTTCAATATTTTTCCTGTATTCTATACTTGAATCTGAGTAACTGTATATAAAAGAAATAGTGTTTCTTTTACAAAACATTGGTTTGCCCTTAGAGTGCCCTTTACCTTAATTATGAAAAATAATAATATATTGTATGGAGCAAGAATTTATAGACAACTTTTTCTTTTAACCTTTCGAAGCATCTGTCTGACTTAACATAACGATATTTATCCAATCAGTCCATAAAGTACTGGCTGAAAATAAGCAGTTATTATAAAGAACAACGATTACATTATGCAATCCGAAAGGCTACGGAACACGTTCGGGTTTTGAATAATTTTGAATGGCCGCGAGAACCGGTCCCATCAGTTTCATATAACAGGCAGATTCGCTTTCACGCAGAGAATGCGGCGCGTCAGGTCCTGGCTAGTGAATGAAAAAGCTTACATACCTCGTGTAAAAAGAAAAAAAAATCGCGTTATTTATCACCTGCCATTTATTCTCACTCTGCTATGTCTAATAAGGAGACATTATAAATTCAAAGTGGAAATTCATCGCCCCCTAATAAAATATAAAAAATGTTTTGTTTTCAAATTGGAATTTTAGATTTGTATTCAAACTATTTTTGTGCAAAATTGTTAATTTGGTTCTAAGATGCAAAAGTCGGGACGTTGTTTGTGAACTGTCTATGAGACGGACAGATGAAGAGAACGACCTTATAATGAAACCCTATAAAAGGCTAATTTTAATATGTAATAAATATTATATGTATTACTAGCTGATGTCCGCGACTTCGTCTACGTATAAAGAATAAAATATGATGAATTTTTATATCCATAACTGGAGAAACTATTTCCCATGCAAACTTTCATTCCCAGTTTCTCCCCTTTCAATATTTATTTTTGCGACAAAAAGTAGGTTATGTCCTTTTCTAAGATCCCATCTACCGCTATAACTAAATTCATAAAAATGGGTTCAGCAGTTTACAGAGTTACTTTCGCATTTATACTATCTTATAGTATCTTAATATATTAGTTTGGGTCGCATCGAAATCTAGCCGTTTGTTTAAACACAGGACAAGCACTCAGCTACACAATAAACAAATTAAACTTGAACTACACACAGATTTTTTATAATTTTTTTTTAATTTTACTACAAGTGTAAAACAATCGATCCCTATCTTCAAATTGTTTGCCGCAATATACGCTTCATTACTCATTCTTCGCTACAAAGTATAAAAAAGAAAATGCGTTCATAATGTTTAGAAGATTTTGTATAATGTTTTGTCATGAACATATAAATGACAGTAATAATAGAGCTCTTTAATCTGATGTCTGCCATATTATATTCAATGGATCGTTATTAATCTTTTTGTTACGTAAAACGCGTTATTTATTTTCGACGTTGAAGACGTTTTTGATCATCCACAGAATTCATTCAGTTACTTTTAGTTTTTTTGAAGAATTCGTGAAAAGATTGTAAGTTTAATTTCTAAATTGTTTGACGCGTCAACCCCTAAATCAATATTGATAAAATTTATCATTTGTGAGTTTAGTTTCTAAATTGTTTGATGCGTCAACCCCTGAATCAATATTGATGAAATTTATCATTTGTGAGTTTAGTTTCTAAATTGTTTGATGCGTCAACCCCTGAATCAATATTGATGAAATTTATCATTTGTGAGTTTAGTTTCTAAATTGTTTGATGCGTCAACCCCTGAATCAATATTGATGAAATTTATCATTTGTGAGTTTAGTTTCTAAATTGTTTGATGCGTCAACCCCTGAATCAATATTGATGAAATTTATCATTTGTGAGTTTAGTTTCTAAATTGTTTGACGCGTCAACCCCTGATTCAATATTGATGAAATTTATCATTTGTGAGTTTAGTGCCTAAATTGTTTGACGCATCAACCCCTGAACCCATATTGATGAAATTTATCATTTGTGAGTTTAGTTTCTAAATTGTTTGATGCGTCAACCCCTGATTCAATATTGATGAAATTTATCATTTGTGAGTTTAGTGCCTAAATTGTTTGACGCATCAACCCCTGAACCCATATTGATGAAATTTATCATTTGTGAGTTTAGTTTCTAAATTGTTTGACGCGTCAACCCCTGATTCAATATTGATGAAATTTATCATTTGTGAGTTTAGTTTTCTAAATTGTTTGACGCGTCAACCCCTGAATCAATATTGATGAAATTTATCATTTGTGAGTTTAGTTTCTAAATTGTTTGACGCGTCAACCCCTGAATCAATATTGATGAAGTTTATCATTTCTGAGTTTAGTTTCTAAATTGTTTGATGCGTCAACCCCTGAATCAATATTGATGAAATTTATCATTTGTGAGTTTAGTTTCTAAATTGTTTGACGCGTCAACCCCTGAATCAATATTGATGAAGTTTATCATTTCTGAGTTTAGTTTCTAAATTGTTTGACGCGTCAACCCCTGATTCAATATTGATATTGATGAAATTTATCGTTTGTGAGTTTAGTGTCTAAATTGTTTGACGCGTCAACCCCTGAATCAATATTGATGAAATTTATCATTTGTGAGTTTAGTTTCTAAATTGTTTGACGCGTCAACCCCTGATTCAATATTGATGAAATTTATTATTTGTGAGTTTAGTTTTCTAAATTGTTTGACGCGTCAACCCCTGATTCAATATTGATGAAATTTATCATTTGTGAGTTTAGTTTTCTAAATTGTTTGATGCGTCAACCCCTGAATCAATATTGATGAAATTTATCATTTGTGAGTTTAGTTTCTAAATTGTTTGACGCGTCAACCCCTGAATCAATATTGATGAAGTTTATCATTTCTGAGTTTAGTTTCTAAATTGTTTGACGCGTCAACCCCTGATTCAATATTGATATTGATGAAATTTATCGTTTGTGAGTTTAGTGTCTAAATTGTTTGACGCGTCAACCCCTGAATCAATATTGATGAAATTTATCATTTGTGAGTTTAGTTTCTAAATTGTTTGACGCGTCAACCCCTGATTCAATATTGATGAAATTTATTATTTGTGAGTTTAGTTTCTAAATTGTTTGACGCGTCAACCCCTGAATCAATATTGATGAAATTTATCATTTGTGAGTTTAGTTTCTAAATTGTTTGACGCTTCAACTCTTGAACCAATACTGATGAAAGTCATTTGTAAGTTTAGTTTCTAAATTGAATGACGATTATTGATTGAATATTGATGAAATTTGGCCTGCCCGTAGCTTGTGATATGGAGAAGGACATGAGGACATGGACAGGAGGCTAAGTTTTATTCCGGTTTCTCGAGTGGTTCCCATTGGATAACCAAACATTGTTTGCGAACGATGCCATAGGCTGAGTGAAAGCTCTCATAGTACAGAAAAGACTATTAAAGCGTTCATGGGCGCCGGAAGGAGATGCAATGAACAAATATTTAAAAAGCCCATATTTTTTTATAACAGTTTTAGGTTGTAATTCTCCATCAGGCCCTATCTACGTCAGGCCCCGTACCGACTGAAGCCGTCGACGAAATGGAGTGACATTTGGTCTTTTTTCTAAATAAAGTCTAAGTCATTTTTTTTTTTCACTGAATGGAGGTCTTAGCGACCCGAGTACGACAATTTGTCACTTATTTCCACGTACTTTATTCAAAAAAGAACATAAAGTGGCACCATGTTTTGTGGGACCGATCGGTTCCGGTGGGGCAGACAACCTGTCAAATTTTTTTTTGGTATTTTTATTTTACATTTTATGTTTACTTCTTTTTCAGTTGATAAGCGTTACATCCATCATCCCATCCATCATGTTTTGAACTGTGTTATTTAAGTCTTACTGTCAGGAGTGGAAACTAGTCAGTAAAGTCAGTTTTTTTAGAAAATGGTCAGTAAAGTCAGTATTTCCCAGCCATATTTTTTTCCGTCCCAAAAAAATTTTGTTTGCTTGCGAAAAACAATAATGGTACTTAAATACTAATAAATTATTTAAATTTTTAATTTTAAAATAAATGCATTACACAAATCTATAAAAATAATATATATTTTTTTTATACATCCAAGTACAAACTTAGTGGAAAGTTTATACTCAAAAATTTTTGGTCAGTTGAAAACACATAAAAACCTTTGTCGTCATCCAGGAGGTGCTTATAATCTCAATTACTTTGTCGAATAATTGTGATTACAGGTATACAGCATACGGGTTATGCTACTTGCTCAAAAAACTATGTATTTTTCTTATTATTGAGAATCACCTCTCAGACTATACGAATTGTAGTCTTTAATAAAAATCAGTAAAAGATCAGTAATTTCGAGTCCAGACCTCAGTATTTTTAGCCAAGCATACCGTTTCCACCCCTGTACGATATCGTATGTATCGAAATAATGACCGTCAGTTAACTTGTGTGACCGCGAGCCGCACTGAGCCACAAAACAATAACTGTATTAAAACTAAATGTATTTTTGTTTGTTTGTTTCAGTTAACACGATGGAAAGCGGTAAGGATAAAAACTTATATTTCAATCAGAAAAATCAAGTGGTTATTCCATACAAACACTCGGCCCGTGCTCCTCGGCATCATCTCACGTGATGATAAGTGATGAGGATGCCGAAATATGGAGCGGACTTACCTTGGGAATCTGACTGACTCGGTAGCTAAGTGGTTAGCGATCCTGACCTCTGAGCCGAGAGTCGTGGGTTCGATCCCCACACAGGGCAAACTTTTCTGTGATGAGCAGAATTGTTTGCTCTGAGTCTGGGTGTATTATATCTATATATGTATGTATTTAAAAAGTATATGTGTATGTATATCAGTCTCTGGTTCCCAAGATACAGGAATTCCTAGTTTGGGGCCAGATGACCGTGTGTGATTTGTCCCAGATATTATTATTATATTATTATTATTAATCTTGATTCCCCCAATGCAATGGGAAACTGGCTATATCATATCTTTATGCTGGAACACAGATAAGCTAGTAAATTCATGTTCGGCGGTAAGACTTAGATTAGGGATGCAAAGAATACGAATACGATTATTCGTATTCGCCGAATATGCCGAAAATTAAGAATATTCGTATTCGCCGAATATCATACATAACGGTATTCGTAAAGAAAACTTTCTGCTTTGGCTTCGCATTGTCGGCTAGAACTGAAAGTGCGCTCGACCTAATCCTCATATCCCCAAACTACCGAATTTGCTGCCAACACCTGACCCTTTAAACATATTTCCACTTTAAAAAAACTTTTCAAAAAGTTATTTTCTATAAAACCATCCGCTGTGGCATCAGAAAGGATTTTTTCAACCATTGTTGGAAACATCCAAACAGAAAAACCATCGGGCACCTAACAAACAAAAAAATCTCTGTTTTTTTAACAAAAATGTTTAAATCATGTGTGTGTATCTTTTTTAAGTGTGCAAAAAAATTTTAAAATATATAAATAAATAAATAAATCCCGAACAGTGAATCAATAAGATTACGAAGCATACTCGGATTTTCATACCGATTGCTTTTACGGTGAAGGAGAACTACACATCTGATTACTAGATATGTGCGAAGGTCGTATTGCACCCGTCCGTAGGTGTAAATTAGGGATGTTACGGAGGTTCGATTCCGATTCCGATAAGTCGGAACTTCCGACTGAAATTTGACATCCGATTTCGATTCCGGTTCCGACAGTTTTAAATCGGAGGTTAAAACGAAGGTCGAAGCTCACGGGCGGTGGGGGAGAGGCGCGGGAAGGGGCCGCCCCGCGGTGGCCGGTTGCTGCTTTTGTTTTTGTGTTTTTTTTTTTTAAATTAAATTGTCCTAAAAATATCTCTCTTCTGCCTCGAGTTCCACCGCGGACTTCGATTCCGGTTCTGGTTTCGGTTCCGATTTCGGTTCCGATTCCGGTTCCGATTCCGATAAGTCAAATTTCAAAACTCCGATTCCGGCTTCGGTTCCGGTAAACCCACCTCCGTTACATCCCTAGTGTAAATATAAGTGCCCTACAGGTGACCGCGGGTCATGCTAAGTGCCACCAGTGGCGGATGCATTTGGGGGGCGCCCGGGGCGCGCGGCCTCCCCTTGCGGGGCCACCCGCATTGCCGCCCGCCCACTTTGCATGTGACTTGATTATTTTTTATTATGATAAAAGTAAAGGTAGCTCAAACAAAACATCTTTAGCGCCCCGTCCTTGAGTTTTTTCTGTATCCGTCACTGAGTGCCACACCAAGCAAGTCAAGCAACCGCCTAGTGATAGAATAGTTTAAACTCTATCATCTGTTAACAACCCATTACGTCCCCACTGCAGGGGCTTCAGGTCTTCACCTCGGATAGGTAAGCCGTACTCCACACACGGGGTCCAAGTACGGATTGGTGGAGGTTGTGGGGTTAGCAGCCAAGCCCAATGTCAGAAGTTTTCAAGCCGCCTATAAGGCCTCTATATCTAGCGATAGCAGCTAGCACCAACGGCTTAACGTGCCTTGCGAAGCATGAAAACAGTCGAGATAATAAATTAAAAAATTCCACTAACAATCAAACCCATCCAGGTTATGACCGTGTCTGTAGTCAGTTAACCTGCGTGGTCGAGCAGAACTGAACCACGACCGCTTCTAACCACTTAAATTCTATCATACGATAAGAAAACGTAAAGTAGTTCTAGCCAAGTAAAGTTCAGTCCCACACTTTTCAATACTGTACGTGGCACAACTTTCCTTGACCTCGCTAGACATCTCTGCAATTAGCTTATGCATTCCATTAAGATAGGTAATAGGTAATAAATAAGTGCCTACTAGTTTTGTATAGTGTCTTATAGATAATTGTATTTCTAACTATACAACGCGATTTTTTAAAGGAAATATTTAATCGCCCAGCAAAAATACTGAATCGCACAGCAAAAAAACTATTTCACCATCTATAACATAGGTTAACAGCTTTGCAATTTAGTCAATTTGATGTGCAACTAGTATTTAATGCCTCTCATTTAATCAAATCAAATCAAAAAATTCGTACACTTTTTGAAGAACGTTTTTAGTACATATATATCTAATACGAAGTTCCTGTTATATGAAATATGAAAATGTGATTTTTGATCTCCCTTAAAGCTTCAACCAATCTTCATGAAATTTTGCAAGCACATAGTCTGTGACATGTAGAATGATACAGGCTATCTTTTATCCCGATTCTTTGAGTGGTTCCCGTGGGATAACCAAAGATAGTTTGCGAGTGAAGTTACGAGCAGAAAGTTATACTCGTAAATAAAATGTCGACAATTTCGATCATATGATCGAAGGTCGACAATATCTAAAATGTTTAACTTCTATTTGATAAATTACGTTGAAATAGCTAAAAAATATTATACAAATATGATATTTGCAAAATAAATCTAACGTTCATAAAATAGCCGAATTTTTTTATCCACAATTAATAATCCATTGGCAAGCCAATTGGCATGATCTCTCCTGATGGAAAGTGATGATGATACCGAATATGGGAGCGGGCTTGCTTGCTATCACATTAATGTTTGGCAGTAAGATTTAGATGAGACAGTGGTAGCTAGCCCAGTGGGCTCAGAAAATGCCCTACCACCACCCAAAGCGAGTTCTATAAAGTTGAACCCTGTGCGGAATGGAACCTGCGACCTTCTGATCTAAAACAAGCAGACTAGCCAATGTCAACAAGCTCACAGAGCCGGTAAAATTACCGAAAAACCTCAGAAAATTTAAAATACGCACTAAAATCGAAACCGACCACCTTAAGTAAATACTCATTTAATTTTCTCTACCACAAACCGCGAAGAAACAGGAAGTAATATTAATATGAGTATCTTGCGCCCGCGCCTACCTGGCAGTGAAAGCACTATTACAATCTGTGATTACAATCGCTGCGTAATAAAATTACACTTGTTGTAATATAATATAAACATTGTAATGTAATCTCTGTAATGTAATATTAACTACCATCATAACAAGTTCAATGTAATGGACTAGACCGCTTTCGTTTTTGTTGGCGTGTATCGACTTTTTAGACATGATCAGATATTGAATTGTGGATATAGGTAATGCAAACAAAACAAGAATTTCTCTTACAAATTAATCTATCTACAATATGTGTACCCACACCACTGTATAATAAGTATACCTACATCGAACAATATGTATATATATGTATGATATCAGTCTCTGGTTCCCATAATACAGGTTATCCTAGTTTGAGGCCGGATGATCGCATGTGATTTTCCTGGATATTTTTTTTTATGTGATAGTTAGCAAACGAGCAGACGGATCACCTGATAGTAAGCGATTACCATAGACACCCGCAACACCAGAGGAATCACAAGTGCGTTGCCGACCTTTGAAATGGGATGGGGGGATGGGGGGATTGGGGGATATTTATTTTATGAACATAAAAGTATTTTTAAATCTTTCGCTGTAATAATTGTTGAACTTCCTACAAAACCCAGTTTACTACAGCCTTTTTGCGCCTTTTTGCGCCATTTTCGGGGCGGGTTATTTGACTAATATTCAATTTAATTTTATATTTATGTTATAATTTTGACAATATTAGTTTACTACAGTGAAAGTGTTTCAATTGCTTTAGCAGAGGAACTGAAATGCACTATTTATTACGTTATGTCTACATTGTCTTCTACTTCAGATTTGTAAATTATTACAAATCTGAAGTGTCAATATCCTCATCGAGTTCAGAGTTCCGGTATAATTATATTAGTTAATAACAGGAAGGCGTTTTGAACGGTTAGGTTTACATTATAGTTACGATAATCCGGGGAAAGTAATCGCATATAAGGGTATGCGGTATTTCCGGACCGATACGACCTACAAACCTTCAAAAAAGAGCGTACTCCCATTTCAAAGGTCGGCAACACACTTGTGACTCCTCTGGCGTTGCGGGTGTCTATGGGCGGCGGTAAACGCTTACCATCAGGTGATCTGTCTGCTCGTTTGCCTCCTGTCCCATAAAAAAATATAAGGGAAAAAAGTAATCGCAGTCGTATAGACTATCTATCATCACACCAACCGGAAGACTCATGTTCAGTGGATCCGAGTCTTCTTTCTTTGACATCAGACAACATTACCATTTTTTGACTAACTCGATGGCTCAGTGGTCCTGATGACTATTGATCCGTGTGTCGTGAGTTCGATTTCCACCCAGGGCAAACTTTTCTGTGATGAGATTTGTACATTTTGTATCTCGGTATATGTTAACAACCCCCACTGCAGGGGCACGGGTCTCTTCCCATACATCGGGAAGGTTAGGCCATTCTCCACACACGGGGGTCTTGTCCGGATTGGTGGAGGTTGTGTAGCTAGTGGCCAGCCCTAGTGTCAGAAGATTTTAAGCCGCCTATAAGCCCTCCGACATGGCTTAACGACTGCCATCTAGCGATAGCAGCCGGAAGCACGGAAACGGTCGAGATTAATGCCACTAACAGTCAAACCCATCCAGGTTATGACCGTGTCTGTAGTCAGTTAATCTGCGTGATCGACGAGACCACGCAAGCCGCACTGAGCCACGACCGCTTCTCTATATATTATATCTTTTTAGTTATGTATTTAAACATTATGTGTATGTATGTCAGTCTCTGGTTCTTTTTTAAACAGGGGATCCTGCTGATGGACCGGAAGAAGCCAATGAAACAGAGACTCTGGGGGCACCTCGACCATGGCCGAGTTTTACGTTTTTCATAATCGTTGGTAGGCAAGTCGGCCAAGTTGAAATCCTTGAATAGCCGAGTTGACTCCTTAAAATCTGTAGTAGCGGACGTTTTGTTTTTGGTGGTCGAGCTGCCCCCAGATACAGATACATAGAGGTGTACCATATAAAGTATCAATAAATTACGCTGAGGCTTATAATTATAAAACAATATAATATGTAAAATGTTTTTTTTAGCTCCTACGACTTTCTGAAAACACAAAAAAGACTTCCAATACAAAGTTGGTATATCAGTTTTGTACTGTAACTTACATCTGAAAACATAACCCTCCGCTTGTGCAGTCAGTTGAAAGAAAGAAAAAAGTTTCAATTACCTTGTCATGTCACGTCAACTGTCAGTAAGGAGAACGAACGTCTGACTCATTGTAGAAAACTGGTAAAGTGCTCGCGGTTGTGAGAGTGGATAGCTTTATGAATGTTTCACACGGACGAGCAGAAGCTTTTAGACATTTCATTTTAATTGTTGTGATAACTAGCAACTAGCCAACGACTTGGAATGTTATGGAATATTATGTTAGAAAATCACAGCTTTGTCATTTTCGTTGGTTGGTCAAAAATACCTTATTTAATTTATTTTGACTGCGGACGGACATGCTTAATTTAATATGAGTACATACGTGGTGTAAAATCTAGTCATGCGTCAATTTCATTCAGCGCTTCTACTCCTGATTCTGATCAACTTTCCCCAAGGATAACAAATCGCAATTTAAAACTTTGGACTCTTTATACTAATTTATTTATTTATTTCACAAATTTATTGCACACTTAAAAAAGATACACACACATGATATTATTATGATATTGTTATTTAGCCGCTCGGCTGATCGATTTGTTATGCAATTTGACTATGGGTGTATAATATTTATCGCGCGCTATCCGTTTTGTGATCTACGAAACTAGAAGTAAAAGCAGCGGCCACAGAAGTGGGGGGCAGAGGGGCCAAATGCCTAAAAAAGTTTCCATCAGGTAAGATGTAGTCAAACGCACTCAAATTTTTAATTTAAAAAAAAGTTTTCTCCGCCCCCGTGATGGAGTACTTCCGCGGTCCCTGAGTAAAAGTTAAGCTTTGATGCTTTAACTGTCGGATGGATGTCTGTTGGCATCCAACGAACGACATACTGTTTACATACGTACTGTTAGTAATTATAATGGCCTGTGTGCTGTGGGCGAACCGGCTAATCTTTAAACAAAAGACCGTAGCCTATTAAGTAACTCTGTTGATAGAAAGTTTTGTATGAATTGATGTAATAGACTGAAAATGAATGATTAAATACTGTTAAATAAAACTCAGGTTGAGGAAATTTTTCGTTGTTAATCTTACCTAACTAGAAAGTATTACTTATACATATAAGATCTAACCTATAACATAGAGAGCCTAAAACTTTAAAATGTCAAAAAGCAGTACCATTATTATGCAAGCTATGACTGGGTACCACTGTTCGCTCTACTCCTGCCGCCAGCAGCGCGCTGTGCCGGCAGGTGGCGAGACGATTTCGTAGCGGGATGCCTCGTCACTATCGCACTTAGCCGATTTACTCAGTGTTTTCATAGAATCTGTAGCACAAAGGCAACATTAATAAAATTTCATACTTTAGATCGCACCATGCCTACTTTTCAGTAAACGTCGAATTTACGTCGCAGTTCGCCAACTTTACTAAATATATGGTTATTAACCCCCGACGCAAAAAGAGGGGTGTAATAAGTTTAACGTGTCTGTGTATCTGTGTATCTGTCTGTGGTATCGTAGCTCCCAAACGGATGAACCGATTTTTTAATGGTATAATGCCTACTTTAGTACAGTTTTACACAAAATGTGTTAGTTGCAGCGGGATCATCATCAGTAGATCTAAACTACAGCCAGCATATACTCTGGCAATCAGCTCAATGTTAACAAAAAAAGCCAGCCATTTAGTTGCCAGCTATGACATAAAAAAAATTACTTTAATTAATTAGTTTGAACAGCATTCATTTAAAACTGTTTGCGAGGAAAACATACCTATCTAAAAGTGTCGTCTTCCAAATGATTATTGCGTTTTTTAGTGGCAATATAGCCAGCAGCAGAAAATGCCCTTTCGGCTTCCATAGTAGTCGGCGGGATTACTTTTAAGGCTTTATATAGGTAAATGTTAGATATTTGCCTATTGACCCCCCAGATTCACAAAGACTCTTTTTTTTTTATATGGACTCAAGTGTATTAGCTCATGTATATTAGTACCGGAAATCCCGCGGATCCCGCGCTGGTAATCCCGCAACAAGCAGGACTGGAAAATAGCGCAGGATCTCGGTATACCGAGATCTCGGAATACCGGGATTGGAAGCCCTATGACCGGCATAAGAGGCGTTCCATCTTAATACTCGATGGTCGGCAAGACTTTCGGGCGATTTTATTGTCATGCGGATTTGTGAACGCACTCGGGCCAGGCCGCATGCGTGCCGCCCGCAACCTATCGTTTCATTACATGTTTTTAGGGCCCTTTTATTGTCATGCGTGGCGCACGCACGCGGGTCGCTTTGGAAACGTCACACACTTGCGGGCATAAATCCACATGACAATAAAAGCGCTCTTCTGGGGATACAGACGCTCCAAGGTAACGGTAGCCACTTCCCATCAGGTGGGCCATCAGCCTTCTGCCGAGACATACAATAAATTTAAAAACTTACGAAAGTTCGTCAGTTTTATGACCTGTCTCGCAATTATTTATCATAAATCACTCTAAAGCAGTTTGCTTTACAACTTCCGTTTTCATAAATCATAGACTTGCTTCCCACTTCCCACTTCCCATTGAGGAGCAAAGAACAATTCGCAAAAAGTCGTGAGAAACACATTTCGTTCGGGTACAAATTGGATTACTGGTATTGGCTGAATGCGAAGAAGCCTTTGTTTCGTAATACACAATGGGTGAAAAAAAACAGTGGCCGATTGAACTCGTTCGGTCCGATAGTCGGTGATAGCTCGATTAGTGATGGAATTTATCGATAGACTTGATTTATCGGCAACTAAGAAATAGATAAGACCAGTGGCGCCATATCGCTATGTTCGAGATAGTTGTCCAAATTTAAGATAGCATTTTTTGCATGAGATACGTTTGCATTAGGTCGAATTCACAACTCTTTTGATTAATTAGCTATCCTCCAGTTGATATAGGCATCTTTGATCTTACACCCTGCATGCATCCGTTGCAGCCGTTGAAATCCTAACGGAAGAAAATAACATTACAGTAATACACAAAAAATAAGGCGCGTCGGTTATCTTCGTTCGCGCAGACAAGAACAAACTATCGACGGAAACACCCGAAACAATCAACGCACGGTGACAGCTTTCTGACAGCTGACAATTTCATTGAATCAGGCACGAAATCAATCAGCCAATAGCGGCAGAGATTTTCGTATCGTGTAATGACGGGTGACAATGAAGCTACTTGATTGGTCCATCAGTTTCCCACGTAATTAAAATATTGTCTACTGCGCAGGTACATCGGCAAGCCTTATTAAATGTGTATTACTGTACCTCGTGAAATATGTACTCAAGTACAATAATTATTTAGAAAATTTTAAATGTGGGTGTTTTATTATTGTCTAATCTCCATAATTAACATTCGGAGTAACTTTATGAAGCAGTTAACATCACATTTTCTATCGATAAACATCAACATTTCAATCTCTATCCGCCATGATCTAGTTTATTTACCGAAGCGAAGCTTTCCTCCCGCGTGCGAAAAGGCGAGAGTGAACAGCATATCTGAATAGCTAAGTATAATTTAGTTGTTCCTACGTGAGAATTGTTAGTTGTTAAATTTTATCGTATATAGGTGATAATGTAGTGAGATGATAGACTAGGCACGCCTTATTAAGAAACAGTTTAAAAGAACTTAGAATTGAACATACCTACGTCCTCCGTCCTGTACCTCTTTAATAAGCACGTTGGTCTAAGTTTATGCTACTCCGTCTTTAAAAGTTCTCTATTAAAACTTTGCCGATAAGCTGCAAGGTACGACACTTGTATCATTTTTAACCTGTATAAAGTTAAGTCATAAGTCGGGAAAAAAGGAAAGTGAGGCCTGCAATTATATAATAGAAGTCCCTGCACATATAGGCAAAGCATTAATAACTAATGATAGAGTATTCGTGATTTGGTCGTCGTGCCCTGTAAGAAACTTTACCCTTGTAACACGGTGCTTTAAGTGTCAGCAGTACAGTCATGCCGCCAAGACGTGCAGGGTGGAGGCCTCCACCTGCGGTCATTGTGGCGATGTAGGCCACACAATAAAGGACTGCACCAAAAAAGCCGAACCACCTAAATGTGCTACATGCCTGCTCTTCAGGAAGCCAGCCAATCACAAAACAGGTGACGCTGACGGTCCCGCCAAAAAAAAAATATGGAGGCGCCTAAGAGCGCCATACTCAATTTGTCAGAACTTTACATTTATTCATTATGTTTTATATTCGATATGTACAAAATGTTTTTTATATTTTTGTTTTGTTAATTTGTCATTAAATAATAATTCATCTACTGCTAAGAAGAAAATTGTATTTTGCAAGTAAATATTGGAAGTTAGTTATGTAAGCTCTTTTTTGCCTGAAATACAGGAATACCTAGTTCAGGCACGTGTGTTTTCTGTACTCTAATAATATTTTTAGTTCTTAGTCATTATCTTGTCAATTAAGCTTTCATTCAATAAATATTATTATTATAGGGTTTGTATAATGTCTGAACAACCAATAGTTCAAATAGGAATCTGAAGCTCAATTATGATTCTTAATGCGCATTTCTCTCACTAGATGTACAACTAGGTATTTTATATCTTTAGTTCTCCAACGTTTCGTATTTAAATTAAATAAAACCAATAGTAAATATAAAAGGTTTTTCCCCTTTTGTCTTGCAGTTGCTGACGCTGTGGTGCTTCCTGGCTGCAGTAGCGGCTGACACTCCTCCTGGACTCATCAACAAGGAAAGCGAGCAGGATCTGGTAGCGGAAGCAAGTCAAACAGGTATGTATTCATTTGTATACACACACAAAAAGCCAAGAGCTATTAGGTTTTCGATGTAAGGAAAGTCGAAAATATCTTCGCCTAAGAAATAAGATATTTTGTATTATAGTTCTTAGCCTAAGTACTAAATGTCTTGTAACAATATTGAAAAGGTGTCGTTCTTATTGCGAGAAGTCAGTCCATCTTGATCCAAGATGTGCATTTTCAACCGAGTCATAAAATTCTTGTCACAAAATATTAAATCTTGATTTTTTTGAATTAAACATTTTTGCAACGATATATCGCGATAGTGCGATTTTCTTCCAGCAATACCTTTATATTTGAGATTAAGAAATATCAGTTGAAACATATTTGGCCATTTCTTAGGCGAAGATATTTTCGATTTTCCTTATATCCAAAACCTAGAAGTCTTAGTTTAAGAGATTTTTTTTGTGTGTACCCACTAGACTTTAAGCATCTTTAAGTAATTCTGTTTGTTCAGGCTCGGGTCAGAGTTTCGAGGAGAAATGATCAAGATTCTCTTGATAAGTATCGTCGATAATACTTTCTTTTCTTTTCTTTCTTTCTTTCTTGTCTCGCAGTCAGCTCCACTATTACGTATCTTGATAAGTGCCATCGATCATAAACAAAACCTCAAATCAAAAACATTTTTTATTTTCAGCTCAACAAGCTCAGAAGAGAGAAGCAGGGCTGTCCAACTCTTACGGGGAACCACTGCCCCCTAACGCTTACGGACCCCCTAGCAACATTCCTGTCGGTCAGTTGCTTTATTTCCATTTCACTAGTTTTATTACCACATAAATAATAGAGTTACTTAGCAACAGATACTCGAAACGCATCAACTACATACACGCTTCGTCATAAATATAAATATTAAAAAAAAAATATAGAAACAGCTTAACTTTCGTCAATATCTCATACGTACTTGCTATCAGCATTATCATTGTCTAGAATATGAGCTGTAGGTAACAAGTGAATAAGCGTCTATCCATTCTTTGGTCTCCTGAAGAAAACATTAAGTAAATTAGAATCTTTTTTATTGAAGTAGATCTGTACACATTGTTTTAAATTGTGTTTTTTTCTACTGTTTTTTTTTATATGTTGCACAACTATCGAAGTATAAATCTAGAAGCGATGTCATAAAAAACCTTAAAAACTTATTTGTTTCATTGCGATTTGTGGTGAAGCAACCAAGCTAGACATCAAACACTTACTGAACTCAAGTAACTGGATCCTTCTTACCTATTAGTTTAAGAATAAATTTTCCTCAGTTCCAGACCTGCAACAAACCTACGGAGTTCCAGAACACCAAAACAACATCTTCCAAACGCCACCAGGAGCGTACGGCCCACCACAACCTATCGTCTTCCCAAACCAGGGCTACGAAGGTCCGCCACCTCCAGTGTCCAGGCCCAAACCTCAATATGGACCTCCAAAAATTTACGGCCCACCAAAACCAGTGTACGGCCCTCCAAAACCCATTTACGGCCCACCGAAGAAGTCCTACGGAATTCCAAAACAAAGTCTTCCAAAGCCAATCTATGGTCCACCTTTTAAGCCACCAAAGATCAGCTTCCCAAAACCAGTGTATGGTGTGCCAAAGCATAACTACGGACCTCCAAAGCCAGTGTACGGACCACCTAAAGTTACGTACGGAGCGCCTCTAAACATTCCTACAATTCCACTGGATTTCGGATCTGTATCACTTTCGCAGAATCTAGGTTTTGGACACGGAAGCATAGACAACAATATCGATTTAGGACATAATCTACCTGCACCAATCTATGGTACACCTTTCCCGGCGCTACCGCAAGATTTGAAACCTAATTTCCCGATTCCAGCTGATACTTATGGACCTCCAGGGCATATCTTGGGACCGATTGGGCCTAATGACCAAATTGTAGTTGATGGAGGTAGCAATGTTCACTACGGACCACCACAACCGGATCCTAACCCTAAGCCACCTCATCCGGGAATTCCAGCACCACCTACTCCTCCTCATGTTCTCTACGATGGATGGAAGCCAATTCCAGGAGTGTCCAAGCCAATAATTGAACAAGATCACCATAACCAAATAGAACACGACCACGGAAACCAAAACCACATTCACGTTGATGATCACTACGGTCCACCGCCACCACCACCACCTTCAGTCCAAGAAATCCATTTGAACCTTGACGGTCACTCCTTACCCAACATTGAGCAAGGCCATCAATTCTCTGGTGCTCAAATCAACACAGGCTACTCCAGTGTTCACCAAGATGCTTTGGCCAACATTGATCTGAATGCAATTGTTGGTGGAGATTCAAACCACATCGACCAATCCAAGACAGTCTTTGAAGCGCACTATACGGAAACCCATAACCCTCAGGCAGATTTGAACATAATAGCTTCATCAATTTCTTCAGGCCCTTCAGACTCATACGGTGCTCCACCAATTGAGTCACTTTCTCACGGTCACTATCCACCTTCGATTAGACAACAAGGAGCTAAGGGTTTGATCCCGCCATCTGGAATCTACGGAGTACCACCAGGTAGCCAATATGGAGCTCCACCACGCCCTCCTCCAGCTAATCTTCCAATTCCGTACGGATCATACTCCGGAGGGGGCCACTCCATCCATACTGGAGGCAGCACGCCGAAACACCCAATCAAATTCAGGGAATCCGTCCCTGAAGGTCTGATCTCGCAGCTTGGACAATCCACTCAACACAAAGATATCCACGGCATAAATGAACATTCAAGTCATGGACCTCAATACTTACCTCCACCGATTAGAGACGTTAAAGACATCAATCAACAAAGTGGTAATCATGGAGTGAATAGTCTATCTCTTTCTATCGAACCCTCAAACTTATACAGTCTACCGCACTCGGGCAACCCGATCAACTTCCAAAACCACGGACAGCCTAGCAACTTATATGGTTCCCCGTACGATTCCTATTCAGTGCCATTATTTACTGTCGGAGACAACACTGGATCTGCTTCATCCGTCAACGAAGTGAAGGCTTCTTTAGACGGAACCATTTTAAGCAATCTAACCAGAGCAGAGGTAGAAGCTATACTTAAGCATTGTCCATACCACGAAGCTATTTTGAAAGCTGCTAAGTTCGGAGATAAGATACCTTCAGAATTAGCATCTAGCTACGTTGCTAGCTTGAGTTCTTTGGGATCTACGCTGTCGAAAAGTCAACAGACTCTGATTTCTCCACACAATAGTTTCAACACTCCCGCTGCCGGCTCTGAATCAGTTTCATACAACTCCAAAGATCTCCAAACAGCGTCGCATAGCTTAGTTCAGACAATACTTAATAATGACATAAAACAAGAGAAAACTGAGAAGAACACCATACAGAAAGGCAAGGCACTGAGAGATAATTCAGGAAAACACAGCCATAAGGATAACAACATACAATTCGTAACAGATCAAATTTACCAAACGTCGGAGAAAATTAAAAATCTTAGTGAAGAAACAAAACGACTTCAACAGAAAATTGTTTCTACCAGTCAAAATCTTAATCAGGTTAACGGCCAAATAAGCCAGTTCGGAGAGATACCAATCAAAGGCAAATTGGGGAGCTATTCGCTGCAAATTCAAGCGGCCGAGGGGCACGGAAAAGGAGCACCCACAATACCTCATGAACAATTACTATCTGAAGGTTTACTACAAAGCATATTATCTGCTATAGAACAACCCAATTCTAATCAGCAGAGGCCGCAACCAAACCAGCAACAAAGACCTCAACAGAATGTACAGTTTCAACAACTACCACTACCATCATCAAGTAACATCAACTTTGCTAACTTTGATGAAGGTGGCTTAATTCTACCAGCAGGATACGAACCAATAGACAGGACTAAAGTACAAATACAACAAGCGATAGACCAAGACGTGCAAGCCAGTAACAAGGACATCAAAAAGATATTACACAAAGAGATTATACACAAACACGCAGAGCGGCACAGAGGTGATATACCTCAGACAGAATGCGATTTAAAAGCTGAAAACTCAATAAGACATACAGTAGTCGTACCACCGCCAAGTTTTAACGTAAATAACGTACCACCGGTAACCGAAATCGATGAAAACGACGTAGCAATATACTTTAACGATTCAAAGACTGAAGCGACAACAGAGAAATCGGACCCAGTAACAGAAATATCAGTAGCGACTAGTATAAGTGAAAACGTAGATAAGTATGCCGATAAGAGTAGGGAATTTGGCGATAAGATTGATAAGAAACAATCGTGAAATGTTGTTAAGGCAGTAGTTTCTAGTCTGTTCGACTCGGTGAGCTTTAATGTCAGTCTACAAAACACGCTATTTAAATAATAAACTGGATTGAGACCATTTCGAACGGTGACAAGATCCGGGAGAGGGAAAAGCTAGGTATATAATGTAAAGTATGTAATAAAATCGATGTAGGAATTAACTGGGACTTTAACTTATCATACTGAACAACTTTTGTAAGATATACTAATTTTCTGAAGTTGCAAATAAAAAAAATATTTTTATACAAATTCAGCGCATCTGTCGACTTTGTGTGAGCGGTCTATTATTTTTTGCGATTTCAGCAAATTGAGTATGATAAGTTGTAGAAGCTACAGTTGACCAGTCTTACAACTATTTTGATTCATCCTTTATGAATAACCTATTCTAACCTGCAATTTTGAAAGCTCCTCAGACTAAAAAAGTCTATGAAAGCTCACTGACGCCATTTTGGTTTAAAACGCCATCTTGAAAGATGTCTGAATTCTATCAAAAATAAAGATTCGACATCTTTAAATACGAATTTAAAGTGTATATCTACGACGTCACCTATCGGTTTTTTTGGTCAAGACACATTGATTAATTGAACTGAATTATATTTGACGTTTTCTATATCTGTCTCTTTTACTCTAAGACTTTCTTATCCTGTTTGAGCGAGCCAATGAAACTTTCCGCATAACTAATTTCTGTGTTTTCAGTAGCTTAGACTATAACCCGTTATATTGAGTTTAGAGTGAAAGAAACAAATATACCATTAGCCATTGTTGTCTTGTCTTTATGGATTTGAATATCATCCTCGTTTTGTCAGATCTATACATAGTTACAGATCGTTGTAAAACTGTAGGAAGTTATACAAATCTTATATAACTTTTAATTTATAATTTTACTTCTAAGTTATTTATAAAATTTTGTTAATCTATTTATACCATTAACATAATAGAATTAAGGATTAAGTTTCAGTATTGGGCGTCTGTTACTTGTTAGCATCTAATTAATTATTTATTTATCTCTTAAATGAATATTAAATGTATGTACAATTTTTGTACAAAATGTTTGTATTGAGTGTGTACCTATTCTAATAGATTAAATGTACATATAACTTCCTTGTTTCATTTAAGGGAACTACTGCAATATCGTTTAGGTATAGATAAATACATATTTTAACAGCTGCGAATTTGAATTAGGTGGAATTCCATCCAGCAAGAAGACCTTTAGGCGCCCATATCTCGAAACGTGTGATTGCTCTAACTTTTTTACTTGGTATGATGATTGCTCTAATTATGCTCAAAAATTTGAGATAGGAAGGATTCTTCTAGGAGCCCTAGGAAAAACGTGCTTGCTGGGGTCAGGGACACGCAGACCAGTGCTAGCGAGACCAATCTCCCCGCATGACGCATGGGCAACCCAGGCGGCGCAGACGCTGTGGAAAGATGCTTCACCCACTTCACTGGTTTTCCGCCAGCTCCACATATGTAACCACCTAAACATAGTAACCTCAATACTAACTGAACCGTCTGTTATACAGGATTTTAAAAAAGTGCGTTTGAAATTTTAATGGGTTTACTCAGGAATCAAGTAAAAAATACAGGAAAAATACAAACAAAATCCAAACTTATTATTTTTTCAGTTTCCCATACAAGTTCTTGATTCAACTTTAGTATGGGAAACTGAAAAAATTGAAGATCGGATTTATTCAATACTTTTCCTGTATTCTATACTTGATTCTGAGTAACCCCTTTTTCAAACGCACTTTTTAACCTGTTCAGCGTTGTCATTATTATTGGAATCCTCTTCCAAGTCAATCAGCTAGTTTCTACGTTCTTTCAGCATGATTTGCTGGTTCCTAGGGGACGGAAGAAAAGGGATTTCATAAAAAACTTATTTTTAACCGGCTTCAAAAAAAGGAGGAGGTTCTCAATTCGTCGGAATCTTTTTTTTATGTATGTTCACCGATTACTCGAAGACGCCTGAACCGATTTGGAAAATTCTTTTTTTGTTTAAAAGTGTATACTTCACAGGTGGTCCCATATAAATTTTATCGAAATCGATTGAGCGGTTTTTGAGAAAATCAACAAAAACATATCAATATTGGAGTTGTTGCGATTGAAGTCGGTTGTTGTTAAAAACCCTTTGTTCAACCGACTTCAATTTTAACAACTACAATTTTGCTGTATTTTGTTTTTTTTTTAAAGCGCTGAATCAATTTCGATAAAATTTATATGGGACCACCTCTGAAGTATGTAAATCAAACTAACAAAAAAAGAATCATGAAAATCAGTTTATAATTGGCGGAGTAAGTGATCACATCGAATTGAGAACCTCCTCCTTTTCTGAAGTCAGTTAAAAATTGCTTATGATTTCAGCAGTCATAGACTACAGTCTATGACTTGAAACACGAATTTTCTTCTATGTCTTGTCTTGTCTTCACGTTTTCCGTGTTTGTTGAAAGTTGAAGCGACAAAGGTCACAAAATACATAGATACAGAAGGTCCACTCAATACGCTCACTAAAATCCTAAGCATATACATGCTTATAGACATATACGGTCGTTCTAGGCAAGGTCACGATACTGTACGATCGTGACCTTGCCTCGAACGACCGTATACTTCTATAAGCGTGTATATGCTTACGATTTTTGTGGTTTGTATTGAGCGGACCTTCTGTGTATATTTTGTGGTTAGGTGTTACACCATTTTGTTAGGTAGACATGTTTTACGAACTCAAGATTTTAGTTAAATTATTCATATTATTTAAAAAAATAAACACAATTGGTACATTTTAAAATAATTTATTTTATTACTTTGCGTAGTTCATATATGCTTTGGTATATTACCTAATACATACAACGTTTTATTTATCTAAAATTTTATTCACTATAATATTTTATTATCATTGGATTTATATTTTTAGATTGATATTGAAATAATATTGTGGCTCGTCAATATAATAGTCATTATGAGTAAATGACTAAGCGACATAAAAAAATACAACAATAATTAAAAAAAAAACAGTTTATGGTCTAACTCTGAATATGCTCAAACGCCGTTACAGTCCGACTACGATCTTTTGGTAGGTGGATGACATTGACAGGAGGGCGCCTTAGTCGCAAATCTGACATTTATTTCATACAAATAGTGTCAGTTTTCAAGATGGCGGCGTTAGTTCCGGCTTTTCACCACCTGCCAAAAGATCGCGCGAAATTTTGGCGCGCAACACAACTAGCCGTATTTTTTTTTTAAATTTTAAAAATATAAATCCAATAATTAGAACAAATGAGATATGGTTGGATAATTAACACTGATCCGCTTTGATTACACACAATCTAAACACATATTTTCTAAAAAATTAACTATGGATAGTCTCTAAAAAAATAAAAAAATGATCACTACAAAATAGTGTACAAATTAGCTATTATACATAAAAATAGTGTACAAATTAGCTATTATACATAATGTAACAAAGAGATGTAAAAATACTTTAAAGCGAGCTTCCACTTATCAAACTGAACAACTTTTCCTGTCGTTGTTTCTGCTAAAATAACTAAAAATGTTGACTTCTCATACAAAGTCAGTCGCGATTAGGTGGTCGATTTGTATGGAAAATTACTTTATTTGCGATTTGAGATAAATATTACATTGTTCAGTTTCCTGTAAAGAATCACACCTAAGTTACATCTCTTTGTTACAACATATTGTACATATAACATTCAGATCTAGAAAACGCAAATGTCCACTAGCAATAGGATATTTTTGTTATTTTGACTAAAATTGTTTATTTTTTACAGACAATAAAGTAAAAAAATGCTCCAAATAAATAAATAATTGCTTAATTGCTATACTGTAGTCTAAAAAATTATTATAAAACGGAAGCTCTTTTTAAAAATCAATCAATTAAAACTATACAGGGCGCAACAAAACTGTAAGCACTACTTTAAGGTGGGCTTCTACTGATCAAACTGAACAGCTTTTGTTCTACGACTTTGTTAACCCTTTGACCGCCAGTCGGCTAGGGCTCACAAGCAATTTGCATGTCAAGTGCCAGGATTTAAGATTTTCATACATTTACCAGAGCCGATATTAGCGGTGGGGGCACGATGCCTCAATTAGTAGCGTAGCGGTCAAGCGGTTAAAATCGCACCATATTCACTTTCTATACATATTTTAGCATAAAACAGTACTACTCACTCGTCAAGAGTGCAAGCCGACCTTTCAGTGTTGCTATTTTTACTTTAACAAAGGTACTGAGACAATTCATCTGCTTTTACTGAACTGAAAAACTTTACACAAGAAAAACATAGTCAATTGGCAGAAAAGAAATCTTGGAATTCCTATACAAAATGCCCAGAATATCTTGACCGATTTCTTTGTGAAGCTACTTTTTTAATCGTCCTGACCAAAGGAGACGTTTCACGGGACTATGGAGCTTGGACCTGGTCTGTGTACTAAACATCATAAATAAGTCATTAGAAACATAGTCTTTTCTAATTGTACATTTCTTTCAATTTACCTTCGTTGCGAGGTTCATCTAAATTCTCAGATTTAACAATCGCAACACATAAATCACCCAACATGGCGAAACGAGCGCAATTTTGAGCATTTTAAGTTAAGAAACTAAATTTTTGTACATAACATTGAAATTAATAATTTAGTTGTCCGACAAGTAACTCGAAAACCAGCTGTTATGCTTGTAAAAGAGGCAAGGCATATCCGCAGATTTTAAAAATCGTACACCAATGTCAGAAGTCAGAACAGAAGGGTGTTCAGTCAGTCAGAGTCAGAGAAAGCATCTGAGGAATATGTGGACGAAGCCGTAATTTCTGAACGTGACCTTCTATTGCAAGCTTCAGTGTTACCATTTATATTGTAAAAGGTCCTGACAAAACATTACGCTTGAACCACGCAACCCTGCTTCTAATATTTTTTTCATTATTTTTCCTAGAAAGCCTATATTTTTCTATATTTTTCGTACTCCGTACATGTCCAGGCACAAAATGAAACGTGTCAATTTCAAGGAATTTTGGGCATGCCAAATTTTGAGGACAAATAATTAGAACCATCGCATAATTTGAACACTGTCAGTACCTCCGTTAAGACCCGAATAATTTTATCTTGATTTTACAAGACTAGAAAAAATTATGAATGTCATACAGACTGGAGTGGTGACTAAAAAATAGGAATCTTAAAATGTCTTTGGACTAAAGGACTAACTAAAAACTACGTAAGATATAATTTCACAATTTCTTTCCTAAACATCTCTTTACACAAAGTGAAGATTTGGCCAATCAATCTTGATTCTTGATAGATAGAATAGATATATAGATAATTTAATTGTATTATATTAAGTGACATGTAATGAATAATATTATGAATAAATTTTGAATTGAACTGAATTGAATTGAATAGTCATGAAACACAGATCACCCCCTTTACGTATATACATCACTCAAAGTTACCAAATATAGCGGAAGCCATGGGGATCGATCAATTGGCCATAGTTATGCCATAACGATCCAACTGATTTAAAGTAAGCAAGGGATAATGTACTTTATGTCACTGACATAATGTACTTTATATCTATCAATATATGGCCATTTATGCTTAGGTAGAACAATTATAAATTGTATATTTATGTGTTGTTATAGTATAATGCAATAAATAGTAAGAACCGCGCGGGTCTAACTCTTGGTTGACAATGAAGTCTGGCGGGCTACCTTGTTAACAGAACATACCTATTGGGGGTGATCTGTGTCATAAAATCATGAAACAGTAACTTCCACTTATGAACACATTGTTTTCACAACTGTTACGTATGCCCTCGGCATCATCCCACTTGATGGCAAGTGATGATGATGCCGAAAGCCTACATTGCCCAATGCAATGGGAATATACCGGAACACATCAATGCTGTATGGATGAACGCGTCCAGAATCGTACCAGCGACCTTTGTTGTGAAGCGATGCACCACAGAGGCAGGTAACACATTCAGTTACAAACAATCATACACATCTTCAAAAAGGTGACCTTAAACGCAACAAATAATAGTTGGTACCCTGACTCTGAACATTTATAGCCACCAGGTATATAGTTCATTTCAATCAAAAAAAGCAAAAATTAAACAAACTATGGAACTGACACATGTCAATGTCAGTTGCATACTAACTTTGTTTACTTTTTGCTTTTTTTATTGGAATGAACTATACATCTGTACGTGAACCTGTGTCTTCACTTCATTGTAAAAAGGAGGCACATTGCTCAACCACATATAAGTAAATAAGTGTGCTTTATTGCACACCAACATTGAAATATGTAGGGCTGACCAAATCAATACTAAAAACTAATCACAAGCATGTTTCTACAAAAAAAGTTCTCGTTAACTGTTAAAAAGTCGCATTATACAGGCTGTAATAAAAAGACAACAACACTTTAAGGTAGACTTCTAATTATGAAACTGAACAACTTTTCCAATTTGACGCAAAAAGAAAATTTTGAATATCCGTACTAACTTGGCCATAACTTTAATCAATTTGCAAAAAAAAAAAGTTGTTCAGTTTCATAAGTAGAAACCCGCCGTAAAGTATTGCTACAATTTTTGTTACACCACTGTATTTTTCATTAACAAATAGGTTTTTTTTCTAAACAAATAGTTGCACGTGAAAATGTGAAGATGGTTTTTCAAAACTATTCAATGTAAAAAATAGTAAGACAGAGGTAAAATCTTTTTAATCCTACAATCGACACATATATCAGAAATTTTCATATTCACAAAAATAACTTGGCAGAAAATTCATCTTTTTTTCTCTTTATATTTGTAGAAGAAAACATAAGCTTGCTGCAGTATTCTGTGTTCAAAGACTGCCTAAAGTGAACATTTTGCAATCATTTTTAAAGGAGTTTAAATATAAATAACCATGGCTCATAAAAACAAAATAACAATTTGAGATCTACTGAGTTGGCTGGTGGCTTTTACGCATGCGTAGTACGTTCCGTGGCAATGTTACACAGATCACCCCCTACAGATTCCGCATGTACGACATTTTGTGCGTGTTCAAAGATGACTGCATGAAAAATAAATTATCAATTACTAAATTGATCTCGCAATAAAATTTCGAAAACCCTACTTGTTTTGTTTTCAACAAAAGTAATAACTTAATGATACCGAAAAACTATGACGTCACGTCTAGGTATTTCTAAAATTTTTAGAACAAAATATCGTTTTTGACAGATGTTAAAAAGTAACTCAAATGACTAGTAGTCATCTACCGTATTTCACTCAGTAAAAACCATTAAAGATTGAACTCTGCGTTGCTATTATGATACAAACAAATAGTAAGATCCGCACGGGTCAATACTGAAGTCGTGCTTAGTTTGTAAGTGCCCACTTGCCCCTATTCTCGATGACCCTCGACTGCCTTGTATGCGGAATCTGTAGGGGGTGATCTGTGCTACGTTCAGACAAGAACCATTCGCTCTAACAACAGGATAGCCTTTAAAGAGTTCAGTCAAATAAATCAGTTCTTTGCCGTTCAGTAGATGGCGTTGAAGTCAATTTATTATTCTTTGTTTAGTTGACCACATTAATTTTCCAATAAAGAGACTGGCCCCATCTATGGATGGGATAGAATATGTCCTCCTCGCGTAAGTTTAAAAGGAAATGAACATAACGATGTGGAAGTGCCAGAGCAAAGCCTTGCAACTACTGTTAGATTATAGAAATCTAAATCTAGATCTGTTGCTACGGGTTTATAAAGTATAGCTATGTAATGAGTATTATGTTTCGATTTCAAGTCAAAATGATGATATTTAAACTTTTTACTACTCACATACAACTGTTTTATTTATTTATTGGTTTTTTTTCTACACTAAGAGGACAAAAATAGATGTTTAATGGTTTCTCCAACCCAACTGCCAGAGGGTGTTTTTTATGTACATTCGTAGGTATATATGTATTTGACTAAGCCTGCCTAAACGAATGTCATTAACATATTTTATTATATTTTTAACAGACGGTTTTTAATAATAAATTACGCGAAAGTAATTTCTAACAACACAAAGTAATTCTGACATCACGCTCTATTTTTTACCTATTTTTTTATTTTTAATGAACGTCATTCATGCATTTTTTTTTATATTTCCACATAGATACCTAATTCAATTACGACTTAAACGACTATTATTTTATTTAAGAGTTTTATTTTCATCAAATGACTGCATTTTCTACATCACACATTGTCATATTGAAAACAACACGACTTTATTTTTTATTTTAATTATATTTTTTCTATGTTAATTAAGTATTACTGTTACTAACAAACTATCACATTTATAAGAGAGAAGATTTTTTAAAGCTCGAAATGGGAAACGTTCCGAAAAAAATTTCCTAAAATCTAAAAAAAACAGTCTCAAGTATTTTTGGCCAGAGATGCTTCGTCTTAACGTCAAGACACAATCAATAAAGATCTTTCAAACACTGACTTAAAAACAAATTGGACGTATAGAGCGTTTTAACAAATAGTTCCTATGCCGTTATGTTGGCTCCCCTGTCTATCAAAAACATCAACACGCGAAGACTCTTCTATCAATTTTGTTAGTGTGTGTCTGCATTCTATGTAGTGTGTGTGTCTGAGTTCTATGTAGTGTGCGTGGAAAACATTGCTGCCAACATAAGAACTATTTGTTGAAACGCTCTATAACTGACTTTAAAACAAAATGGCGGTTGTCAATTTTGACACTATTAAGTCATTGAAAAGCGGCAAATGAAACAACTACTCATGACGCTGAACAACTTTCCCCAAGGAACCAATACGTACGAAAAGAGGAAAATAATGACTGCATACAAATTTGACATAGCAATAATTGTCAATAGTAGGTATCTCGTGTATTTTTACCCAGGATGGAACGAAAATGAGTTGCAACTTCTATACTTATAACTTATAACTGAACTTATTTTCTTTTACAACTGCACAGCACTAAAATCGAATAACAATGTTCATATCTCCTACATGAAATTGTCTTATCAAGATGGTCAATTTACAAGTAAAAAAAAATTGTGATTTGGAAAAAGTTGTAGGAAAAAAATTGTTCAGCTTTACGATAAGAAACTCACCTTTTTACACACACCTGTGTAAGTTACTTGACTTGGGGAAACTGTTCAATTTGATGAGTAGGCATCATCTACCATTTCCCGCTTCTTATTGTTAATAAATCACCATAATGTAAATTACTTGATTACAGCGAAAAATCACTCGAGAATAACGCATCACTTGAATTTGTGTACCTAAATGTGTCTTGACTTAGATTTTTGTAACTGATCGCCAAGGCTTTTTAAGAACGTAATATGAGAATAGTAAGCTCACAAACGCAGATAACAACGAATATGATAAACCAAACATTTTGATGCCAAATCTGACGGATGGCGTGAGTTACATGAAGCGAAACTCAAAGGTCATTGGCGAAATAATGGAAACCGGCATTCCTTTTTTAATAGTAGTAGAAATTATAATGCGTTCCGAGGGTACGCTCCTACAGCAACCGTTCACTCTGACAACAGGATAGCATAATATAAATCCCTCAAGTGCGAGAAGGAAGGTACAAAACGGTTGCTGTCAGAGTGTTCCCATGGAGCGCGGCCGAATACTTTTAAATTACTTCAAAATGGTGACGGTCGGTCGTTCTGTATGCCGTATCTATTGGAGGTTATCTGCGCTCTGAACGAAAATAACCATCGAAATGCTAGGTAATTGCGTGCTCCATCATAACCTTTATATTTTAATAAACTACATTACAAAAAAAAAAAAAAAGCCTATATAGCCTTGTTTGAGATGTATGTATGTATAATAAAATATTACGAGAGAGCAATGGGTACCAAATAAATTTGAATTATTTGGATTATAAGAAATTAAAAAATAAGAGGAAACTACAAAAGCAAATGAGATTTGTCCTAATTTTAACACTTGTTATATCATGCAAGATAAAAATATCTATAGCTATAAATATCTGATCTAATAGATAAATAATACATTATTGTTCAGATTTGTATACAAATCCATATACAATAAAGTCCTATTACATATTTCCCCGAAAATATTAAGTAATTACATTACATGTGAGCTAAAATGTATTTGCGTAAATAAATATATACAAAGGGTCTACCTTTCAACGATCAAAATGTAGCTTCAGAATATTATTTATTTATACTTTGTTCTATCAGAAGAAGTCAATTTTAAATAGACGTTTCACTCTGGACTCTGTATGTCTGCCGTGCTTACGATAAGAGGAGTAAGTCTGTGAAACACACTTTCGAGTTTTCGACACATTTTTGCATTTTCCGAATTGTTTACTTAGATTATTTTAAATACGATTTTTGAAATGTGTAGCTCAGATTCACTGCGTTATCATTTAATTGTCTTATTTATTAGTTCTTACATAATCAAATGACGCAATGGATGAAGTTACTGCTTTTATATATAATACTTACTGCTCTTATCGTAAGCACGGCAGATGTATATAAGATATACACACAATAAAAAGACAACAGTATTGTCTACGACCTAGAACAACTATTCTTTACACTTATCAGATGTTTAATAATAATAATAACAAATAATTACTATTTACAGCTTTCCGTAAATTTTCACCTTTTTATATCTGGTTTCAAAAAAACAATTTTACTTTTTCGAGGCAGATAAACCGGACAGTCTTTTCAAATGACACGATGTAAAAAAGGTTTTGTGCTTTGGCATTGTGTTAAATAAAGCAACATATGCTTATAGATATTTTTGAATAGGTTAAAACATATTTTTTTTACTACTAAATACAAATCCAAACTAATAGGTCGGTATATCAAATGCAATTTCATATCGTTTAATGAAACGTTAGTTAAGACCCACTTAAGCTTGTTTTACACAAGCATATTAATTTATAAATGTTTTAACTGTGTTAACAAATTGGAAACACAATAACAGTAATAATACTTTTTACTGAATTGTATTTTTCTCACATTTTTCAAGAGATTCTGCTACACCCAAAGTAAAAGATTGATGTACGCGTGTAAGTTGTTAAAAATAACATTTTTTTAATACTTATTCGGTAGGAATGTTTGAGACTACACCAATATTATCTTCTCAATATTTTCACAAAACTTTTTGGTCATACTTCTAATACAATTATAGTCGTAATATTAATTAAAATAGCTTAAGAGAGCCATTGAAGTCCTTGGGCGAACCATTACGATATTTTATAACAACAAAATTTATAACAACATACTGGCCTCATCTTTTAACAACCCGGTTTTTAAAAAGATCATTTTTCTTTTTTTTTACTATACATATTACATCTCTTTATTTAAAATCTTTTCTCATCTAGCTAAAAAAGACTTTTAGCCAATAATCAACGCAGCGACTTAGGCTAATCATACCTTCGAAATTAAGTGAATTTCAACCATTACATATGAAAATATGCGTGTACATCGTCGCTTTAGTTAGCCGAAGTCTCCTTTCGGGCGGTGAATGATACGATGGAGCGGATACCTTTGACTGATGTCTATGGAAAGAAAAAAAAAACAACATTAGTGCGGCTTGCGATCATGCAAGTTAACTGACCACAGACACGGTCATGACCTGGATAATTCTAGACCGTCAGTGGCGTTTATCTCGACCGTTTCCGTGCTTTGCAAAGCACGTTCAGCCATTGGTGCCGGCTGCTATCACTAGATAGCAGTCGTTAAGCCATGTCGTAGGCCTTATAGGCGGCTTGTAAACTTCTGACACTGGTGCTGGCCACTAGCCCCACAACCTCCACCAATCCGGACTTGGCCCCCGTGTGCGGAGTTTGACCTAACCTTCCCGAGGTATGGGAAGAGACCCGTGCCACTGCAGTGGGAACGATATGGGTGGTTAACATTGTCTTATTCTTAATTTATGGCTAGCCTAGTGTTCAACTATACTGGTTAGTGGTTGGGGTTATCTGTGACTTTGTGACTAACCACTGCTATTGGACATTAGCATACATTTACACACTCAAAAGACCACGAAAAGCCTTCTTTATATCCACAATTGGTAAACCCTCGGTATCATCTCACCTGATGGTAAGTGACGATGATGCCGAAGATGGTAGCGGGCTTACCAAGATTCCCCAACGGAATGGGGAACTGACTATCTCATATCCATGTTTGATGGCAAGACTTACATAAGCTGGTGGTAGCTAGCCAGGCGGGCTCAGAAAATGCCCTACCACCAAGCAAACCGAGTTTTACAAAGCCGAGAATCGTACCAGCGACCTCCTGATGTAAAGCAAGCAGCCTAGCTACTAGACCACGGAAGCGGTATAACTTTTTCCATACATATTCATAAACTGTTTCTATTTTCCTATTTTATTTGGTGTGTAAACATTTAGCGAAAGTTGCGGGAAGCCGCTGGATGCGGGCAGCGCAGGACCGGTCGGTGTGGAAATCCTTGGGGGAGGCCTTTGTCCAGCAGTGGACGTATTTTGGCTGATGATGATGATAATGATGTGTTTTCATTCATTCATTCAAAGAACCAATATTAACATTTGGAAATGATGACAACAAAAATTATTATTCTTCTTATCGTGTGGCATATTTAACCGTCCTATCCACAAGATACAGACGGCGGTTGCCTGGTGTTGCACTTAGCATCACCCGCGGTCACGTGTAGGGCATTTAGATTTACACCTACGGACGTGTGCAACGCGACCATCATACACATCTAGAAATCAGATGCGCAGTTTCCTCTCGATGTTTTCCTTCACCGATAAAGCAGTCGTTAAACAAAAATTATAATAATAATAGAATACAGTACCTTCTTTTTGGAGCCGTTGAGAACCTCCTTGTACATTTCGGAGCGCAGATACCGCGAGTAACTGTCCGATTTCATCAGATGGTATACGTGCGCCTGCGAAAAAAAAAATAGTTATTTTCTTTACAAATAGTGTAATTCAATGGTCTAACAAATATTTTGAACAGGACAATAAACAAACTATGAAAATGAAAACTTTTGTTTTCAAAGCATTTGAGACTTTGAACAAAAATTGTATGTAAAACATGTACTAACAAAAAAAAAATTGTGATTGAGTATCTTCATCTTATCGTGTGGCACATTTAACCGTCCTTATTCACAAGGTATAAACGGCGGTTGCCTGGTGTTGCACTTAGCATCACCCGCGGTCACGTGTAGGGCATTTAGATTTACACCTACGGACGTGTGCAACGCAACCATGAGTCAATGTGATTGAGTATAAAACTGGTCATCAGCTGATCGATGATTAGAGAGCCAAATTTTATGCAATTCAGCAAAGTTGTAGCACAAAAGCTGTTCCATTTCTTGAGTAGAAATATTCCGAAGATACGTGAAGAGTTCGTTCCAATCCGGACTTGGCCCCCGTGTGTGGAGTTAGGAGTATGGCCTAACCTTCCCGAGGTATGGGAAGTGACCCGTACCCCTGCAGTGGGGACGATATTGATTTTTAACAAACATGAAGAGTTCCGAGAGTAGCGTGGGACCGAGACAAATTATGGCGTGCACAAAAAGAGGTCCACACCTAGCAATGGGCTAAATAGTTCTATACAATCTATAGATAAGAAAACTATTCTATAGTTCATTCCAATCAAAAAAAGCAAAACGTAAACAAACTTACTATGGAACTGACACATGTCAATATCATCTGCATACTATGTTTGTTTACCTTTTGCTTTTTTTTGATTGGAATGAACCATAAAGTACCTGCGCCTGATCGAAACAGTATCTGTCCGCTACGCCAGATTCCACTTTGATGCGTGTTTGTTCTCTGAAACAACACATAAACGATCAAACGCTAAATGGCTACTGACTGCCACACAAACTAGAGCACTGTTCTTCAATGCCCCAACAAACAAGAGCACTAATGCCCCAACAAACAAGAGTACTGTCCTGCAATGTACCAGCAAAAAAGAGTACTGTTCTTCAATGCCCCAGCAAAAAAGCACAGTTCTTTAATGCCCCAGCAAAAAAGAGCACTGTTCTTCAATGCTCCATTAAAAAATATCACTATTCTTCAATACAGCAGCAAAAAAAGAGCACTGTTCTTCAATTCCCCAGCAAAAAAAGCACTATTCTTCAATGCCCCAGAAAAAAAGAGCACTGTCTTTCAATGTCCCAGCAATTAGCAATTAGCATTTATTAAACTTTAAGATTAATCTACATATAGAAGATACAGGCTTAGGGTAATGGATACCTTTTTTTAAAATTCGCAATTGGTAAGCCCTTGAGATGATATAATGATCTCACCTGATGATAAGTGATGATGCTGTCGAAAGATGGAAGCGGACTCACCAAGATCCCCCAACGCAATGGGGAACTGGCTATGTTATCTCCATGGCGGAACAAATTAATTGTTTACATTGATGTTTAGCGGCAAGACTTAGATAAGATGGTGGTAGCTAGTAGAAAATGGAGGTCTGTACATATTAAGAATTGATCGAATTCAGAAATGGTCTTATTTAGAAATTGCCTTGACAAGAAATGGTCGAATCGAGAACTGGTCATATCTATACTTCATTCCAATCAAAAAAAAGTAAAAGTTAAACAAACATAGTATGCAGATGACATTGACATATGTCAGATCCATAGTAAGTTTGTTTACGTTTTGCTTTTTTTTTATTGGAATGAACCATAGAAAAAGGTATTTTAGGAAGTCAACCTGTCTCTCTTTCTTTCTCTCTCTCTCACCTGCTGGCAGCGTCAATGTTGACAGGAGAAGGAGCGTCAGACGCTAGAAACTCCTTCCAGATCTCTTTGGCTCGAGAGGCGACGCGACGGACAGGTAAAGCCTTCAACTCTTGAACTGCCAGGTAGAATCTGTGAAGAAAATTTATGAAATATGTTATGTTATCTATGTACGGGGGTGATCTGTACCCGATATACGTATGTGTTGTTACGGTGTATAGGAGGGTGTGATCTGTGCCCTAGCGGTGAGTCTATATACGTATGGGTTGTCGTCGATGTATAGGGGGTGATCTTGCAGTGAGGGCGATATACGAAGGGTTGTTATCGATATATAGGGGGTGATCTGTGCCCGCGCCATAGCAGTGAAGGCGATATACTTATGGGCTGTTATCGATGTATAGGGGGGTTATTGTTGTACGGGGGTGTTATCGCTGTATGGGGGCACTCACTTGAGGTTCTCTCCACTGAACTCCTTGCTGAGAAAACGCGCGAAGTGTTCCCGACCGCACGCGTCCTGCAATAGCTCGCGTAGCCCGAAAGACCAACGTCGCACACGTCGCAGCGGCAAAGGCTCTTTGCTGTGAAAAACAATTTCATTGTACACATTTAATAAGACTTACGGATGTACCTGCGCAGTAGACAAAATTTTAATTACGCGGGAAACTGATGGACCAATCGAGTAGCTTCATTGTCACCCGCCATTACACGTTCCTAAAATCTCTGCCGCTATTGGTCGATTGATTTCGCGCCTGATTCAAAGCTATCACCGTGCGTTGATTGTTTCGGGTGTTTCCGTCGATAGTCTGTTCTTGTCTGCGCGAACGAAGATTACCGACGCGCCTTATTTTTTGTGTACTACTGTAACATTTTCTCTGTAAGGTGTCCACGGAAGACCGGCGTCGCGTTACTCAGAGTGACCCGACATTATGCTGAGTGGAAGCCTTATTAGTAACACTACTTTCTGTCTAAATTTTATTATATAAACCTTTTGCTACAGTGTTTGCTATTAATAAAAAAAAACTTTCTCTATTGTTAACAAATAAACGCTGTTAGGTTATCGGTAAAATCAAAAGCGACAACTTTAGTTCTACCACTTTAAATGTTCAAAAAAAAATCCACCGCCCATACAAAAGTGGTCCCCATACCTGTTTTTCTCGTGGACCCACGTGTCTGTGGTATCGTTTATCCAGGGATTGAACAACTTTCGTCCTACCACTTGTAACGTTCAAATTTTTTTGCAACCCCTATACAAAAGTAGTCCCCATACCTGTTTTTCTCCTGGTCCCACATGTCGGTGGTGTCGCTGATCCACGGGTTGGACAACTTTTGTTCTACCACTTTTTTGCTACCTTTTTGCACCCCCCATACAAAAGTGGTCCCCATACCTGTTTTTCTCCTGGTCCCACATGTCGGTGGTGTCGCTGATCCACGGGTTGGACAACTTTTGTTCTACCACTTTTTTGCTACCTTTTTGCACCCCCCATACAAAAGTGGTCCCCATACCTGTTTTTCTCCTGGTCCCATATGTCTGTGTGTCGCTGATCCACGGGTTGGACAACTTTTGTTCTACCACTTTTTTGCTACCTTTTTGCACCCCCCATACAAAAGTGGTCCCCATACCTGTTTTTCTCCTGGTCCCATATGTCTGTGTGTCGCTGATCCACGGGTTGGACAACTTTTGTTCTACCACTTTTTTGCTACCTTTTTGCACCCCCCATACAAAAGTGGTCCCCATACCTGTTTTTCTCCTGGTCCCATATGTCTGTGTGTCGTTGATCCACGGGTTGGAAAACTTTTTTTTTCCACTTTTTGCTACCTTTTTGCACCCCCCATACAAAAGTGGTCCCCATACCTGTTTTTCTCCTGGTCCCACATGTCGGTGGTGTCGCTGATCCACGGGTTGGGCCACTCCGGCGGCGTCAGGAACGGATCGTACTCCGCGTACTGCTCGCAGTACGCTATGAACCTGACAAAGTGAGAGGACGACATTATAGCTTAACGAGCTTCCGCCCGCGACTCCGTCTGCGTGGACTTCAGAATTGGGTCCAGAGAGAAAGAAAATGTTAAGGTAGCGCCATCTAGTGACGAAGTGGAGTTGAGTTTTAACCATGCAAAAAAAATCAAAATTCAAAATATTTTTTATTTAAGTAGATGCTGTGTACGCATACTTTTAAATCGTCTTTTTTCTACCCAGTACAAAGTTCCTACCAATCGGAACTTGTACACTCAACGTTTCGGGAAGTGTTAGCGGAGCGAGAAGAAACGTCGAGCCCAAAGGATTCCTCCAGGAATCTTTAAGGGATAAAAAGTAAATGTGTTAGCCGAGTGTTTTATCTATCTACCTACCAAATTTTATCGAAATCCGTTCAGTAGTTTCGGCGTGAAAGTGGAACAGACAAACAAATAAACAAAAAAAAACCATACTTTCGCATTTATAATATTAATGAGACCATTATAGCCTTAGAGGTGGTTTAAAAACTTCTGAAACTAAAATCGTCCACCAATCCGGACTTGGCCCCCGTGTGTGGAGTAAGGCCTAACCTTCCCGATGTATGGGAAGAGACCCGTGCCCCTGCAGTGGGGAGAATATGGCTTGTTATAACAATAACCAAAAGTTTTCTAGCTTTTTCCTCGATTCCGCCCGCGTAGATATGTTTTTATTATGAATTATGAGCGTCGGTGGCGCAGTTAATAGTGACACCGTCCTCCTAACCAAAGGTCGTGGGTTCAAATCCTAGCCAGTGCACCAGTGCGTTTTTCGTAACTTACGTGCATTTTCATGGTGCTTTAATGGTGAAGGAAAACATCGTGAGGAAACCTGCAAATCTGATTTCTAGATGTGTATGATGGTCACGTTACATATGAAAATCTAAATGCCCTACACGTGGCCGCGGGTGATGCTAAGTGCAACACTAGGCAACCGCCGTCTATACCTTGTAGATAGAATGGTTAAATGTGCCACACGATAAGAAGAAGAACATGAATGTCGTTGAGGGTACGCAAGGCAGATAAAACTATGATATGGTATCCCCCGCGACAATTAAACTCTTTGCTAAAATTTCATTGAAAACGGTTGAGTAGTTAAAGCAATGAACAACATTAAGATGAACTTGATAGACGTTTTTAACCGACTTCAAAAAAAGGAGGAGGTTCTCAATTCTTCGGAATCTTTTTTTTTATGTATGTTCACCGATTTATCGAAGACGACTGAACCGATTTAGAAAATTCTTTTTTTGTTTAAAAGGCTATACTTCACAGGTGGTCCCATATAAATTTTATCGAAATCGATTCAGCGGTTTTTGAGAAAGTCAACAAAAACATAGCAAAATTGGAGTTGTTGCGATTGAAGTAGGTTGTTTTTAACGTATTCAGCGTGGTCAATTATTAATTCGAAGATTACGGCAGTAACATATTTTATTCCGATTGTACAGATTCCTTTGGAGAAGATCATACATTTTCATTAGATGCGTCTACAATTTTCTGCTTTCCATGGAATAATTTTTTTAACTATGAATTATGAAAATCCATCCTGAACACTCACATTTCAGCAACTTTGCTGACACGCACATTTCTTCTCTCCAACCGCGCTTTCAACATGGCGACCTGAAAAAAAACATTTTGTTCGTATAATTTCGTAAATATATCTTTTTGAAATACTTGCAACAAAAAAAACTGCGAGTTTACTGATGGAGTGAACAAAACAACAAACATTTAACACATGTCTCTGTGTACTATGAAAACATATCAGAACAAAATAAAAGGTTTTTGACAAATAATAAAAAATACACATTTTTCTAACTGAAAAATACGATACCAAGTCACGCATTGCTCTTTCCAAAGGAGTTTCCAAAAGTTTTATACGGACCTGCTTTCGGGCCGCCTCAATCTGCTGCTCTATGGTGGGTTGGTTGTCTTTGGTTTCCGCTGTGCACGTAACTGTCACTTCCGGCTTGGACGTTTCGCCTTCAACAAGACATTCATATGATAACATGATACCATAAATATAAGAACACCAGATACGTCCTTCCCGTTTTTTTATGTGATAGGTGGCAAACGAGCAGACGGATCACCTGATAGTAAGCGATTACCGCCGCCCATAGACACCGGCAACACCAGAGGAGTCACAAGTGCGTTGCCGACCTTTGAAATGGCATGGGGGAATAGGGGGAACTGGGGGCCCGGAATCCAGTGCCACTGTTTCCCCTTTAGTTTCAACGTTAGGTGTGGCTAGAAAATTTGAATCCCCCAGTTTTTGGATTTCTGCAGTGAACATTTCTTGAGGCGCACTTTGCGATCTTTCTGAAATAAAGTTTCTTTGGTCTGAGCATGATACTAATATTTGGAATCATCAGCCAAAGACGTCCAAAAATATTTGGGATTAATTGAAACAAATTCGGGGACAACTGAAACAATTTAACGACAGAAACATCAATGTTGATGTGTTCCGGCATGAAAGATAAGATAGACAGTTCTCCATTGCGTTTGGGAATCTTGGTAAGCCCGCTTCCAGCTTCGACGTCATCATCACTTACCATCAGGTGAGATGATGCCAAGGGCTTACCAGTTGAGGGTAAAAAAACAGCTTTGAGTTGCATAAATAGAATCTGTAGTTATAATAATAATAATATCCGGAACAAATCACACACGGTCATCTGGCCCCAAACTAGGATTCCCTGTATCGTGGGAACCAGAGACTGATATACATACACATATACTTTTTAAATACATACATATATAGATATAATACACCCAGACTCAGAGCAAACAACTCTGCTCATCACAGAAAAGTTTGCCCTGTGTGTCGAACCCACGACTCTCGGATCAGAGGTCAGGATCGCTAACCACTTAGCCACCGAGTCAGTCAGTTACCAACTCATATCGTCCCCACTGCAGGGGCACGGGACGCTTCCCTCAATTCGGGTATGTTAGGCCTTAAGTACTCCACACATAGCACACGGCTTCGACGTACCATCTAGTGATAGCAGCCGCCACCAACGGCTTAACGGGCTTGCGAAGCACGGAAACGGTCGAGATAACTAAAGAGAAATTTACTATTTACATTTATTTACTTTTATCTCTTTTGAATCCTTTCTTTCTTTATTCTTATTTTTTTATATTTCATTTACAGACATGACATTGTATAATTCATTTATTGATCTAGCATTAAGATGTAATAGAATATAAGACTTTTTTTTATGTGCTGGAGGGAGTTTCTTTAGGGCCCGCCGTTTCTTCTCACTCCGCAAACACTTCCCGAAACGGTGGGTATACGAGTTCCGAGTGGTAGGAACCTCGTATTAGGTAGATAAATAAATGACGTTCGAAAAGTGTACACTGGTACCTACTTCGAATAAAATATTTTCATTTTCATAAATTCTACTAACTTACCATTCTCCTTGACTGATTCAGTTGTTTGTTTCTGTATCTCCTCTTCGCTCTCTTGTGGATTAGTGATCGTCACTATTGGATTATTCTAGAAAGAAAAGTATTAAGTATATCAGTTATTTTGTACTAAAATTTTCTACCCCCGATTTTTACATGTTTATTGTGTAAAATATTCAAAAATAAAATACCTACTTACATTTTTTTTTCAATAAAATTATTCTCAAGATCACTACTCTGTTTGGTCTTTTTTAATACAAAAAGTCCTACCAATGGACTAAATGGACGAAACGATTTTTTTCTCCGTCAGTTTTCGATGTCAGTATAGGGTATGAAGCCCTTTGAAAAAAAAAACAACAGCGCTTTTGTATGACAAACCACATAATGTTTTACATGTCCATGATATTAAATACCTTCATTACCTTCAAATTGTGCTGCAGAATCAACTCCTGACACTGCTTCAGCCTCTTCGCTTTGAGAGCGTTGATGCGGGACAGTTTGCGCGGATCCAACTCGGTCGTATTCACACAGCCCGGCTGGAAGCACACAATATATTTACTGACACGGAATAAATAACACACATTATCTTTAGAGATGCAGAATAAATAACACACATTATCTTTACTGAAACATAATAAATAACACATCATCTTTAGAAACACAGAATAAATTATACATATTATATGTATTTAGAGACACTGAATAAATACCACACATTATCTTTAGAGACGCAGAATAAATAACACACATTATCTTTAGAGACCCAGAATAAATAACACACATTATATTTCGATACAGATAATAAAAAACACAAATTATCGTCAGAGACAGAATAAAAAACACATTATCTTTAGATGCCGAAAATAAATAATACACATTATTTTTAGAGACACAGAATAAATAACTCACATTATCTTTAGAGACACAGAATAAATCACACACATTACCTTTAGGGACGCAGAATAAATAACACACATGATCTTTATTGACACAGAATAAATTACACACATTATCTTTAGAGACAGAATAAAAAACACATTATCTTTAGATGCCGAGAATAAATAATACACATTATTTTTAGAAACACAGAATAAATAACTCACATTATCTTTAGAGACGCAGAATAAATCACACACATTACCTTCAGAGACGCAGAATAAATCACACACATTACCTTCAGAGACGCAGAATAAATAACACACATGATCTTTAGAGACACAGAATAAATAATACACATTATCTTTAGAGACCAGAAATCCAGTTTTTGTCGATATTATTTCTACGCATACTACTCATACTCACCATAGGTCTGTGCACGTCCCAGAAAGCTCTCTCTTGACTGTCGAGCACTTTCCTCTCTAGCTTATCGCGTTTCTTGTCCACCTGAAAGAAAAAAAAAAGAATTATAATAAATAATAATAAAACGAAAAGCGTGGTCTAAACCTGGATAGTTTTGACTGTTAGGGGCATTTATCTCGACCGTTTCCGTGCTTCGTAAGGCACGTTAAGCCGTTATGGTGCCGGCTGCTATCGCTAGATGACAGTCGTTAAGCCATGTCGGAGGCCTTATAGGCGGCCATTAGCCCCACACCCACAACCTCCACCAATCCGTACTTGGCCCCCGTGTGTGGAGTATGGCCTAATCATCCCGACGTATGAGAAAAGGCCCGTGCCCCTGCAGTAGGGACGTAATGGGTTGTTAACACAGCGATTAAGCGTTAATCATTGCAAAACTCAAGGTTGGACGACCGAGATTCCAACGTCACACCACTGAAGCTCCATATAAATCATCCGAGTTATTTATCTACTACGACCTCCCTTTCTAACACACAGGAGCGAGCGAGATAATTGAAAAACGGCTGTATTGACGTGATATAGAGCGTAACCGGATCGTAACGGCAGAGAGTGTCTATACCAGCGGTTCCTAAAAGGTGTTCCGCTGAACGGGAGGGTCACAGGGGTTCCGAGAGTTAAGGCCTTATTGTCGTAGGAGATGTCGTAGTTACATAGGAGACACGCTGCCTTTAAGAGGTCAGTTCGGTATAATTCGGTACCGATCTGTGCAACACATAGTATTCCTACTCTTTCGCTCAAACGGTACAAACATAGCGCGCACAAAAATTCCAATAATTAAATTCAAACTTAAATGAGTTTTGGAATTCCCTTTGGCGAGGTAAGGTTCTGCCAAAAAAATCTAGATCAGTTAGGGTTCCACAGCGAATTGGGAACCACTGGTCTATACTGTACGTATTATACAACCTGTTTAATTTACTACCCAAATGCTACCTACCGTTAATTTCTGTAGAGAACCTCTGCATTAGACCTTCAAAACTCAGCACTAACCTTGCTCTGCGCCTCAGCCTGCATGAATATGAACTCCCATTTCCTGGTGAACATCTTCTGGAGACGAGCCAAAGACTCCGCCTCGTAGTCGGCCAATTCGAGACGAGCTTTGTTCTGCATTGTACGCTTGCATAAGTATACCGCTGCAACAATATTATACAGGACACTTTTTTAAAGTACGTTTGAAATTTTAAGAGATTACTCAGAATCAATTATAGAATACAGAAAAATATTGAAAAAATCTGATCTACAATTCTTTTTCAGTTTCCATATAAATTCTTGATTCACTATTCAGATAGACCTTTTTGGGCCTAGTTGGCCTTAATTAAGGCAAACCCGCCACTGGTTCTATAGTTCTTTTGTTCGAAGTAGTATGGAATCGGAACTATATAATGCAGACAAAAACCGAGTAACGCTGCAAAACATCGCCCCGTGAGCGAAAAGCTTTAAGTCGAAATAAAATAAAATAAAACATTAGTGTACGCCTTTGACAATCAAACCAATCTGCTCATCACAGAAACTAATCGAACCCACGACCCGGATCAGTAGTCAGGTGCGGTAACCACTGAGGCACAGTCGGACATTTTACTACTGCTGCTATAAGCCTGTAAAAGTGAGATAAAAAAGCACAAGAAATTCTCTCACCATAATCTGTATTTTCCGGCTCCCATTGATTTGAAGGCCAGAAGTAGGGAGTCTGGAATCTGAAACAAATAATAAAAAGCATAGAAATGTCATGCGCAAATGACCACCTGTACAGGACAGATCAATTTCCGTGCTTCGCAAGCCACGTTAAGCCGTTTGTGCCGGTACCTATCACTAGATGGCAGCCGTTTAGCCATATCAGGGGCGGCTTGAAAATTTCTGACACTAGGGTCGGTAGCGTACCACAACCTCCACTAATCCAGACTTAATTTGTCCTCGTGTGTGGAGAATTGCATTTACCTTCCCAAGTTATGGGAAGAGACCCGTGCCCTAGAAATGGGGACAATATGGGTTTAAATTATCTGTAAGTCTGTATATGCTTTTATTTCCCAATATGCAGGGTGTAGAGACAGGTTTCCGAAAACTTTAAGGGCTTGCTCAGTAGACGAAACTGAACAACTTTCCACAAGAACTTTTTTCAGTAAACGAAAAATAAATGGGCTTCTCCATACAAAATTATAAACTTGATTGGACAGTTTGTATGGAGAAGCCAATTTTTTTTTTTTCATTTCCTGAAAAAAATCCTGGTGGAAAGTTGTTCAGTTTTCGGAAACCTGTCCCTTACACCCTGTATATGATGCGAGCAGCACAGGACCGGTCAGTGTGGAAATCCCTAGGGGTGGCCTTTGTCCAGCAGTGGACGTCTTTCGGCTGATCTTGATGATGAAGACATACATAAATAAAATATTGTATGTGTTTAATTTATTTGATAATTTATTCCTTACCGATAATAAGTGTTGTCATTCCGCACTGTGAGACAGTGGTCATCGATGGGGAACAGGTAGCCATGCGAAGCCAGGAGGTGGGCGAGATGGAGAGCCTCCCAAGTCTCCTCCAGGTTCAGGTGGCGCATCAACCAGGCCACCAGGTCCGAGCCGGTGAATACCTGGGGAAGAGGTCATGGATGAACCAAAAATATCGAACTAACAGTAATATACACTTCCGGACATATCTATCTTTCTTTTTTTTTGCCGATAAGTCGGCAATTTTTGTCGATTAGTCGCCGACTATAAAAGGTGCGAAATAGTCGGAATTCCTGACTACTTATAGGAAGTTAAAATATTATCTTTGCTCAGATTTTTCTTTCCTTAGGGATAGTTGAATTTCATGACGAAATCAGACGGTCGCGTAGGTTTCTTAGTTTAGTCACATTAACTCAATTCATCTAAGACTAATTCTTAGAATCCTTAAATTCTAAGTCTTCGAGGACGTACTGAAGTAGCTTTTCCTTATACTCCGCCCGCGAATCGAACCCGCGACCTCCTAATATGAAGCCAGCGGACTGACCACTAGGCCACGGGGCGGAATCTGACGCAGTGATCACAAACTGTGGAATGAATTGTCGCCTGCGGTATTTCCGGACCGATACGACATTCAAACCTTCAAGAAAAGAGCGTACTCCCATATCAAAGGCCGGCAACGCACTTGTGACTCCTCTGGTGTTGCAGGTATCTATAGGCGGCGGTAATCGCTTAACATCAGGTGATCCGTCTGCTAGTTTGCCACCTCTGCCATAAAAAAAAAGTTTAATTATTCTAATTGTAAGTATCTTACCGAGGGTATCTTGGTCATGAAACTCTTGACCGTCCTCACTGGTACACCCGTGTTCTCATCCTGCATCTTCTCTATTATAGCTTCCATCTGTAACAAGGTCAGGGATTACGTTTTATAGGGACCTTCTGAAATACCTGAAAAAGAAACTGGCTTCTACTAATGAAACTGTACAACGTTCCCCAAGGAGCCTATACTCAATTTGCAAAAAAAAAAATTGGAGTCAAAAAATAAATTAAAAAATCGAAAAAAAAAGAGTTAAAATTTCGAAGTAGTACTCGTGTTCCAGAGATGAGGCTGCCAGCGAAACATTCCGTGAAAAACTCGATTTTCTCTGAAACTACGTTAGCACATATTTTTCCTTTGGGCACTATTAGACAATAAATATTGGCATAATCATAATATCAAAATTCGAGCATGAGGATTCCAAGTGAACGCACACTTCCCCCAGTCAGTACCCTTCAGCGATCTTAAAGATTGACGCGACCTGTAATTTGATCATCTGAACCGCCAATTTTGTACGGCAAGTCCAACATTTTTTTTTTGCGAATTGAGTATAGGCTCCTTGGGGAAAGTTGTTCAGTTTCATGAGTAGAAGCCAGTTGTTTTTTTTTTTCAGGTATTTCAAAAGCCATTGTTTAAAAAAAACTGTTATTTTATATGGACCCTATACAGGATGTAACAAAATTGGTGTGGGACCCTTTAACTGGGGATTCTACTCATCGTACTGAACAACTTTTGTTATACGACTTTGCTCAAAACACAAAAAAATTTTTGGACATTTCATACAAATTGATCGTCTGTTTTGTCATTTTTGTATGGAGAGTCCAAAAAATTTTTTGCGATTGCAAAATTGCTTCTATATCTAGAGGCTGCACGAATAATGATATTGGACACACGGAAAGGAAGAACCATAAAACGGATTCGAAAAAACCACTGATCATATCAAGATGATTGAATATTCAATTTTTTTTATTTTATCACGGGCAGCATGGGCGTAGACACAACCGTTTGTCGCGCGCAACGAAAGAAAACGTTCACTTGTCTTTCTCACTGGCTCGGCGTTAGAGCGAGATGGTCTCGTCGCGCGTGAGAAACGTCGTCATGCTACCAGTGCTGGAACACCTAGACTAAATTTCTCTACTCGGAGCTGTTCCCAGCTGTAGTTGCCCCCAGGACATGTCAGCTGGCTTAGTACTTCTTTAACCGAGCGGTTCCAGGTTCCTTCGGGACGACCACGGTTTTAGGGTTCCGTAGCCAAATGGCAAAAAACGGAACCCATATGGATTCACAGACAGACATGACGAATCCATAAGGGTTCCGTTTTTTGCCATTTGGCTACGGAACCCTAAAAACCGCCGCACTGGACACCGGAGCGGATTCCGGAGTAGTGTGTAATCTACCTAAAGGGGTTTGAAGATTAGTGGCCTATGATCTGGCCGCCATCTTGAATTGAACAAACAAATGAACATCCATATTGTCTTTGAGATTTTTTTTGTAATGAAATCACCTTCTTGTATATGAGATAGTTGGGGGACTCCTCCGGTGAGGGTATGGTGGACATCAGCGCCTGGACGCTCGGCGGGAGGCTCGCAGCCTTGTCTTTCTCTTTCTCCTTCTTCTCCTTGTCTCGTTCTTTGTCTTCCTTCACGCATTTTGAGCTCTCTCTGAAATTTCATTTGAAATTAAAAAAAATATTTATTTAGATTATAGGTTGGGTTAAGATTTTGGGGTTTTGAATTCGCTTCCATTTGTAAACTACAGGAAGTAAATATTTAAATTTAGGGGCAAAGACGAAAGTTCTTTTTTTATTTTATTATGTTTAATAAATACTTAAATAGAGTTTAACTTCATAGTCTACCAAGACTAGGCCTAGGAGAAAATTGTCCTTTTTAGTACCAGTTCTGGTGCCCTAGTTTAAAATAAAAATCTAAAGTTATTTTTATTTATTTATTTAAGAAAATGATTTTTACACACTCTTTATGTTTCGGTAAATGGTATCTAGTTGAGTTTCTAAGTTGTTAGATAGCAGACAATAAGAATTTATCTGTAAAGAAAGAAAGGAATAAGAAAGAAAAGAAAGAAAAGAAATATAGAAAGATTACAAAGGACCCTACAGGCCAACACATTTTCAAGATTAAGCAGCTTCAACAATTTCAAAATACTTTTGTACACTGAAAACTCTAACCATTATGTATAAGACTTATTCTTCTAACTGATTGCACAATGTACTACTGTGCCACCCCAAGAGTTGGATTGGATAGGAATTACCTTTAACAGCACATGGAGCAACTAAAGCTTATTAACATCTTAAATGGTAGGTCTAAACACTATTATACATATGTTACATTGCTGTATAAATGTCATTATTAAGGTTGCCTGGAAGAAATTGCTACCTAGCAATATGGCCGCCTATTGTATCTCTTTTCCATTTGTAACCACACTTTTGTATAAGTATGTATTTATTACAATAAAGTATATTGAATTGAATTGAATTGAATTGAATTATTCCACCAATAAAAAAAATCTTAGAAAGAGTCCTACTTATGTATGAACAGAGACATATATTTTCAGTTGGTAGAATAATGAAATTTATGTGAATAATTTATATCATAAGAGTAGTGCAGGTTGGGCTCGACGTTTCTTCTCGCTTCGGAAACACTTCCCAAAACGTTGAGTGTACAAGTTCCGCATGGTAGGAACTTTGTACTAGGTAGAAAAAAAGACTATTTAAAAGTATGTGCAAAACATCTACTTAAATAAAAAATATTTAGATTTTTTTCTTTTTTACATTTTATGAAATAAAAGTTTTCTTTAAGAAGTCGTTCCATAATCAAGTTAAGATTTACCTGACAAGAGTTTGTCCCTTTCACACTTCAAAGAAATATAATAGGCTATCCTGCTGTCAGGGTAAAAATGACTCTAACGAAACTAATTTGTAACGCTATGTTAGATTTCTTCTGATAGTGTTTCAAGGAAAATTTGGCTATTTGGGTTGTAAATTTAGGCTCACACCATCCAGTGACTTCCTCTTTCTCCTTGCCGCTTTTCGCATTTGGGAAACTTACACTCGGCATCAGGTAATTAGTCTTTCTAGCTAAGTAATGCTGGTCAACTAAGTCAGCTGGACGCATTCTCTTCATCTTTTTCGTAGCAGGAGAGACAATGCTTTATAGAATACTTCTCATCACATGGTTGTACCACCTTAAGGGTCTTTCGGCCAACTTATCAGGATTTGAGAATAGTGGGCTACCTTAAAACTATCTCTTACAAGTTCGTTACAATTCCCATCTAGTTTTGTTGCCCCACTCAACCATCCATATAAAAATTTGTTATCTGTTAATTTTTTGGGCCTTTTATTGTACAGTAATACACATTTAATAAGGCTTGCCGATGTACCTGCGCAGTAGACAATATTTTAATTATGCAGGAAACTGATGGACCAATCTAGTAGCTTCATTGTCACCCGTCAGTACACGTTCCGAAAATCTCTGCCGCTATTGGTTGATTGATTTCGCGCCTGATTCAATGAAATTGACAGCTGTCAGAAAGCTATCACCGTGTGTTGATTGTTTCGGGTGTTTGCGTCCATAGTTTGTTCTTGTCTGTGCGAACTAAGATAACCGACGCGCCTTATTTTTTGTGTACTACTGTACTTCGGGCCCAATCTGTTAAATGACCTAAAAGTCTATGTCAATCAATCTGGTAGTTGACTGCAATATTGTTCACTATTTACAGACAAAGTTACTTGCACTGATTTTAAAGCCAGCTACTCGATTCTGCAAAAATGACAGGAAGAAGAAAACCACACTTACCGGGATGGGCCTTGCTGACAGGCCTTCTGTGCCGCCTTCTCTGAAGAATTCATCGTAACCATTGTAATTCACACTACCACTTCGACTCAACGTTCAAAAAAATCCATGACTTTCGGCGCTTCAGTTTATTTAAGAATAAGATTTTATTTACAAGTAAATGAAGTAGCAGTGATCAGATGATGAGTTTTATATACAGCTATTATATGAATATTTTAATGTTCTCTGATCAATTCAACAAAGATATTATCACCAGAAAATGTGTTATAGTAAATAAAGGAACGATAAATTATTTCAACAAGCACGAAATTAGGGCAAAGAACCTGTGTTTTATACACCTCGAATACATAACAAAATCAACTTATTTCTGTAGTAAAATGTTAGAGAAAGATTATTCAACACTTAGATTACAGTTTGCACTAAATAGTAGCGTCTCAAACACAACAATTTACACAAAAACCGCAGAAATGTAATGCACAAAATTAATTTCACTTTTCCACTATTTTAGAGCGTTTATACATCAAAACATGGCACAAATAGTCACCAGATAATTCTTTTCATTTAAAAGTACCATGTTTTATTCATAAAAACTGAATAATAATAACAGATAACGCGAATTCAACATTTTTGATAAGAAATCCCGTCTGTGAAATGTCAAAGAACGCCATTATCATTTTTTTTCTTTCGTTCATTACCACCGCCCGAGATAAAAGATGTACGGACTGTAAGTAAAAAAGAGACAACAAAATAATCTTGTATAATGCAATACAATTAAAAATCAACCAATGCCTCTTTCAAGGTCTGTATCAAGGCACCTTCTCAATTTAGCCGGCTATATTTCTTAAAATCCTTCAATGAGCGATGGGATAGCGCATGTGTTTACGATTTTATTGAACGCTTTTATTTAACTCTATTTTTAAACGACAAAAGTTTTAGTTCACGTGAATATTATTTTCATATTTCTCTTTAATTACTTCATAAAATGATTTTTTAATACGATATCTTAATTTAAGAAAAATGTTACCGGAAAGAAGTACATTTTTCTTTACGCATGTCAATAGATGGCAGCACTTTTTGAGTTGTTGACAAAATCGTATAACTTCAATTTTTTTAAATACCTATTTAAATGCAACTATTGTTCAAAATAAATCAACCTTTGTAAAAATTGAATCTTAGACGCAGTTCAATATATACAGAGTGTTAAAAAGTAAAAAGTGCGTTTGTTTAAAGGGATAATCAGAATCAAGTACCTAAATATAGAACATCCGATCAATTTGTTTTTCAGTATCCCCTACAAATTCTTGATTCACTATTCAGTTTTAGTATGGGAAAGTAAAAAGAAAAATTGTAGATTGGATCTGTTTAATGTTTTCCCTGTATTCTGTACTTGATTCTGAGTAACCCCTTAAAATTTCAAACGCACTTTTTTTAACAGGTTTCGATCTTTTATTAACTTCATTCTCTTATATTTTGTTACAGCGATACGCGCAACTTGTAGGTAAATTATCATGCAAAAGCTGACATTCAATCTGTCCTTGACAATCACTTTTATTTTTATCAAAAACATTTTTGGTTTAAGTATAGACTGTTATGACGAAATCATATCATAATAAGTAGGTATAATACTGAATGTAAATACCTAGTTGTTGATTAATTAGTCATACCCCTATTCCTGTTTACATGTTTAAATAGGAGCAGTCACCTGACACACATAATAGTTAAAAGGACTGCAGCGTGAAATAAAGGTTTCTGCTGTTCTACTAGCTTCACCGCATTAAAATTATACGATAAACAATGGATTTTAATGTTTTGTTTTTATATTATTTTCCCCGACAAAAAAGATGATACATTAAGTTTGAAACCTATGTGTGTCTGTGTATATATGTGTGGCACCGTGTTTCAGCGTGAAACTGGTAGACCTATTTGAATACGTTTCATCACGATAGTTCTAAACTATACTTTAGTTACGTACTTATTTGAAACAAATCGAGTATTCCTGAGGGATGCATGAATGCACATTTCATTATTATCTATGAAATAACTTGCTCCGTTATGTTGTCACAAACTTGTTATATTAACTTACCTATTATTGAACTGCATTGTGCATTCAAAGTAGTTTCCGTGTAAAGATGATTGCAGACTCGCGGCAACCAGTTCGACGGGAATGCCACCACTTGTTTCTCTGACTTTACTTTTTGAGTGCTAGTCATCTGAATTATTTGTTATCAAATGTCAAAAAAGTTTAAAAATATTTTATATTGTGAAAGATGACGCCATATATACAATACCTATTAGTTTGCAGACTAATTTCGAAGCTTTTGCAAATAAAAAATTGTGAATATTTCAATGAAAATTATATTCTTAGTTTATTTTTATCCATTATCATCATTGGCGTTATACGACTCTTACAGACTATTTAAACAATATCTGCTGCTGTCTTATTTTTATACTTAAGGGGCAGTCCCAGTATCACGTGTTTAGAAAAATATCGGAAATTTTTAAAATCTGTTTTAATAAAAAGTTAAAAACATAAAATTATATTATGAAAACCATAATATGTATAAAAAAGAATAAGAATTTAGTAATTTACTTGCATTTGAAGATTTATAAGCACTGTGCTTAGTTTTTTTTTTCTACGAAAGTGATAGAAGTTTTCAGTCTGACATGAGGGTTGCAAAGCAAACTGAAAGTTACCGAGTTAGAAATTATATTTGAAAAATATTTTACCTGTCACAGATTAAATCATATTATTTTTGATAAAAAAAAATACATGTGATATCTCACTACACCCCCCCTCCCCCTTGTGATATTTCATGACATTTTCTGAACCCCCTCCTCCCCCTTTCAAGCCTCACGTGATTAATGGACAACCCCTAATATAAATTATACAATTATAAGTTAAATACATAAATAATTTTCAGGATTTAGTAAACAGTATTTCATAAAAATTGTGATGCAGTAAACACGCAGTGAACTTCCGGATCGAATACAGGCAGCTATTGATAAGCCTTTCGCATTATCTCACCTGGTGGTAAGTGATGATAATGCCGAAGATGGAAGCAGGCTCACCAAGACTCCCGCAACGCACGCAACGCAATCAGGAAACTTTTTTTTTGTTTTCAACTCTTTGGTAACAAGTTAAAAGCTCAACAAAACTGAATGTGCAATCTCCTTAAACAATTTCGTACCACGTCAACGCTCTAAGGCTCTAAGGTCATTTACTTTCAAACCACGCGAGGTTGTCTGCGAGCAACGGCTCCAAGGAAACCTTTCCTTAACATTGGAATTCGATGCGAATAAAGGGATATTGTTATTATTTTCTTTATCGGTTTTTTTATTTAAGTGATATACTGTTAAGAAGCTAGTATAGACTATGTAAGTAAATTGTAAAGCATAAATATTTTATGTTTTTTTTCTTCAAGGAACTAACAAGAAGTAATATATCTTGAGAAAACCCTTAAAAATGTTTTAGCTAAGAAGAACGAGTGACAGTGACAAGATTTACCGGAAAGTGAACCAGTTTGATGAGGCTGAAGTTTGATAATAGTGTCTCTTCTTTTCTTCTCTTCTTTTTCATGGAGTCTGAGTTCTACAAGCTCAAAGGTTTTTAAGGATAATTTTAAATTAACAAACAAGAAATTATAACGAATGAAAAGATTTGCTGGAGAGAAAAGATAGTTGAAGATGTGGCTGAAGTTTGAAAATATATTGTGTCTTCTATTATTCTCCCTAGTCTGTCTTCTCGTTCTAGAGAACAATGTACAATTTGAGGTAAAAAAAATGGACTGACTAAATCTAGTTATTTAACTATAAGTACACACTTATACTAGATTCCTACTTAAAACAAAACATGTTGATTATAGGCCGAGGATTTGCCTACCTATTTATGGTACCTCGTCGTAAAACTAGTAAACATTCCCTTATCACTTATCAGTCAAATAAGTTCTGTTACAAGTTATAAAAAAGCGATAAAATTGCATTTGTTTCGACGTAAGTACCCTTGTTACCAATGTTTAGGTACATGCACTAAAGAGTTTAAATAGGTACGCATTTTGATAGTGATATCCGTGCTATGTTTACACTATAAAAATATACTCCAACCTCCTAATGAAGCAAATGGTTAGGCCACTACGCCACGGATGCTGTTGGTATTTATAATACCAGGTCTCTACAGTACTACAGCACTAACAAACATCACACTTACTTATCTTTTACATTGGAAGTTTCCAAGTTATTGAAGTGTTATCCAAATAGAACCCTCCTCAATCAGTGTTTTGAAAGATAAAGTTCTTACAGAGTTGCAATAAATATCATTATGATTGTAGATCAATCCATTGTTAAGGAGTTTGCTATCAGTTTTTAAATAATACTTCAGTAAGTTCATGACAAATATAGGTATACATATGGTAGGTATTTGTTTGATTATGACAATTTGATACAAACATAAATATAGTTGCAGATAAAAATTCGCTGTGTCAACGTAATCTAAGAACTGCTATCTCACCGGATGTGAGATCCTGCTACCGAGCAGGATGGGAAAATATAACGTCTCGATCTTTAGAAGCTGGCATTGCATTTAACAATTATCATAATACTTACTTGCATTGCACCATTAGTAGGTACTGTAGAGACTGTATAGGCTAGGAGTTAAGTATTAGGCCTGCATAGGCTTGTATAAAAAGTAAGTACGACGTTGATTCAAATATTTGAAATGATAGAAAAGAAAACAAATGTATTGACAGAGTCTAAGTTTGTACCTCGCCTCGAGTGTATGTTTATGTGAAAACGTATAAAGTAAAATATAAAAAAGGTTGAAGTCTTTAAAATTAATACATCGATCCCTACAGTACCTATAGTACCTAACTACTGAATGTTCAGTTATGTAATTGAAATGAACCACATTTAAAGTAGAAAGATTTAAGTTTTGTCTGATGCGATCTCGAGAATGTGTTTAATCTATTTCAAGAAAACAAAGCCCTCCTTTATGAGGAGAGAAAAACCTTTGATACCGTTGACTATTCATGAGTACGTACATATTAGCAGAATAGCTAATAAAAAGACAGCCTGTCTTTATACGTCAATTGGTATAACAACTAGCTAATATTAACATAACGGCTGCTTAATTATACAAAAATCAAGCAAGGATTACTTAGCTTAGATTGGAAATGAAACTCATATGCGAAATTTACCCTTATTTAATAATCTATCACCGTGTACGAATGTCAGCAAGTTATATTTTTATTCTTTCTCATAGATGTTTAGATCAGGGTTCGTAAATATCCGATATTTATAATTAATATCAAAATATCAGATATTTTTGATATACTAATCCGATATTTTTGATATTTATCAAAATTACGTACTAATTTCAATTTCTTACTATAATACGTTCTTTTTTTCGAAATAGCTGAATTTAAAATGTAGGTATATGTTTGATAATTTGAAGATGTTTATCAAAATAATATTCAAATTTTATACTCTGATATTTTTTTTCGAAAAAAAACTGAGTCTAAAATTTATATTTCATTTTTGCTTATTTGAAGATAGTTAATTAAATTAAACTCATTTATTTATTATTGTTATAATCATATCTTTGTTCTTTGGATTTGGCACATTCATTCTTAAGAATCAGCTCTTAGAAGCTAGGAATATATAAATATCAATATTGATATACATATATCAAGCATAAAAATCAATTGATATATATCATGATATACATATATCCGATATATATCAATTGAAAACCATGCGAACCCTGGTTTAGATAGAAAATATCGCAAAAAACAACAACTGTATCCTTCATTCATCTATATACCTATTTCGAAAGTTAAATTAAAATGTCATTTTGTGACATTAGTGTTATAACCTTGACCGAACATAATTTCAGCATTTAATCTTCTTTAGGAAATAGCCCGATAAAACAAGTTTCGTAATCATTAATTCCTCCGAATCATTACCTATTCAAACCAGTAACGCTATTATCAATTGCACGATAATTTATAAATATTAGGACGAATTTCAAATATTGTATTTGACAAAAAATGCCTGGTTACCAAATCAAAACCATTGTCTCTGCCGAACGAAATACAAAAAAAAATCAAATATTTTAAATTGTAAGTTATGCCATTTTACTGTCAGACCGTCTCAGAAACACTTTCCCGCCTTTTTATAAAAGTCAACGGAAACAAGTTCGTCTCAACGGCGGCGGCGACGGGCGGGAAAAATGTCAAGGTCACTGTTATATTATACCTACATACACGTGAACACACGCACGATGTCTCGAACTCAAAATACTTTTTATCCTAATTACTTTTTTAAAATTAAAATAAACAATATATTTGGTTTGTTGTAGTTGTTACAATAGAAGTAGCAGTAAGTAAAATAGCGTTAAAACTCAAAGGTTAACGTAGGTTCTCCATAGGTCTTTGGGTTCTCCTAAATCATGATTGATATTTTATTGCGTAAAACGTCTCACGTCGTGTTCAGTTCATAGTATTTTGACCTTTCCTTTCACTTTCAAGCAGTGGGCGTTTGTTTAGAAACTTTTTATACATATGAGAATAGATTACAAAAACAGCGATACTATTTTTTATTGAAGTGTGTTTGGTTCTATTGTTTCGTTCTACAACCAAATAGGTAGACTCCCAGATAGTTTAATTAAACTGATTATTTTTCTGTAGAGTTGCGGTTGCATTATAATTTACCTTACTACTACGGGGTCGTCCATTAATCACGTGAGGCTCAAAAGGGGGGGAAGGGTTCAGAAAAAAATCACGAAATATCACCAGGGGGAGGGGGGGTGTACTGAGATATCACGTGTATTTATTTTCTCGTTAAATGCGCGATTTCTAGAGTAATATCCAAACGTCGGTCGGTTTTGTTGTTATGTTGTTTTTAACTCTTCCCAAGGTTCGAAACAGAAACAAACTGCAACCTTAATGTCTGTCTGGAAACTTTATCACGGTGCTTAATTTTCCAGAATTAGATTACATTATACAAATATGATGATGTTTATCATCTATATGGGAGAACATGATGTTTATTTATATTTATACACGCGTAGCTGGACAAAACATGCGTAAATGTATGTGTTGCGAGCATATCTGGATAACTGGCACCGGAAACGCACCGGACCTCCGCAGGGGGAGTTCGCACAGAGGGGCAGGGAGGAGCCATAAATTGCATTGTAAGTTTTGATTGCAACAACTGAATTATACATTGCGTTTTTCGCAATAAATAAAAGCCGACACCCGTAGCGCAGCTAGGCTCAGACTGTGATGAAATACCTATAACTGGTTTTGTGGTCTTGGTAAAATATTTTGCAATTAGGTACTTTGTGAATAACTTTTAATAATAATAATAATAAATTTATTCATAAACCAGTTTGGTGCTTCTGTTATAAGTTACATGACATTGGCCAGTTAATTCACATATAATGTGGAACAAATTCACATATAATGTGGAACAACTGCTAATAAAGGCTATGTTTAATTTAAATAATTCAATATTTAAATAAAACAGCCTTTTCCAAGCCAATTCGTCGATAACGCAGGTCAACTAACTTCAGACACGATCATAACCTGGATGGGTTATCACTAGATGGCAGTCATTAAGTCATGTCAGAGGCTTTTTTAAGCTACTAGAAAACTTGACACTCTGGCCACTAGGCTTACAATCTTCAATCTTCACCAATCCGGACTTGGTCTATGAGAAAGGCCTTAGATGATATAGCTTGTTAACGAGCCGTCATCCGACCTCAAACTAGGATACAGTACAGATGTAACAAAATAAGAGTGCATGTAATATCTAAACAAATCGGTTTATCACAGAAATGTCTGCCGTGTGCGTGTGTTGGAATCAAACGCACGACTCTAGGAGTGCTAACCAACCGCGTCAGAAAGATACTTAGAATAGTGTTCCGTTTTTGCCCTCTGCTTTGACATGACTAAACAGCAGGCACACTTTTTGATAGTGTTAAAAAACGTTTCGACTGAACCCCAATTTATTGAAAGATTTGTATAATAAATTAATAAAAATTATTAAAAATAACTAAAATATAGTTTATTCATGTGGAATATTTTCTCAATAACGTTTTTAAAATTAATTAGATTAGAATCCAATTTCAGTAAGTACATATTATACTGAATTAACAAAATAGCTATATTAAAAATATGACATTTGCAAACAATATATTTTATTTACAAACTTAAAATATAAAAGTTAAAAGATATGTACGTGCTAAATAATTAATTAAACTTTCACATTGCTATCTCGTAATTTATTGCTTTTCAAATAACGTAGTTTTTAATCTTTTCAGAACGACATAAATAAATATTCCTTTGTAAAAATTATTGATTTGAATATTTTATATCCATAACCAAATAATAAAAACATTATAAGTAGAAAATATATTTATACCGATTTGATAATTATTTATTTCGATACAATAATTTACCCAAATTATAGCCAGACCTCACTCAAAGTACTGTAGTGTGTGAAAAAATTAATAAAATATAATTTAGGGTAGGTAATTATAAAGGTACACTATTTTTGAGGTCCATCTACTCTCTCCAATGAATACATATTCAATTCGCGAAAATAAATCGGCCTTTCCTTTCCTCTAATAATTATCTAACCAAGGTGCTTGAGAAATCTATTTTGTTTCTTTGGGATAAAGTTGACTTTTGTAAGTAGAATTCCAGAACCTTTGTTACAGATAAAGGTTTCGGCATAAACACATTTTTGGCGCGAAATTATATTACATATAAATTATGAATTGCTTATGAAACACATAAGCGTTAAATAGCCACCGAAAGCAGTTTACAAACTTCACCTACATAATTAAGTATTATTGTAATAAAAACCTTAACATAAGTTGATGATTATTTACAAAATTATGCTTGGGGCATAGACAAAATGTATTTTACACAATAAAGACAAGAATTTTAATTATTATACACATGTAAATACTTGAAATGAATAATATTATAACACATACAGGATGTAACAAAATTGGTGTAGCACCCGTTAACTGAGGATTCTACTCATCGTACTACGACTTTACGCAAATCGCAAGAAAATTTTTAGACTCTCCATACAAAAATGGCAAATCTTTCCCAAAGTCCAAATTTTTTTTGCGATTTGAGCAAAGTCATAGAACAAAAGTTGTTTAGTAGGTACAATAAGTAGAATTCTCAGTTAACGGGTCCTACACCAATTTTGTTACACCCTGTGTAACCATAAAATACGTTTATTATCTAAAAGCAGGTAAGTAATTAGCAATCTTAATGACCATACCATAAAGTCCATGTTACATAATTTTACCTACTTTCTAAACTTGCCTACTTTTGTAAAAATACTTTTTTTTATTATTGTAAGCAATAACTTAACTATCAAAGGCAAAAACCGAGACTAGAGTAAAAACATTTTCGTTTTTAGTTTTGAACCTGTGACTATAAAGCTGTTTTTGGAACTATGAGTGGGGTGATTTAAAAAAATCCATACATATTAATTATTCATAAAGCCACTATTTCTACACTATTTACAAGTTATGGTCCATTATTATTTGCAGTGATTATTTATAATAATATGAAGTCTTCCTTTAAATGAAAAAAATGTTTTATAGCAATAATTAGTACAAATAAAATTTCATTTCTGTAAACTAGAGATCCTTTAATTTTATAAATAATATATTTGTTTTTTATGAATGTGTGAATGTCACATCAAGAAATAAACTTTTATCATGGGTACTTTATGAGGAAATAAAAGTTCAATCATATTCATGGTACCTATCAATCAGTGATGTCCGTTAACACCATTACCGTTGGCGGTAGACTCCTGGATACTCTTCAAATGGAATGGAGATATAGTGAACACTTCATTTTTGACCAAGTCTTCGAGATTTTCACCACCGTACGACAGCAGCGGTGATATTTCTACATCTATATTGTCTTCGATGACACCGCCGGCCTCGCGAATGTATTTTCTGTGAAGCCTGAGAAGGTCCTCCCTGGCTGTGGACGGGCACTCCTTCTTGGCACTATCAGCATTTTTCAGCGCCGAAAATTCAACATCTCTCGCAACTTCTAAGCAAATAAAGTTCTTTGCAAACTCAAACACATCAAATATAAACTTTTCCATTTTGATTCCATTCGGTTCGGTTGGTTTCTGCCGGATCCCATTAGCATCTACATATGGTATCTTCTTGTTAGCGACATGGAGCTTGAGTTTTGATTCATAATCACAGATTTTCTGTAAGAAATCTGATGAGAAGTAATGGTTGCAAATGTTTCCAGCTGAGAACGTCAATCTGCCATCAGGATTTCTGCGTTCGGAAGCGTCAGATGTTAATTCAGAGTACTCAACAACTTTGTAGTGACCGTTGACTCTGCAGACTACACCAACAGCCTCGCTTGGAGATGACTTTTGCACAACTTTGGCAGCACAATCTGCATTTTTACTCTTACAGTAACCAATGAATACGGGATCTGCGACTTTGATCAAAATATTGTCGACAGAGTGAGCGTGGAGATGCTGTACGCCACAATTAGCAATATCTTGTAGGATTCCCTGAGTTTTCAGAGCTCTGTACAAGCCTCCGTTACCATCGGGGGCAGAAGATAAACGGTGTTTTTCATCCAAAAATATTTTTCCTTCAAAATCAAAGCAGGGTAAAGTGCCTTGCTCAAAGAACACAACATTGTTTTCATTTAAACCAAAGTAGGAGTGGTCCTTGAAGAATTCCTTGGTAGGAGCCATGGTGTGCTTGGAAGTCATGATGTACCAAGTAATCTGGCCATTTTTACCAGTTTTGTCAGCAGCTATTTGTTGCAACCGGCGAATCCTTTCTGCCTGTATTTGGAATAGTGTTTTATGGGATGGTAAACCAACATCGTACATACCTTTAGGGTGGCCAAAGCCCAGTCTAGTGGCTTGCCCGCCAGCCAGCAGTAACACCCCAACTTTACTACTAGCAATCTCATTAAAACCAATATTTTCATACTCCTCAAGTTTTTCTTTGCTCAAACTGGGCACAGATTCATAATGCGTTTCTGGAATAGGCTTCAAATCGTCATCGAACTTTTCTAATATCACTTTCGTGGATTCCGTCGCTCTCTGGAACAGTGCATTGATTTCCGCAAAGTCTAACTTTTTAATTTCTCCCGCCAGATTTTCCCGCTCATCCTCACTCAGTTCCGGCCAGTACTTGATCAGATGGTCTTGACCGTGGCCAGATAAATGCTTCTTCAACTCTTCAAGCGACATGTCGAACGAAAAACTAGCACTTTTTTTAGGTAAATATCGCGCTGCAAATAGGTCTTATCGCACCACCGTTCCGGACGATTAGAAAGTCTTGACTGGTTCATAGTTGGAGCGCGATGTCGAAAAACATTTCACGGTTTCTCCCACCACGGAACGAATCAGAATACACGTCGGCAAACTGCAAACCGTGCGCAAACCTGACATTTAAGTTTTGTTTTATTTACTTAGGCTCGAGGACCCAGGTTAATTGAATTGTTTCGAAGAATTTACTGTACATTTCTTTTTATATTAGTGAAGTGCATTTTAGTATGAGAAGAAAAACTGTAATGTATAACGAAATTCTCAGGGACGTGTCTGACGTGGTTTCTGACATATCATCTGACATCTGACACTTGACGTTTATGTTTCAGTTTAGAAATTTAGAAAATTGATTCGTTTCTAACTCTTACAAACCGAAGTCAGAGCTCATCGTCCGTCTTGATAGTTGTACAACTGATAAATAGTAAACGACAAGAAGAAGTACCTAAGCATGAAGTAAGACGGTGAGCGTGAAATGAACGCGTTCATTTAGCAGCGTCGCCAACCTACTGTTATATCTTGGGTTTTAGTGAAGCATTCTTGCATGTGGGAGGGGGGTTTCAGCAGTATATTTGACATTCTTTGGTTCCTGAGATGAGCTGCTAGCGGAACGTTATACTAGACTAGCAGCCTCAGTGAAAAAGTCGATTTTCTCTGAAAGTACTATAGTATTTTTTTTCCTTTGGACACTATTTGGCAGTATTTATTGGCATCAAATAGGCAATTTTACACGGCTTTCTCTAAACTCAACTAGATATACCTGAACTAGAGATGGGCAATCTTCCCATACCCTATCTACCCGGGAGGGTATTTATAGGGAAGATTGGGTATTTATGGGAATATACCCAGTTATATAGGGTGTAACATTCAAGGTGTGCAATATTTACGGAGGTGATTAAGCTTCTCAAACTGATTACGAATCACTTAAAAAGTAGGCATCTTAAAAAAATATAATTTTCGAATGATTTTCAGAATAGGTAACTTTTTTCTATCGACTTTTAATAATAATCCCCCAACGGCGCGGCTCCGACAAGGTCGCGCGACTGCGCAGTGGCCCGTGGCGTCACAGAGCAGACACATTTAGTATTCTAATGCCACAGAATAGTTAAACTGATACAGAAAAAATAGGTTAATTAATTCAATTTAATTTTAATCATGAATTTGATAAATTATTCGTAATAAATAAATGCTCATACATCTTCTCAACAAATATTGCACCCTGTTACACATGTTTGCATGTTACACCCTGTATACCCAATCGTTGGGTATATAAAATTTAATTGTCGTTTAAAAATTAAGTCTTAATTTTATATGCTTTAAGACTCCCGTTTGGTGGCGCCGCATAATTCTGCGTTTCCGTACGCTAGCACACTGTCATGGCGGTGCAATTTGCGAAATTTCCTGATTTGCAAAAAAAATTGAAACACCAAAAGTTTTGAGCCCACAGGCATAAAAATAAAAATTTAAAAAAAGTTAAAAGTCTGGTCTCTATGAACCGTCACAGATATAATGTCAAACAGTTGTTGTTCTATTTCATATTTGTAAATTAAAACAAACAACAACGAAAAACTACATCTGATCACGCAGACGTGATTTTTTGGAAAACTAAGTTCACTTATGACTTGATTGAAATTACAAGAACAAACTAAGATATATATAGGGTGACTTTAAATTAGTTCTTGATACGAAACGCCATGCATGTGCGCATGATAACAAACAACTTTACCTAAGTAACCCATATTCAAATCACAAAAAAACTGTCCATACAAATCGAGCAACTAACCGGCCAAAATAGTATGAAGAGTCCAACATTTTTTTGCGATTTGACTATGGGTTCCTTAGGGAAACTTGTTTGTTATCATGAGTACATGCATGGCCTTTCGTATCAAGAACTAATTTAAAGTCACCCTATATACGAAACTCAAATCAGTCAACAGTTTCATACAATTTCAAGCAAAGATTTTTATATTCGCGAATCAAAAAACGCGAGCGCTCCCTTTCTTTTTTCTCGCTAACACAATGGCAATTTCCAAAACCGTATTTTATAAATATTGTCTATAAAAACGGAGTAGTATTATACGTCAAAATTTAGGATATTTAACGATTTTTTTTACAATACTAAAATGTCATAAGGAATGAATGAAATACTCTATTAGAACACACTTTTATACTTGGTAGTATAATACATGTCATGTTCTGTCACAAGTGTGCCTATCCGAACGGATGGAGATGTTTTTTCTGTCACATGTGTGCCTATACAAGTGGGGAGGCAAAAATACTAAGGTAAGCTTAGTATTTTTTTGAAGTAAGTATCAATCAACTACCTCAGTATCGACTAGTATCGAGACATATCTAAATTCTATGATGAGGCTTCCAACTGAACGCTCACGGTTCACGTAAGACGACAGACAGAAGTTGACAGAACTATTCAGTTCCGTGGTGTGTCGTTCGTATGAAATACGAATTTCTTTGTTTATGGTAACCCATACGGTTGGCTAAAAACCAGCTGCCAGGATTTAGGGAAAAAAGCGCGGGAACTTTTGAAATAATAAGGCGCGGTTTTTTGAAAAAATCCAAATAAATTTTATTTTTCACTTCAAGGAGCTAAATTAAGTGAAAAACTAACTCCTCAAGATGGGGAAAAAATCAACTAAGAAGAGAAAAAAACATGAAGATGACATTGGGGAACTTCCATCCGATGATGACTCCAGCTCGGTTTCAAGTTTTGAAGAAGATCCCAAGGACACTTATAAAACTTATCTGGTAACAGACTATACGCGACAGTACCCTGAAGACTCCGGTGCAACTGAGTTTGTTGTGTTTGTAGAGTCAGTTGATCCAGCCATTCCTATAGGGACGAAAGATCTGATGTCTTTGTCTTCATGCCTGAAAAGATTTAACAAAGGTGTTAAATACTTGAAAACTATCAATAAGCACAAAATAGGTGTTTATTTTGAAAAACCTGGATTTGCAAATGCCTTCCTCAACAACCAGACTTTTCTAAAAGACTACCAACTGAAGGCTAGCATTCCTGCAGGATCTACAGAGATAACTGGAGTAATTCGAAATGTGCCAGTCAAATTGTCTAACAAAAAAATATTTACCATGCTGTCCAGTCAGAAAAAAATCATCAGTGTGCGTCGCTTCCTTAAAAAGAATAAAACAGATGAGGGCTTTGTGTTACAGCCAACCCAGACTGTTGCAATCTCATTTGCTTCGTCTGTGCTGCCAGAGTATGTTGACTTAGAAGGATGGAGACACAACATCTCTCCCTATGTGCCCCCAGTGAAGCAGTGCTTCCGGTGTCTGCGATATGGCCACCTTGGCAAGTTTTGCAAGAACGCTGAAGTATGCTCCATCTGCAAAGGTAACCACAACTATAAAGACTGCATTGTGCCTGTCGAGCAGGCAAAATGTTTCCACTGTGACGGAAATCATATAAGCATTTCAGCCAAATGCCCAGTTAAACAAAAGAAAATTAATGAGAATAGAAATAAGGTAATACCCACCTCTTATGCAGACATATTCAAAAACTCCAACTTCCCTGCCTTGAGCAAGCATGCAAACCTGATGACAGTCCTTAAAAGTGACAATAAGTCATTAAATTTGCTTCTAGAAGCCATCATCAAGCTGATGACCCTTAATAAAACTAACAATACACCTATCTCTTCCAAAAACCTGCTGGACGTTCTGTCTGAAAGTTTTAACAGAACTTCGGATCCCTCCCATTCAAAATGGATCAATCAAAAGTAACTATCGTTCAATGGAATGCTCAAAGCCTTTTGAGCAATCGACATATTTTTATTCAATTTTTATATGAAAATAATGTAGATATTGCTTTAATTTGCGAAACTTGGTTAAAACCAAAACACCGACTCAACATTAGAGGTTATTCTATAGTTCGCAACGACTGTGGCAATAACCATAACGGTGTTGCCATTGTTGTTCGTAATAATTTACCGTTCAAAGTAATTAACTCCTTTTTTGACGACTCCCTACAAAATATCGTTATTCAGATTAAAATTAATAATAAATCAATTTCTCTAGCTTCCGTTTATTGTCCCGTGAATTCTTCTCCAGAATTTAGCAAAACTAAATTTGAACAATTTTTGAATAATTTACCTAAGCCAGCCATAGTTTCTGGTGATTTTAATGCTCATCACACTATCTGGGGTTGTGATAGTGTTAAACCTCGAGGTAGAGACATTCACGACTGCTTGGATACGTGTAATTTAGTTCTTTTGAATGGTAATATTCCTACTACAGTAGGGACACATACATGGAGACCCAATGGTTTGGACCTGACAATGGTTACTCCCTCCCTAGCTTTGCAGTGTGAATGGTGGGTGCATGACGATCCTATGGGTAGTTATCACCTTCCAACTTTCACTCAAATTGCCTTTAATAATAGCATTTCAGAATTGAACTCCGATAATGAATTAAGTTACAAGCGACTTAATCAACGTTTGATTAATTGGGATTTGTACAGTGTAACTATTAATGCTTTAATAAACGACTTTCATTCAGATATTGATAATCCTATCCAATCTTATAATGATTTTTGTGAATTAATACATAAGGCTGTTGAAATTTCAATAAATAAAAAACCTTTAAAATCTAACAATTTAGATTCTTCCAGAAAAAGAAAACATTCTCCCTTACCTTGGTGGAATGATCGTTGTAAAACTGCTGTTAGGGAAAGTAAAGAAGCTTATATTAAATTTAAATTAGATCCCTCTTTAGATAATTTTATTGACTTCAAAAGGTTACAAGCTAAGAAAAAAAGGATTATCAGTATAGAGCGTATTAATAGTTGGATTAACTTTTGTACTGGTCTCAATAGAACTACGCCTATGTCTTATATTTGGTCCACAATGCGCAAATTTAATAAATCATATTCTTCAAGCAGTCAAAATGTCAATTCTGGTGCTTCTTGGGTTAATCAGTTCTTAAGAAAATATACCCCTGATTATGTCCCTCCTTTGTTACATACAATAGACAAATTTAATAATAATTCAAACAATAGTTTTATAATAGATACTTTTACATTGGATGAGCTAATTGCTGCTATAAAGTCGAGAAGGGATACAACTGTAGGTCTTGATAACATTTCTTATAAAATGTTTCGTTTAATGAATTCTACAAGTTTAAATAAATTCTTAAATATTTTAAATTTGCTCTGGGAATCTTCAATTATTCCTAATGAATGGAAAAAAGATTGTTTAGTTCCAGTCTTAAAACCTGGCAGAGATGAACAAAATGCAGACTCATATCGCCCAATTACCTTAACTTCATGTGTTGGCAAAATTTTTGAACAGCTAATCAAACAGCGTGTTGAATTTTATATAGAAAAAAATCACTTATTACCTAACAATCAATTTGGTTTTAGACGCGGATATTCTGCAAGAGAAAGTTTAGCTCATCTCTGTCAAGATATTAATTACGCATTTAATCAAAACAATCACCTTGTTTGTGTCTTTTTAGACATAGTAGGGGCTTTTAATAATGTAAATCATTCAGTCTTAGCTTCTATTCTTTCTTCCATAGGTATCCCCGGTAAATTAGTTAAATGGATTTTTAATTTTCTAAATGGACGTCAAGTGTTTGTAAAAAGTAACGATAAATTAATTGGCCCAAGGCTTTCCCACTTAGGAGTATGTCAAGGTGGAATCTTGAGTCCATTGCTATATATTTTATATATTCATCGCTTAAATGAAATACTAGGTAGTAATGTCAGTAATTTACAATTTGCTGACGATTTAGCAATTTATTGTCATGGAAACAATATCAAGGAATCTTACAATTACATAAACAATGTTTTACACAGGCTATGTATATATTTCAATGATTTAAATCTAGAAGTAAATGCTAATAAAAGTAAAATTGTAATTTTTAACAAAAATAGTATACGCTTAACTGGTTTAAATATATTTTATAATGGCGTATCTCTTCCTATGGATAATGAAGTAAGATTCTTAGGAGTTTTATTCCAGAGTAAATTTAATTGGAGGAAATATGTCGATTGTTTGAGTGAACGAGCGATGAAAGCCACTAATATTCTCAGATCTTTGGTTGGTACTCAATGGGGTGCTGATCCAAAGATTCTTCTTATATTATACAAAGCATTAGTACGAAGTCATTTTGAATATGCTTTTTTCTGTTTTTGTTCAGATTCAAAGTTGGTTGATAAACTGGAAAAAATTCAAAACATTAGTTTAAGATTAATCTTGGGTGCTATGAAAACCTCTCCTATAAACTCTATGCAAATTGAATGCTTTCTCCCACCTTTGATCATTAGATTTTCTCATCTTAAATACAAATTCAATTTAAAATTATTTTCTTCCCGTGATAATTTACTAATTTCCAAGTTTTCAAGAGATACTTCATTTACTTTCCTTAATTCTGACCTTGGGTTTTTAACAGAACTGTTATCACAGAATAATATTTATAAAAGTCTTGCTTTGCCTTGCTATGAATATGAATATAAAAGTAAATTTTTTCATATGAAGATTGATATTGACAATGAACTAAAAAGTAAATTTGATGTATATAGAAAATTAACAGAATGGGCAGATTACAGAAAAGTTTATACAGATGGAGCAAAAAATGATAGAAATGTTTCAATGTCTTTGTATGACCCTATTCTGAAAAGGGCTTCTGGCTACAAATTACCTAAACTTGCAAGTATATTTACTGCAGAAGCTTATGCAATTCTAATGGCTCTGGACTATATAGAATCATCTGATATCAACAAATGGGTTATTATTTCTGACAGCATGAGTGTTTTGTTAGCACTTTCTAATCCGGCATATAAATCCGACACATCTTTTCTGATTTACAAAATAAGACAGAAATACTACAGTCTCTCTAAAGTACTACAAAAAGATATTGTACTATTCTGGACCCCTTCGCACATTGGTGTTATTGGTAATGAAAAGGCTGATCAGCTAGCAAGATTCTTAACTAATTGTCAAGTTAACGCCGAAAGCAGGAATGTCGACTTACCTTATTCAGACCTTATGGTTGTTGTTAAGAAAAATATTCATGATAATTGGAAGGCACACTGGCAGGAGTCTTTGCAGACTAAAGGCAAGTGGTATGCAGAAATCGTTCACGATATAATTAAACCTTGGTTCGTGCAAGGGAATTATTCCAAGTATTCCAACAGAAAGTTTTATTCAACCATTTGCCGGCTGAGAATTGGTCACGCCCGGTTCAATGAACATTTGCATAGAATGAATATTGTTGCTTCGCCTTTGTGTAATTACTGTAATTCAGGAGACATCCAATCGCTGCATCACATTTTTTTCCACTGTCAAGAGTTTAATATACAAAGACTGATCTTGACTGATCGTCTCTTAGAAATCTACCAAGAAGCCCTGTCCATCCCGCGCTCGCTACAGGAGCTTCTCAAGAATAGGGAAACATTTTATCCCATATTTGATTACATAAAAACAACGATTCGTGAAATATAATGAAAGAAAACGGATTCGAAGAAAACGATTTTGAAGAACTTGATGTTCACAAATGTTTTTTATTTTGACAAGATTTGACAGTTCGAATACAGACTGAAAAGAAACTTAGCCCGATGAAATATGAATGAACCAAGGAACGAAGATGAACACATTGGACTTTGAATAAGACAAGAAAATGGATTTTGAATGGACACGACAGACAATTTTTATACACTTTTTTGACCCAGAATAGGTACTTTATTTTTAGAAGAAAAATATTTAGAGAAGAGCAAACTACGTAAGAATAGGCTGTATGGCCAGAGAAGCCTTTGCCTTTTCCTTGCAAAAGCAAGGAAAGAACCAAACAAAAAAAAAAAAAACCAGCTGCCAGCTGTCAAAATCAGTCAAAGTCAAACAAACGATGTTAGATGGCTTTCTGCGAGACGTGTGTTATTTTCTGCTGATTACAATCGAATTCTTGCTTAATATCGTGTACACTGTAAGTAACTGTGTATTTTCGATCGCTATATTCTTTCTGCAAAAACTTTTCAATGTAAATATGATTGAGTCATCCAAAAAACGCAAGCGTGACCCCAGCGAGAAAAATAACCAAAAAATAATCGCCACTCGAGGTATTATCGATGCGAACTGGCAGAAATTACTCTCCAGCAACCTGTTAATGGATAAGAAAACCGAGAAACCGGCTCAGGAAGAACAGAAACAGCATTACACAGGAACATTCCGGCGCGCTCGCAAGAAAAAGGCCAAAAACGACTCGATTTCCAACACAGTCCAGAATGACATGAAAACGCTGAATTTAAACACTGCAGCTAACAATTTGGACCCAAACAAGCAAAATTTAGTCAAAACAAACACGACTGTAAACAAAAATGTAAATAATAAAGTCCAAAATAATGAAAATAATCATCAGAAAAATAAACTTACTAAATTCATAGCAATCGATTGCGAGATGGTGGGCGTAGGTTATGATGGGAATGATCATATGCTGGCCCGCGTGTCTTTAGTCAACAAATTTGGTGACTGCATTTATGACAAATTCGTCAAAGCACGTGAAGAAGTCATAGATTACCGAACAGACATAAGCGGAGTGCGTAAAGAGGATATGTTGAACGGTGAAGAGTTCACTCAGGTGCAGAAAGACGTGGCTGAAATCATCAAGGGAAGGATATTGGTTGGTCATTCGTTAAAAAATGACTTGAGTGTACTCTTCCTATCGCACCCCAAGAAAAACATTAGAGACACATCTAGGTACAAACCGTTTAGAAAGGTAAATAATTTTTACGTTTTAAAAGTTAATGTAATGCATTGATAAACTGTAATTTTTTCTCAATTTAAATAATTTGTTTATTTTAAATTTTATTTATTTTATAAAAAATATACCATTATTTTTTTTCTTTTCAGGTAAGTATATGTGACTATTTGATTGCCTAAATATATTTCTTGTGGCTTAAATGTCTTTATGGATTTAAATTTATTTGTTATTAATTAATGGAGACTATATTTTGGCTTTTTAATTTATTCTGATTAGATTTTTGTATCTCAAAGAAGTAACCCTTTTCAATTTATAAATGCATTCAGTCTTTAGGGGTCGTCATATGTTTTATCTTTACCTATCTATAATTAATGCATAATCCTCTCCCTTCCAGATCACTAAAGGCAGCACACCATCTCTCAAACGCCTCGCCAAAGAGATTCTGGGCATAGACATCCAACATGGCGAACACAGTTCCGTGGAAGACGCACGTGCTGCTATGCAGCTTTATTGCACCGTCGCCAAAAAGTGGGAAGCCTCACTGAGTGATAAAAGTGGATATAGCAGGAAATTTGTTGAAGAATCATGATATTTGTACGAATATGGATTGTACCATGAACACTTACAGTACACACACGATCTTCATAGTTATATTTATAATTCTTTCTACATGCGAAATTTGTATTTTGTACCTTATTATCGACCTGGCACTATGTGGGGGGCAGAGATGTTATTCATATAATTTTTTTGTATAGATTTTTACTTCATATTTGTATAAAAGGACAAGTTGTTATAATAAATGCTGATGGATTTAAGTAGGACCTACTTTTCTGGGGCTCCAATATTGTATATAGGATGATACATAGTGCGGGAGCTTTATTTGATGCATTTCTAGACAAATCACACACGGTGATCTGGTCCCAAAACAAGATATCCTGTACTATGGGAGCAAGAACCTGATATACATACATAATGTACATATTATATATCTATAGAAAAAACACACATTGTCAGACCAGAGCAAGTAAATCTGCTTCTGATGCATAATATGCTGCCTGTGGGAACAGAAATATGTTGAAGGCCCATGGAATGTGACCACTGCCACTGCCTATCTATGTATATTATAGTATAAATAAATACATAAAAAACTGACAACTACAGTAGTTAAAATGATGAGATGTAGCGAAATAAAATAAATTAAAATAAATGTAAATAAATTAAAACTTTCATTACATCTAGTACAATAAGTACATGCATTTAAAATTTTAGAGTCCTAATAAAACCTTATTTGAATTTCTAGCCAGTGTCCCTTTGTATTTTGAAACCTACTTATATTGAATACATTTAAAACTTGGTCCTGTTTTTGTATTTTTTTTAATTTGTATAAGAAGTTCACGATTTTTTCATATTGATTGTTGTCCAGTATAGTTTTCAGTGGACTGTTGTCTATGTAAAAAATTAAATAAAGGTTTGTGATGAAGTAATTATCGATTCTTTTATTACTTGTGTAAGTTTTGTTGAAAATTGCTTTTCCTCTTATCTCAAAGTTTCATTCATTACAGCCATCGATATGAGAGACATTAGATGAGGTTAATACTGCCCGACTGCGTAGTCGCTAATAGTGGTTTGCTCCCCTATGTTGAGTAGCGCCGCCTTTTTGCGCACCATTCGCAATCTGACAAGCGACGAGTAAACATCCCGTATTTAAATGAAAATATGTCTTACAGTGCAGTGAAATGTGCTAAAACAATAAAAAAAATAAAGAACAAAACTAACAGCAACATTTCTTATCACTTTTTTCTTGTTATTTTATGAATATTTTGTCATTTTATAGTGATGCTACGCTACTCGTCGCTAGATGTCGCTTGTAGATAACATTAATTAAATACATGCCTCCCTACTCGTCGCTAGATGTCGCTAGTAGATAACATTAAATATATAAACCTTAAGCTTATCACACAACGGCGATATTTGTTTAAATACATGCCTCCCTCTTCACCCCGCTTCAGCCCCCGCAAGACGAACACGCTGGTTCAGAAACAAACAGAGCGAGTAACCTTATCTAATGTTTCCCATATCGATGATTACAGCAATACGAGACCATACGGGACTTTATATACTTCTCTAGAAGCGCCATCTGTTAAAACTAATTATTACTTTCTCCTACTATGACATCTAGTGTCGAGTAGCGTTACTAGTGAAGAAACCGGAAATCGACATTACTAAAAGCTGCATAAGCTGTTTTTTAGTCTGAAAAACATTGCTGAAAAAGTTGTCATGAGCCGCGCAGTAATCTGCTTAGTAGCTGTTATTCTATTTTTGCATCTACTTCATTATTTCGCGATTTTCTTCTTTATGGACAAAACACAAAAAGTATTATCGATGACACAATCGACATAACACAATCGATTTATATTCTTCCACCTCTAGCTCCAAATCACTTCTGAGTTCTGTCACAGACCGTCATTCCATCAGCTGTTTTTGTTTGCCCGTTCAATGCGTTTCAACCAAAAAATATTCTTAGCGCTTTTCGGTGTATTTATAACAGTAATAGCAGTAATCATGAGTACCCAGTCGTCTGGACGGTCCACCTGTATATTCTGTAACATCGCCAATAAGCTTGAAAACACGGAAATTCTATACGAAGACGAGGAAGTGTGCGTTTTTCGCGACATCAAACCGGCCACTAAATTCCACATTTTGACGATACCGAAGCGGCATATTGACGATGCTAAGAGCTTAACTTCAGCTGATAAGGAACTCGGTAAGATTTATAATTATTCATCTTATGTCTTGTGTAAAAGCCCTGATAAAAGTTCTCATGTCATGTCAGGTGCAGAATAGTTAGGTTGCGTTCCAATACCAAAGATTTCACTCGGGGTGATGCGAATTTTACCCTAAATCGTTCCAAAACCGAGCCGAGTGAAACCGAGGGTAACCGAATGATCGCCTGACAGTTCTCCGTGGGGATTTCGGAACGCCTTCGTGAATGCGATTTTCACTCTGACAAGTGCGATTTTTAACGCTGTTTGATTACCGTTAAAATTCGCCTGACAGTTTATTCGGCGGGAAGTTCGTAGTCAATGTCAAACAGACTAAGACAAACAAACATTTTATCTTCGGAATTGTTTTGAAATACGATTACTTGTATCTGCTAAGGTGTTAAAGTCATAAATAAGACAGAACACTACCCAAAAAAGCTAGAAACCTTTCTGAATTATTTTCGATGACGTTTGTTACCCTGTCACTCTGGAATCACTCGCAAGCGTTCCAAAATCATATGTTTTTCTCTTTCTCAAAATAGCTACGTCTCTTTCATTTCTCCGAGTTAAATTCTACCTCACCCTACCTTGGTTTTGGAACGACTTCTTAAACTAAGGGTCTGTTTCAAAACAAGTGACGACCAAAAACAATAACTGGACACAGGTCAGGTATTATCAGTTGTACCCACTACCTTCCTGATAATCTATAATATTGTAATAATAATAAGTTACGAGGTTCATAACATAATAGACTCATCTAATATCTTGTAGTTTGGTTCGGTCCAAAACACATCCAGTTTTGGACCGAACTAAGATGCTACAGATAATATTCTTGATATACAATATATTTGACAGACTTGGTGACTCAGTGGTTACCGCTCCTGACTACTAATCCGAGAGTCGTGGATTCAATCCCCATTCAGGGCAAACATTTCTGTGATGAGCAGATTTGTTTCCTCTGTGTCTGGGTGTATTATATCTATACATGTATGTATTTAAACTTATATATCTATGTATGTATATTAGTCTCTGGTTCCTATAGTACATGGAATCCTAGTTTGGGGCCAGATGACCGTGTGTGATTTGTTCCAGTTATATTATTAAACTTTCACAATGAAGTAGAACAAGTTAAAGTTGTGGATATATATTTATATGGAAGTAAAAGCAAAAATACAATATAATTTTATAAGTATCACTAGAAGTCATCTGAGTCAAGTCAATATGACAAACAGCAACACACAGTCTATCCAGCCAGTGTAGCATACCAAATAGACTTTGTGCAAGGTATGCATACTTCACATCCTCGGCAGTTTCAAGAATTTATGCCAATAAATTCTTCAGCTCAGATAAGCCTATCTTCAAGCTCAGCTCTCGCAGTCTGGGTCCAAAGAGTGGCTTAGTCAGCATATCGGCTAGCTGATGTTCAGAGGAAACATGTGTTACAGCCAGCTCTCCATTGGTCACACATTCTTTTACGAAGAAATGCTTCAGCTTTATATGTTTAGTACGCTTATGGTATTCATACTTGGGGTTGTGTGCAAGTTTAACTGCTGACTCATTATCAAGATTCAACACCGGTTTTTCTGTTTTGATAAGGTCATTGAGCAGTCGGTTTAGCCACAGAATTTCCTGTGCTGATTCACTAGCCGCTATTATCTCCGCTTCGGTTGAGGAGATGGCAACAGTTGCTTGTTTTTGGCTTCTCCAGTCAATAGCGGCTCCAGAGAATAGGCAAACAGTTCCAGAAGTAGACTTTCCAGTATTCTGATCTCCTGCATGATCAGAGTCACTATAGCAGATCAATTGTCGAGGTGCTTTTCCAGTGAAAGTAAGTCCATAATTCTGTGTTCCTTTCAGATAACGGAAAATGCGCTTCACTAGCATTACATCCGTTTTAGTAGGCGTTTCAAGATTTCGTGAGGCTACACTCACAGCATATGAAATGTCAGGTCTTGTTCCAACTGACAGATATGCTAAAGCTCCCACTGCTTGTCGATATGGGAACTTCATATCTACATCTTCTGTATCATCATCTTCATTTCCCATCACGTTTTGTTTCACAATTGGTGTTGGTGAAGCTTTACAATTGGACATGCCAAATTTTTGCAAGACTTTCTTCGTGTATGCCTTTTGACATAATGTTATTGTCTTGTCCTTGCTCACATTAATTTCCATTCCTAAAAAATAGGAAGCAGGTTTGTTTGTTATTTTAAACCTCGTCTGTAATTCCTTTAGGAACTCATCTCCTGCTGCTTTTGTGTTATATGCAACAAGACCATCATCAACGTAAAGGCCGATGAAGACTTTGGATTGTCCTCTTACTCTGAAGTACAGACATGGATCAGCTTTGCTTTGTTGGAATCCAGCTTGTAGTAAAAATTCAGCAATACAACTATTCCAACACCGTGGCGCTTGTTTTAAACTGTAAAGGCTTTGTTTCAGTCTGCATACACACTTTGTGCCATCACTGTATCCATCGGGTTGTTGCATGTATAGCTCTTCCTCAACCTTACCATTCAGAAATGCTGTTGACACGTCGAATTGGTGAAGCATCAGGTTCTCTTGAACAGCAATTGCAAGAAGAGCACGTACAGATGCTAAACGAACTACTGGACTAAATGTTTTGTTATAGTCAACTCCGGGTTTTTGAGAGTAGCCTTTTTTGACGAGTCTAGCCTTGTATCGTTCCACAGATCCATCAGGATTCATTTTCACTTTGTAAACCCATTTGCAGGGTAAGGCCTTTCGTCCTTTAGGCAAGTTAACGAGATCCCAGGTTTCGTTAACGTTAAGAGAAGAAATTTCGCTAAGCATAGCTTCAAGCCATTTTGCTTTATCAGGAGAGTTCATTGCTTCTATGAAGGTTGCTGGTTCAACAGGCTTATGAAGATTCTCAATTTCTTCAACAGCTGCTAAAATGAAGTCTTCATAACGTTTTGGAGCTGTGATTTTTTATCTATCTCTTAAAGACCTTGATTGAGCGGTTGCATTTTCTTCAGATGCAGCATTATCAGCTGGTTCATTTTCTTCAGCAACGTTAAAAGAACCAGAAAGTGATTCGTAATCATTATCGCTCTCAATGTTTGAAGGTTCCACAAGTTGTTCGGGCAGTTCTATGCGTTGAACGTTTTGTGTGCTCTCGACTTGATTTTGTTGCAACGCTGGATTGTCTTCGTTATAGTTGTCTGATTGTTCTTGTGTATCAGCAAATACAACTTCTACCAGCTTTTGTGGCTTCTGTTGTGACGAATCTTTAGTTTGTTGAGATTTGAAATCATTAAATAAATTTGAGACTACATCTTTGCTTGATCCATCATCACTGTAGAACATTGTCTTCATAACGCGTATGTCTTTTGATATGAAGATGTTATTCTTGGAGGGAACAAAGATTCTAAATGCTTTTGATGTCTCAGAGTATCCCACGAACACGCCTGGAATTGCTTTCGGTGCAAACTTGTGACAATTTTTACCTTTAATAAGAACATAAGTTTTGCAGCCAAATTCGTAAAGATGATTGACACACGGCTTCCTTCCAACCCATCTCTCAAATGGTGTTTGGTTCTCTACGGCGCTGTTTATACTCCTGTTTGAAAGGTAATTGGCAGTCATTACTGCTTCGGCCCATAGTTTTAAAGGAGCCTTTGATCCAACCATCATTGCTCTAGCTTTTTCTACAAGAGTGCGGTTCTTGCGTTCAGCCGCAACGTTTTATGAAAGCGTCAAACTCTTTATTGACATACTCAGTGCCATTATCTGATTGCAAGACCTTGATTTTATTTCCTGTATGAGTTTCTGCTAACTCTTTGAATTGTTTGAAAGTTTCAAATACTTCGTTCTTGTTTTTAATGAAAAAGACTCCACAATAACGACTGTAGTTGTCGATAAAAGTGACGAAGTACTTGTTTCCGCTTACGGTGGGCGTTCTGATAGGTCCACACACGTCGCTATGTATGATTTCTAAACATTGAGTAGTTCTTTGAGTAGTTTTCTCTCGAGGTGCAGGAACTCTGTGCAGTTTTGCTTGAATGCAGGCAGTGGCGTAGCAAGGTGTAATCTAGGCGTGGGCGAAATCGCACAGCGAGGCCCCCTATCTTTCAGAAATTTTTACATAGGTATGATAAGATGGTCAGTCATTTCACGGTTTTATTTCCAGTGCTAAAAAACTGAAATGTGTGTCGAATAATTTTATGGGTATCATTTAAACGGTTAGCAAAATATTCGTAATTTTGTAAGCAAAAAAATATATTCGGTCAGACAAAATAACTAGTTGGTCAGCAACTTATGACCAGCAAACATTTCAGATTCGATCAGCAGTTAATGTCATACTGGACTACTCGAAATTTTTTTGGACAACCAATTACATATTTTGGCTGCATTGGGTGAATCACATTTAATCAAATGGTAAGCACTCAGACTGTTAGCAGAAATTCATTAAATAAATAAACTTTACTCGTCAAGCACAAAATGGGCGCCACTATAAATTTTTTTTTCGTTTTTTTCGTACGTACCGCTCGTGTCACGCGTCAGCATTTTGCTCCGCCCACTTTAACGAAAAATCCTGCTTTTTTTTTTCAATACAAAAGCAACCTAATTATTCATATAAGTTACCGTTTGTAAAATATGCGTACCTATCAGATAAACTGCCTATACAGGGTGACTGGTAAATCAACGGACGCATTTAAGGAGGTGAATAAGAAGCTGATACACATTCCAAATATGTAAAAAAAACATGACCTTAATTTTCATCATTTAAAAAATAATTTTAAAGTTCACCTCTACATTTGACTAAATACTAAGTCACGTGTACGCGGCCTCGGGCAACGACCCCGAGTAGCGGCGGCGCGGACTCGCCACTGCGCAATACTGCGCATGCGCGTGAGCGACTGCTCCTGCGTCTCTGCCCTGCGCCGCGCCGCGCCGGCCCTAGTCAGTCGCCCGCGGGCCGTCGTAGGGGTGGTGTGCGTTCACGCGTCCCGTTCGTCCCGAACATTCTGGTTTTACTTACGCTGTCGCGTGGATTTCGGTGCCTTGATAGTGAGTGATAATGGCTTATCAATACTCTAATGAGGATACTGGGATATGGTGTGGTGCTATGTAATGTAAGCTAGTGTTGTTAGACGTGAATTAACGTCATATTGCAATGTATCACGAATTACATAAGTTGCCGTCATAGACTTCTTAGCGACCACGAGCAGCTCGGTGCACGCTGTGGGAAAGTGGTAAGTACCTAGGCATAGAGTTAGAAAACACAAGAATAGTTACGTTTTATAAAAAAATATGTAACTTGTGTTTTTTGAGTGTATGATTTTTTTGTTTTATATGGTTGAAAAGTATGTAAATTATCCTATCATCTCCTTAAATACGTCCGTCGTTCAACCAGTCACCCTGTATACGATATATTTTTATTTTATGTACATGTTTTATCTACTCACCAATTATAAAATCTTGCTAACCGAGTAATTATTTAATATCGCGAATGTTTATTGAGCAGACACATTATATTACAAGCTGTCTGCATACTAGTTAAATTGCTGACAATATTAAGATTTTTTGCAGCAAGATTTTTATTTGTTGCAGACAAAATATTTGTTTGCTGTCTCAATGATTAATTAGCAGATTTTTGTTGCTAATCAAATTAAATAACGGCAAACCATTTAATTACTTCTCTAATTTATTACGCAAAAAAATATTTTTTCACTTCGTACCTAATTCATCAAGCCTGATACTGAGTATTACACAAAACAAACTGAATAAAAAACGCACAACAAATTAACTGAGAATAAACAGCAGCTCGGGAAGGAATCTGTGGGAATGCATTGGAAAATATTAATCATTTTACAAAAATAATTGCTCATTCCACAAATTTCTATTCTAATTCTTTCACTATTCGTTCTATCCGACTGTGGAACTCTCTTCCTGAATTTATTCGCCGTTCTCCTTCTCTCAATATCTTCTAGTTGCAAGTGAAAGAGCACTTTTTAACTCTCTAAGTTATTTACGCTGTCACTTATTGTCTTTGTTTGTACATATTTGGTTATTAAGTATCACATTGTAGATTATGTATATGTTAGTATAGTACATGTTATATATAATGTATGTATGTATTTATGTATGTAGTAATAAGTATATATTAGGAGTTTCTTAAGTTCAGTATTTAGTTTTAATTGTTATTTTATGTTTTTTTTTATTGCGCACCACCCCTCAAATATGTTATTACGCAATTTCCTCCACCCAAAGGTTGTCTGGAAGAGATCACTCTTTAGCGATAAGACCGCCTTCATGTATAACTGTCTTATCATGTAATATTTTCCTCTTAATGTTGTGCAATAAAGTGTTTTCATTCATTCATTCAATGGCTTTCGGGTCTTCGTTTTGCTAAAGTCCTGTATTATATCCTTAGTATGTATGTATGTAGTCGATTTTTGAAGCCAACTCTGCTGCGATTGACAATACAGTAAAAAAAAGATGAGCGGATTTTTTCAATATTTTTCCTGTATTCTATACTTGATTCTGAGTAACCTCTTAAAATTTAAAACACACTTTTGTTAACATCCTGTATTGCTAAAGCAAAGAGATGCTATTCCTCAAATAGTTTTTAATGTTTTTTAATACTCAGGTCAGCACTAAGAGGGGCCTCGCGCGGAGCCAATTTAACTTTAAAAACATTCCCACTTATTAGCTCGCAGTCTAAAAAACAACTGGATTTCCACGGTTTATCGGTAGTTTTGGTTGAATATATTTCATGTTGTTACAGTATTTTTTTAGCTATGCTTATTTAACTATATTTACACTCAAGGGGGCCTTGCGCGTGATCTTATTTAATATAAAAATATTACAACTTAAGGTTAAACGTCTATCACCCTATTTCATACAAAAACTGGCTAAAAACTACACAAATACACACAATTAAAGTTATAGTCAAATTAACGTCATCTAACAGAGCACTGACATTTAACTTTAAGGTAAGTCAGCAGTCAGCACCCTAGTAGTGGGCCTCGAGCGAGACCCCACTATGATAGCCATCGCGGTTTTATTCATAGAGTATAGGTTATCATAGTTACTTTTTAGCTATACTTAATAGTCACAGGGGCCTCGCGCGACTCTATTTGTAATGTAAAAATATTATTCCTTTATAAATAAAATGGAACAATTGGATTTCAAATGTTTTTATGGTTATTACTTGATTGTATACAGTTTTGTTATTTTTATTTTTAGCCATACCCACATAAAGCACTGAAGGGGGCCTCGCGCGTGGCCTCTTTAATTACAAGATTTTATGAAATAATGTGACCCCCTTACGTTAGCATTTTAGGTAGGGGGCCTCGCGCGAGGCCCCCTTGAGCGCGAGGCCGTGGGCGAGGGCCCACTTCGCCCACGCCTTGCTACGCTACTGAATGCGGGTTTCACAATCTGCCAAGGTTTCAGTAAGATCAAAGTTCAGGCCAACTAAACTTTCATTTTTCATCGCAAATTTCATATCTTTGGCGTTCATGTGGCCAAGTTTCTTATGCCATTCGTTGATGTTTGACGCGTTTGTTTTCTTTGAGGTAGATGGAACAATATCAGCTTTATTGGTGTCAACGGTAGCCAAATTGTTGCGTTCATGTTCAATCGGTTTGATATAGTAGAGACCATCAGCATGTTTAAAGGCAGTGAGAGTTGTTCCATGTTTAGGGTTATTGACCGTCGCTTTATTCTTGTCGAAAATGACAGAGCACCCAGCGTTTGTCATTCTACTGACGGACATCAAGTTAGTACAGAGCATAGGTACGTACAGTGTATCTTTCAGGTTTGTGATTACTTTAATATCAGTGTTTTTAGTCACAAAAGACACTGTGCCTTTTCCTTTAATCTCTGCAGAAAAATCTTCTGTAGCGAAGTTTAATTTCTTGGACATACTCTCTAATCCCTTAAATAAGTCTCGTTGATATGTCATATGTGATGTACAGCCACTATCTAGGACCCAAATGTTGTCTTCATGCTTCCCTTTATTTGTGAAAAGGCATTGTTGAACAACAAAATTGTTTTTATGATACATATCCTGTTTATTTTTGTTTGTCACATCATTGTTTTTCTTCCAACAGTTTGTGCAGATCTTGTGATTTTTGCGTTTGAAGATGTTTCCTCTTCGTTTGCAGATCTTACAAGTTGCATACAACGCTTCTTCTTGTAGTGAGGATCCAGGTTCGTTGCTAATAGCCATGTTCTGATTATGGCGAGCTTCATACTCTTCAATTATTTTGGTTCTTAGCTCTTCTGGCTTGGGAAGAGAATCACGCGATTCTATAGCAACTCTGAAATTCTCATATTCGTGTGAGAGACTATACAACATCATTATTGATAACAGTTCTTTATTAATGATGATGTCCATGTCAGCCAACTTTTCAACAATGTCCATGAACACGTTCAAATCTGTACAAACGTTATTTTGGTTTGCGTCGAGTTTAGACAGGATCAGTTGTTTTAAAAGTGTGGCCTTACGTGCCGGCCCTTTGCTGGCATATGTGACTTTTAGTTTGTCCCACACAGCTTTTGCCGTTTTGCAGTTTTTTATTTGTTTCAGCTCTGATGGTGAAATTATCAGTATTAATTCCGATTTAGCTTGTCTGTCACCATCGATTTCTGTCGTGGATGCATCGGCGCTTAATGTATTTTCTATACACTTCCATAGTTTTTGGCGAACTAATACAGCTTCTGCTTGGATAACCCATGTGTCGTAATTTTCTCGGTTGAGAGGTTCGATCCTTGAAGTCGACATTTTTATTTTTGACAAGGGGTATTAGTATTAGTCCTTTTATTTTATTTTCCGCTCTGCTACCATATTAAACGTTCACAATGAAGTAGAACAAGTTAAAATTGTGGATATATATTTATATGGAAGTAAAAGCAAAAATACAATATAATTTTATAAGTAACACTAGAAGTCATCTGAGTCAAGTCAATATGACAAACAGCAACACACACAGTCTATCCAGCCAGTGTAGCATACCAAATAGACTTTGTGCAAGGTATGCATACTTCACATATATGTATAATATGTAGTCTAGTATTAGGTTTGTAGAAGTCCATATTACTTACTAATTAATTTACTTGGAGTTCAGTTATAATTTGAGATTTATCTAGATAACATAAGATGAAATCGGCTAAGTGGTTGTTTATTTAGAGCTACGTGTCTCTTCATAAATAGGGCTTAGGTTGATGACAAAGAAAACAAAGTGGAACTTAAATTATTTTCCATGTACCTATGTTTTGTTTTAGTTGCAAAAATGCTGGCAGTTGCCAAAGATCAGGTCTCCAAACACAACTTAACGGTTGAAGATGCACGGTTTGGTTACCACTGGCCACCGTTCCGGAGCGTAAAGCACCTCCACTTGCATGCGATAGCACCTGAAAGTGACATGGGTTTGGTCGCCAAGATGGTATTCTGGAAAGACTCATATTGGTTTGTGTCGGTGAGTGATTTCATTTTTTTTCTGGAAATATTGGAGTTTTTCTCATGTTCATTGCTAAGTTCAATTGCTGTTAATGGAAATATTTATAGAAACTTTTTTTTTAACGAATCGTGACTTGCAAAAAAGACACATGACAATTATTAAGTTTTACAGTAGAGACAAAATACAGTTGAACTAATTAATCTTACTTTCGAAGATTAAGTTATTAAGTAAGATTATGAAGAGAGTTTATCTGTCACTCTGCCAATCGATCATCACATATGCTATAACTGTTTGGGGCGGTACAAATAAAACGCATATGATCAAAGTTGAGAGAACTCAAAGATTGCTACTAAAGGTATGTTTATTTAAGCCCTATAGATTTCCGACTCAAAAACTTTTTAGACTAACGGAAGTGTTATCTATCTATCAGCCGAAAGACGTCCACTGCTGGACAAAGGCCTCCCCCAAGGATTTCCACACCGACCGGTCCTGTGCGGCTCGCATCCAGCGGCTTCCTGCAACCTTTACCAGGTCGTCGGTCCACCGAGTCGGGGGCCTGCCCACACTGCGCCTTCCGGTGCGCGGTCGCCATTCGAGAACTTTACTGCCCCAACGGCCATCTGTTCTACGAGCTATGTGCCCTGCCCACTGCCACGGAACGGAAGTGTTAACGGTTAGACAATTATACAGGGTGTTAGGTAAAATAGTGCAGATCTTTTAAGGGCTAGAAGGGGACCCTAGATGCAGTACATTTATGCTATTTACAAATTTATATTCGCTTTAATAACTGAGAAAATCGAAGGTTTTGTTTCCGTGAGTGGCGGCCCTTAAATAACGTCATAGCCCGCACAGATCGCGCACACATGCACGCGTGCGCAGAGCGAGTGACAGGCTCACGCACACACAGAAACGAGCGCGCGCACACATACAAACGCGCTCGCAAATTCTCGAATGCACTGTTTAGTCGCGCACGCATTTCATCCGCTTTTTCGCACTCTAAAGAGACACTGACACTTTGTCCTTGATGTAGCCCCACAAAAAAAATCCATCGGTGTCAAGTCTGAGGAGCGCGCTGGCCAAGCGACGGGATTGTGTCGACCGATCCAGTTCTCGTCGAATTCGCGTCGAAGTACGTTCCCCACGGTCCTTCAACACGTCGTCTTTCAGACAGTGGGTGGTCATCTAGTATTGGTACCTCATTTTCTTCTAAGAAGCTGCTGTATGCCTCAGCAGTTAACCTGTTTGGTAGAAAGAACGGACCTACATGCGCTCATACATGCGTGTTGCGGCGATTAAACATTCCACATCGCGTGAATGTGCTCTTATCTGACCAAAATACATTTTGAACTAAATCTGTTTCCTCCTCGGTTTTCCGTAGCAACCACTGACAGTATGTACGCGATTTCCAAATAACATCCCGCAAGTTAAAACCGACGATGCTCGACCAGCGTCACGGTTTGGCCTCGCGAACGTTCCATAGTCCCTTAGTCGCTGAACAACATTCCGTATCACTCGTCCGCTGGATGGCGTTTGTATGACGAAAGTGCTCCCGGTACAAACGTAGGGCTTCCTCTCCGATTCCATGAGTCATCCCATAAGCTAACACCATGTCGGTGTATTCAACATTTGTAAACTGATAGTTCGGCATTATTAACAAACACGAAATTACAAAATCCAAAAAAATGTCAATAAACAAATTCAATGCGCAATAGCAGCGTCTTTAAACAAGAGTCAATAAAATTACAGAAAATACGACAGCTCTACTCCACAGCGAAGCAAGACCAACAGTGTAGGTATTAAATTCTCGCTGGGCGGCGCGGCGCGACGCGGTTCGCGGGGTGACGACGACGTTGCCACTTTGAATAGATACCTACTGGTTGAGCGTCACACGGGTAAAAGAATACGATAGTGGTTGTAGGTTTGGTTTAGCCCTCAGTTGGTAAGCCCTTGGCATCATCTTACCTGATGGTAATTCGTAAGTGATGAAGGTGGAGGCGAGCTTACCAAGACTTCCCAACGCAATGGGGAACTGGCTACCTTATTTTCATGCCGGAAAACATCAATGCTGTTAACATTGCCCTACCACCAACCAAACAGAGTTCTAAAAAGTTGGACCCCGCCGGGAATCGAACCCACGACCACTAGGCTACCGAGGTGGTTGAAAGGTCCTAAATGAAAGTCCTAAAAACTAAATTGCAATAGAAAAATTTGATTTCATTAAAAAGGCTGGACCACATAAGTTTAGTTGTAGGCCTGATTGAAGTAAGATAAGACTTGTTTGACGGTAATAATAAAGTTCAGTTCATTAGATTACTATCAGTTGACATATTACTCGTACTGTTTTTCCTAAATTATAAAAATAAAAACTATACCTACGACCTACGTACTATTCGCAGATACAAACATACGTACCTAGTCCACGTGGACTGAGCGGTGCTCGTAGCGTGGGACGCATGCGCGGTAGCGCGCGATAACCAACCAATAGCAGCGCGCACCCGGGCACGGGTCGACGCAAAGCGCAGCCACAATGGAAAACTGTGACGCAGTAGTCAGTAGCGAAACTTACTTTGCTAAGTGCGTTCGCGTTTCGCGCACCTATGAGAATTTTATCGCGCATTGTACTCTGCCTCGGAGGATTCACTAGGCATCGAATCTAGCTATGAACCGCGAGGCTTGGCGTTACACTATCCAGGAAAATAGTAATTGAAGGGGGTCACGATCCTCAGCACTGAGGGAGAGGGACCGACTAAGGAGGAAGAGAAAAGTGCGTCAGAAAACTAACCCAAATCGCCAGATATCCAGTGTGAACACCATAGACGGGATCGATCGTTCAAGCGCTTCGGAGAGAAGGCCGTGACTTCATCAATGGTCCTCGTGCGTTGCAGGAAGTTTGAGCAGCAGTTGAGCAGTTTGGAGACCGCTGGCTAGGACGAGGAGGATCAGAGGCTTGGCCGCCACGGTCACCCGACCTTACCTCATTGGATTTTTATGTGTGAAACCACGTGAAAGACTTAGTTTTTAAGTTCGAAAGTGAGAGTGAAATGGAAATGCGAGTCAAAATCGACATGGCCTTTGATATTATTCAAATGGACCCTCAGGTCATTGACTCCTTGCATAGACCTGTGCGAAAACGTGCTAGACTCTGTGTACGTGTAAACGGTGGGCATTTCGAACAATCTCTAATATCTACTTGGAATTTGTTTATCTACCTATCTCTACAATTAAACTATTGATCAAAATAACAACTTAATTGTTTAATTTGGATTTCCCTACTAGTATCTGGCTTGTCTACCAATATTTTTTTAAATTGCTAATGATCTCACCTGATCGCCTGCGTGGCTCAGCAGTGTGGCGCTCGCTTCATAAGGAAAGGTTGCGGGTTCGATTCCCGACATTTATGTTTGGCGGCAAGACTTTGGTAGTTGCTAGCTATTTTTGAAAGAGATCTAATTACTTAGGCGACTTGTTAAACGCCCTACCACCAACCAAACCGAGTCTTTTCGAAGTTGAACCCCGGTAGGTTCGAACCCGCGGCCCCCCGTGTCCAGGGGCGCCGACTTCATAAAAATATTGGGGGTAAAAATAACAACTTAATTGTTTAATTTGGATTTCCCTACTAGTATCTGGCTTGTCTACCAATATTTTTTTAAATTGCTAATGATCTCACCTGATCGCCTCCGTGGCTCAGCAGTGTGGCGCTCGCTTCATAAGGAAAGGTTGCGGGTTCGATTCCCGACATTTATGTTTGGCGGCAAGACTTTGGTAGTTGCTAGCTATTTTTAAAAGAGATCTAATTACTTAGGCGACTTGTTAAACGCCCTACCACCAACCAAACCGAGTCTTTTCGAAGTTGAACCCCGGTAGGATTCGAAACCGCGGCCTCCCGTGTCCAGAGGCGCCGACTTTATAAAAATATTGGGGGCTAGGTCAGATTTTTTATTTTCCTGATATTTTCTAACTAGCTATCGCCCACGGCTTCGCCTGGGTGGATATCGTTTTTGTGATTACTGTTGCCCTATGGACTCCCGATTGTTGCCATGCAAACGGTTATCCCCGCGCCTCCCGCGGCGTCCGCACGTCGTCGTCGCCCCGTGTGTTTGTGTGTTTGCGTGCGTACCTATTGCATGACGTCATTGAGTAAGACAGCGATACTGATTGTACGTGTGAGAAAGAGATGGAACAAATAAGGGCGGCGATACACGGGAGCAGTTTAAAAAAAAAGTTGTAATTGAAGTTTTGTGGGGAAATTTTAATTTAAAAAATCTGGGGTTAATTGTGAGCGTTCAGCATGTCTGACTCGACCTGAAAAAGTGGGTGCAAAGCGGAAATTTGAGAAAAAATAGGGCAACTTTACACCCTTATTTCTCGTAAACTAAGGGGAATATAGACTTCGCTTTTTTTTATTTGTGATAGGTTCTGCAGCCCCTACGTGCCATTTAAATATCTGCAGTATTTTACCTAACACCCTGTATATACTGCTGACTATCCTCCATCACACACAAACACGCGCACACACACACGCACGCGCACACACACACACGCACGCGCACACACACACACACAGTGGCGTCAATCAATTAATTAATTAACCTTTTTAAATTTATTGGTCTCCCTCTAAGTTTATTAAAAAGCATTTTAATTTTTATCATTACAATAAATTTCATAAATTATATCATCTTTCAACGAGCTCCATAACAGGAGTAAGATGTTATTAATTTTTTTTATAATGGATTTATCATGTCCAAGAATGTGAATATAATTATATTCTGAATCATATATTTAAGGCTAAGGAGTCCATAAGGAGTATTATGCATTCGTGGTCCGTAACACAAGCATACAAAAGATATTTCTACATCACTGTATTATCCATTGAATGCATGTCCTTTTTGCAAAGCATCTTGTGGGACAAGTTGAAATGACACGAAAACAAAAAAAAAGTAGAAATTAAAAAAAATGTTGCATGTACCCTTTTTGCAAGTCACGATTCAAATGATTGCTGCTTTTTTGTGATTACGTATGTACAAAAAATAATAAAATAGTCATGAAATATCACACATCTCAGATTGAATCTATTGCAGTGTTTCATAAGGTATGTTAAGCCATTGCTTTGGTACCAGTTGCTATCACTAGATGGCAGTTGTTAAGCAATGACTCATAAATACAAATAAATAAAGATTTACAAAGAAGAAGAATTGGATGTAGTTTAGCAGAAAGTACTCAATCCATAAACACGTAGTTTAGCAGAAAGGACTCTATCCACAAACCTTAAAGTACTTAATCCACTAACATTAAGGTTCGTGGATTGAGTCCTTTCCGCTAAACTACGTCCAATTGTCCATTACAAAAGTTACAGATTATTTAGAAAAAAAAATTTTATTTTGCTTCCATACTTAATTTAGACGCATTTAAGTGTACTATTACTAGTTTTTAAAATCCTCTTTTTGTTTCAGCCCGAATATGTAGCATCAAGACTATAATTAATGAAGCTATTTATGTTGTGAGTAGCAAAATTAATAATTTATCGTAGGTAGGTACATCTATTAAAATAATTTTATTTGTAAATAATAATTGGCCATAGTTATGCCATAACGATCCAACTGACTTAAAGTAAGCGAGGGATAATGTACTTTATGTCAGTGACATAAAGTACATTATCCCTTAAGTACTTACTTTATCGTTATGGCATAACTACGGCCAATTTGTGATTTAAACTTAAAAAAATATTATATTGGATCAGGGACTTTTTTACGTACGTACTGAATTATTTTATTTAAATAAATAAAAAAATATTTCAATTTACCATATTCATTGTTCGCTTTAAAAGAACGTAAGCGTGAAGTTAGAAGCCTATGCTATCGTAGTTTCAGAAAAAGAAAATTTAGTTTTCACTGAGCCTGCTAGCGTAACGTTCCGCTAGCAGCATCATCTCTGGTACCAATGAACTATTACACCAATTGTTAATTTATATGTCAAACTCGATTTTTTTCTGAAACTATAGCGATAACACATTTTTTTTCCTTTGGGCAGTATTGGCATAATCAGAATATCTTAATTCTATTATGAGACTTCTTACTTCACGCTCACAAAAGAATTCCTATAATATCGATTATATAACTAAACAAATAGATATTATCGATTAACACCTCGGGGAGTGTCGGGCCTCTAGCCTTGGTAGATGGTAGAACATCTCTAGAATCGAAGAAAAATTAATTGCCAATTATTGGCTCCATAACCCCCAAAATCCCGTTTTAACCTCCTAAGGCCCAATACTTTTTTGGCTTTCTGATCATTACCGCCCAAGGTCCTACCTGTAGGACTTTTAGTTAATAGCGGATTATGGCCAAATAGACTGCCAAGGAAGAGATGGCTGGATTGTGTGAAGTATGATATTTAAACGAGTACGCTGCTTTGTCGAAATAATAATAATAATAATTTATTTATTTCTTTAACAAGTTACAAGAGAAATCAACATACTTGTATCTTAAAAATATAAACAAAAGCAAAGGTTGAGTTATTACTTCCTAAGTTAGGAAAAAACCCTGTATTTTAGGATAAGTAAAACGCTCTTCCCACCATTTATTTGACACAATATAGATACATTGAGTGATCCAAATATTTTAAACAAACGTTATATCTTAATTTCTGTATATATATTATATCTAAATAAATTTTAATATATTAATATTTAAGTCTAATTACATATACGAAGGAAAATATTCCAAAAAAGTAAGATAAATAAAATTTACGTTATTACATTTATGAGATCCTCCGTTTCCGAATAGGACTTTTTTTGCAGCCATAATGTTATAATTTTTTTGCACTCATAAGAGTTTAATGGATATACTTCGAGATGCTTGTTTATCTTATTATAAAGAAAAGGACCCATGAAAGGAAAATATTTCTTTATAAAACTAGTTTTAGGACAAATGTTAAATCTGCACACAATATCTTTACGGCGCTTATCTGCAGTTAAATTTGAATCATAAGGTAGCATGTGGTGTTGTCTCTTAACTGTATTTAAAATAAAAAGCTGTCTTACTGATAAAACTTGTCAATTTTGGTACAGCTGAGCAGTAGAATAATCAAATGGTTTAAATGTACTTACTTTTAAAACAGCCCGTTGGGCTCTTTCTAATGCATGCAAAATAGTTTTAGGGGCTGCTCCCCAGCCTGAGATGCAATAATTAATTACAGACTCACAGATCGCACGGTACACGAGTTTTATTATATCAGGTTCAGCTACGTGTCTCAAGTTCTTAAAAACATATATGAGTTTACGTACTCGAGCAGTTATATGTTTAATATGCTCCTTAAAGCCTAGATTATTATCAACTAAAATACCTAAATATTTGATAACTTCTGTTCTTTCTAATGAAGGACATGAACAAACATTGCAGTGTATAGATCCACAAGTATGAGCAAAAATTCGCAAGTTATCAAGGGGTTGCGACGTTCTACGAATTGAAAAAGTTAAGTACTTAGTTTTACTAGCATTTAAAGTGAGCTTATTATCCCACAGCCATGATTGTACCTTATTAAAAGATTGTTGAGCCTCTTTAAACACTTTAACCCAGTCGTTCTCCGAAAATAAGAGTACGGTATCATCTGCGTAGCAGAGTGATTTACCAGATTTTAAATTAAGTAGACAAAGGTCGTTTATATAAATTAAGAACAAAGTAGGACCCAATATGCTGCCTTGTGGTACTCCATATTCCACAGGTAATGCTGTACTTATAAAATTATTAACCTTTACCGATTGGAATCTATTTGACAGATAGCTCTCAAAAAGACACAGTTGCTTTCCTCTAATTCCTATTTTGTATAGTTTTTGTATAAGTAAGGGGACAGAGACTGTGTCAAAGGCTTTGGCCAAATCGAGAAATATTGCTACACATTTCTTACCATCATCCAAATTACCAGCGACAAATTTTACGAGTTCATGTATTGCACTTTCCGTACTTTTACCCGACCTAAAGCCGAACTGATTATCTGCCAATATATTATTGTCTTTTAAAAATTTTACAAGCTGATTGTTTATAATTTTCTCTAATAATTTAGATATTGCAGGAAGTATTGAAATGGGCCTATAATTGTTCACATTGTCTCTGTCCCCTGCCTTATGTACAGGAATAATAATCGATCTCTTTAACACATCTGGAAAAATACCTGAATCAAGACATAAATTGAAGATGTGTGTTTTTGTACAGGGACCAATAGGTCTTTATGTGTTTTTAAAATTTTGTTCGAGATTGTATCCCATCCGATTGAGCATTCATTTTTTAGACCCATAATTAAAGACTGAACCTCAGATTCATCTGTTTTAAGGAGAACGAAAGAATGTACAGTTGATAGACAGGAGCCACTAGTGAATGATGTATTAGAAGGGGATGTTTTAGAACTTTCAATTTTTTCTGCTAAATCTTTTCCGACATTAATGAAATATTTATTTAGATGATCAACAGCCACTTCAGGCGAAGCATGAGCAGATAACAAATCAGTTGGCGGAATATTTTGTTTTTTAGTAAAGGTGATCGTTTTTAATGCATTCCAAAGTTTTTTGCTATTTTGTCCAGCGCTTGCAATTAGTTCACGCTCATAATTCCTTTTAACCTTTTTTAGTAAATTGTTACAATAATTTTTATATCTTTTATATATTGTCTGAACGGTCTCATTCTTTGGGTCGTTTCTAGCTTTTCTGAATAAATTGTCCCTATTTGTTACACAACGCAACAGGCCTTGTGTCATCCAAGGTTTCAGCGTTCTTTTATTATTTGATACCTTTATCGTTATAGTATTTTTTATGATAACATTACTTAGAAGGTTTATTAATAAATTCATGGCTAGATTAGGATCCTTAGGATCAAGAATTTGAAATATACAATTGAAGTCTAGATTTTTGATATTTATCGTTAATTTTTGTTCATCTAATTTTGAAATTATATTTATCACATTCTTAATGACCAAATTACCAAAATCTAGGCAAAGTAATATGGCATTGTGGTCCGTAACGTCCGAGTGAATTACAACAGTGAGAGAAGGATTTTTAGGAAGGAAGGAGGAAGAAATACCCCACACTTTCAGGGGATTTGACGTACTCCATATTGGCATCCCTGACATAGTGACATTTCAAATGCCAATGAGCAATGACATTCACAAATCACAATACAAATGTCAGACGGGTTTATTGTCGCGAGTAGTATCCGCCGTTTTTATTAGTTTTTCCGCTAACTAAATTGATAAAAATCAAACAGTGAACATTTTACAATCACGATCGCTCGAATCGCGTGTGATTTAGTCGAAAATGTCCGTGTCCGAGGTCCGATCTTTGTTCGAAGCGCGATTGAAGGAAGGAGTACCAAATCCGCCTGGAGATTTCCACCCTTTGGACTTAGAACGCGTGAAAGACGACAAATACATCAATAGAATATTAATTCATAACGAAAATGATATCAAGGAGTCGGCTGATATGCTCTGGAACATTATGGTGTGGAGGAAAACTGTTGGCGCTACCGAATTGAACGAAAGTAAACTGAGGATGGATTATGTGAAGGAGGGTATCTTTTTCCCTCACGGGCGCGACATTGATGGCTGTCTTCTACTTATAATCAAATCGAAATACCACGTTAAAGGGCAAAGAGACATGGAGGAGATAAAGAAGATAATAATATACTGGTTTGACCGTATCGAAAGGGAAGAGAACGGTAAGAAAATAACACTATTCTTTGACATGGACGGCTGTGGTCTTGGTAACATGGACATGGAACTGATAAAGTACCTAATATCAATGTTTAAAGAGAATTACCCTAACTTCTTGAATTATATATTGATTTACCAAATGCCGTGGGTTTTGTCTGCGGCTTTCAAAGTTGTTAAGGGTTTGTTGCCGGCGAAAGCTGTTGAGAGATTAAAGTTTGTCTCAAAAGATAATTTGAAAGAGATGGTGCCTTTAGAGCAAGCCCTGAAATGTTGGGGTGGTAAGGATAGTTACGAATTTGAGTTTGTACCAGAGAGTAGATCGAATTCTGAACCTGCAACGAAGAAAGTTACTTTTGCAGAGCAGGGTGACAACCAACATTCTCCTGGAGAAATGTTACGTTTAGTTCCTAATGACATAATCGTATTTAAAAATGAAAATGACGATGTATCTGGTCAATTTACAATCACAAATATGGATGATAGTGTAATTTCCTTTAAAATCAGAACAACATCACCAGAGAAGTTCCGTGTACGTCCTAGCTCAGGCATATTAGCAAAAGGAGCATCCCAAACAGTTCTCATTGTGGTCCAACCTGGATTCCAAATGCGCACAGTTACAAAAGACCGTTTCCTTGTAATGTCCGTACAAATACCAAAGGCTGACTTGTCACAGAAAGAGCTTGCTGAAGTCTGGCAGAATTCTACCGGTTCCAAAGTAGACGAGTACAGATTGAAATGTCAGTTTCCCGAGAAGGACTTCGGTAGAAATGGAAACATTGTCGATGGAAAAGCCCAGGATAAAACTGATTCAGGACCTGATTCTGTAAACCGTCTTCAAGATAACTACGAAGCATTACAGAAGCAGGTACGTCAGATGAAGGTACTACAATTCTTTACTTTGATCATGACTACGTTTACTGTTGTTTTAGCGTTCTTGCTATACAAAGACAGTAATGAAAACAAGTATTGTGATCGTATATAGCTGTTGGATTTTGTGGTTTTAGATACCACAGTAAATGCTATGGCTGCCTTGAACAGTTTCTTATTTATACTTTTAATTGTTAACACTGTGTTGTATGTAAAATGCTGTCAATTGGTTCGTTGTTGCAGTCTTAAAGACTGTGGTAGAAAATCTAAACTTGATAAATCGCAAGAAATGTGAAATGATAACTATTGTAAGGTGTGTTCCATGGCTAATTTATGACAGTGATCGTTCTGTCCCTTTCACACTTACTAAATCTAACAATAATACACTTTTATACAATGTTTTTCTTATTCCTGGTTAGAGCAAACATGGGATGTAGCCATGGGAACGGCTATTAATGCGCATTTAGTATCCGTTGTGTAGACTTGTACAGCTACAGATCATTGTAAATGTAAACGTAGAAGTTGACCCACTATAGATATTGTTAACTATTCTTAAGCCTCAGTTACACATGTCTGCGAGTGGCAAGGTGAATGGGGAAGCGAGGCAGTGAGCTTGAAGCTTGTAGCGTCACCATAGAATTTCGACATTCTGATTATACCAAGTGTGTCCACACCGGGTGTGGAGTATGGCCTAATCAAAGAGTTTTATTATCTAGAGTCGCAATCGCCTACAATGCTTCCATGAAAAACTTCCTGATTTATTTGATGTTAGTTCCTTTATGGTGAGGCTGCCAGCTTCACGCTCACCGCCTCGCCTCCCCATTCGCCTCGCCACTCGCAGACATGTGTAACTGAGATATTAGAAAATAACATGGATGTATAAATAAATACGCCTGTTTAATTCGTTTTTTTTCTTATTAATTTAAAATTCAAGATTTTATTGTTGGTAACCAAATTATATTTTACAAATTTTTGGGTAGGTGTTTATGAATTTTTAATTGTTTATTTTATAGGGTGTATCTGTAGATTAGTTATTAATAACTAATATATATTTTGTTGATAACATGTGATAGTAATAGATAATGTAACAAAATAATTACTTATTGCATTACATATCTTTTGCAATTAGGACTTTGAGTTTCTGTGTTGATGTAGATAAGGCAACATTCCTGCTAATCTTTAGTTAATTAGGTAATACCGTATTATACTATTTTTTAATATCTGAGAAACATCACACTTATTTAAAAAAATACCATTTATACATAAGAGCATTTATAATAAATATTGTAATATTCAGAGCTAATTGAGGCATTTGATATCATTCCAAAAATAAATTATCTATATGGTAATACAATTTTAAGCTAGGGAATAATTGTCATTATTTTTTAATATCTTTATTTAAGTGCATCCCCCACGTTAAGCGACAGTCGCTGCGGTTTCCGCAATGGATAGGTGCTAGAGCGGTTGACTGTAGGACAAATCTAGTACTTATTCGTATTTCTTTGGGACTCGTCAAAATCGCGCTACATATACAGTATAAGTGGTCGCGACTGTACCGCCTACCAGTATAAATAAAACTCTTTTTTTTCATTTGTATTTTTCTGTTTTTAACCCCCGCAAAAAGAGGGGTGTTATAACTTTCATGTGTGTATCTGTATTCTGTATCTGTCTGTGGTATCGTATCTCCTTAACGGATGAACCGATTTTAATTTAGTTTTTTTTTGTTAGCAAGGTGGCTTGATCTAGAATGTTCTCAGCTATGTTTGATGGAAATCGGTTCAGTGGTTTTCGAGTTATTCAACTTTTACTGTCGGGGGTGCTGAAATTCTTAGTTTGGTTAGTTATATTTTGTGCAAAAAGTGTATTTATTCATTAATATTCTTATACGAAGTTGTCACTCGCGGCGGAACCCGCTAGCGAGATTCGCTTAACGTAACGGAGACACTTATACTTCATTCCAATCAAAAAAAAGCAAAAGGTAAACAAACGTAGTATGCAGATGACATTGACATGTGTCAGTTCCATAGTAAGTTTGTTTACGTTTTGCTTTTTTTGATTGGAATGAACCATCGATACTGTATCCCTCATATCCTTATAGTGCAATACAAAGGCTAAAAGTTGTATAATAATTACACTTAGCAGTAAGTCCGTGAAACACACCTTCGAGTGTTCGTCATTTTTTTGCATTTTTTATTTTAAATACGATTTTTGAAATGTGTAGCTCAGATTCAGTATTTTTATACTGCGTTATCATTTATCTGTCTTATTTATTTGTTCTTACATGATTAAATGACGAAATGGATGTAGTTACTGCTTTTATAAATATACTTACTGCTCTGATCGTAATCACGTCAGTATAAGAGATATTCTATGTTTTTTTTTGTGGTATATGTGAACATATCATGCTATGTTTATGGTCAAATATGACATTTTTTTACCACTTTAAATAAACGTCAAAAATTATGATAAGTATAATAAAATCCGTTGCTTTAAACCTGCCGCTAGCAGCGCGCTGTGTTCCGGCGGGTGGCGCGAGACAGCCAGCGTAATTACCGGCATAAGAGGCGTTCCATCTTAGCCCTCAAGATCGACAAGGCACTGATAACCTTTCTGGGGTTACAGATGCTCATAGGCGGCGGATGCCACTTTCCATCAGGTGGGCCGTCAGCCTTTTGCCATCAATAAATTAAAAAAATGGTCTGTCAATCCGACAATTATCTTGTATGGAGAGTTCATAAATTATTGACGTTTATTAATGTTATAACCTTATTTAGGAGTTGGAAATGTTAAATTCTATAAATTATAATAATATGTTCTGTCTGTCTGTAAACAAATCTTCAAAATTTAATTGTATGGGAATTGTAGAAAGAGTTTGGGAAGTATAAATGTATATAATACAGGGGAAAGTGTGTTTTGGGTGTATAAAAAATGGAAAAAGGTACTAAATATGGCCATATGGAATATGGATCATCACAATGTCTTTACTTTACATACATTTAATGTATTGGTTCCACGTTATTATAGATAGATTTATGGATAATCATGGTTGTTTTATTTTAATGTTTGTCAATTTTAAAAGGAGATTTTAAATGCTGGAGTGTAAACTCTTTTCAATCTTACAAATAAACCTCTTTGCAGAATACCTACATTACGTGTAGAGGAATTTTATCTTTTTAATTTTAAATTTTCTTTATTGCATCGCTTTTGTTAGCTCAGGGTCAACATTTATGTGATGGACAAGCAGATTTGTCTGTCTCGAGTTTGATTTTTAAATACAGCGTCATTCTAAAAAAGCAGCAAAAAATAACAGTGGCTTCTACTCTCAAACTGAACAACTTTTTTTTGAACCCAATACCCGGTAGTTGCAATACCCGATAGTTGACTGCTAGTCAACAGTTTTCTTTGGGAAATGCAAAATCTTTAAAAAAAATGAATAAATATTGATTTCTTGGGGAAAGTTGTTCAGTTTCATATTATTACCTGTGTTATTCGTATTACCATAAATAAAAGCCACAGTTATTTTTTCAGGTGTTTAAAAATACATATTTATGTATAAATTATCAATCATTTAATAACCATAGGAACTTATGTTTATATGCTTGTTGTACATGAAATAATTATTAAATAACAAATAGGATAATTTATGTGAAATTGTATGAGTATTTATCAAACAAAAACCTATTATTTTTCGCTAAATAAATGGTTAAAGAAAATCTCGGTAATTTAATTTTATTTTTATTTAGAGAAAACTAATCTACAAAGAAACCAAATGTTACATATTTATACGAATATCTTTATTGATATGAAAATAATTATTCTAATTTTCGAATTTATCTTATTAATAATATAATTTAGTTAACGCAGAATATTATATTAATTAACTTTTAGAATGTTTAATTTCCAACATTTACTAAGTTATAAATATTTAACCGTATCATAATATACAGGGTGTAACAGAGAGGTGTGATAATACTTCAAGGTGGGCTTTTACCCATCAAACTGAACAACTTTTGTTCTACAACTTTGTTAAAATCGCAAAGAAATTTTCGGACTTTTCATACAAACTTGGTTCGCCAGCTGGTCGATTTGTATGAAAATTTTGCGATTTGAACAAAGTTGTAGAACAAAAGTTGTTCAGTTTGATGGGTAAAAGCCCACCTTGAAGTATTATCACACCTTTCTGTTACAGCCTGTATATCTTATTGTTGATAAACATTCCCATACAGATAAAAAAATCACTACAAAAGAATTTAACAATAAGTATATTCACTACTGGGGCATAGGTCTCTTCCCATTCCTTGGAACCTCGTATTAGGCAGACCACCAAAAAAAATCATTTAAAAAATGTACACTGCTACGGAATTAAATAGAATGGTAATCAGTCGAAGGACTTCCACTGCTGGACAAAGGCCTCCCCCAAGGATTTCCACACCGACCGGTCCTGTGCTGCCCGCATCCAGCGGCTTCCCGCGACCTTTACTAGGTCATCGGTCCACCGAGTGGGAGGCCTGTCTACAATGCGTTTTCCGGTGCGCGGTCGCCACTCGAGAACTTTAATACCCCAACGGCCACCCTGTTCTACATTTTCTACTCTAGAGTAGAAAATAGAATAATTTAATTTTAATCCTTGGGAAGGTTAGGTCATGCTCCACGATGCACCACGATCGGATTGGTGGGGCTACTCGTAGTAGCTAAATTCTGTGTCAGAAGTTTTTAAGCTTGTAAGGTCAAGGTTAAGGTTTATCTCTTATGATTTCGGCGATGGAGGTCAGATTCCAACTAGGTCAAATTCCATGTATGTCATTTTCCAGCTAAGACATTTTCCAACTTCTTATCTGGCTTAACGACTGCCATCTAGTGGTAGCAACCGGCACCAACGGCTTGTCTTGCGAAGCACAGAATTATAACCGATTTTATTTCCTTTTGTAGCCTAACCTATCCGGGGTAACACAGTGACTTAAAACAATAAAATGTTAACTATACAGAATGTCCCAGAATGGGTGAATCAAATTGCTAATTTACCAAAACAATTTGATTCACCCATTCTGGGAGACCGCATTTTATGTGTGTATAGAGCTGGAAATGTTCGCAACCACAGTATAAGGACATTATACAGTATGGACACTCCCTGCCGCTCTCTAAACGTAGTGATTATATTCTCTTTGGCTCTCTGAAGGCTACTTTGAGGCTACTGCACCCCTCCCCCCTGTGTGATTGTAGTGATCAGTTATCAAGAGATTGGCAAACCAAAGACAATTTGATTTTCATAAGGGGCTTCTAAGGCTATACAGCCTTGTCTCGTGTATACAGTATTCACTTCATTAAAAATTTATACAGGTGTTAAAAAAAGTGCGTTTAAACTTTGCGGTTGTTACTCAGAATCAAGTACAGAACCCAGGAAAAATATTGAAAAAATCCGCTCTTCAATTTTTTTTTCAGATTCTCATACTAAATCTAAATAAGTAAGTAGTGAATCGAGAATTTGTATGAAAAACTGCAAAAAAAAATTGAAGAGCGAATTTTTTCAATATTTTTCCTGGATTCTATACTTGATTCTGAGTAACCCCTTAAAATTTCAAACGCACTTTTTTTAACATCCTGTGTTTACCCTGTAGTCTGTATCTGTCGTTAAAAGTGCTACTGTTTTCGGAAATATCAATTACTAAAAACGTCAACATAACAAAAAGAAGTGTAACCTACGACAAGGCGGTATGACCAAGAAGCCTTAGCCTAAGCAGCCCTAGATACTCACACACACATAAACACGCGGACAGAAATGAAGAAGTGGCTTTTTATGTAGTAATCAATAACGCGATATTTGTATAAAGTGTCCGGGGTGTGGTTCGCAACAAACAAATAAGTTTTCGACAACTTTGTACGGAATGCTCTGTAATTTCCTTCTGGGATCGTTTTTGTCTTATACAGTATTGAATATCTCTGAAGTGGTTAGGTTAGGTTAGGCATTTTTTGTAAAAATATGTATTCGTTTTTAGTATTTAGTTAATAAATACACATACTTTAATAATCAAATGTACTTTAATAAAAAAAAAAACTCATTCAGTCTTGCTCGTGAATAAATAAACCCTGCGTAAAATTCTCGGCCATTTTGTCAGTAGTATATATTTTTTAAATGTTTTCAGTCATCCATCATTCGAGAAGAAATATGGGTTCGTCTGGCGATTTGCGAATATATTCATAATTAAAGATGTCCTTGAATTTTCTTCTGATCGCATTTGATATATCGATGCATAGCTCGTGGTCGCTGTTAAGAAAATAATAATTTCAGCAAAGTAATTCTCTGGGATGAAAGTATCTCATGTGTTAATCCAGGTTATAAACCAGGGATGTTGCGGATGCACATTTTTTTAAATCCGCGGATGCGGATGCGGATATTTAAAGGCTCGTATCCTCGGATGCGGATACGGATTTTAAGATTTTTAAAGAAAACTTGTATGGGTATACGCATAAATAAAATAAATATAAATAGTAATCCCTTATTAAATCCAGAATGTTAAAAAAAGCGTTTATAATTTTAAGAGGTTACTTAGAATCAAGCTTAGAATGCTGGAAAAAATATTGGAAAAATCCGATCTTAAATATATTTTCTAAGTTTCCCTGAATAAAAATTTTTAAGCCGAATTTTTCCAATATTTTTCCTCTATTCTGAACCTACGTGATTCTGACTAACCCCTTAAAATTTCAAACGCACTTTTTGAAATCCTTTTTGAAATACTTTTTGAAAAAGTAGTATTTGATAAAAAGTAACTTTGCTGCCTTTTGGTGTAATGAATAGTAATGTACTTTGGGACTTATTTGAAAATAACAGTGCTTAGTAAAATTGAATGAAAAAAAACTGATCCATATACTTTTTGTAATAATTCTCATGCAATGAGAATTAAACTGAAACGAAATATTACAATTATTAGGTATGCTGCCCTAGATCCGCAACCGCATGAAAATCCGCATTGAATATTGCGGATGCGGATGCAGACGCGGATGTCAAAATCGATGCGGAAGCACCGCATTTGCGGATGCGGATATTCGCAATATCCCTGTTACAAACTATCAGTGTACCTTTCATCCAAATCCGTTCAGCCGTTTTTTTACAATATTGGTAAGATCGTAGGATACAGCATCTTTCGATACCGTATTTTTTTATCAACAAAAAATTACGTTAATAATTGATAGTCTAAACATGTGTTTAGTGTTAACAACCCATTACGTGCCCACTGCAGGGGCACGGGTCTCTTCATAATTAGAAGCAATGATTACAGTAACCATCATAGATGCTTATAAACACAGAAAGAGCGCTTCGCTATTCTTTGACAAATCGTGCCCCCAGCGTCAACGTCGTCGGCTCCAGCTGACAAAAATGTATGAAAATCTCAAATCCTGACTTAAGTGGCAGTGGGCAGGGCACATAGCTCGTAGAACAGATGGCCGTTGGGGCAGTAAAGTTCTCGAATGGCGACCGCGCACCGGAAGGCGCAGTGTGGGCAGGCCCCCGACTCGGTGGACCGACGACCTGGTAAAGGTTGCAGGAAGCCGCTGGATGCGAGCCGCACAGGACCGGTCGGTGTGGAAATCCTTGGGGGAGGCCTTTGTCCAGCAGTGGACGTCTTTCGGCTGATAGATAGATAGATAGATATGCGATGTTAGGTATCCGCATCCAATACAAGACTTAAGCTAAAATAAAATGAGTCAATTTCCAAGGCCACTGTACATCATCACACCACAACGGATCTTCGTGTTTTAAGAAAGTGTCAACTTCAGCTATAACAACCATATTTCAGGTTTTTCTAGAAAAATAAGATAATTACTGTATTATATAGGGTGACCCTAAATTAGTTCTTGATACGAAAGGCTATGCATGTGCTCATGATAACAAACAACTTTCCCTAAAGAACCCATAATCAAATCTCAAAAAAATTTGGACTCTTCATACTAATTTGGCCGGTCAGTTCATCGATTTGTATGGAGACTCAAAATTTTTTTTTGCGATTTGACTATGGGTTTCTTAGGGAAAGTTGTTTGTTATCATGAGCACATTCATAGACTTTCGTATCAAGAACTAATTTAGGGTCACCCTATATAATTATTTTTCGGAAAGCCCAAAGAACCCTAAAATATAATCACAAGTATCATGACGCTCAAGGCCGCTAAACATGCTGAATAAGCAGCTATTAGAAGACACTATAGTCGTAAAAATGGTGTGAGCGACCCCAGCAAGCACTTTTTTCCTGGGGCTCCTAGGATAATCCTACCTATCTCAAATTTTAGAGCATAATTAGAGCAATCATCATGCCAAGGGAAAAAATTAGAGCAGTCATACTTTTCGAGATACGAGAGCCTAAAGGTGTGCTTGCTGGATGGCAGTCCACCCAGCAAGCACAACTGGTGCACAAAAACTACGAAGACTTGGCAAAAAATTTTGATGCACAGATAAATCTGTGCATGTGAGCATCATAAAGTGAGTCGGACTGCAAAGTTTCATGAATGTCATGTCAATAGTTATCTCGCTAGAACGCAAAACCTGCTTCACGTTCTTTTCACGAATCTTTCTAGCAGTCACATCAGATTTCAGCAATTACAGCATCTTGGTTCAAAATTTTTATGCTAGGATTTAGAGCAACACGAAAAACCTATGCTGAATTATTTTTGAATCCCAAAAATCAGTACTTTTTGTGCTACGAGCCAATGTTTTTTCCTTGTTGGGTGGACATAACAAAAGTGACAAAGGTGTATAGCTTTGCAACTAATATGAATACAAGACTGGTTCTTATGCTCAGATTTAGAGCAAAATTACAGCATTCTGCTCAGAAAAAACTAGAATCCCAAACGTTATAGTTACAGCGGTAGACGTAAAAAACTGATTTTTCCCGCCAATTTTTTGAATAATTACGGCGACTCGCGGCAGATTGCGACGTTGCCGCTCTTATTTATTTCTAGTTCAAGCAATAACTGACTTGTATAAGGTACATTTGAGTTTCAAACTATCGATTGTCATTTACACTGATAGACAAGAAACAAGCGGGACAAATATAAATGGAAGTGTTGGCGATCTTACAATACGTAAGGCTTTAATATGACAGGAATTGGTATTATTGTATCGAGCCGGACGACGTACTGCCGTTTTAGTTGACAGCTGATATTATATCTTTATATTTTATAGCTTAAAAGACATGTCACGAGGTCACTAAGTGTTATTAAAAAAATAACTCTTGATAAGCCTAAAAGTAAGAGGAAGGGTCTCATTGATGTCGGCTATCGTTGTTTATACTTCAGGGATTAGTGTCACAAATTAAACGCATTTAGGGCTTTCACATTTTGTTTAATAATCAGTCTTACGCAGCAAAATATATATAGAATCTTTTTATTTACCTAATAATTAAACTGTGTGTAAAAAAGTACCATGCCAAACCAACTCCATAATCAGAAAATGTGTCATCAATTCTTTAACCTGTATACTAGTAAAAATATAGATAGATACTCGTATTAAAAATATATATTTTAGAAACAGACATCCATAATCAGTTTTTTGTAACTTTTATACAAACGAGGGTTTTAGTCAAGCCGAGCTTCTCTTGTTTTGTTTTGTTGCTTATAATTTTTTTTTATTTCATTCTGCGTGTTACCAACGCAATAAACTAATGACAAATAAATTTTACCCTACATCCACACATTCGCGGCTTGGAGGTTCTGGTAAACCTATAAATTTTGACGAGAGTGGACTGCAAGGCGCGGTTCTGGAAGCAGGTATGGACCTGCTTCCACGCGGTATGGAGGTGTGTGATTATTTTACAAAGTACCGATTTTGGAGATAATTGAAGAAAGCACTGCGTCGTACCTGTTAGGTTCCATCCTGGACGATCTTGGGAGTCCTCGTGACGCGCTGGTTCGGCAGAGTCTTTCTAATGCTGACACAAGAAATCAGTTCACGGCACTTCCAAATACACTTATAAGCACACCCGCGGGTCACAAACTTCTGTATTAAAGACAATTTACAGAGTTTTTCACAATAAAAACAGTAATTACAAATTGGCTCGATTGGCTTATTTGCGGTTCGAAAACAAGACTGATGATCTTCATTTTTTTAGGCGCGTGCCAAAACTGACACGAGGATCTTCTCTCTTCTTCTCTCCAGGTCATTTGGACGCAGTGCGAAAGAGAAGAGGAAAGGGATTCGGTACTTTGATTTTTAAAAATGTGGAAAAGAAATTAAATAGACCGAATCGAAAGTAAAGAGAATTTAATGAGTGGCGCTACCATAACTCCCCGCCTTAAAGGGTCACCTTTAAAGAAAATTAAGAATGAAGAAAAAACCAGAAATAAGCAGTATAATTTAAATCAGATACGTGAGGAGTATGATAATTTGGAAGAAAAACTACTGTGTAGGTAAGGGACATAAGCGGACTACAGGTCTCACCAATGTTCCCTTCGAAGTTCGAATAGAAACAACACGAACAAGTCCATCCTTAGATGGATGTAACTTCTCTATCACTCCAAGCGGCCATGACAAAGGCGGTATATTCTCATTTATTATAACTACCACTGTACCTTCCTTTATATTTTCATTAGATTTATTCCATTTTTGACGCGCTTGTAAACTATGTAAGTACTCGCTTCGCCATCGCTTCCAAAACGATTGGACCATTTTATCCAAAAGTGAATGTTTTTCAAGGAGATTATCAGCGGTTAAACCTATCTCCGCGGCGGGTAACGAATAGAGCGGCGCGGTATGCAAAAAATGGGAAGGCGTCAAAACCTTAGGATCCGATGGATCGGCACTAACAACGGTGAGAGGCCTAGAATTAAGCAGACACTCGATCTGTGCAAGAACAGTGACTTGCTCTTCGTAGGAAAGAAGTTGCTGACCAATTGTTTTGAATAGGTGACTCTTGACGGCTTTGACCATAGACTCCCAACAACCACCAAAATGTGGCGAAGCCGGCGGTATAAATTGCCAATCAATGCGATTTTCAGCAAGCTCTTCCTCAAAACGTGACCGGTACTACTTGTTAATGAAATTGTATAAGTCACGTAAGTAAGCACTAGCACCACGAAAATTGGTCCCATTGTCAGAGTAGAGACACTGCACCGGGCCACGACGCGATAAAAATCGCTTTAAAGCGGATATGAAGCTGACCGTGGTAAGATCAGTAGCAATTTCAATATGAAGCGCACGAGTCGTCATGCAAGTAAAAATACAGAGATAAGCTTTACGACTCCTAGCTCCCCTGGCTCGCACTGGCACGTACTGTATAGGGCCAGCATAGTCGCAGCCTGTGTGAGAGAAAGCTTTATCAGCTGTCGTTACTCTATGACGAGGTAAATCACTCATCAATGGTGCGGGATTAGGGCGCGGTTTAAACCTATAACAAGTGTTACATTTGTGTATACGAAAGCGAATAATTCTTCTTGCAGATAATATCCAGTATTTATTTCTCAACAACGACATTGTGAGCTCTGGGCCTGCATGACAATATTTTTTATGGAAATAGTCTATAAGTAGATCTACTGTCCGGTCATGTTTCGGTAAAACTACGGGGTGTTTAGTGTCATAAGACTCAGCTGAATTCTCTAAACGACCACCGACTCGCATTAAATCATTGTCAATAAAAGGTTTTAATTTTATCAAAGCGGTTGACGAACATTTATTATTTTGCAAGTCAACAAAATCTTTAGAAAAATGTTTTCTCTGAACATGACGTAATACGATCCTTTCTGCGACGTCAAGATCACTAGCGGTAACAGCGGTGACTCGACGTGGAAGTTTCTTCAAAAGGCGGTAAATAAATACAACAATTCGCAGTAACTTCGTCCAAGATGACGTACGTTCTGCGAGAGCGAGAATAATCGAGGAGTCAACATTGGAGTCAGCGATTACTGGATGTACGTGAACCCTTTCTTCAGGAATTACATCTAACTCGATAGAATCAGGTTTATTAATAGGCCACTGGAAAGGACTGAGCTGAGCCCAGGAGGGTCCGTGCAACCACAATGGATGCTCTATGAGTTTATCCGGAGTTAAACCGCGGGACAAACAGTCTGCGGGGTTATCTGCACCAGCTACGTGGTGGAAGTGACTTGCGGGAATGTTGTCTACGATGCGAACAACTCGATTGGCCACGAAAGTGTGCCAGCGATGAGGGGAGGAATTTATCCAACAAAGCACCACCTTTGAATCGGTGAATGCGTATAAGGCAGTAACATTAAAACGTGGGTTATACGTGTCGTGAACACGTCGAAGAAGCTTAGCGAGAAGCTCGGCGCCACAGAGTTCGAGTCGAGCGACAGTCAGCGGTTTGACCGGAGAGGCCCTTGACTTAGCGCAAGATAACTGCACAATGACGTCATCTCCACGAGTAATGTGTACGTATACGATAGCTCCGTACGCTTTTTCGCTAGCGTCTGAAAAGCCCAATAAGCGAAGAGCACAGCCTTCAAATAGGCCTAAGTGGCGCGGAATTCTCAAATTATTAAGTATAGGAAGTGTGGCGCGGAAATTATTCCAAATATTTATTATATGACGGGGAGGAACGTCATCCCAATCTAGCTTTAATAGCCATAAATCTCTAATAAGTAATTTCGCATAAAGCACGACAGGCGCGACGAAACCCATAATGTCCCAGAGGCGAGCTACTGTGGACAAAATGGTACGTTTTGTACATTTATCTGCGGATAAAGAAATATTAAATTGGAAACAATCACTCGATTTACACCAACGTAACCCGAGGACCTTTTGTTCAACAGTTTTATCGAATTCGAGCTGTTCGGTCAACCTATGAGACGCGGGAATACTTTCTAGCACAGTGCGAGAGTTGCTAGTCCACTTGACCAAGTCCAACTGTCCTCCTTTAAACAGCTGTATTAGTTCGTTCGCTGTATTAATAGCACTTGATTCGGACTTATCACTGAAAACGATATCATCCATGTAAAGCGAATTAGAGGCTATGTCTCGAGCGCGCGGGTACAGGTAACCATCATCCTCCACTAGCTGTTGTACGGTGCGAAGCGCATGGTATGGGCTCGACTTAAAGCCGAAGCACACGCGATTAAACTGATATAACAACAAAGGTTCATTGACAGAAAAACGATATAAAATCTGTTGAAAGCGGCGATCGTCATCTCTTACACCGATTTGCATGAACATTTGCCGGCAGTCGGCTGAAAGAGCGACAGTGAACAAGCGGAAATTCAAAAGAATAGTAACTAAACGAACGACTGCGTGATGCGGAATAATATAATTAGGATGACTATCATTTGAATTGTCAAACACAGCGGGTGACAAATATTCTTTGTCTAAATATTCGTGAATTATACCGTTATAAGCGGAGCGTAATTCAGGCGAGGATTCCATCTTGTTTTCCAAGTGGAAAAAGCGGCGTTTAGCACCGTCGAGCGACTTACCTAAACTATATTGGTCGCCTCGAAACGGTAACCGTACAGTGTATCTACCTGTCTCCGAATCGCGTGTAGTAGTCTCGGTATAAAAATATTCACACTCTATTTCGTCGAGCGATTTAGTCGTCGGAAGAGCGGTAGGTGCCTCATCAAGCTCCCAAAACTGTTTCATCATAATCTCCAAAGGATCTCGATTCGAAGAGGGCAAAGCGTGCAAACACGTAAGCGACACACTGTTATGGTTCGCGGGTAAAGCGGGAACTGTACCCATGACGACGTAGCCTAGTACGGTCTGGATAGCAGGCGGTAACGCAGAGTTACTGCTCACGATGCGCGGCAGAAGTAGGTGCGGGAATAAAGACGCTCCGATCAAGACATCGATACGACCGGAAACGCCAAAAGTCATATCAGCGAGCGGTAAACCATTTAAATAAGGCAAAGCGGTGACATCTACAGGCGCGGTGGGCAAGTTGTCCATTATATGATCAACAACAAGCGACGAAACATTATATTTAACATTTGAATTAAAGCGCGACGAAAATTGGAAGGAGACAGAACCCTTAACGGATTTCTCTGTACCTCCGATACCCTTAACTGAGGTATTTTGAGAGTTACATTTATTTAAACCCAAACGTGCGCAACAATCAGCTATCATAAAGTTGGTCTGGGAACCGCTATCTAATAAGCAGCGTACGTATTGTTCCTTATCATTCGAATCCCTGATAACAATTGTAGCCGTAAACAGCAACACTGTAACTGGCGGCGCAGTACATTGCTGGTCACGTACGAGTGTGTTGTCTTTATTAATATTTTTTTTTTTTTTTTTTTTTTTTATGGCAGAGGTGGCAAACGAGCAGACGGATCACCTGATGGTAAGCGATTACCGCCGCCCATAGACACCCGCAACACCAGAGGAGTCACAAGTGCGTTGCCGGCCTTTGATTTGGGAGTACGCTCTTTTCTTGAAGGTTTGAATGTCGTATCGGTCCGGAAATACCGCAGGCGACAATTCATTCCACAGTTTGGTTGTGCGAGGCAGAAAGTTTCTAGTGAAACGCACAGTTGTGGACTGCCAACCATCTATGTGATGGGGATGAATATGTTGTCGCGTAGAACGATGGCGGAAAGAGGCGGCAGGGATCAATCCGAACAATTCCTCGGAGCACTCCCCATTGTACATGCGATAGAGAATGCAGAGCGAGGCTACATCTCTACGCAGCGCCAGGGAGTCAAGCCGATCTGAAATATCCTGGCAGTCGACGATTCGAGTTGCCCTTCGTTGAATGCGGTCCAGAGGGAGAAGCTGGTACTGGGGTGCCCCTGCCCAGAGATGAGAACAGTATTCCATATGAGGCCGAACCTGCGCCTTATAAAGTTGCAGGCGATGCGCCGCAGTGAAATACTGTCTCGATCTATTGAGCACACCAAGCTTCTTCGAGGCTAATTTAGCCTTACCCTCTAGATGGCCACGGAACTGGACTTCACTCGATATGTCGACACCAAGAATTCCGATACTAGCTGAGGCATTTAGGGGAGTGTCTTCAAAACGAGGTGATACGACAAATGGCATTTTCTTGGCAGTGAACGCGCAAACTTGTGTCTTAGTGGGGTTAAATTGGACCAAATTAAGTCGACCCCATTCTGAGACTTTCTTTAAAGAGGCCTCAATTTCCGACACAAGTTTGTTTCGGCTCTCGATGACGCTTTCCCGAGAAATATTGGCACGGCCGGTATAGAAGGCATCACCTGTGCTGTCATCCGCATAACAATGAGTGCTGCTGATTTGCAGCATATCATTGATATGCAGAAGGAACAGTGTAGGCGAAAGCACACAGCCTTGAGGGACACCAGCATTCACAGACATAGAATCTGAGCATGCACCGTCGACTACGACCTTTATGCTTCTGTCTGCAAGAAAACTAGTGACCCATTTGCATAATTCCTCGGGAAGCCCATAAGAAGGAAGCTTCGCAAGAAGTGCTTTGTGCCAGACCCGATCGAAGGCCTTCGCTATGTCCAAACTAACGGCCAAAGCTTCCCCCTTAGTCTCGATCGCCTGTGCCCAACGATGTGTCAGGTAGACAAGAAGATCACCAGCGGACCGGCCCTTACGGAAACCGTACTGTCGGTCACTAAGCAGCTGGCGGTCCTCTAGGTACCGAAGGAGCTGGCTGTTGATAATGGACTCCATTATCTTTGAGAATAAGGAGGTTATGGTTATCGGCCGGTAGTTGGACGGATTCGAGCGGTCACCTTTTTTAGGGATCGGGTGCACCAAAGCTGTCTTCCATGACTTCGGGACTACGCCAGTGGAGTATGAGAGCCGAAAAAGGCGCGTTAAAACTGGAGCCAACTCTGGAGCACACACCTTCAACACGATAGGAGGGATTCCGTCGGGCCCACTCGACTTATGAATGTCGAGGGAAAAAAGTGCTTTACGCACTGAGCGTTGGTGGAACCGGATATCCGGCATACAGCTCGTGCACCGCGGTATGGTCGGCGGCTCGTTTCCCCCGTCATCCAACGTTGAGTTGGACGCAAAGAGTTTGCCTAGAAGATCGGCTTTCTCCTTTGCGTCGTGGGCCAATGAATCATTTCCCATGTGCAGTGGTGGAAATGATGGCGTGCAGAAATTCCCCTGGACAGCTTTGGCCAGAGACCAGAACGCACGAGTTCCCGAAGGAAGACGCTCTAGTCTCTCGCCAATTCTGCCTATGTGCGCTGACTTTGCCCTGGCAATGTCTCTTTTGAAGGACCTGGAGGCAAAGTTAAACTCATTTTTTAATACGCTGGTCTTTTCATCCCGTACCTTCGCCGCATTTGCCCAGGCTTGGTAACATTCCTGCTTTCGGCGAGAAGCCTTTTTGCAGGACCGACCAAACCAAGGCTGGGATTTGCCGCCAATGGGGACCACTGAGGATGGGATAAAAAGCTCCATACCCTGCAGCACCACATCAGCGACAGAATCGGCAGCGAAGTTGGGATCATCCGGCGTGAAGCAAACCTGCCCCCAAGGGTAGGACGCAAAGAAAGACCGCATCCCATCCCAATCTGCTGACTTGTAATGCCACACACGACGGCGACAGGCGACTCGCGGTCGCGGCGGGTACGTGAGTGGCACCGTACTCCGGATAAGGCAGTGATCCGAAGAGCCGAGTGAGGCGTCAACGGATACTTGGTAGCCGTCCGGATGAGAAGTCAGCAGAAGGTCCAACAGTGAAGGTTCATGGTTCTCCACATCTGGGATTCGCGTGGGCGTAGTAACCAGTTGTGTCAAACCATATGCCAGGGCGAAGTCGTGAACAGATCTCCCCGCATGATCGGTCTTGCTAGAACCGAGCCATTCGGCGTGGTGGGCGTTAAAATCGCCGAGTACCACGATCTCAGCGGATGGGATCTGCTGCTGCACAGTATCTGCAGCCATTTGGATGTGCTCAATGAGTCGGTCAGTTTCGCCATCGCCGGTATGGGACCTATATAGGCACGAATAGACGCGGGGATGGTCATCGCCGTCTACACGTAGCCATATGGTGGAGAGGTCCCTACCTTCAATAAGGTGCGGAGCAGCAATGGATGCATTACACAGCGGAATAGATTGAACGTTATCATCTCCTTGTCTATGCGAGTGCGACAAGGACGGCGCGGTGAGCGAAGCATTTGTGTGTGAGCGAGACGGCGCGAGAGTAGGCGAGGTAGCCAAGATAGGGTGTGCCAGAGGCGTCGATGGCGCAGGCTGTGCGTAGCCAGAAGCTCCTCCCGCCCTAGAAGGACCCGGGTTCGATTCCAGCTGCGAAGTATACCTTGAATTATTGTCAAAGTGCAAGAGTGTGTGATGTTTATTAAAATAAATCTTACATTTAGTATTGGACTGACAGCCACGGGCCTTGTGCTTAACGCTTAAACAATTAATACACGCGTCGAGTTTTTTCACACTTTTATAGCGGTCACTAGGTGATAAATTAGTGAATGCGGGACACCTATAAAGATGTTCATGTGCAAAAGAATTACCGCATAAACATTGTGATTTACTACTATTATCGACTACCACAGCATACGACTGCGGTTGTGGGACCTTCATTTGCTTATCAGAGTTGAAAGATTTGTTAATGAAAGTCCTTTTAACGGGAACATTACCCAGGGAAAACGGATTTTTACCATCAGAAGCAGCTGTATTTTGAATTACTCGTTGCTGCTGTTTAATAAATTTCACTAAAGTATCGAACTTAGGAATTTTGTCATTTGATGAAGACATTTCGAAGAAACGAGCGGTTTCAGGATCTAATTTTTGGGTCGCTATATAAAATAAAATAAAATCATCCAGATTAGGGATTTTTAAGTTTCTCAAACCATTCACAGCGGCGAAAAACTGGTCAGTAAATTGCTCAAAATTGTTGGTTGATGCCGCGTTAAAGCGTTTAAAATTAAATATTTCATTTAAGTATGAAGAAGCCAACATACGCTTGTCTTCATATTTTTGTACAAGCGACTCGAAAATAAGATCATAATTATCACCATCCGGGCGTATGCCTGAGAATGCGGCTTTAGCGGTATTCGACAATTTCCCTAATAGGTAGTACAATTTTTCGTCATTAGTGAGCGATGTATTGTTATGTATGGTATTTTTGAAATTGGCATAGAACAGCGGCCAGTTACGGATATCACCATCGAAAGACATAATTTCGATTGGCGGTAAGCGTGCTTGCTGTTTAACTAAGTTGCTATAAGTTGCTATTATGACCTGCAACAGAAGGCGCGGGACCGGAGTAAAGAGAATAGGCATATTTAATACGACAATACAAATCCTCAAATGCCAACCAGGATTGTTCATCGATCTTAAACCTTGGGTTTTCCTTTAAACAAAGCGAATTATACAAATCTAGAACTTGACGAAATTCCTTACGAATTGTATCTAAGTTTATACAAGCACACAAAAACATTTCTTGCGGTTCAATATCCGCCTTAACCTTTTGTAGTACGTCATAAATACTTTGCAACCGTGCATATAAAGTATTGCGGCGCGATAAAGACATTTGGATATCAATCTCCAAAGTGTCAGTGAACTTGGATTCGTCAGCTGACTGGTCTTCCGTCTTCTTAGACATTTTGACTGGTGACGTAAGCACGAGTAAGTAAAATAATAATGCATAAGCAAATTAATAACTGTACTAGTCAATAGTATCAGCGGGTTTTGCCTAGGTAGGCGGAGCGGGGCAATAAAAGTATCAGCGAACTAATAAGGTGGGTATAATACCAAAACCTATAAATACGTGAGTACCAGCCAGGTAGTACCAGCGTAATGAGAGTATTAGCATGTAGTACCAGCGTGTAGTACCAGCATGTAATACCTGCGGGAAGTACGTGTGAGCTTTAACGTGAGTACCACAAGATGGTATCAGCGTCGCGGAGGTAAGTATAACTCACAACAAATACTATCAATAGATTACTAATTACTATTAAAAAAGTAAATCCCAACGTCACGTTGCAAGTAACGCGAAAGCGTGAGCGCGGGCGCGGTGCGGGAAAACGATAGAGCGGAGCGAGTTGACGACGATCAAGAGCGGATAGGATATTTCCTATCAACTTAGAAAATAAGCCAACGAGAAAGTGCGGAAAGCGGATGGTAGCTTTAATAAATATTGTATTCAACTACACAATTATGCGGATGCGAACCAATAGAAAACATGTGAAATTACCTTTATAATGGAATTTCTTATTCAAATTTGGTTATGTTTACAATTTAATAATCGAATTGAATTGAATTAAAATTGTCAATCCGGCTCGAAGGAAACCAAAATATGGAGCGGCTTGGAGGTTCTGGTAAACCTATAAATTTTGACGAGAGTGGACTGCAAGGCGCGGTTCTGGAAGCAGGTATGGACCTGCTTCCACGCGGTATGGAGGTGTGTGATTATTTTACAAAGTACCGATTTTGGAGATAATTGAAGAAAGCACTGCGTCGTACCTGTTAGGTTCCATCCTGGACGATCTTGGGAGTCCTCGTGACGCGCTGGTTCGGCAGAGTCTTTCTAATGCTGACACAAGAAATCAGTTCACGGCACTTCCAAATACACTTATAAGCACACCCGCGGGTCACAAACTTCTGTATTAAAGACAATTTACAGAGTTTTTCACAATAAAAACAGTAATTACAAATTGGCTCGATTGGCTTATTTGCGGTTCGAAAACAAGACTGATGATCTTCATTTTTTTAGGCGCGTGCCAAAACTGACACGAGGATCTTCTCTCTTCTTCTCTCCAGGTCATTTGGACGCAGTGCGAAAGAGAAGAGGAAAGGGATTCGGTACTTTGATTTTTAAAAATGTGGAAAAGAAATTAAATAGACCGAATCGAAAGTAAAGAGAATTTAATGAGTGGCGCTACCAAATAGTGTGTGCCACTACCAAGTAGTGTCTTCCATCGGATACAGAAAAAAGAAATGAAAACATTCTATAAATAAGTTTACAGAAACACAATAAGAAATGATAGCAAAAAGAAAAAAAAAGAACAATAGACATGTATATCAGTCTCTGGTTCCCAAGATACAGGGAATCCTAGTTTGGGGCTAGATGACCGTGTGTGATTTGTCCCAGTTATTATTATCTATCAGTTTATTTCAGGCACAAGGCCCATAGAAATACATAAAATCGCCCTCGTTTCTAGTCTATATCAATGTAAGTGACAATCGATAGATTGAAACTGAAATGTACCTTATATTCACAACACAAAGTCAGTTATTGCTTGAACTAAAAAAAAAAGAGCGGCAACATCGCAATCTGCCACGACTCGCCGTAATTATTCAAAAAAATTGGCGGGAAAAATCAGTTTTTAGCGTCTACCGCTGTAACTATAATGTTTTAATATAATTCTAGTTTTTTTTTGAGCAGAATGCTCTAATTTAGCTCTAAATCTGAGCATAAGAACCAGTCTTGTATTCGTATTAGTTTCAAAGCTATACAGCTTTTTCACTTTTGTCATGTCCACCCAGCAAGGAAAAAACATTGGCTCGTAGCACAAAAAGTACTGATTTTTGGGATTCAAAAATAATTCAGCATAGGTTTTTAGTGTTGCTCTAAATCCTGGCATAAAAATTTTGAACCAAGATGCTGTAATTGCTGAGATCTGATGTGACTGCTAGAAAGATTCGTGAAAAGAACGTGAAGCAGGTTTTGCGTTCTAGCGAGAAAACTATAGACATGACATTCATGAAACTTTGCAGTCCAACTCACTTTATGATGCTCTAAATCTGTGCATCAAAATTTTTTTCCCAACTCTTTGTAGTTTTTGTGCACCAGTTGTGCTTGCTGGATGGCATGCCATCCAGCAAGCACACCTTTAGGAGCTCGTATCTCGAAAAGTATGATTGCTGAATTTTTTCCCTTGGCATGATGATTGCTGTAATTATGCTCTAAAATTTGAGTTAGGTAGGATTCTCCTAGGAGTCCCAGGAAAAAAGTGCTTGCTGGGGTCGCTGACACGTAAAAATGGTGTATAAACTTATTTTGATAAGTTTACATTGAAAAAGCATGTTGTTATATTTAAATGAACAAGAATTAAATCGGCGGCGCCTTGAAAGTTATTATAAACCCTAGTATATTTCATCAGTAAACTGCCCTTCGCAATACTTTGCCAACCTATACCGGATTTTACGAACTTGAATTTAGTTATAGTTATAAACAGATTTTTTAAAGATATTTATCGTAAGACACACTATCACAATTCCTTTGAATGAATGAATGAAAACACTTTACAGATTTTCAGCTATTTTGTATCCTTTGTCGCTATAAAATTACAACATTGCAGTTTAGCACATTAGTCATGAGAAAGTCACGTGTGCGATAATAATATGATGAGTTAACAACTTACACGACGACTATGCGACTTTTATATGACTGAAATGCTGAATAAAATGGGCCCAAATAGCGTCATATAAACGTAATCTTTAAGCGGACCAGACACTATCAGTAATAATGACAGTATTTTCAAATAATGACAATATACTGACAGTGTAGTGCTTGGAATGAAGTAATGATGTTATTCAAAAAAGCGTCATTACTGTAGTAATAACAGTATAATGACATTATATTGACAGTCTATAGAGCGCGCATCATTCCGCCCGTCAGTATTCACGGAGCGGACGTCGAGGATGGACGACTTTGTTGCGCCGGAGCCTTTTACCTTTTTAGAATTTTAAAAATAAGCTTTTACTCGTACGAGCCCATTACGGTGTTCGCAACAGTAGCACAAAGTTGTTCCAAGTATTTCCAGTGGAAATTTTGATGTAAAATATGCTCACAAATCTAAGAAAATCTTATATTTCTTACAAAGACGAAAACACTTTTTCCTGACCTAATATGATAATGGGTATAATTTTTTCTGCTCATCTCATTGTCAAAAATGTTTGCCCTGGGTGGGAATCGAACCCACAACCTTCCGATCAGTAGTCAGGAGCGCTAACCGCTGAGCCACCGAATGAGTCAGGTATAACAATTATAATTGCCACTCAAGCTTTGTTTTTTAATGCGTCCATCTTCGATAACGAACAGTGCAGTAATGACACAATACTGATAGAAAATACTGACAGTATGTGGAGAGATTTGGAATTGGAATGACAGTATTATTGACGTAAAAATACTGTCAATAATGACAGTATTTTTACGTCAATAATAAAAAACTGACAGTGTCTGGTCCGCTTTACGTTTATATGACTAATGTCAGGAGCTAAATTGCTGAATAAGTTACGTTGCCGCGACCATTATATGACTTTTTTGTTATCTGGGAAGTACTCGTACAAGTACTCGTCCAAGTATTCGTCCTAGTAATCAACCAAGTACTCGTGCTAGTACTAGACCTAGTACTCGTCCAAGTACTCGTACTAGTACTCGTACAAGTACTCGTGCTAGTAATCGTCCAAGCATTCGTGCTAGTACTAGTCCTAGTACTCGTCCAAGTACTCGTACTAGTACTCGTCCAAGTACTCGTCCAAGTACTCGTACTAGTACTCGTCCAAGTACTCGTACTAGTACTCGTCCAAGTACTCATACTAGTACTCGTCCAAGTACTCGTACAGGTACTCGTCTAAGTGCTCGAACAAGTACTGGTATAGGCACTCGCACGAGTACTCGTGCAAGTACTGGTACAGTACTCGTCCAAGTACTGGTACAGTACTCGTCCAAGTACTGGCACAAGTACTCGTGCAAGTACTGGCACAAGTACTCGCACAAGCACAGGTACAAGTACATGTACGCAAACCTTTATTAAGTACAGGCATATTTTTTTATTCGTCCTCCTTTTGAATTTAACAAACTTGCGGAATTCCCCAACTAGACCTTTCCAACACGAAAGTAATTACTTTTAAGACGAATAACCAATAACTACTATATATTTACTGGTTTGATATTGTTCCCTAATTTAATTTGTGTTTGATTCTTCACTATCTCTTTAAATACTATTGTAATGATAGTTTTGTTGCTTCTCATAAGACAAGCAAGTCTTTACTTTCCTATATGCAAAAACATATAAGTGGTTGATTTGTACTAAAACATATATAAAACATATAAAATTAACAAGTACAAAGTACAAAAGCACATGTGTAAGTACCAAATTACAAGTGCAAGTATTACAAGTACTCGTCCAAGTACTCGCACAATTACTGGTGAAAGTACTCGTCCAAGTATTCGTCCAAGTACTCGTCCAAGTACTCGGCCAAGTACTAGTGCAAGTACTCGTACAAGAATTCGTCCAACCAAACCAAATTACAAGTGCAAGTATAATTAGAAGTAGTACAAGTACTCGCACAATTACTGGTGAAAGTACTCGTCCAAGTATTCGTACTAGTACTCGTCCAAGTACTCGGCCAAGTACTAGTGCAAGTACTCGTACAAGAATTCGTCCAACCAAACCAAATTACAAGTGCAAGTATAATTAGAAGTAGTACAAGTACTCGCACAATTACTGGTGAAAGTACTCGTCCAAGTATTCGTACTAGTATTCGTACTAGTACTCGGCCAAGTACTAGTGCAAGTACTCGTACAAGAATTCGTCCAACCAAACCAAATTACAAGTGCAAGTATAATTAGAAGTAGGACAAGTACTCGCACAATTACTGGGAAAAGTACTCGTCCAAGTTCTCATACAAGTACTCGTCCAAGTACTCGTACGAGCACCCGTCCAAGTACTCGTGCAAGTACTCGTACGAGCACTCGTCCAAGTACTCGTGCAAGTACTCGTACGAGCACTCGTGCAAGTACTCGTACGAGCACTCGTCCAAGTACTCGTGCAAGTACTCGTACGAGCACTCGTCCAAGTACTCGTGCAAGTACTCGTACGAGCACCCGTCCAAGTACTCGTGCAAGTACTCGTACGAGCACTCGTCCAAGTACTCGTGCAAGTACTCGTACGAGCACTTGGAAGAGTATGTATGTATTTATTCATTAAAACGAGTATGTATTTATTAAAACGTCTGGTTAAAGTTCAAAAATGTAACTTTTGTCTCGCTAAAAAGGCTATAGCGGATACTCTGCGTCCTTAATTAAAGTTACTGTAAGTGGTTGTACTTATATGTTTTTGTTCAGTACTTACAACTAATTTACGTTACCTACTATTTACTAAATACTTAGACGAAATCAACGTCACATACGGTTCATAGTTGAATTTCCCATATTTCTCAATTAAATACGGTTTGTCGGTTTGCTCCACAGCGGACACGGACAAACTGCTTGGATACATGAACTGCTTGAACCTTTTGTACATTCTTCCAATGCTTCTGTCCACTGTGGTCGCGTTGCATCCGAAAATCTCCGTATCCGTTGCATTGCTGAAAAAAAAAACTGTCTAGATAGTAGTCTTTTTATTCCAAGCATGTTATTTCTGATACGACTAACATGACAGAAAGTAACTCATTTCATTATTGGTAATAGGCTCGTAATGTTTTAGCGAGTACGTACCTACATACCTACGTCTGTCACCATAATCAGCCAAAAGACGTCCACTGCTGTACAAAGACCTCCCCCAAGGATATACCTACATTTTTTAATACCCCACCCCTTTAAAAGTAAAAAAATTCATTCCCCCCCCCCCCCGGGGGCCTTAAACATGCAAAAGGTTAGTGATTTGAAACACTACGTTTATTATTTTCGTCAGTTTGAAAATGATTTAATTATTAACGTCTCCAAAATAGTAACATTATACATCATTGCTCCAAAATATAATGCACGTTTTGGCAAAATTGTTAAAAATAAACAGGCCCACTGAAATCGTATTTTTTCATTGCAGTGTAGAACCTATAAACACTTACTTTTTCTCTTAGCCGCGACCCCTTGAGAAAAGCTTCGCGACCCCCTAGGGCGTTGCGACCCATAACTTGAAAAACACTGGTCTATGGGGTCGCGACCCACAGGTTGAAAAACACTGGTCTATATCATTATCTATTTGGCCATCGTGGCCTAGTGACTGTCCGCTCGCGTCATATGAAGAGATTGCGAGTTCAATTCGGGGTCTAATTTGGAGGATTCGGTTTAGTTGATAGTAGAGCTATTTTCTGAGCCCTCATGGCTAGCTACCACTACTGAATACAGGCAATTAGTGAAAGCAAGTGTCGGTAGCGCAGCGGCTAGTGACTCCGACCTCCTAACGTGGGTTAAAATCCTGATCAGTGCACCAATGAGTTTTTCGAAACTTACGTGCATTTTCATACAGACTGCTTTAGCGGTGAAGGAAAACATCGTGAGGACACCTGCACATCTGATTTCCAGATGTGTACGATGGTCGCATTGCACACGTCCGTAGGTGTAAATCTAAATGCCCTACACGTGACCGCGGGTGATGCTAAGTGCAACACTAGGCAACCGCCGTCTATACCTAGTGGATAGAACGGTTAAATGTGCCACACGATAAGAAGAAGAAGTGAATGACTTACCATTTTCCCACATACAAAACTCTCGAAGCTTTCAAAGCGAGAAAAAGGAAAGGCCCCCTCGGCCGTTCCAGTGATAAGTTGATCAGCGAATAATCCCAGTGATAATCATTGTGATTGCAATAAAACCCACGATACTCCATTATACTGTTCCAAACAGTCCGATTGAAAACCAGGCCTAGGACTTTTACGTCTTGTCTCCAGGGCAATATTTCTGCCTGAAAATATCAAATTTTGGTGTTAGATAAACTATTATGTTATGTTATAATGTGTCAAATGTATAATCAAAAAGTGTTTATAACTTCACAGGCAAGATGTCAACTAACATGTAAGTTTACTACAAGTTTCAGTAACATGTTAATATGTAAGATTGTTTGCAAGTTTATGAACTAACATGTTAAAATTTGCTGCAAGTTTTAATAACATGCATGTTACCATGTAAGACTGTTGCAAGTTTATCAACTAACATGTAAGTTTGCTGCAAGTAATTATTTCGCACTGCGAGTGGAAAAACGCAGTACTTATAAAATAGCAATTTTTCAGGAGCAACAAAAAACAGTTTTTCTCGTTGGGTTGAAATCCTTCAAACAACTTTTTTATACAGTTATGTAGAAGAATGTTGCCTGCATTTGCTCTTTTATCTAATTGTGATGTAACTTTTTTTTACTCGCGACCCCCTGAGAAAGGCTTCGCGACCCCCTGGGTCAGCGAAAGGTTGAAAAACACTGCTCTAGGCGGTAAGGGATAGATGGTAAGAGAGTTAGCGCTAGCGCAAAATACGATCGGTAAGTTCAAATATTGCGCTATTGCTATGTCACTTCCTATAATTGTATGTTAACATGCTATGTGCCTATAATTGTATGTTAACATACGAACATCCTTATTGAATAATTAAAATCGCAAGTTAAGTTAGGTAACATCACTTAGCGGAATTTGTAATGGATTAAAGAAACAAAATCATTTATGTAACTATGTCAATAGAATTATTTCTAGAAAAACTGCTTACTTAAAATTGCAAAAAACATCTTTCAGAATCTTCCATAGAAATTGTCAGTAACTACGGTTACTCGTCCCAAGTTTTAAAGTCTAGGTAGAAGTTCGAATTACTCGTACTTGTAATTACTGCAAAGGTTCTTTAAAAAGTTCCTGTGAAAAACGCAGTAGGTACTTGAAGTTGCGCGTCAAGGACATTCATGTTATCTGTAGAAGGAGTACGTACTTCAATATACATTAAACATTTTTAAATAAAGACCCTTGAACACTGCAGTAGGTGTAAATACACCTTTTTTTTAAAAGAAAATTACGTAAAACCAAGAGCAAATGAAATTAAAGATGTTTTCAAGGGAATATTTTCAAATATATTTGACGTAAAATTTAACATTTTTTGCATTAGCTCGGACATTTTTCAAGGAAAATTTTATGAAAAAATTGAGGATACGTAGTTCCATGTGTTGAACCAAATGGTAAAATAAAAAATATATACCTATGCATGTTTACTTACTGCCTTTATCCACTCGCAGTGCGATTTTTACATCTACTATGAATCTGAAAACTTGTTATAACCTTTGTGCTAGTTTTCTTCGTTCATAATTTTTGGACTGTGATCAATGTCAGCCGTATTATCTAAGAATTCCTCCTCAGAAAGAACCAACTAGTTTTTTAGGGTTCCGTAGCCAAATGGCAAAATCGGAAACCTGTCTGTCTGTCTGTCTGTCCGTCCGTATGTCACAGCCACTTTTTTCCGAAACTATCTAGACACGCGGAGCGTGTCCAGCCAAGTTCACGTCAAAAAAGAACTGGCGAGTAGCTCCGTGTGTAATATTACACGAACCATTTGGAGCCACTTTTGTCACCTTCATAACTCAAAATCTATTTAACATAAACACACCAAATTTGGTTTATGTATTAAGACTTCCTAGATAAACGAGCACTCAAAATTTTATAAACACAGCTCAAACGGTTGGTATAGATTTAAACATCCGAAAATCGACATTTTTATGACTGACTCACTGACATATAGATCAAAAAGCTTACCCACTTCCAGATGACCTAGAAAGTTCAAATTTTGCATCAAGCTAGGTAATTGTGTGTATGCAAAGGAAAAAATCAGAAAACACTGAATTTCTAAGAAAAATTTTTTTTTTCAATACAATATTTTTATGATTTAAAAACACTCACCGTCATCAAAAAGCTAAGGTACTTCTAGCAAGGCTACGAGCTTTAAATTTGGTGTGCGGCTAGTATTTCATGTACTGATAACGGAAAAATTAAAAAAACCATGTGTTAAATAAATAAAAAAGGCTCAAAAAGTAACTTATCGCGGGGCTCGAACTCGCACCTGCGCGTTACATGTGCGACTCCTATATTAAGTGAGCTATCGAGGTTGTTATGGCAATGGTGAAATAAAGATAATTATACAAATTAGTAAATAGAAAACAGGAAAATAGCGAGACGAAACAAAAATAAAAGATTCTTGGAACGAAACAAAAATAAAAGATTCTTGGAATTGTATAAAAAACCTGTGTAAGTAAAGCACTAGCTACTAAATATTTAAATAAAAACTATTACATATAAACTTAATTCATTTAATATAAACAGAATAAAAATATATGTTAGCATTTCATTATTACTAACAATAAGCTGAAAATATAATAAATATAAAGTTGCCCATGTTGGATTTGAACCAAGAGTTTTCTCACTGAAGCCGCCCCTATACCGGCCTACCGGTTGGTCGATTCCTTACGGGGTGAAACACATCTTCTGCAGTAGGTACATAACTTAAGAAAAATTATGTCTTTCAAACAGAGCACAGTTACACATAGTAGCCAGTAGGTGTACTGTTGTAAGTTGTAACTGATAATGATAAGATTCGGTGGGTGCTGCCATGCCCAAAGTAGAAGAGATATCTTGTGTTGATTTAGTAAGTAAGGGATAATGTACTTATGTCAGTGACATTAGACAATACAGAGAGAGTATTCGAAATGATTGCAGAAAAAGTAGGAGAAATTGAAAGAAATCGACAGGAACATGATCACGAAGATGACGGTCTAGAGAACCCGTTGGACTTCTGACCTGTTGAAGCTGTAAATGCAATGGAAGATTTCAGAAATGCCAAAGATTTCATATCAGAAAATGAGCTCGAACAAATGATAAAAGGTCTAAATGTTAGACCAGAAACGTATTTTCGATACAATTTGTAAGACGTTGTTAGACAAAACTGCAGTTTTGGAGAATTTGCTAGTAGGACAGGCGGCACAGGAAAAAGTTATATCAATACCATTAAAAGTTGGGTTACGAAGCGAATGAACAAATTACTTGCAGTAGCTGCATCCACTGGCATTGCCGCTTTAAATATAAACTGACTCACAACACATAGGCTCCTACAGCTGCCGGTAGAACATGGAAATTGTCCTACTAAGTACACTATCAGATCAAGCACTAAAAGTTTTACACATTTACATGTGTACAAACATGAATGTCTATGTAGTAAACAATGGCGCGAAATTGGTATGAAGTGTCCGGGGTGTGACAGCGTAAGCGCAGGTTTTTTTATTATTAGTAAATCACTTTTAAATAATATTAATAAATGTACTCACAAAAAGTAATGATATCGCATCAAAAACATAAATGTGAAAATGGGAGCCAAGTTCAATATTATGATATGGTGTGGTTGTCAACTTTACTGAGAAAAGAATTGAGATCTAAATGGATGCCAAGTTCTGTAGATAATCCTGAAATTTATTTATAAGAACGTATAACATTCTTAAGTAAATTTAAAACATATTTTTTTGTTTTTTACTGCTACAACAATGTTTGCTATTTAAAAATATGACTTTCTAAATTTAAATAGTAGAATTATTTACACAAAGCAAATAACTTATGATCTGTTTAACCTCATCATTGACTTGGCTAGTTTTTACCAGCACATGAAATATTCAGAAGAATAGAACCTTATAGTATAAAAATAAGAACTTGCGTATAACATAAAGATGATACGTTGATAAACCAAATTTAAGATGACTAGTATGTGAAAACTAGCCAAGTCAAAGTTGAGGTTAAACAGATCATAAGTTATTTGCTTTGTGTAAATAATTCTACTATTTAAATTTAGAAAGTCATATTTTTAAATAGCAAACATTGTTGTAGCAGTAAAAAACAAAAAAAATATGTTTTAAATTTACTTAAGAATGTTATACGTTCTTATAAATAAATTTCAGGATTATCTACAGAACTTGGCATCCATTTAGATCTCAATTCTTTTCTCAGTAAAGTTGACAACCACACCATATCATAATATTGAACTTGGCTCCCATTTTCACATTTATGTTTTTGATAAGAACTATACTGTTGAAACTTGGTAAGTAGATGTATTCTGTGAACCGCATTAAGATTTTCACATAAAAATAGAAAAAAGCAATAGGGGGTTCCCCATACTTAGAACTGAAACTCAAAAAGGTTTTTTCGTTAAACCCATACGTGTGGGGTATCTATGGATAGGTCTTCAAAAATTATATTGAGGTTTCAAATATATTTTTTTTCTAAACTGAATAGTTTGCGCGAGAGACACTTCCAAAGTGGTATAATGTGTGTCCCCCCCCCCTGTAACTTCTAAAATAAGAGAATGATAAAACAAAAAAATATATATGATGTACATTACCATGCAAACTTCCACCGAAAATTGGTTTGAACGAGATCTAGTAAGTAGTTTTTTTTAATACGTCATAAATCGTAAACCGCAATTTACCTACAACGAACTACAAGAACTTTTATATTATGTTACTTGCTGCTAAGGAACCCTTCATGGGCGAGTCCGACTCGAACTTGGCCGCTTTTTCTTTGTACATTTGTTCTGTTCTCCTTTTTGTGGGCCTATACAGGACCTAGACATCGCTAGAGCTGTAGTTTAGCTGTGTCTACCCGATATGTATACAGGGTGTTAAAAAAGTGCGTTTGAGATTTTAAGGGGTAAATATGATCTACAAGTTTTTTCAGTTTCCTATACTAAATCTGAATAGTGAATTTGTATGGGAAATTGAAAATAGTTTTAGATCAGATTTTTTCAATATTTTTCCTGTATTGTATTCTTGATTCTGAGTAACCCCTTAAAATCTCAAACGCAATGTTTTAAAATCCCGTTTATCCGAACAAAACCATAAAAAAGAAGTAACCTTATCAAAGTCAAACGGAGTAATCTTGAAATTGTTATCGTACGCCCTCCATGTTATTTCACGTACAATTTTTGGAAGGTGCATCAATTCCTGAAACAATGTCTCATAAATATTGTAAAGTAAATGCATGACATTGTGACGACATCTATCGCACCGCCACAAACTAATCCTAGAACGCGATATCGAACGTTTGTTCGCAATTACTCGTAGCATACGACTTCCAACCTCCATCAACGGTTGGACCACGGCCGGTCCCCAGGCATACCACCTCGCCTGGCTTAGGTACCTCCCTTTTCCTCCTTTTCGCCGAAGAGCAGTCACCGCAGTTCCACACCATAATTAGAGGGAGTGCAGTGTAGCGGAAAATTTTAAATAAACTAATAGCGTAAAACGTTCAAATATGGTGGTGTTCCTTCTAGTTACTACGATTTATCGCACATATTGTTTGCTTATCGACAGCACTCTGTGTAAATTTATAGTCGACATAAGAGCTGGTTTACATAAAATTACCGTTTTACATATCAGTTGGTAGGTTCACGTACAGATTTTATACAGCACTGTACTAATTTCACCGAGTTTTAAAAACCTTTCCACTAAATACGATCCATTGTTAAGCTTATACTGCATTGCAATGATAACCCATGATCATATCAGTAGAAAGACGTCCACTATTGAACATATGCCTCTCAAAAGCCTGTCCACAACGACCGGTGTTGCGCTGCCCGCATCCAGCGGCTTCCTGCGACCTTCACCAGGTCGTCGATCAATCGGGAGGCTTGTCTACGCCACGTCTTCCTGCGCGCGGAACTCGAACGAACGAACTTCCGACACTCGAACGAAACCTTTCCTGCCCCAACGGTCATCTGTACTACGAGGTATGGTTCCGCCCCCTGCTCACTGTGACCATTTGTGGCAGATCTCTGCTATCTGGGCAGTAATTTACACTGGCAGAATAAGCTGACGATTTTAAAAAGTACCAGAATTCGGTAAATATCCAGGAAATCTGCCGAAATCTGCAACTTTTTTAAATCGTCAGCTTATTCTGCCAGTGTAAATTACTGCCCAGATAGCAGAGATCTGCCACAAATGGTCACACTGCCCCTGCTGCTATTTAAGTTTTTAGCTATTCTGTAAGTACCCTAAGTAGTTCTTCATGTATCTGGTCATTTCTGATTGTTATCTGTCACCATCTCACTATAGACACCTCCTATGACGACGCTTCGGTTAAGTAGCGCTTTACACTGTGGTCAGAAACTCTAATCATGGTTAGCTTCTTATCTTTCATAGTGTCTCGTTCACTGCCCTTCTAAGTAATTACCTACTGTGATTTCTTACATGTTTCACGTAGCTCGGGATGGGTTGTTCCGTAGTGGCGCTCAGGGCTAGCATCTCGCACTGTGGGCAGTCCTTGTTGGCAGTGGCTCGCAGCAGCCTGATCATGTGTACAAAGTCCTCTGACACATGTTGAACGTCCTCTAGGAAGACTACGTCACCTGTTTATGAAAGGTGTTGTTTTTCCTTATTTTTAAAATAGATTTGAAAACTCGAAGATCTGTGAAATGCGTTTTTTTCATCACCATTATTTATACACATTTTGCAGAGATCAAAGGAAATAAAACAGCACACGATTTGGGTGATAATTGTATTCTTATTATAAATATCGTATCTATAGTGTGAAGAAAGATGTATAATGTACTTATAACTATAAAAGGTAGACGTTTGAAAGATATAACAACTTACCATTAAATTTATCAGTGCACTGAAGTTGATTAAAGATCCTGCAAGCTTTCCACCACCAGTGGTGTTTAATTTGCGTGTACTTGGCCTCCCTACAAGTCCTGAACATAACGTAAACCATGAGATAATGGAATTTACAATATCGTATCATTGAAAAAATCATGAATAAAATTTCACAGAAATACCACCCCTTTAAAATTCGAATAACTCGAAAACAGCTGAACCGATATTCACCAAACATAGTTAAAACCACTTCAATTAAAACTGCATTAAAGTTAAATAAAACACATTTAAATTGGTCCACCAGTTTGGGAGCTACGATACCACAGACATTTTCAAACTTATTTTATTTCACCCCAAAATCGGTGAAGCTCCTTTCAAAATACACTTTTACAGTATAGAAAAAATAAATGAACAGGTATAATCATGACAGGAACTTACATATTCCGAGACGCATAATATTTATTCAACGTGTCATCACCAGGGAAATCAAATTCGTACAGCTGCATTGAGTACGGGAAGAATATTTGTAGCACCTGAAAGACATTGCAACCACTTCAGGCATACGTTCTGCTGTACAAATTAAGAACACAGTAAGTGACAGATTTGACACGAATGATTTTAAACCTTGTATCACGTTGCAAATAAGGATCAAAATCATTCGCGCCAAATCTGGCACTGTGTTCTTAATTTGTACTGCAGCTTTACACTAATCTCTGTAATTTACGTAGATGTAGTAATCTTTAAAATTTTCCCAGGTTCAACATTAAAAAAGTCTTGTTAGCATTTTATGTCGCAACTCCTTTATCGATGCAACTACAATTTGACATTATACTTAACGTGAAGGCTGGGGATAAACAAAGTATCTAACACATAATTTAAGGGGATGATCTTGAAAAAGCATTTTCGTGCTTACTCAGAGTTATAAAAAGATCCACGTGGGCGGAGCTGCAGGCAAAAGTTAATATAGTATACATATAGGGTTTGTCACCATGTGTATAAATAAAGTTCAAACAGAGTAAGTTCGTCGATGTGTGTTTCCCTTGTGTGTATTTTACCTAATTGAGTATGTTCACGTTCAGCTTAAGCTTACCTTAGCAAATTGAATTTTCGAGATGATATCGTTCATCTCCTGGCTGTAGAACTCGTGAGAGAAGACCAGCAGCGTATCCTCAATGTTATGGGCTTGTGATAGCGATATGATGAGACGCACAATACTGTCTACATCGTCTTGGACCTGCGGGAGGGGGAGTGGGGGGGGGATTACAATACAAAACATGTTGAAATGAGTTGAGACTCGCAAAGACATTTGTCGAAATGGTATCTAGGTTCCACGAAAGATAAGATCAACATCCACTTAATTTTCTATTTTAATTATTTCAGGGGGACCTTGGATTTCTTAACAGACAACTATCTCCTATTAAATTTTATTTTATGCAGTGTTATTCGGATTTATTATTATTACAGCAAATATATTATATTTACCTGTATAGCAACGATGATGGTCTCATTTGTAACGTTACCATACAACTCGGTGTTCTGTATCAGCTGCGCTTGATTGTACAGTTCTACGCCTTTTATTATATGTGATATATCGTACTCTGCAAAAACAAATAACTTATCTTTGCTGTCCTTCAGGTGAAGTAAACTAGCAAAAAGTTGATATATTTCCAGATTTACTGCTTAAGAATATTTGCTATAAGAATTGCAACTTGCAGCAAACTTACAATGTTAGTTATCAAACTTGCATGTTTGTAATTAAACTTGCATAAAACTTACATATTATTTAGTCACACTTGCAGCAGTTGCACCTGCTTTCACGTTCAGATTAATTTTGACTTAAGCCTACAGAGCGTACCAAAGAAATATACATACAAACATTTATTCGAAAAACATAACCCTCCTTCTGGCGCAGTCGGATCAAATGAGCAGTGTTATAAAGTTTAAGCCTATGCGTGCATCAGGGATGTTGCGGATGCAGATTTTTTTGAATCCGCGGATGCGGATATTTAAAAGCTCACATCCGCGGATGCGGATGCGGATCTTAAGATTTTTTTAGAAAAACTGGTATGGGTGCGCATAAAAAAAAAAGATTTAATTTCTTAACATTTTTATTTAAGCCAGCTTTGTTACATACTTAATAATAAAAGTAAAAAATTGGTGCATTATATGTATTTAATAAAAAGCGGCAAAGTGCGAGTCGGACTCGCGCACCGACGGTTCCGTATAAAATCATAATCACACATGTCTTGAACTCTATATTTTTTATATTTGAATCTGATCTGTTGATTAAATGAAAGGTAATTTGCGGTTTACGATTTATGACGTATTAAAAAAAACTACTTACTAGATCTCGTTCAAACCGATTTTCGGTGGAAGTTTGCATGGTAATGTACATCATATATTTTTTCTAGTTTTATCATTCTCTTATTTTAGAAGTTACAGGGGGGGGGGCACATTTTACCACTTTGGAAGTGTCTCTCGCGCAAACTATTCGGTTTAGAAAATTATATTAGAAACCTGAATATCATTTTTGAAGACCTATCCATAGATACCCCACACGTATAGGTTTGATGAAAAAAAAATGAGTTTCAGTTCTAAGTATGGGGAACCCCCAAAAATTGTTTTATTTTTCTATTTTTGTGTGAAAATCTTAATGCGGTTCACAGAATACATGTACTTACCAAGTTTCAACAGTATAGTATAGTTCTTTATAGTTTTGTCACATGAAAGCAGTGTTTTTCGCGGTTGTTCTTAGCTATGTTTGGTGAAAATCGGTTCAATCGTTTTCGAGTTATTCGACTTTTACTGTCCTGACTTTTACAGTGGGGTGGTATTTTTATTTTTTCAGTAGTTTTGTGGTGAACAACCTAATTTTTTTTCTTCAGGCACACTCACCTTTCATATTGAAGTACATTTTAATACACGAAAGGTAAACTATGAACGCTATTAGGACGTAGTATGTCTTCCATACTAAATTATGTATCATGACTGAGTATTTGTTTACCTAAAGAATTTTAAATTACAGAAGTGAAATCCTGAAGCACAATATTTCAACTTCAATGGCAAGTGTCAATCATGTTAAATCTCCTTGCTGACAGGTAACACTTTCATATAAAAGTTCTTTGGAGTATTTATGAAAAAAGAAACCATAAACTTCTAAGAACTGCTTCTGAGATACCAATCAATAAGTTTTAATATCATTTTCCAATTATTAGAACGAAGGTAGATACAGAGGTACAGATTTGAGACTCGAGAGATATTTTATTATATCCACTGACTCAGTGGTTAGCGCTCCTAACTACTGGTCTGAGAGTTGTGGGTTCGATTACCACCCAGAGCAAACATTAGTTATAAGTAGATTTGTTGATCCTGTGATGATCCTGTGTGTGTGTCTATGATCATACAATATATTATTGAGATCTCTATGTGTATGGGGACTTTTTGGCGGGAACTCGCGGCAAGAGTTTGTCATTTTTGTTTTATTATCCGAAAAAATAGATATCGTGGTTTTTAATGCATAATATTGATAGTGTATTGTTCAATAAAGTGCCATTTAAGTGTCTAATATGTAGGATAATGAAATAAAAGTGTGTAGACTGTGTTTCGAGTGCTCTCAAGAAGTCCATGAAATCTTCATCAAAAGTGCTATCATTTTGTTGAAGAATAGAGAAAAAGTTAAAGACGACAGAAATTGATAAATGAGAACTCAAATGAAATAGAAAAATATTTAGAGAAGAGCAAACTACGTAAGAATAGGCTGTATGGCCAGAGAAGCCTTTGCCTTTTCCTTGCAAAAGCAGGAAAGAACCAAACAAAAAAAAAAAAAAACTCTATGTGTATGATATATCAGTCTCAAGTTTCCCTATTACAGGGAATCCTAGGGAATCAACGTGTGTGATATGTCCCTGGATAACTGTCGAGTTTAATATTATTATTATTATTTATCCGTTTGTTGGGAATCTAAGAAAAGTTTTTATGTCTCGAAAGAAAGGATTCAAAAATATTCATTTGCGATTGTTTTTTGACATCGCGGTTTCTTCTTTGATACAAATAAAAATAAAGTTTACATTTCCAATATACATAAGTATATTTATTTACATAATTTTCATAAAATATACAAAAATATTATATATAATAAACTACCTTCGGGTACATGACTGCTAATAATTTGAGTTACATTTTATGTTTATTATGTTCTAACATGTCTGAAATATGCAACTATGACGTAATTGAGTACATTAAAAAATAAACATGTGATGAAATTCCAAGCGTACAAGGTTTTTTGCAATTGAAAAAAGCCATTGGGTAAAATATCCTGTAAGGGACAGGTTTCCGAAAACTAAACGAAAAAAAAATCGGCTTCTCCATACAAAATTATAAACTTGATTGGACAGTTTGTATAGAGAAGCGATTTTTTTTTCGTTTCCTGAAAAAAATTCTTGTGGAAAGTTGTTCGGTTTCGTCTACTGAGCAAGCCCTTAAAGTTTTCGGAAACCTGTCCCTTACCCCCTGTATAGGTTGACTTTATATTACTTCTTGATTCCAAAGGGTTATAATTAGATGATCAAACGAACTTACCTCAAGTGAAGTTCGATCTTAATTATCCTTCCTTGTCGGAGAGATTTAATTGGTTAACATGTAGTAGTCCTCGTCTACGTTTGACCCACTCGCACGTAGTTTAGCGCCATAAGAGAAAAAGAGACAGCTAGGTACTCTCCCACCTCGGCGCCATTGCATGGTCCAAGCCTCATTCATTTTAGAGAATAAAAAAGGCAACCTACATACTACAACATTGGTATTAGGGGTTTTAATACTAGCATCCTAGTATTGTCTACTCTAGGGCAGGGAGGGACCTTAAATCTCTCCGACAAGGAAGGATAATTAAGATCGAACTTCACTTGAGGTAAGTTCGTTTGATCATCTAATTATCCTTCCTTGTCTTCTAGATTTAATTGGTTAACATGTAGATGTTTAGAGAGACTAACAATGTTGTAGGTAATAGGTATGAGAATTATTGCAATAAAATATAATCTGAGAGATTTTATAACTGTAATTCAATTAACAGAAATTTATTTCTGGAAGAAATTTCTTTTAGAAACAAGTTGCACCCCTTGCGTATATTTGATGGTAAGCTTTTATATTATGTCCATTTTGTGTACACAATAAATTATTAAAAAATAACACTTCCTAGAAGGTTATCAAATAAACAATATGAAAATAAAATTTAATCTTGTTCAATTTTATAAATGTGATTGTTAGTTGAACTTGACGTTAGGTTCTGAGTGATGAGGTTACACTTAGCATAAGTGCAGCGATAGACGATAGTGTTTTATGAAAGGTATATGCAGCGTCGTTGGGAACCGACGTCGATGCATAGGGAACCTGTTTGACATTTCCATCCTTTAAGCTATTTGGAACATCTGTTCTAAGTCCAAAGAACTGCTAAGATGGTAATCTAATACGATATTCTGGAACCTTAATTACACTATGTACCTATCGTATTTTAACAAATATGGTTTTAACCTGTACATCTTTCATGTACTGCTTGAATAATTCACGTTGAACATCTGAAATTCATTTTTAGGTAATTTGACAAAAAATGTATCACAAAATAAACCCGAATAACTATAGGTATACCCGCAATGGGGATGAGCCGTGAACAAACCAACGAATCTATACTCCTGATCGATAATATTCCCCCACTGTTTAAAGCTAGACGTGAACCGAAACTTGGTATTATCGACCAGTGATAGGAATTTTATATCCAGCACTGACGATATGCATTTGTTCGTTCCTTATACGAATGAATAAGTAAATATTTGAGACAATATTTGAAAATATAAGTTTCAGGTTCACTTATAAGAAATAAAATATAGATAAATTCTGATTTCATAACTGACCCTACGTCAGGTATGAAAACGGTAGTAGCTTGAGCAGCATTTTTTTTAAGACTTATTACATAATAAGTCATAATTTCGAAATAATAATATGAAGTTCATAATAATTGGAAAAAGTGGGAACCGTTGAAGATAGTTACACAAATAAACGGAAAACATTACAAAGATGTAAAAATGTACTTATTACATTTTGTATTTATTCTTTAAGTTAAAATTATTATTTTAGGCTGGATAAGCTTATTTAATAAGTTTTTGAAAGAAGTAGAAAACATGTTTAGTATATTTATCTAAACTGTATCGATAACGGTAATTTCAGCAAGTTTTATATGTATTCTATTGTCAATACCAGCAATAGTATTCTATTGTCACAACTTTTTAACATTTTAATTTATCGTTCTTTTGTTGTGTGTTTACTTAAAAAAAAACTACCTGTTTGGTTTATACAGAAAAAAATTGCTGTAATTTTATATAGCCACGAAAGTATATCGCGGTTAATAAACTTTCAATTGTAAATAATTTAGTTCAAAATATACCAGAAGTTTCACGTAAGCTATGACTTATAATAATTTTGTTTTTGCAAAATTCGCTGATGTTCACATTTTTCATTTTTAATTCATTCAACATATATAAATCTTTTTAATGTATATTTTGATTATAGGCGATCTTAAACAATGCCAATAAATAATTTTCACCATCCTCACAAGGACATCTCCAGTGTGCTGTGGAGGCATCAACAAAAATTTTGATTATGCAAAGTCAAAATTTTGATTATCCACCATCTAAGAATTCACAGATTTCACCCATCAAACATTGTTGTTTATTCTTATCTGGTGATTGCGGCAGCTTTATTAAGACTTAACCTGCATTAAACTTAAAAACAGGCACACCTATGAATCATTGTCATCTAGACTGAAGACATGGCTTCATAAGAAAAAATAACGTAGGTATATGTATTTATTATAATTAATACTTCCCGAAACGCTGTCATTGCAAGTTTCGTGTAAGTAGCAGAAGCTAGGTACAAAAAAGAAAATTTTAAGTATAAGGTACAGAAAACCTTATTTTATAAAATACTTTTATTTTTCTTATTATAATTATTAACGATTACTTGTCAGTTATGGTAACTGTAAATCGAAAGGGTTTTGAATCGTATACCGAACTGGTTTCTATCAATTAATTATTTAAAGAATTAATGTGTACAATATTGTACATACAATTTAATTCGTTGATTTAAAATATATTTGGTGTTAAGTTAAACACCTCTCAATAAGATAATAATATAATGGTGATAACATCCTCAGATGGTTCCAAGTTTTGTGTTGGCGTGGAGTTTAAGTGTGGCGTAGTTCCCCAAACAATGGAGTATTTGACGTCGTGCCCTGCATGCCCAGCTAACTGCAGGCAGGCAGATCTAATCAGTGCCACGGACAGTGCAATTCGCGTGGCTGAATTTTGGGCCGAGACTATTTAGGTTTGTTATCGACCGAAAAGAAGAATAACATAGAATAATATAGTAAAAACAGATTGAAAAAACTCCTGAATCTGTTCATAAAGTTAATGAACACTATAGTGTTCATAGGACTATAGTCCTATAAAAGTTGAGCACAGGCTGAAAGGTAAAACACAAGTACTTATATAGAAAAAAGTGTTTTAAGTAAGATAAAATCGTGCATGAGCACGAGGATATCGGCCTATTTTATTTATTGCTTTTACCATGTAACTGCCCTGGGCAACTATGTAGGTACGATAAAATAGATTTCAAATTATCAATATTCAAAATTTGATTAACATTTTAAATCCAGTATAAATTAAACTTGTCTTCACTTTTATGGATTATAAAAATAATACTCGAAGCAAAGAGTTTTTCATAGGGTTGCTGCGTTAACTTTTACAATTTTGATCAAAAATATACCATATTTTGGCCACGACTTGTCCAGGGCCAAAAAATTCATCTGGGGTAATGAGAGTCTTTATCTCAATATTTTGTGTAAATGGTCTAATTATACCAAACAATACCTTTTTAATGCATCCATAAAATATTTCCATCTACCCGCAACCTTAAAATGCGGCTGAGCTGCGGAGGGCGCGCTTCGCAGCGATCGTTCAGCGCGCCAGCGCGGGGGCGGCAGCGCGTCGTCGGCGCGGCGGCGACGCGACGGGTTACATTTGGGCTGGCTGAGCGGCAGTGGCACATACATACATACGTATCTCCCTGCTCGCTATCCGATGCAACTCAATTCTTTTAACTTTTTGTATATGCCCTTTGACATCTTCACAAAACCACCGAACACAACACCGAATAAATGTCTCCCTTTCAATTCCAGTGTATAAGTATCACAGAACACTATTACTCGCAGATAAGTATTTTATAATATGATGAAGAAATAAATAAAAGGCTGGTATATTACTTAATTAAACTGCACTGTGCACGGGGGTTTGCCGCGAAGATTGGCTATATTAGCTATTTTCGGGCGCCCCACAGTCAACAAGTCTACTAGGAGTCGAAGTGATCGCCATGACTCATGACCGAAATCGGTCGGGTGTTTCATCATTCATTCAATCAGTTATATAAACTGAAATGACAGGATGTCTGTTGTTTCAATAAATCAGGTTAGCGGTAGGTATTGGACATAACCGTAAGGTTATGGTTAAGAAAAATAGCTATAATATCCCTATTTTTGGCTCCATCTTAGATTAATAGTTCAGCATCGCCTCAATTTCTGGAGTTATTGTCGGATGACAAACTCGAGAATTTTTATTTTTAATTTTTAAATAGACCGTCCTTCTCGAGGTTGGTTTTGAAATAATAACACACGCGTTTGGAAACACTAGAAGGAATCTCAACTGCGGATAGTAGGCATCAGTATAAACGCACGATGGCGGTGGATATGTGCCGGAAGATTAAATAGACGTGATGGTGCTTATGGTACATATCACCTGTAGGCGGCGGCAGTTTTGGTGGCGGCGCCGGCAGCGGTTTTGGCGGACGGCGGTTACAGCAGCGCCGTTGGGGAGGTTTCGGGAGGCAATCCGTCCATCGTCGTTGTCGATTTTTCAGCATCGTTGTCAGCTGCATAAGCGGCGGTGGCTGTGGTGGCAGTGCAGTGATATGAGCCACGATGCTGCCAACGCTTCACCTGTGGCGGCGAGCGAGGGTTGATGGAGCAGCCGCATGAGCATTAGAAAGCTGGTGATTCCAGTTCATACGAAACAGGAATATTATAGTGTGGTTAATGTCTCGCATTAACTCTAATAAAAGTAGCTATTGGTCAATGTCTCGCATTGACTCGAAGCAAAACTGGCTATTGGTCAATGTCTCGCATTGACTCGAAGCAAAACTGGCTATTGATCAATGTCCCGCATTGACTCGAAGCAAAAATAGCTATTGGTCAACGTCTCGCGTTGACTCGAAGCAAAATAAAATTATTTGATATTCTCCCATCATGTTTAAATAAAAATAACTTTCACTGCACTTGTTTTAAAAAAAAATGATTTTCGTATTTCCTTTCCACATAATCTCCTTATCTAAAAGTAACGTAAGGATTTATTTTCTTCTAAGCACATATTTGCACACTTGTTAAATTCAAATAATTAACGAACTTTTTAAGAAATATTTTTTACTACGTGCGGTAGCCGTGCGCGCACGAAAACGAATGAGGCTTGGACCATGCAATGGCGCCGAGGTGGGAGAGTACCTAGCTGTCTCTTTTTCTCTTATGGCGCTAAACTACGTGCGAGTGGGTCAAACGTAGACGAGGACTACTACATGTTAACCAATTAAATCTAGAAGACAAGGAAGGATAATAACAGATCATTTCCCCTAATAAACCGATAGTCAAATCGCAAAAAAAAATTGGACCCTATACATATACTAATTTGGCTGGTCAGTTGATCGATATGTATGGAGTCCAAAATTTTTGATTTTACGATTTGACTATGGGTTTCTTAGGGAAAATTGTTCGTTATCACGAGCTAATCTAACTAACATGTAACATCAAGAACTAATTTAAAGTCACCCTATATTTAATTTTCAATCAGTCATCTATCCAAAGTACCTACTAATCAATATTCTATAGTGTTACAAAAATATTAGTTGGTACTATTTGAACTGGGGCTTCTACTCGTGAAACTGAACAACTTTCCCAAAGGAACCCATACATCGATATGGGAAACATTAGATAAGGTTACTCGCTCTGTTTGTTTCTGAACCAGCGTGTTCGTCTTGCGGGGGCTGAAGCGGGGTGAAGAGGAAGGCATGTATTTAAACAAATATCGCCGTTGTGTGATAAGCTTAAGGTTTATGTATTTAATGTTATCTACTAGCGACATCTAGCGGCGAGTAGGGATGCATGTATTTAATTAATGTTATCTACTAGCGACATCTAGCCACGAGTAGCGTAGCATCACTATAAAATGACAAAATATTCATAAAATAACAAGAAAAAAGTGATAAGAAATGTTGCTGTTAGTTTTGTTCTTTATTTTTTTATTGTTTTAGCACATTTAACTGCTCTGTAAGACATATTTTGATTTAAACACGGGATGTTTACTCGTCGCTTGTCAGATTGCGAATGGTGCGCGAAAAGGCGGCGCTACTCAACATAGGGGAGCAAACCACTATCAGCGACTACGCTGTCGTGGAGTATTAACCTCATCTAATGTTTCCCATATCGATGAACCCATACCTAGTCGATTGGCAAAAAAAAAAAATACTTCCCATACTAAGTGGGCCGATCAGGTGACCGACTTGTTAGAAAAGTACAATTTTTTTTTCGCGAAATGACTATGGGTTCCTTGGGAAAAGTTGTTTAGTTTCACTAGTAGAAGCCTCAGTTTAAGTAGTTCCAGCTAATTTGTTAACACCTTGGTATATAAAAAGCGTTCTAGAACGCATCCGTTTTTTACTACACAAATTGTTGCTTTGACAGCAGGACAGCCTACTAAAAGTGTGAAAGAGACAGAATCTTGTTAGGTAAATCCTAGTACCTACAAGTATTACACATTTAATAAGGCTTACCGATGTACCTGCGCAGTTGACACAAGTTTTATTTCGCGGGAAACTGATGGACCAGTCAAGTAGCTTCATTGTCAGTTGTCACCAAGAATCTTATAACCAAACTGGAGAAAACAATCTCTAAGACCGGACTGACGACAAAAAATATGACCTTGAATATGCTGTGTCTTTCTCGCTAGGTCTTGCTGTCTCATTCTAAGTACCCTAGTTAAAATAAGACAGCATGACCTGTCGAGAAAGAGACAGACGTTCAAGGTCATTATTTTCGTCTTAACTTGTTTGTTCTAATCTAACTGTTTCCTCCAGTTTGGTTATAAGCTTCTTGGTTGTCACCCACCATTACACGTACTTAAAATCTCTGCCGCTATTGGTTGATTGATTTCGCGCCTGATTCAATGAAATCGTCAGGTGTCAGAAAGCTGTCACCGTGCGTTGATTGTTTCGGGTATTTCCGTCGATAGTCTGTTCTTGTCTGCCCGAACGAAGATTACCGACGCCTCATATTTTTTGTGTACTACTGTAACTATGATTTCTTAAAAACTACTGAAGACACCACACTACCAGTTTTCCCGCCAAATTTGAACTGCGGCGTGGGGATGACACATTTCAAATTCAGCCTATCTTTGAATTGCTTTATTAATTCTTGTTCAGTCCAGTTGCATGACGTAATTACAAATAGACCTGAAAATAAGTAAAAAAAAAAGTATAAGTAATCTATCTTAGCGGTCGTGGCTCAGTGTGACTTGCGTGGTCGCGTCGATCACGCAGGTTAACTGACTAAAGACAAGGTGATAGCCTGGATGGGTTTGACTGTTAGTGGTATTTACGTCGACCGTTTCCATGCTTCGCTAGACACGTTAAGCCGTTGGTGCCGGTTGCTATCACTAGATAACAGTCGTTAAGTCATGTCACAGGCCTTACAGGCGGCTTGAAAACTTCTGGCACTGTGTGAGGACGTGTGTTGGGAGATGAATGATAGATCTGACTGCGTGATTAATACTGACTTTTATTGGTAGAGTCACAAGATAATATAGACTTAAAACTAGGCTAGCTTAGGCTAAGTACATACGTCACACTTCCCATGGAGGTGGAAAAAAAATATTACATGTAAATGTATATTTTTTTTTGTAAAGGTTAAACCGTAAAAGTAATAAACAAGTAATCAAGTAAAAATAGTATAAAATTGTATATACGGTAAATAATATAAAAAAAATTGTATATAGTGTAAAACAATAAGAGTACATTTTTAAACTACATATTTGAAACAATAAACATTTTGGTTGTTACATTAACCAATAAACTTAGTAAAATATTTTTTTTTTTTTTTATATCTACTCATACGTATTTATGAGCATTACTCATTATTTCTGTACAACTTAGTCCTATTTTTATGGATTAAATCTACTTTTCCATTAATTTCTACTTCTACATTAGGTGCTAAATCTCTTATTACCCTATATGGACCACTAAAAATACTATCTAGTTTGGTACCTGTTTCCTTCTTTACAAGAATTAAGTCGTCCGACTTATAAGTTATTGGATTTAAGTACCTATCGTATCTTTCTTTGCGCATCTGTTTTCTACGAATTAAGTTCTCACGCGCTTCCTTTTGCGAAGTCTGTAACCTGAACCTTAGCTCCGCTGGATAGCTGTCATAATTATATAATGGATCGACAGTTTGTTTATTTAAGTTGCTAGGCAAATTACACCTTTTTCCGAAAACGAGTTCAAACGGGGTATACTTCGTACCTGAATGTACTGACGTATTGTATGAGAAGCACCAAAAAGGTAGCCACGAGCTCCAAGTCTCGGGGTGATTGTCAGTCTGGATGCGTAAGTATGACCCTAAATGTTTATGTGAATTCTCCAACGCACCGATGCTCTCATGATGATACGCTGTAGAATTCAATTTGCTTATATTTAGGAGCTTACATACCTCTCCAAATATGGCAGATGTAAACTCGGCGCCTTTGTCCGTCGCGATCTCCTTCGGTACACCGTATCTCAGAATGAAGTTGTTTACTAATGACCTCGCTATTTCGACTGAAGTTTTAGAAACTAAGGGATAGGCTTCGACATATTTAGTTAATTCGCATTGAATAGTGAGAATATACGAATGATTTTGGTCGTCCCTATCTAGCGGTCCGACTATATCTAAAAATAACTTCTCAAGCGCTGCAGTCGCTGTAGTAGTTATGCTCATTGGCTCTTTGATGGGTATACTATGCTTTTGAAGCTGACACTTTTTACATTTTAACACAAATTCCTTAACATCATGCTCTAACCCTGGCCAAAAATAGTATTTTTTTATGTTATTATACATCCGTCTGATGCCCGCGTGGCCACTAGTGGGCAAAAGATGGAAGTCGTTTAAAATAACGGTTTTGTCATCTTTTTCATCAATTCTTATCACATTTTTCAGTATACATAATCGAGGAGGCTGAGGACATTGGAAGCCTCTCGAATTTTGGGAATTTAAACTTTCATTTTTAATAGCATTCGTTAATTTTTCAACAAATATATTATTATGCCCATTTTTCATGAAATATATTTCTTCTATATTTATTTTCTTACTAAACTTTGCCAACTCTCTCACAAATTCACTTGGTGATAGTTGCGATTGAGATATTGGATTAATATAAATTATCTTTCTTTTGGGCGCATAACAAAAAACTGAATTTTCATCTTTTATTTCATTCATGCTACGTAGCTTATCTAATTCATTTTTATTTATAAATCTCATTTCCACACATTCCTTCGGTTTGATATAGGTATCCACAACTCTTGGTTGATCAGGCCAATTGCTGGTGGATGCCATACCAGACGAATTACTTTCATTTTCCTCTAATTTTCTTCTCTGAGCACGAGTCATTACATTTACAATCCTTTCATTCATTTCCTTTAATTCTTGTGACGTCACAACCACTCTCGATAATGCATCAGCTGGCGCATTCTGACTTCCTTTTACGTATTCTACTGTGTAGTCATATTCGTCCAACGCTAAGCGAAACTTTATTTGTCTTGTAGAAGGGTCTTTTAAATTATACAGGTGAACTAAAGGCTTATGGTCAGTTCGAATGGTAAATTTTCTACAATATAGATAGGGCCTAAAATGCTTTACTGCCCAAACTATGGCCAGTAATTCTTTATCTATTGTTGAATACCTACTTTCTGCCTTATTTAACGTCCTACTGGCATAGGCTACTGGTTTATTATTTTTATTTGCCAGTACTGCTCCAAGTGCTAATCCTGAAGCGTCAGTTTGTAAAATGAACTGATTTCCTTCGGATAAATCCGGATATTGAAGGACTGGGGGTGTCATGAGACATTTTTTCAATATTTGAAAGGCACTTTCACATTCTCTGTCCCACACAAACTTTACGTCTTTCTTTCCTAAATAATTTAATGGCCTTGCTATTTCCGCAAAATTTTTGATGAATTTTCGATAATAATTAGCAAAAGCTACGAATCGTTTTACATCGTCCGCGTTTTTCGGAGTCGGGTAATCTTTTAATACGCGTAATTTTTCAGGATCCGGAGCGATACCATCACCGGAAACGACATGGCCTAAATATAAAATTTCTTTTTTCAAGAAATCACACTTCGCGGGATTGAGTTTTAAATTGCAACTTCGTAACCTGTTAAAAACATCCAGTAAATTCCTGTTATGGTCATCTAAATTTTTACCAAAAACAATCAAATCATCAAGATAGATTAGTAATTTTTCGTAAGTTAACCCGGACATCGCGATATTCATCATTCTACTGAATGAACTAGGGCTGGTTTTGAGTCCCATAGGCATTCTAGTCATTTGATACTGTCCAGAATGGAATGCCGTGTATTTTCGACTTTTAGGGTCTAGCTGTACGTTATAGTAACCTTGATGCAAATCTAAATGACTAAAATACACACTTCCGGATAAGGAATCCAGAATCTCTGTAATATTCGGCAGTGGGTATTTGTCATCTTGAATGCAGTTATTAAGTTTTCTATAATCTACAACTAAACGCCATTTTTTCTCTCCAGTAGAATCGACTTTCTTTGGGACCAATAAAACAGGACTAGACCATTCACTATTAGACGGCTCAATTATCTTTTCTTGTAGCATCTTATCTATCTGTCTCCTAACTTCATCTTTCTGCGCGTGGGGCAACCTGTATGGTTTTACATAGATAGGTTGAGTATCGGGTTTCAATGTAATCGAATGTTCGTAAATGTTTGTAGTTGATAATTTATCCCCAGAAATATAAAAAATATCACAAAATTTTGCACACAAGTTTTCTATAGATACACGTTCTTCTTTTGACAAATGTTTTAATTGCAAAACTGAAAATAATTTCTTTACTCGCTCTGCATCTTTACTGTTACCATCCAAAGTACATAAGTCATAGTCTGATACACTGTGTAGAGTCGGTTTCACGTTTGTTAAGGTCAAGTCATTTTCAGTCACATTCAAAACACGAATAGGTATTTTTCCGTTAACTGGTCTAACTATCGAACTTGCCACATAAATACCTTCCTGAAGTTGTTGGGTACACACAACGCAATCCTCTTTCATATCCGTCCATATATAGTGCATAGACTCAGACCTAGATGGAATAAACAAACACGCACTAATGTCATCACCACTCTTTCCTAATATAGACATACACACTCGCTCTTTATTTTCGCTCATTATGGACAAAGTGTTTGAATCATAATTAATTTGACCTGAGTACCTTCTTAAAAAGTCATCACCAATTATTCCACTTACCTTACAAGGTAGCGATTGAAAGACAAAGAATTTATGGACAAAGTGCTGATCTTTTGCAACCAAATCTAAATAACAGTATCCAAATGATTGAATGCTGCCACCAATTCCATTTATGACGGTTCGCGCCTTATACACTGGAATGTTATGATGTGTCACAAAGTCTTCACCTACAGCTGAAATTGATGCCCCTGTATCTATGAGTAATGACACACTTGAATTATCGTAACTAAAGTTAACTATTAATGAGTTACTACAGGTGAATATATGGTGTTCTTGATTATTGGGCACGAAAAAACTGATTTTCAGTGACGTTGTTAGCTGAAATCTGATCTTGATTTGGAGATAAATGTTCTTCCGTCATAGTTCTTACATGGCCTTCGCGTATCCCTTTGTTTCCACGTACATAGTTCTTATTGTAATATGACTTACCCCTTGACGAGGTGTTGTGGGTTGCGGCTACAGCTGCTCTCGGCCTATAGTTGTAGCCGCCTCTCCAACCCTGGTAGTAACTGCCACCTCGGTACGCACCACGACCTCGGAAACCATTTCCACGAAAACCACCACGACCTCGGTAGTTTGAACCACTTCTGTAATACATATTATTAGGGTTATTTATTGTCAATACCTGGTTTGAAGTTGATTGACCTGTCTCTTCGTCTATCGCTGCTTGAATGGCGTCCTTGAGGAAATCAAAATTACGGGCAGCTATTATTGTGCTGAGCCTTCTATTACGCAACCCATCGGCGAACCTTTTGATCGCCAATTTTTCATTTATGGGTTTCAGTACATTGTAATTAGCTGAATTTCCGTCTGCTTGTGCAATTGTCAGATTAACAAAGAGTTCTGACAGTTGCTGACCATAATCATTAATTGACATGTCTTTTTGAGATATATTATGCAATTTATTTTGTATTGCAGTCGAGGAAATTTTGGGCAGCAAATGACGTCTCATATCATGAACCAATTCATTAACTGTACTGTAACTTGAGCTTAACCTCAGCTTAACAGACTGAGAGAGCCTACTTTTCAAAACAAACGCGATTAAATTATCTTTCGCTTCCTTTTTTAAGACAGAGTCGTAATACTCAATGCCATCAATGAGCTGCTTAACTGTTATCTCCCTATCGTCCAAAACAGGTAACATACTAAGCGCTATTTTTAAGTCGAACTCCATTTTGCTGTCTACTTTTGTTATTTCTACTTGTGTACAAAGCTTTTCTATCTCCTCATATAACTTAATAAAATCTTGACAATACTTATTTATTAATACAATTTCCTCCTCTTTAATTGCACCACACTCTATTCCAACAGTTATAGTAGCTACGTTATTTTCATATGTCTTATATAAATCGTTTGCTTCATTTAATTTTTGTATAATAATATTACCTGTCCTACGAGATGAACCTATTTTGATTAAATAAGTTCTTATAGTTAATAATTCATCATACAATTTTTTAATAATCTGTGCCATAAATAATTACAAAAGTGCTTCCCCTTAATAAATGTAGAGTACATTACCACTTTGTTTACATTACTGTCCTTACGAATGTTCCATATTTGTCATCAGGCGCACACACGTATCATGATTACGATTTCACTAATAACTTTTATTTTATATTTTTATCACCAAACACTTTAAATAAAATATAACACTTTTTTACACCATAAACGTTGCGTCGGCGCTGGTAGTAGACCCGTGTCTCCGACAGGGCCTGCTCTCGTCATGCCTCAAACAGTCGAGGGTCCCTGGATGCTCTTCATCTGCAGACTGCTCGCCAATGCTCGCCTCTCGATCTTCTTGTTAAAACATTTATTGAGGTGTCTTGCCGCCAAAACCAATGCCACCAAAATCAGAAGGGCTACCAGTAAACAAATGTACCAACTCAAGTTTCCCATGTGGACCATTATGGTTTCTGTATGTTGCTGCACGGTGTTAGAATACCCAATTTGATTGATTTCATCCTGATTTGATTTGTTCTGGTCTGAATTCTTTGAATAAGGTTTACCCATTTTCACAAAATTTTCACCAACGATTTGCCGAAATTGTTTGAGTATTATTTATTTTGCACAAAAAATTTGAGTTCAGAAATCATTTTGTAATCGTTCATTATTTAATTTATTTAATTTTTATTACAAGCCGGCGCGCGCTCTACGAATTTGACTCCAGCAACACCAAACATGGCAAGGGTCGCCATGTGAGGACGTGTGTTGGGAGATGAATGATAGATCTGACTGCGTGATTAATACTGACTTTTATTGGTAGAGTCACAAGATAATATAGACTTAAAACTAGGCTAGCTTAGGCTAAGTACATACGTCACACTGGGTCAGCCCAACCTCCACCAATTCGGACTTGCCTTTACCTTCCCGATGGAAGAGACCTGTGCCCCAGTAGTATGGACGATATGGGTTGTGATTGTGAACAGTACTGTCGTTCCTACCCTTTCAGATACGTCGTCGCCATCTTCGTTGCTTTTCTTATCTTTTTCATATCCTTTTCTAGTCTATGGTGAGGACTTTTTGGCGGGAACTCGCGGCAAGAGTTTGTCATTTTTGTTTTATTATCCGAAAAAATAGATATCGTGGTTTTTAATGCATAATATTGATAGTGTATTATTCAATAAAGTGCCATTTAAGTGTCTAATATGTAGGATAATGAAATAAAAGTGTGTAGACTGTGTTTCGAGTGCTCTCAAGAAGTCCATGAAATCTTCATCAAAAGTGCTATTATTTTGCTGAAGAATAGGAAATTTAAATACGAAAGAATTGGCTTTGGCTTTAATTGAATTTTCCTATAAAGACGAAGAAAAACGGAAGAAATGGCTTTTGGCCTTCAAATACCAGCCACAGCACAGAACCACTGCATTTAGGGGTAGTTTTAGGTTCGCGGCGTCCAAATGCTGGAACGATCTTCCGCCACCCATACGCAATCTCACATCCAGATTTTCTTTCAAATTAAAGTATCGTTAGTATCTTCTAAATAGTCAAAAATCTGTTGGATTGGGCTTCGCACCTAATCTCCCTTATTATGACAGACCAGCGAAAATGTGCTCGTAAATAAGGATGTTTATAATTTATAATCTAAAATTCTTAATATTTTCACACCTCTGCTAACATCATTTTGTTTTATTAATGGTTTTTCTCACAGTTACATATAATATGTATATATTATTATTAGGGATGCAACGATTACGAAGCGGTGCATCGTTATGCATCTGTAATCGTAATTTTTACGATTAATAACGATGCAGTGCACCGTAGTAAAAATGTTTACGATTACGATTATTAAAAAAACTACATACTCGTATATACAATTTGGCTCTAGAACAAAAATAAAAAGGCCCCTTTACAAAACGGGTTAGATTTGACTTGTCAGAAGTCTGCAGTGCTGTCTCATGTTATACAGGGTGACTGGTAATGTGTTGTAGCAATTTTAGGAGGTGATAGCTGAGGTTAAAAGCAATGGATTTTGTCATGTAACATTTTTTCCAAAACTCAACGGTTTTCGAGTTATTTGAGTTTTTTTGTTTTTGAGAAAAAGTGCGACTTTGGGCGAAATAAATTTTAATAAAAAAAAACTACGCAATAAAAAAAAATATTTTGTTTTGGTTTCTAATAGGTAACATACTGACTATTCATAACAAATAATAAACTTATCAAAAACTAAAAAACATCACAAAATAAACAATGAAATTCAATGAATTTATGATTTTTTTTGCAAAAAAATCTGTGAAAACCAGCAAATTGCTCAAAATTTCTACTGGACACTAAATGTGCAAAACATGTTGAAAACATCTACGTCTATCTAGCTTTCTAATGAGGTATAAATCTTACAAATAACTTACGTAAACACAGAGATAATTAGCAAATTGTGAATGAAGGTATGAAGTATGAACGTATTGTATGAAGAGTGACTTTTATACTTTTACGCCGATACAATGCGTCAAACACCTGTGCGTTAGGTATGCGGCGATTGGGGAAACGTCGTGCATATTCGAGGAGGGCAGCTGTTGAATTACCATCTCAATATCCGTAAATGAACATTATGTCGGCGTATTCATCGTTTGTGAAAGTTTGGTGATAGCCACGGCGAGGTCCAGGCGGGTCCTCCGCATCTGCCATTTTAGGCATCAAAAACCAAAACGTAACAATAAAACTGAATAACAAAACGTAACAACAAAGCTAAACAGTTCAGAAAAACGTAACAACAAAACTTAATTGTTATTAAGTTTAACGTAACAACAAAACTTAACAGTTCAGCAAAACGTAACAACAAAACAATACTGGGATATTTGGCAGGCTCGTAAACCACAAACAGTCGATGCGTGTGTGTATTATTCCAAGTAGTTGAAACTAACTGGAAACTATCACACCACCGCGCGGCCCGCGTGGAGTGCGCTTACCTCCCCAATCCCCGCGCAGCTCGCCGCTGCGCTGGCTCGTTTGGTCACTCTTCGGAAGTCTTCGCAAAACATCATAAGTGATTGTTAGACAACAACCAAGAACGCGTTTAAGTTGCGCCAATTACCTTTTAGTTTAGATGCATACAACTTCTTGATTTGAGCATACAACTCACTTTTCATAAAATACCTTCATTCACAATTTGCTAATTATCTCTGTGTTTACGTAAGTTATTTGTAAGATTTATACCTCATTAGAAAGCTAGATAGACGTAGATGTTTTCAACATGTTTTGCACATTTAGTGTCAAGAAGAAATTTTGAGCAATTTGCTGGTTTTCACAGATTTTTTTGTAAAAAAAATCATATATTCATTGAATTTGATTGATTATTTTGTGATGTTTTTTTAGTTTTTGATAAGTTTATTATTTTTTATGAATAGTCAGTATGTTACCTATTAGAAACCAAAACAAAATCATTTTTTTATTGCGTAGTTTTTTTTTATTAAATTTTATTTCGCCCAAAGTCGCACTTTTTCTCAAAATCAGAAAAACTCAAATAACTCGAAAACCGTTAAGTTTTGGAAAAAATGTTACATGACAAAATCGATTGCTTTTGACCTCAGCTATCACCTCCTAAAATTCCTACAACACATTACCAGTCACCCTGTATATTACATGGATCACGAAGTCGTTTTGCAACGCAGCCGAAGTGTATAATAAAACGTATCCTACTATAATCACAACTATAATATCGATGGTGGAAATGTCAAAGGGCTTAAGGGACAAATCCTCATTTTATAAGCGGGGAAAAACAAATTTTTTATAGAAAAAATTACATAACTTTTTTACTTTTAAAGCTATCGACTTGGTTTAAAGGACATAATTATTTATTTTTTGGAGCTGAACTGTATCCAAGTATTTAATTTAACCTAACTAGCATAATTTGCGAGATAGTGTCCTTTAAGAAACTGTATTTTCATGATGTTGTCCCTTAAAACGAAAAAAGAAAAGAAGTGAAAAAGTAACTAGGACTTAAAAGACTGCAATATACTTATCGACAGGGCTTAAAGGACGACAACTTCATTCTAAATACAGAAATGTATCCTTTACGCCGTAAATGGGTTTGAATGTTCCAATTATTTTTGGTGACAGGGCTAGCACCTGTGACTATATTTTGTTTATTAGGTGGATTTGGGGATTCAGGGTAAATACCTTTTAATAATTTATAAAACAATGTTTTTTACAACGACATTCTGTACACATGGACTTTGCATCAGCGCGCTGTAAACGGCACAGCAAAAGTGTGCTCAAATACGATGTGCGCACACTTTTTACCTTAGTCGTGTTTTGAGCGTAAAGCAGTAAGAATGCCGAAGTGTGTCGTGAAAAAATGTCGAAATAACACTCGAACGACCCTAAAAAAAGATGGTGTGACCTACCACCGGTAAGTTGATTTTATTTATAAAAGATAACACGCGAAAATGTGTATAAAAGAGTAGAAAAACACTGAAATTTCAATAAATTACGTAAATTATTAAGGAGTATTCCTATTCTTTTCTTTCACGTGCGCCAGCAAGAGACATGCGTCAGTACGCGACAAGTACATAGTCATAAAACAAAAGAGTGGAGTCGCTTTTGTTTAAATGTTTTAAGTGTAAAAGCCATACTGCCGAACGGAAGATAATATTTTTCGGGTGTATGTGTAAATGTTATTAGGTTTTTAAATAATAATAATATCCGGAACAAAAGTGAGGTGGTTGATCACGTGCACCGGCTGTACTGGCTTCGATATGTTGGATCGGCATCCGTGTAGCACCCATCCCAGGCTCGTTAGAGAGGCGACAGGTCGAGACTCGCTTCCGCTGCGTACGTCTCGGGACACGATCAGGTGCCAGTTGTCTTGCTCTATCAGCAGTGATGGCTTCGCAGATTCGTACGTGAGTTCGTATGGCACGTCTTCTAGGTGCGGACAGTCTTCTAAGTCCTTCTGTATGACGACTTGTGGTGCCAGATTCAGTTTTTCTATGGTGGACGCGGTCATGTCTTCATACTCGCGGCAGTAGAGTCCTCTTATCTTCAACTCGAGCCGTCGGGAAGATGCATCCTTCATTAGATGGCCTCCTACTCCCTCGATATCCAATACCTCTCTGGGGCCTCTCGCACCGATGTCATCGGCTACGCTCTTCTCAATAAGCGTAACGGTGGAGCCCTCGTCGAGTAGAGCGAGGAGTTTCTTTGTTCCCTTTGGTCCAGATATTTCTACTGGGGCGATCTTCAGGTAGGCTGTCGTGGCTACCAATGTGTTGATCGAAGCTATATTCTTTTCTTTGTTTTCAGGTCCTTTTTCCTGTTTCCCAGTTGCCGTTTCGCCATGCAGTAACACGTGATGCCCACGCTTACATTTGGCACAAGGTTTCGCCTTACAATTGAAACTTCTGTGCCTTGCATTTCGTAAACAGCGAAAGCATACGCGAGTTTTTCTAACGATCTCCCATCTCTTTTCCACATCAGCGTTAGTGAATATCGCGCAGCTCTTCAGTTGGTGGTCCTTTTCGCACGCGGGGCAGACGTCATCTTCCGTCTCTTTCTAACGATGCATAGCGATGACATGTTGCATCTCTCTCTCACATGCTTCGTCTTCGTCGCTCGTAGTACCGCTATCATCGTCGGAATCGCAACTTGCTATCATCTCTGCCGTTGCGTTTACCCGGCGTGTCTTCCTAGTTTCGCTACCATTCGACTCTCGTTTTACGCGCGTCGTGTCGTAAGCTTCGAATTGGTCGGCGATTTTGATCAAAAATGTTATCGGCTGGTCTTCGTTCGCGGCCCTGTAGTCAAACCACCTGAAGCAAATGATGGCGCTCATTTTCTCGATGATTTTCTCCGACAAATCGCTCGAGTGCAGGAAGTTTGGTATCTGCATCTGTACGACCGTGGCTACCGTATTGGCCACTACACCAGCGAACCGATGTCTCTCGCATCTTCAGTCATCGGTCGTAGTCGCTCGATGTTTGCCATCTCGTTCTTTATCATGTAGGAAGGGCGGCCAAATCTTCTTTCTAGCGCGGTGAGGATCTCGTCTGGGTTGCTGGCTGTGTAGAGCATCGCTTTGACGGCGTCCCTTGCTCTGCTTTGAACCGCGCGCCGCAGTCTCGCCACGTTCTCCACGGCACTGAAGTACGTCTCCGTGTCCCGGTAAGTGGCGCGGAATGCTATCCATTTGATTCGTTCTCGATCGGTTGGGGCGCGCTCTCCTTATGCTTCTCCCATGCCGCCGGCTGCGGCTATGTTGCCTCCACCTCAGTAGCAATAGCTGCATGCTGTCCGACCCACTGGTGTACGCGCTCAGTGACGATAACCTCTTCGTCACTGCTCTCGGCGTCGGTGTCATCGATCTGCAGCAGCTCCAAACGCAGTCGAGCGCAGTCGGCAGTGGCGCGCGCCTTCTCCAAATTGAGCTTTTCTAGCTCCAGTTGGGCTTGTAGTTCAGCCCTGCGGCGCCCCGCTTGTGACTTGGTCCCTCTCGACTTGCTTGGTGGCTTCACTGAAGTGAGCTTCCTAGTTGCTTCCGCATCTTTCGCACCTGTCTCTTTCTCTCGTATAGGTGCGTCTCCCTCTCGCGGTGGCTGTACCTTGGCGCCGCTTTTGCTCGTCTTGCTCATCGTTGTTTTGTTCGTCGCGGTCGACTTCTCAGTGGCGGTTGAATCTGTGCCCGAAAGAGTGGCCTCGGAGCTGGTCTCCGTACCAGTTTCCGTGCCCGTATCAGTGCCAGTTTCGGTGCTCGTTTCCGTTCCGCTCGCTACGTTCCCTCTACCCGACTCTTCAGTTTCCTCGCTTTCTCCCCTTTGCGACCTCGTCTTCATCTCTCTGCAACCGGACCGGCTCTTCTGCACGGCGCGGTGCGATGAAGAAACAGCCTTGAGAAAGGCTGCCCACCACGTACTAAGCCTCGAAAAAGACTATGGCAGTCACTCTCGCAGCGACCGGGTTGGCACCGTTAGGTGGCTCGCTCAAGAGCCTAAATACCAACCAGGTTGAAACTAAGATTGTTAGAAACTGGGTAAGACGAATTGAGACGAATCGGATGTCCTCTTCTTCCCCACGGAGTTGACCTCTCGGCGACGGTGTAGAACCGACGATGATGCTCAGCTCTGGACGACGGCGCCTCCTCTGCGATCTTGAAGTCAGCTATCTTCTTTTTTCTTACTTGAGAATCTTCTATAAGTAGCTTCTTTCTTCTATAAGGATCTTCGACCTTCTTTCTTCGATAATGAAGCTTCTTTTCTTCGATAATGAATCTTCTCTCTTCTATAATTGACTTCTTTCTTCGCTAATGAGGCTTCTTTTCTTCGATAATGAATCTTCTTTCTTCGTAACTGGTTCTTCTTTCTTCATATCCGGCACTCGATGGACCAGACACTGTGGTGGACTGTAGAAATAAAACTCCCAGATTTGAAGTTAATGCCGCCGCCACAGTGAGAGAGAATCGCTGAGATCGCAGAGAGCGAGCATGTTTTTTTTTTTTTTTCGATAGGACATGTTTGTTGTTGGCCGTTGGGCTTTTACAACTTCACCGGACAGGGAAGGCGAGTACGTAGGGTACTCAGCCTAAGCAAAAAGATGCAACTGCCTAAGGGCGCCCAGGTGGGCACGGACCTCGGCTTAGGACGTTGCTTGGACGGGGATGATCGGAGAGAATCGGCCCGGTATGTGCCGATAGCGCTGGTAGGCGCGAGAAGCGGGGGGACGCCGCCCTCGCCGGCGAGGGCAGTATGTCGGTGTGGTGTTACTCTGTGGTTGGGGCGGGGGGGTCATGGCTGCTACGGCTAGCGTGATAGGATCATCGGGATCCTCGAGTACGTGCCGGGGGCGTCGGATCACGCGTATGGGATTCGCGGGGAGGTCGTAAACTGCGGAGCTCACGAATAGGGGGTTGGGGTGATGGGGGGCGGAATCGAAGTAGCGTTTTGACGCTTGCTTCAGGTATTGAGCTATGGTGGGAAGCTCTAGATCGCAATGGAGATTTTCATTGCGCACGAACCATGGGGCGCCCGTGGCTCGGCGCATGAAGCGATTTTGGATGACCTGAAGTCGGTGGATGAGACTGGGCTTTGTATGGGCGAACGCTACGCCGGCGTAGGTGAGAATGGGACGGATGCAAGTTTTGTAAAGTGTCACCTTATTTCTAAGGGACATTTTACTTTTCTTGTTCGTGAGGGGGTAGAGACGGCCTAAAACAAAGGCTGCTTTGTTTCGGACTCGTTTGATGTGGTCTTTGAACGTCAGTCGGTCATCTAGGGTGACGCCTAGATATTTGACTGAGCGTTCCCGCGGGATGGGGCGATCGAACAGCTTAATGCTGCGATCGATGGGATTGGTCTCGGTGTTGAGCCGTTTGAATGAAAAGAGCATAGCTGCACTTTTCTCGGGGTTCACTTCGATCCTCCAGTTCCTAAACCATTTGCCCAGGGCACTGGCAGAGGATTGGAGGTTTCGAAGGATGAGGCCCGCTGAGCGGCTGGATAGATAGAGGGCTGTGTCATCTGCGAAAAGCGCAAGGTTGACATTTGGGAATCGCGGCATGTCGCTCATGTAGAGCGAGAAAAGTGTGGGGGCTAGAACGGAGCCCTGAGGGACTCCGGCTCTGATGGGTCGGGGGGATGAGTAGACTCCTTCTATGCGATAGCGAAAGCTCCGATTCGTGAGGAAGTCTCGTAGTATGAGTACCAGCCGGTCTGGCAGTCCCAGTTGATATAGTTTGTATATCAACCCGTTGTGCCAGACTTTATCGAAAGCTTTTGCCACATCAAAGAAGAGAGCTCCTGTGAACTGTCTGCGGGCGAAGCCGCTTATAATGTGCTCCGTTATGCGGTGCACCTGTTGGACGCACGAGTGTCTGGCTCTGAAGCCAAACTGCTCGTCTGGGAGAAGGCCTTTGGACTGGACAACGTCCTTTAGGCGGGCGAGGAGAATGCGTTCGTACAGTTTACCCAAGGCCTTGAGGAGGCTTATGGGTCTGTAGCTGGAGGGTTCTGAGCGGGGCTTGTTGGATTTAGAGCGAGCATGGCTGAGGGCCGTTTTTATATGTAAGTTTTTAGGCTCGCAATTGGTGGGTAACCTACTGACGGGCGGTACTTTATTGAACAGAGACAACATATTACACATTTTATAACATAGAAACAACACGGTAAACATTAGAAAATAGAAACAAAACATTAAAACGATACAATAATAGCAAACAAACAATATGTGAGATCTAACCTCGTATTAAAATAAAAAACTTATAAAATTTAGAGCTTACAAATTATATTTACAAATGTATAGGTCGGTCGCTAACAGTAAGGGATGTGTCTAAAAATAAATTAAAACACATTCGTAGTATGTCCCATGTAACTAACTACGTGTCCAATAAGCCCAATGAGTACGACTCCGAAATATGTGAATATAGATTGTAACTACCATGTTAGTTTCGAAATTACCTTTAAGCATTATACATAAAGGCTTTTGACGTTACGTCAATTTTTAGTCTCGTACGTGGCTCATAATACCAAAAATGAAAAAAGAAACACATTTTCAAAATTCGATATCTAGCTCAATTTTTGGCACAGAGAAAATTTAAATATACCAATCGATAGAGCTTGAAAAATAGATAAGAACTACATTAAAAAGTAATTTTCGAGAAAATGTCCCTTAAGCCCTTTGACATTTCCACAATCGATATAATAAATCTGAAAGTTTGTATGTTTATTATACGTAAAATCGATTGAATGGCTTTAGATTAGGGCCTGCAATCGAATATTCGAATAATTCGAATATTCGCCTCATATTAATATTCGAATAATGTTTACGAATATTCGAATATTAGATTATTTTTAAAGACATTTGAACTGACTAGTAAACGAATTTTATACAATATTTGATCCATAGTGGTAACGAGTTTATTTATTTCATCCAGGGTTCGGAAACCGGTTTTTTGAAAATACCGGTTTCGGTCATTGACCCCTATATCGAAATAATTTCGGTTAAGGTTTCGTTCAGGTTACGGTTACCGGTATATTTAACCGGTTTAACCAAAACCGATATTTTTTCGTTCGAACGGAATTAACCGGTTAAATTAAAGAATCCCTGTCCCCCCGAACAGCTGATAAGATCAGTCGTGTTTTCTGTATTCTTTATTTTTTAAATTTAATTACAATTTCAATTCTTAAAAATCGTGCAACTAAAATAGGAGAACATAAACGCACAAGATGTTCTACATTCCGGTAGCCAGCTAGCACCGCACGCAAACAAGCACCTCCGCCGCCGTCCGTGAGTGATTCATACCATTGTAAATACGCACGGGTCAAGTTGTACTGGACGGAAAGCCGTTTTGTATGAAATCATCGCGACCAACCATTAAAGACTGACCTCTCCGTAATCACCGCCTTGAGATTCTTTGTCCTGCTGCAGTCCTAGTACTTAAGGCCATCTTAGCCCGAGCTACTGCGCATCCATCTGCGCAGTACTAAATGCAAGTCCCAACCGCACGCGCCACACGAATTATTTACGTTTTTATTTTGGTTTTTTTTTTTCTGAATGAAAGTGTTCAAACTAATGGAGTAGTTTCCTTCATATCGTCGAAAGCAATATTGTCATATAATTTTCAATTTTATTCTTTTAATATACAGGCATCTGTAACAGGTAACTTTAACTGTAACTGTAACTTTTAACTTGTATACGCCAAACAATAAATGCACTTTTGGTGAAAACTAACTATAGTTACCTTATAAATATGGTACTTAAGTTGTCTCTAGCTTAAAGCAATAAATTCTTAACATTACGATATTTTTTATGTTATTGCGTCAAAAATAATACTTACAAAATGGAGCCTTCGGATATTTTTATGTTTTTTAAATCTAATTATAAGGCTTGAACATGTGTTAATTTTTCACCTAGGTGACTATTTCAGAACCCAGTTAAAAATGATTTTTTTAATATTTCTGTATTACACATTAAAGAGACTTCAATTATTTTCTTGGCTGTGCCGTAACACTAATGTTATCTATTGTAAATCATCATCGTCCCTTGTACAAACAAAGAAGTTTCTTCTAAAAACGCATTTTACCTAAAATGTATTAGACATTAATTAGGTATATTTCAAACGCCGAGAAGATGCGTGAACTGCCACGTACGCATAGCCAGTGTGCGACAGAGATATTTAGTATGGGAAAATATTTAGTATGGGAAATCTGATAAAAAATGAGTTAGACCATTTTTCTCATAGACAACATGCATCTCATGTATTATATGCTTTTAGTTAAGCTTTTCAAAATTTCTGTTAGATTTTCGATATCTCTTACCGTTTCAGAGATATTTGCATTTTTTACAAAAAAAAACGGTGGTCGAGGTATCTGAATAGTGAATCAAGAACTTGAATGTAAAATTGAAAAAAAAAATAGTTTTGCCATTTTTTTCATATTCAATGTGCGTATTATGTAATGCACGCCTTTCGTTAACCTTTTCAAATTTTCTGTCAGATTTTTGATATATTTGACCTTTTCCCAGACATTTGCTGTTTTTGCAAAAAGTAACAGAGGTCGAGAGGAAGAGATGAGAGAAATGGCCTAACTCTTGTTTTTTTCGGATTTCCCATACTAATTGTGAGTAAAGAATTTGTATGGGAAACTAAAAAAAAATTCCCATACAAATACCTTACTCACATTTAGTATGGGAAATCCGAAAAAAATGAGTTAGGCCATTTCTCTCATAGTCAACATGCATCCCATGTATTATTTGCTTTGGTCTAAGCTTTTCAAAATTTCTGTTAGATTTTCGATATCTCTTACCGTTTCAGAGATATTTACATTTTTTATAAAAATAAAATAAATATAAAAAATGTGAGTAAGGAATTTGTATGGTTTTTTTTTAGTTTCCCATACAAATTCTTTACTCACTATTCAGATATCTTGACCACGGTTTTTTTTTTGCAAAAATTGCAAATATCTTGGAAACGGTAAAAGATATCGGAAATCTGACAGAAATTTTGAAAAACTGTAGTAAAAGCATATGATACATGAGACGCATGTTGACTATAAAAAAATAGCCAAACTCAATTTTTTTTCAGTTTCCCATACAAATTCGTAACTCACTGTTCACATTTAGTATGGGAAATCTGATAAAAAATGAGTTAGACCATTTTTCTCATAGTCAACATGCATCTCATGTATTATATGCTTTTAGTTAAGCTTTTCAAAATTTCTGTTAGATTTTCGATATCTCTTACCGTTTCAGAGATATTTGCATTTTTTACAAAAAAAAAGCGGTGGTCGAGGTATCTGAATAATGAATCAAGAACTTGTATGTAAAATCGAAAAGAAATTAGTTTTGCGATTTTTTTTCATAGTCAATGTGCGTATCATGTAATGCACGCCTTTCGTTTACCTTTTAAAATTTTCTGTCAGATTTTTGATATATTTTACCTTTTTCCAGATATTTGCAGTTTTTGCAAAAAGTAACGGAGGTCGAGATCAAATGTAGATCGGTTTTTTCAATATTTTTCCTAGAGAGTGCCAACTATTTCGAGCTATTTAATTACTATAAATAACAAATACGTTCGTTTCAAATGTTAAAAATTAATAAACAAAACAATGATACACTTATTTAACGATAACTACCTAAGGATATTTTATTTCATTTTCATACACCTGAAAAAAAACCTGCGCCAGAAAAAAAATCGAACGTTTTTTTTTCACCTCAGAAAAACCAGTTTTTAAATCTCTAATTCTGAGTATCCCCTTAAAATTTCAAACGCACTTTTTTATAATTGTACACATACTTTAAAATCTACTAATCATAATAATTATGTAATACTATTTTCATCATTTTGAATTACTTATTTTTATCCTTCAATAACTGATTTAATGTTCAATGTAGCTATTGTAGCTTAAACATGGAACTAAATTAAAAAATATATGTAACCTAAAAAGTAAGGTCAAAATATAACGATATCTTATAAACGTCATAGTAAACACGTTCTTGGCAATTACAGTAAACAATACACGCAAAACAATGCAACGGCTCGGCGTGCGGCGCCCGCCGGCGCGGTGACTGCGAGAAAGAGAGCGAAAGACACGAACAGTGGCAACAGCGCGGCGCGCCTGACCTTGACTGCGTTTGGTTTTAACCGGTTAATTTCGTTCTTATTTCGGTTAGAATACCGCTCCCTGCTTAACCGGTATTATATTCAAAAATACCGGTTTAGCTGGAAACCGGTTTTAACCTGAACGGAATCGTTAACCGAAATTCGAACGAAATTAACCGGTATTTGTTAACCGGTTCCGAACCTTGATTTCATCACATTAAATATTAAAAGACAGTATTACAATTATTTTTAAAAAAATCTAAAAAAATGTTTTTAACATATTTAATCAAACGCATCTTGCGTGAACGCACCCAAAAGAAGGATCGTGCGATTCCTGCGTGAGCGCTCGCCGTTATTCGGAAAGAAGAATGGCAAACTGCCATATATATTAATTTACCTGGATTAAATTTGTTAAGGTATTTTCATTTTTTATATTTTCCAATAAGGACTATTTTTATGCATGTGATCTCAGAGAGTGATTGTTTCTATTTAGGTTACTGCCAAGTTAACAGAAATTGATTAATTTTATTTTCATTACTTTATTTTAAATAATCAATGATAATTGATGATCTCATTTATGATAGGTTTATTATCTATCTATCTATCTATCAGCCGAAAGACGTCCACTGCTGGACAAAGGCCTCCCCCAAGGATTTCCACACTGACCGGTCCTGTGCGGCTCGCATCCAGCGGCTTCCCGCAACCTTCACCAGGTCGTCGGTCCACCGAGTCGGAGGCCTGACCACACTGCGTCTTCCGGTGCGCGGTCGCCACTCGAGAACTTTACTGCCCCAACGGCCATCTGTTCTACGAGCTATGTGCCCTGCCCACTGCCACTTAAGTCTAGCGATTCTGAGAGCTATGTCGGTAACTTTAGTTCTCCTACGTATCTCCTCATTTCTGATTCGATCACGTAGAGAAACACCAAGCATAGCGCGCTCCATCACCCTTTGGGTGACTTTGAGCCTTCTTATGAGGCCCATAGTAAGCGAACATGTCTCGGATTCATATGTCATCACTGGCAACACACACTGGTCAAAGACTTTAGTCTTAAGACACTGCGGTATTTTGGACGTGACGATATTGCGAAGCTTCCCGAACGCTGCCCAGCCGAGTTGGATTCGGCGATTGATCTCTTTCTCGAAGTTGGACCTACCTAACTGGACTGTTTGTCCCAGGTATACATACTCGTCAACAACTTCAAGTGTAGAGTCTCCAACCTTCAGAGGAGTGGGTGTAACACGGACGTTTAACATGATTTTCGTCTTATCCATGTTCATTTTAAGACCCACTTGTTGGGAGGCTTTACTGAGTGCTTCGAGCATCGCGCCTAGGTCCTCCAAGGTCTCAGCCATGATCACGATATCGTCAGCAAATCGAAGGTGAGTGATGTACTCGCCATTGATGTTAATGCCGTGTCCTCTCCAGTCCAAAAGCTTGAAAACATCTTCCAGTGCAGCGGTGAACAGTTTCGGAGATATAACATCTCCCTGTCTCACCCCACGCTGCAGCCGGATAGGTTTTGAATTCTGATCCTGGAGGTGGACCGACATGGTGGCGTTTTCATATAAACACTTCAATACTTAGATGTATCGATAATCGATTTGGCACCGTTGGAGAGACTGCAACACAGCCCAGGTTTCGATCGAATCAAAGGCTTTCTCATAGTCCACAAACGCCAAGCATAGTGGCCGATTATACTCTTCGGTCTTCTGTATAATCTGCCGCAGCGTATGTATGCGGTCTATGGTACTGAAGCCTTTTCGGAAACCGGCTTGTTCGGGAGGCTGGAAGTCGTCAAACCTGCGTGCGAGACGATTCGTAATGACTCTCGAAAACAGCTTGTAGACATGGCTCAGGAGTGAGATGGGTCTGTAATTGTTCAGCAGAGTCTTATCACCCTTCTTGAAGAAGAGCACCACCACACTCCTGTGCCATACTGTAGGCGTTCGTCCCTCGAGCATGACGGAATTGAATAGCTTCTGAAGAGCTATAAGTACCGGTTCTCCACCTGCTTTCAGAAGCTCAGCTGTAATTCCATCATCACCCGGTGCCTTGTTGTTCTTAAGTTGTTTGAGAGCCATTCTTATCTCGCACAGGCTGACATCTGAGATATCTTCGGTATAGTGTATGGTCAATCTGGCTCTCGGGTCTTCAGCTTGATTACTGACATGTAAGCGTGTAGTCGTGTATAATTGTCCGTAGGACTTCTCAACCGCTTCAAACAGCTCGGGCTTGGACGACACGACTCTTCCATCCTCGGTCTTCAGCTTTGTCAGTTGGCTTTGACCAGCAGACAGATCCCTTGCGAATACTTTTGACCCTTTATTACGCTCGATAGCCTCTTTAATACGATTTGTATTAAATAGACGTATATCGCGGGTCAAGGACTTGGGGATCTGTCTGTTTAGTCGCCGATACTGACAAGCATCTTCAGAGGATTTTAGAATCAGGCTTCGTCTTTCCTCCATGAGCTTGCTGGTGGGGTTTGAGATACGAGATGTTCTTTTTGAACGTCTGGTTTTGAAAGCTTTATTCCCAGCCGTTTGGACAATTTCCACGAACTTGTTGTTGTAATTGTCCACATTTTCGCATTCTCCTAGGCATTCGAAGCGGTTGTGCAACTCGAGCTGCAAGCTTTCTGGGTTTTGGAGTTGGATAGGCGCTGGTCCGAGCGTGGACTTCATCAGTCGACATCTTTCCAGCTTTGTTTTTAGGTTCAATGTGCCTCTTACCATTCGGTGATCGCTTCCTGTCTTCAGCGAGTTGATCACAGAGACATCATTGAATATTTGCCTTTTTGTAGACAAGATGAAGTCAATCTCATTTTTTACTACACCATTGGGATGCAGCCATGTCCACTTGGCCTGTTTTGGCTTTTCAAAGAAAGAGTTCATCATAAAGAGGCCCTCCTTCTCCATAAAGCCGGCCAGCAGCTGACCCCGCGCACTCCTTTCTCCGTATCCAAATTTCCCCACTCTCAGCTCGTTGTCACTTCGTTTGCCTAGTTTCGCGTTGAAGTCCCCCATCACAACGGTGTAATGGGTCCTGGAGCTATGTATGGCTCTGGAGATATCCTCATACATAGCCTCCACCTCGTCGTCGTCGGGGTGTTCCACGGTCGGTGCATATACCTGTATGACCTTCAGCGAATACCATTTGGTGATTCTGAGTATAAGGTACGCTACCCTCGTCAAAACACTCTCGACCGGCACCACGTTGTTAACGAGGGACTTGTGGACAATAAACCCGACACCACCCTGGGACAGATGGTCGCCCTCCCGGAAATAGAGCAGGTTTCCGGACTTTAGGATCATGGTGTCCTCTCCCTCTCCTCGGACTTCACATAATCCTACAATGTCCCACCGTAGCCTGCTCAATTCCTCCTCCAGTTCAGCGAGTTTCTCGTCTGTACGCAGTGTGCGCGTGTTATATGTTGCCAGGGCCAAAGGTCTTCGTTTTTGGTAGCCTGGCCTCTGCCGGAGATTCTTCGCACCCCATGCCCCGCCGTTACCGTGACCGCTACCGGAGTCAGGAATAGCGGGGCTGCCGGGGACTAGGGGCCGTTTTTTAGGGTTTATATCCATGGGGGGGAGTAGCCGTAATCGCCACGCTTGGCATGCGGGTTGGCGATCGCAGTGTGGCGTGAGTCGAGATGGTATGCGGAAAAGACGCTGCTGCCCGTCTTCCGGTTTATAGATAGATAGATAGATATACTCTTTATGGATCCCTTAGTCGTCTTTTACGACACCTACGGGAAGAGATGGGGTTTATTAAGTTAAAACTAATTACCTTGTTTCTTTTATTTGAAGTAGGTAGTTGTTTGATTTTATTATTTTTTAACATGTTGTCGCAAATAAATATGATTGATTTTAGAAATTTTAATAAGTCTATTTTATCTAATTGCAAAATAGTGTCCTACCACGTAAAACCCTATTTTATTTGACTTTATAACTTTTCGAATAATATTCGAATATTCGAATATCTCAGGCAAAAATATTCGAATATTCGAATACCAAAATTTTCGAATATTTGCATGTCCTACTTTAGATGAAGTTTGGCACACAGATAATTAACTATCTGGAATAACAATTCGGAAGTCCACGCAGACAAAGTCGTATGCAGAAGCTAGAATTTTTTTTTTTGTAATTTATGTTATTGTCATCATCAGCCGAAAGACGTTTACTGCTGGACAAAGGCTTCCCCTAAGGATTTCCACACCGACCGGTCCGCTGCGCACATCCAGAGGCTTTCCCCAATCTTCACCAGGTTCAACTTCAACTTTTATTTATTGGCCTCTAATTTCACCAGGTTAACGGTCCATCGAGTGGGAGGCCTGCCTACTCTGCGTCTTCCAGTGCGCAGGCGCCACTCGACAACTTTAATGCCCCAACGGCCATCTGCTCTACGAGTTATGAGCTCCGCCCTCTGCCATTTCTTTCAATTTAACGATTCTCTGAGCCGGGTCAGTTACTTTGGTTCTTCTACGTATCTCCTCATTTCTGATTCGATTACGCAGGGAAACTCTAAGCACAGCACGTTCCTTCGCCCTTTAGGTGACCTTTAGCCTTCTTACGAGGCCCGTAGTAAGCAACTATGTCTCAGTTCCATATGTCATCACTGGTCAAAGGCCTTAGTCTTGAGATACTGCGGTATTTTAGACGCGAAGATATTGCGGAGCTTCCTGAACTCTGCCCAGCCGAATTGGATTGATCTCTTTTTCGAAGTTGGACCTACCTAGCAGGACTATTTGTACCAGGTACATATTCGTCAACAACTTTGAGTGTAGAGTCTCCAACCTTCAGAGGAGTAGCATGCTATAGCCGGATAGGTTTCGAATTCTGATCCTGGAGGCAGGCCGCCTGGCGGACCGATTTGGCACCGTTGGAGATACTGTAATACAGCCCATGTCTCGATTGAATCAGAGGCTTTCTCATAGTCCACAAACGCCAAGCATAGTGGCCGATTATAGTCTTCGGTCTAATGGTACTGAGGCCTTTTCGGAAACCAGCTTGTCCGGGAGGCTGAAAGTCGTGAAACCTACGTGCGACACGATTCGAAATGACTTTCGAAAACAGCTTGTAGACATGGCTCAGAAGTAAGATGGGTCTATAGTTTTTAGCAGGGTCTTATCGCCCTTTTTGAAGAAGAACACCACCACTGTAGTCGATTGTCCCTCGAGCATGACGGAATTAAACAGATTCTGAAGAGCTTGAAGTACCTGTTTTCCACCTGCTTTCAGAAGCTCAGCCGTAATTCCATCATCACCCGGTGCCTTGTTGTTCTTATGCTGTTATAGAACCATTTTAATCTCGCACAGGCTGACGTCTGGGATATCTTCAGTAGTATAGTGTCCGGGCAATTTGACTCTCGGGTCTTTGCCAAATTACTGACAGGTAAGCGTGCGGTCGTGTATAATTGCCAGTAGAACTTATAGACCTCTTCCAATAGCTCAGGCTTGGACGATACGGTTCTACCATCCTCAGTCTTCAGCTTGGTCAGAGTTGGCTTTGATCAATAGACAGATCCCTTGCGAATACTTTTGAGCCCTTATTTCGCTGTATATCGTCTCTTTAATACGATTTGTATAAAAGAGGCGTGAAGTCTCGAGTGAGGGACTTATAGATCTGTCTATTTAATATATAATAATTCTAAAACGACAATATTTGTGATTTAATACATTTTGCATATTTTTTAAGTTTTCTTGGATAATCGTAATGCATCGGCTATCGTAATAAATAACGATTCGAATCGTTATCGTAATCGTAATCGTAATGGCCGAATCGTTGCATCCCTAATTATTATATTACTCAACTACAGTATTCATTCTTTTTCAGGGTTCGCATGATATATATCAATTGATATATATCGGATATATATCATGATATATATCAATTGATATTTATGCTTGATATATATCAATATTGATATTTATATTTTCCTAGCTTCTAAGAGCTGCTTCTTACGAATGAATGTGCCAAATGCAAAGAATAAAGATATGATTATCACAATAATAAATAAATGAGTTTAGTTTAATTAACTATCTTCAAATTTGAAAAAATAAAATATACATTTTAGATTCAGTTATTTCGAAAAAACATATCAGAGTATAACATTTGAATGTTTTTTTAATAAAAATCTTCAAATTATCAAACTTATACCTACATTTTAAATTAAGCTATTTCGAAAATCATGTATTAAAGTAAGAAATTGAAATTAGTATGTAATTTTGATAAATATCAAAAATATCAAAGATATCGAAAATATCGGATATATATCAAAAATATCTGATATTTTGATATTTATTATAAATATCGGATATTTTCGAACCCTGTTTTTTTTTACTTATATTACACTTTTACATATATTATACTGTCATCGTCATCGTCATCGTCATCGTCATCGTCATCGTCATCGTCATCGTCATCGTCATCGTCATCGTCATCGTCATCGTCATCGTCATCGTCATCGTCATCGTCATCGTCATCGTCATCGTCATCGTCATCGTCATCGTCATCGTCATCGTCATCGTCATCGTCATCGTCATCGTCATCGTCATCGTCATCGTCATCGTCATCGTCATCGTCATCGTCATCGTCATCGTCATCGTCATCGTCATCGTCATCGTCATCGTCATCGTCATCGTCATCGTCATCGTCATCGTCATCGTCATCGTCATCGTCATCGTCATCGTCATCGTCATCGTCATCGTCATCGTCATCGTCATCGTCATCGTCATCGTCATCGTCATCGTCATCGTCATCGTCATCGTCATCGTCATCGTCATCGTCATCGTCATCGTCATCGTCATCGTCATCGTCATCGTCATCGTCATCGTCATCGTCATCGTCATCGTCATCGTCATCGTCATCGTCATCGTCATCGTCATCGTCATCGTCATCGTCATCGTCATCGTCATCGTCATCGTCATCGTCATCGTCATCGTCATCGTCATCGTCATCGTCATCGTCATCGTCATCGTCATCGTCATCGTCATCGTCATCGTCATCGTCATCGTCATCGTCATCGTCATCGTCATCGAAGAAGAAGAAGAAGAAGAAGAAGAAGAAGAAGAAGAAGAAGAAGAAGAAGAAGAAGAAGAAGAAGAAGAAGAAGAAGAAGAAGAAGAAGAAGAAGAAGAAGAAGAAGAAGAAGAAGAAGAAGAAGAAGAAGAAGAAGAAGAAGAAGAAGAAGAAGAAGAAGAAGAAGAAGAAGAAGAAGAAGAAGAAGAAGAAGAAGAAGAAGAAGAAGAAGAAGAAGAAGAAGAAGAAGAAGAAGAAGAAGAAGAAGAAGAAGAAGAAGAAGAAAAGAAGAAGAAGAAGAAGAAGAAGAAGAAGAAGAAGAAGAAGAAGAAGAAGAAGAAGAAGAAGAAGAAGAAGAGAAGAAGAAGAAGAAGAAGAAGAAGAAGAGAAGAAGAAGAAGAAGAAGAAGAAGAAGAAGAAGAAGAGAAGAAGAAGAAGAAGAAGAAGAAGAAGAAGAAGAAGAAGAAGAAGAAGAAGAAGAAGAAGAAGAAGAAGAAGAAGAAGAAGAAGAAGAAGAAGAAGAAGAAGAAGAAGAAGAAGAAGAAGAAGAAGAAGAAGAAGAAGAAGAAGAAGAAGAAGATATCAATGATATGCTGCAAATCAGCAGCATTCACTGTTATGCGGATGACAGCACAGGTGATGTCGTCTATACCGGCCGTGCCAACATTTCTCGGGAAAATGTCATCGAGACTCGAAACAATCTTGTGTTTGATATTGAGGCTTCTTTAAATAAAGTTTCGGAATGGGGTCGACTTAATTTGGTCCAATTTAACCCCACCAAGACACAGGTTTGCGGGTTCACCGCCAAGAAAATGCCATTTATCGTATCAACTCGTTTTGAGGACACTCCCCTAAATGCCTCAGCTATTATCGGAACCCTTGGTGTCGACATTTAGAGTGAAGTCCAGTTCCGTGGTTATCTAGAGGGTAAGGCTAAATTAGCCTTGAAGAAGCTTGGTGTGGTGTGTGTGCTCGAGATGTGATCGAGATGGTATTTCACCGCGGCCCATCGCCTGCAACTTTATAAGGCGCAGGTTCGGCCTCATATGGAATAAAGACTGTTCTCATCTCTGGGCAGGGGCACCCCAGTAGCAGCTTCTTCCTTTGGACCGCATTCAATAGAGAGCAACCCGAATTGTAAGCTGCCAGCATATTTCAGATCGGCTTGGCCCCTTGGCACTGCGTAGAGATGTAGCCTCGCTCTGCATTCTCTATCGCATATAGTACGGAGAGTGCTTCGAGGAATCGTGTCGCTTCTTTTGGACATCGTTCTACGCGACAATATTTTCATCTCCATCACTTAAATGGTTGGCAGTCCACAACTGTGCGTTTACGCGACAAAAAAAGACGCACGACGCGCTTGGCGCAATTCACATTCGAAACTCGAGAATTCTCGAGATCCGGTAATTTTTTTCTCGTCTCGAATGAAGCCAAATTTCTCGAGTTTTCTCGAGTTCGAGAAAGCTCGAGCAGAAACCCTACTTTTTTCCAATGTTGATCAGCGCCATCTAGTTGAGTTTAGAGAAACCCGTGGAAAATTCCCTATTATAAACTAAGATTATTAGATTAAGCAGTACATAAGTACAATTTTGTATTACTTTCATGATTGCAATAATTCGTAATAAACTGCGTTACTTTTATTTACTCACTTACTCCTTACATTAAAATCAAATTTAGGCCATCATATAATAGACTAACAGGCATCTGTGTAAGTAATAAAAGATATATTGAAGTTGTACACACGTACACACAAGCAAACCAGAACCAAGCACATGCTCACAGACACATACATTGAGCCATCGTATACACTTCTTGTGAAATGTTACTTCTGTGCTTCAATGTGTAACTGGCACATATTCATGCACCCACAGAAAGTCAATCAATCAATCAATCGCAGATAACTGACTGACCTAAGATGCTGTTTTATGTCAAAGATCGAGCAAAGACGAACTATAGACGTATTTCACTTCAGATCTTTATATAGGTACAAGCTGTTTTCGAGAGTCATTACGAATCGTCACGCACGCAGGTTTGGCGACTTCTAACTTTCTGAACACGCCTGATTTCGAAAAGTTATCCCTACACATATACTTCATTCCAATAAAAAAAAAGCAAAACGTAAACAAACTTACTATGGAACTGACACATGTCAATGTCATCTGCATACTATGTTTGTTTACCTTTTGCTTTTTTTTGATTGGAATGAACCATACATATGCTGCGGTGCGGAAGACAAAACAGGAAATCGTAGAATATAATCAGCCATTATATTCAGCGTTTGTGGACTATGAGAAAACTTTTGATTGGATCGAGTCTTGGCTAAAGCGCTTGAACGGGAATGCCGCAATGTTAGACCGTCTTCAAAACAAAAATTTGAAATCTGTCCGGCTGCAGAAAAGGGTGAAACAGGGAGACGTTATATCTAACAGCCTGTTGTTATGGAAGAAGTCCTGCCTGTAATTGAAAGAGCTCGGCACCAACATTAACAGTGAGTACATCACCCACATTTCATCGTTGAAGATAATTACTATGATTTTGCCTGAGACTTTGGAAGTCCTAGGTACAGATATCAATGGACTCAATAGACCATTTCAACAACTCGGTCTTAAAATGAACATAAGACAAAAATGATGACAAAAGTCCATGTCCTGAAAACCCATGGCTCTGAAGTTTGGAGACTATACTCGAAGTTATTGACTAATATAGGGTGACTTTAAATTAGTTCTTGATACTAAAGGGTGTGCATGTGCTCATGATAACAAACAAATTTCCCTTAGGAACCCATACAGGGTGTCCACTTTCTGGAAAAGTCAGGGAAGTTAGGGAAAAGTCAGGGAAGCTTTTGGTGGTCAGGGAAAGTCAGGGAAATGACCTGACGACCAGGAAAAGTCAGGGATATTTAAGTTTTTCCCAATGATCGTTAGTGAGGGAAACATCCATGCTCTAATCTGATATCTCCTTGTCTTTGCTGATAACCTAGATTTTTGTTTATATTTTTTTTAAGTTATCAGTGATTCTACATCATGACTTTGCATTCCATAGCTTGAGGGTTCTAGGTAAGAAGCACCTCTGAAACCTTATGGTTCAAAACCAATTTGGCTTTAGCTGGTGGGGATGAATTCCATTCCGATGGCGAGTGGTGCGGTGATAAAACTGTGCTGTAGGCATCATGTCGAACAGTTCCTCAGAACACAAGCTGTTATGTAAGCGGTAGAATATACAGAGAGAGCTGAAGTCAGTCTCTCCGAAAGCTGAGGGGTTCTAGACCGCTTATGAGCTTTTCTGATCGCGCGTCGCTGGGCAGAATTGATACTTGGGTTCTCTTGCCCAAAGATATTCTGCAGTTCTCCATATGCGGCCTCACTTGAGCTTTGTATAGCTGGAAGCGCTGTCTGGGTCTGAAGTGCCGCTTTGCTCTATTGAGCAATCCAGGTTTTTTCGCTGCAAGGGTAACCATGTCCTTGAGATGACCCCGAAGTTGGACGTTGCTAGAAATGTCGACATCTAGGATGCTCGTAGCAAAAGCTAGCGTAGCAAATGTTCCTTGGAACCGAGGCGTCACAGTAAAAGGGACGTTTTTTGGCGGTGAACGCGCAGACTTGCTTCTTCGTGGGGTTAAAGCGGACAAAGTCTAGTCTACGCTAGTATACGCCTTAGCTATATACAGGCTGACTACCAATGCCTCCCCTCGACTTTCAATGGTTTCGGCCCAGCGGTGTGTTAGACATATTAGAAGATCACCAGCTGACAGGCCATGAAGAAACCCGTATTGGCGGTCATTGATAAGGTCATGATCTTCTGGATAATAAAGAAGGACCTGTGTATTAATTACACGCTGCACCACCTTTGAAAGGAGGGAAATAATAGCTATTAGCCTGTAATTGGACGGCTCAGGTCTATCCCCCTTTTTGGGAACTGGTTGCATATTTGCAACTTTCCAGGATGTTGGCACATGGCCTGTGGAATAGGAGAGCGCGAAAACTCTAGTCGAATGTGAAGTCATCAGCATTATGTGTAGGATATACACGATGTACTGAAATCTATCTACGAGCTATTCATAGACAGTCCAGTACGGGTAGCATGAAGCGTAGACAAAGCTGTTTGTCGCGCCAAACGCGAGAAAACAGCTCAGCTGTCTCTTTCATTAGCTTAGCGTTAGAAGGGAACAAATGCTTTTGAAACTCGCGGCGCGTGCGAGATACGTCGCCATGCTACTAGGGCTGCACGTTAAGCTTTTTACACTGCTATTCCTGAAGGCTCTTCATTTCCACAGCACAGAAATTCACCTCAGTAAGATGGTTGGAAAATGATCCAATGATTTTTTTGACAAGGTGAGCCAATTATAAATGACACGGATCCAGAAAACCACAATAAAAAATGTGATTCAATGAAAATCCCTTTGTTAAAAGCACGGTTAGCTGCTGTTAAGTCAATTTGGCAGATAACGAACCATTTTTGCGCCATCTCTAGATAAAATAAAAAAATAAAAACATTTGTCAAACAAAATCCTCCAAAAACGATTCTAAATTGGATTATACAGGGTGTAAAAATACCACTCCCGGAAACTTAAAGGGGGGGTTCTAGGCACGCTACTGAATACGTTTATGTAAAAAAAACAGCAAAATTTGATGTCATTTTTGAAAAAAAAAAGTATTTTTTTATTATTTTTAATTACCTCTAAACGACATGAGAAACCGAATACAATTTATTTTTTTAAATAAAAATTAAAAATGAATAAAATAGCAAAAATCCGCAATAAAAACCAAAGAGAAACACTGTAAACTCGCCAGAAACGCACACAAGCGGCAGTATCAAGCGGGGACACGCGATTCAACGACACACACACACAAGCGGGGCGCGCGCGGGTCAACGACACAACACACATGGCTGCCACTCGTTCGGAAACTTAAAAAAATCAAAACTTACCATCTTAGCTACGTCTTCTCTCAGATCTTATGAGGTACGGCTCAAACTGAGCGCCCCCCATCTCAAGACAAAGGGAGCTGTACGCACAGTTTCCTCATGAAGGCGAGGCATCAGCGTTGGGTCTTCGGCGCAGTCCTCTCTCAGCCTATCAAATACCTTTCGTATTCTCCTTTTATTTCTTCTGCACTGTCGCAGGGCCTGTTAAACGGGGTTAAGTCAGGAGACCGCGGAGGCCAAGGCGTTTCACCAAATCTTCCGATCCAAAGTCCATGGAACATCTCATCTAATCTCCGACGCACTGACAGTAAAACATGAGGAGGAGCACCGTCATGCTGGAATCCGATGGATGATGTCGCGTAGGGTATCTCTCTCGATAGAGTTCTAAAGCAGCATCGGCGCATTTCCTTCTGTCATGCCATAGCACAAAACCATTTCTGCGTACTCTTGAGCGCTGTAGTAATAATTAACATACTCACGACGCGGGTGGTTAGCCATTTTACAGAAAATAAACACAAAAGTTGTCAACAAAAAATAATTCACAAAAACTACACAACTAAAAACACCAGAAAGACTCAGCGATTTAAGCAAAAAAGTTATAATCATAACAAATACCTAATCATAATCAGAACGAAGCTATTTAGGTACAAAAAACTTTAAAGCCTACAGAAAAAATAAAGGAAACGTGCGCGACGGGAATTAGTTACTGAGAGCACAGGTCTAGCTCGGAGGAGAACGATCCACGAACTACCTAATTACTGTTACAAACAATGTTTTTTTACAAAAACATCAAAAAGAGCGGCCCGCTTTTGTGTGCGCGAAAGAACAGGATAGAACGATATTCAAGCACGGTAGCAGAAAAGAGAAGACCAACCATTGATGGTTGCGCTTGAGCGCAAGCCGAGTTTTAACACACGCAACATGACTTGCCAGTCAGGGGATGTCAACTTTTACGTCCGCTATTAATAAAATTTCGCTTTAAAATTAAATTAAGTACTGGGCTCGACCCGTACCACGTGACTGGAGACTGCCGCTGCCGAGACGTGAAGAATGGCACTGTAAATAAGTCGGGAACATAACACGGGTTCGTCATCGGCTGGCAAAGTCCACGTTTGGGTGAGTAGAAACTAGAACCGCGTGCTTACACTCACAGCGTACCAGCAGGGAGCGGCTTTCACATCTGACATCACAATAAACCGGTCAGTATTGGAATAAGGTACTTCCCATACAAAACCACATTGTTTTGTTATGTGAAGTCTACTCTACATCACCCCCACCCCTATCACTTGCTACTAATTATCAATGTTTATTGATGATTTCTGTTGAGATAATTATGACAATCCTGTGTATGTCAGATGGTAAAAAGGGATTCGCGAGAAAGTGTGCTGTGTGTGGCTGTACAATTTATTTTAAATAACAATAACATATCGTATCTAAAAAGTTAATAATTATAAAAAAATAAAAACATGCGGCACAACTTTGGGCCTGCGGGCCGTGTACCGCCGCGATTGGGCACCCCTGCAACGGCCAGGCGAAGTAGGCAACGTTGCCATGTTTCCGCGCTCGGCAGCGGCGCCTCGTCGTTCCACAGTCGCGGCTCGCGAGCCGTGCAGGTAATACGTAAGATGCTGCCGCGCGACCGCGCGTCCCCCCGCGTCCCCCTTTCGGTGATCGTATTTTGTTTCGATAATTTCGTTTTTCGTAAATAGTTTTGTGTGTGTTTTATTAATTTTACTACGCCAAATAATTATGTCGGCTTAGTGTTCGTGGTAATGAAAATTGTGAATAGTGTGCACGATGGGTGTTGGATTAGTGAGAGGTGGTGTTGTACTTGCAGATACATAGCACTACAGAGTCCACAACAGTCTACCAGGTATTTCAGTCAGTCTACCAGGTACTCCAGGTAAGGTTTTACTAACAACTTTGTAGGCAAGACCCATAGTTGGTATGAAGTATTAAGCTTCTTTCTGACTGAGCCCTCCTATGCGCAACCCAACCAAAATGCTTTTTTTTGGGCTCAGGAAATTTTCGTCGATTGTTTTTTGTTTCCAACCCCGCCTTTTTACTGTTGCATCGTCTAGGGGCTACCAGGGGAAATAACTTTGGTCATGTGACCTTTTTATGTAGGATGCACCGTTTTTTTTTTTTAAATGCAACCAAAATCCAAAACTCCACTAAAAGTAGACTTAGGGGCACTTAGGGATTTAGCCATGATGACCCCCTATTCTGATGATGGATATGCGATAGATGGCCAAGTCCCTGGCCCATAGGGTCCCTAAGGGTACACTCCAAATGAGACTGATTGTATCGTATCTTATACCAACAACGGTGTTGGGAGCTGGGTCTGGATTTTTCGATAAGTTAACTTTGTCTTATTTACCAACTTGCGAAGTGCAACAGCTGATCACAAAAACAAACCGCGGGGCGGGCGGGGGTGGGGGCGAAAGGACGCAACGACGACTACGAGATGCAAAAACGTTGCCTAGCTTAGTAGGCACGTACAACCACGGGCACACTCACACACTTGCGGCGGCATGCGGCAATGAATTTTTGCACGTACATTGCTTGCTTAAAAATGATCACATGTCTAAAAAAAGGTTTTTTTTAAAAACGTACATGGTGATTAAACTTCATATAGGGCGTACATAAACCCCGTGAAGTTTCCGGGAGAGGTCTTTTTACACCCTGTATAAGGGAAGTTTTACAGAATGGTCAGGGAAAGACAGGGAAAAGTCAGGGAAGTATTTTGGGAATTTAGAGTGGACACCCTGCCATAGTCAAATCGCAAAAAAAAATGACTCTTCATACTAATTTGGCCGGTTGTAACCTATATTCCCTAAGGGAGGCTTCATAAATAAAGTAAAAAACAAGAAATAAAGTTTAACAAACTTTTAATTTAATTAAATATATTTCCTACAGAAAATAACAAAAAGTGGGTACGTTGGTGGTCCGGTGGTCACTTATTCTAAACACTTATTATAAACCGCTTTAGCCGAATCGTCGGATAAAAAACGTCAAGAGTCGCCCTTAATGAGGGAACGCCTGTAAATTGTCTTAAAAAATAGTCAAAATACTCGGATGTAGTCAAATGGAAACACGGCCCGTTGCCACATCTTAATAATGCATCCAGCAAAGCAGAAAAACAAAAACAATTGAATATCTGAGTTGCCTCCCAGTGATGAGATTGCCTCCCGGAAAAATAAAAGTTGCCTCCCAAAAACCAAACACTCCTGGCCACAAAAAAAAACTCGTTGTCGAAAAAAAAACTCTTGGCGACGAATGCGTCCCTCAGTAGAAACAATTCTTGATGACGAATGCGTCCCTCAGAAAAAATGTTGCATCCCGCAAAAAAACTTGTGGTGACGAATGCGTCCCGTAGAAAAACTTTTGTTGGCGTATACGCCTCGATGAAACAATCCTGGCGATGAATACGCCCCGTAGAAACACTCTTGACTCCCGGTGAGAAAAAAAACTCTTGGTCACGAATGCGCCCAGATGAAAAGCACCCCTTTTGAGGGGCTGGAAGGTGTCAATAGTTAATTAACACGCCAAACGTTCTGGTGACGCCACGCGGCCAAAAGGGGAACAGTCGGGAACATGGGAACAATGTCCAAAGTCAACCCGGCCACAGCGTCACCAGCACTTTTTCCACGGAGTGCGTTTTTTGGTGGCGCACCGCGCAACCGCGCGCCGCGCTGTGAAAGCTGACAGTTCTCCAAAAAGAATAAAAAAAAACAACGAGGTGACGATCCAAAACTGGTCGAAAAAATCAGCATATCAGTTAACCAAAACGATAGCCTATAAGAAACTCCTCGAGTGCGAAAAGGACAGACTCTAAATTAACTTTCTTAACAACAAAATTGTTACGGCTCAGGGTACAAGTCGGTTGAAAAGCAAAAAAATAGAAATTTACGAAAAAATCAAAAAAAGGTGTTACACGGTAAGTTGGTCAATTTGTATGGATAGTCCACATTTTTTTTACGATTTGACTATGGGTTCCTTAGGGAAAGTTGTTTGTTGTCATTAGCACATGCACAGTCTTTAATATCAAGAACTAATTTAAGTCACCCTATATATGTACCTTGCACAAAAAGTCCAGCTAGGTACGTCTAACTTCAAGAAAGATACCTCTCAAGTGTCTCAAGACTAAAGTCTAATCAGTTTGTGTTGTTAGTAATAACCATATGGAACTAACAATAAGACATGTTCGCTTCGTATGAGACTCATAAGAAGACTCAAGGTCACCCAAAGCGCTATGAAGTATGCTTGGAGTTTCCTTACGTGATCAAATCAGAACTGAGGAGGTGCGTAGTGAGAATATAAAGTAACGCACATAGCTCACAGAATAGGCAACGCAAGACCAGTTTTGAAAACCCTACAGGGAAGCCTATCAATAACCTTGAAAAATTATTATTATTAAGAAGCTTTATAATGCCTAATACCTAATAGTTTTAATTTCAAAGTTAAAAAATAGAATAAGGGAACTACATGCCTCAGTAAGCAAATCAGTAACGTTTTTTGATAATAATCAATGTCGTCCCCAGTGTTAGCGCAGATACTTTTTCTGTATAGGGATGGTTAGGCCATCCTCATGGACCTCCGATGTGGTATAACAAGCTAACAACTGCCTTTCAAAGCACGGAAACAGTCGAGATAAATGCCACTTACAGTTAAACCCATCTAGTTAACCTACATGATCTGATGACCATGACCACTGCACAGTTAACAGCGTGTTTTGGCTGTAACGATGAGCATAATCATGATTTTACCTCGATAAGTGGGTATATTTTATGCTATATTTTCATAAGTTACAATAATACTTACAATTAATTTATGTATGGTTCATTCCAATCAAAAAAAGCAGAAGGTAAACAAACATAGTATGCAGATGACATTGACATGTGTCAGTTCCATAGTAAGTTTGTTTACGTTTTGCTTTTTTTTGATTGGAATGATGTATAATTTTATTGCTCTTTTCTCTTTTTTTTACTATGTTATGTTATTTTAATCAACTGTATTTGTTGCTTCCATATATGTTTGTATTTGCTGAATAAACATACCTATTTCTTTTCTATTCTATATCAAGTACAAACTTTTTCGTTAGGTTATGCCTAATAACTTTTCTTCTGCACGAGATCCAGGTGAGCTATCATACAAAAAAAGTTTGTACTTTGTGTGACCTATCTTACGATATAGGTCACAATGCGTTACAAGTGTTACAACATATGAGCTAAAATCGCTCATTCTCCTTTCAAACATTTTTAGAACAAAATGCCGTTTTTGACATTTGATAAAAAAGTTACTGAAAATGACAGTCTTCGGTCACGAGCATACCTACATAGCCTAATATCCAGTGGCGTGCACAGAGTTTACACATAGGGTAGGCAGAAATAAAATTTTATATAAAAATGGAAAACTTACCATTAGTGTATCAGTTAACTTTAACTGGCCTTTTCAACTGGTCTCGTTACCTACGACTTTTTAATATGTGAAACTTTAAACAAGACTAGGTGCTTTTCACAGAGATTGTGCTACCTATTTTAACGAGGCATTTAAAGCCAGTGTCATTCCAAACTGTTTTACTGTTAGACAATAAAATGCACGGAAAACAATACAGTATATCCGTGTACACAATTCGCGGAGCCAGTTATTAATTAATATTAATTTATTTGAAATAAAAGAAACTCTAGCACACACCTTCCTTTAGCTATTATTTGAGATTTCTCACTTTGAAAACTCGCCGTCTTTTAGTTTAGCTCTAAACACACATTTCCAGCACAGTTCTCGTAGCTAAAGTTATCCATTATCCTGAATTACTCAAACATTTAGCAACAAGAAATAGCTATTTTCAATTATCAACAAATGCGCAATAAGCTAATTTAAAATAATTTTCTTTCATACTTCGTTACACTTGCAACCAGTAAACAAAGAATATGGCATTATTTTAAATAATTTCCAAGAATTGACTCACAAAAAACAAGAATAACAACGTTTTCCCCCCGAAGGGTAGAAAACGTATATTTAGGTTCCAGCCGAAGCTTGACCCACTATATTATTGTGAGATAACCTCTTGGATTTTACGTGTGGCAACACTGGTTTACTACTGGGCACCCTACTATACCGGGTGCATGACGTCACGCGGTCGATCGCAGCGGCGAGGCAGGCGCTTGCGCTTCTTCAGTACTCACAAGCCAGCAAGAATGTTAAGTCATAGTGGGTCAAGCTTCGGCTGGAACCTAAATATACGTTTTCTACCCTTCGGGGGGAAAACGTTGTTATTTAGGTGTCCGAGCCTTCGCTTGACCCACTATATTATTGTGAGAAATGTTTATTTTCTGCTGGCGCTGCGATTGCACAGGGGGCGCCTAATGCTATGATGGACATTCCAATGAAACACAGAAAGACCAAAATCACAAGTCTTTAATGTTTGGAATGTTAGATTTTAAGTGAACAAAACAAATATTCTCCCTTTGAATTAATAAACAAAATTAAATAACTCAACAAAATTAACAAAACTTATAATTATGTTTCTTCATAACAATATTAAAGATTATACCTATATTGTATAGGTTCTACTTATTAATAGGAGCGATAATGAGATCTTTTACTTAATCACAATGGCAAAAAACAATTAGCAATAACATTATTATCAGGAACATTCTGCATACATCGACGACTTTCTGTTTCTTTAAAGTAGTGCTTTAGAAAAGTATCTCTACTTTTCCAGTTACCTCGTTTTAGTACTTCGTCCAAATCTAGGTTGTAGTTTCTCCAATTTGCACTATTTACTGCAGATCGAAAACTGCCGGGTGAATCATAGATATTGGCATCCTTTAAAATTGTTCGAACCCATCCTGCAATGACTGTGCGGGAGGCAGGTCCAACTTTTCCTCGAGTCGTAATAAAAAGACTCCACAAGTTATCCCGACTTGATCTACGAGCTTCCGATACAGATATCAGGACTTGAATCCAATGTACTAAATCAAATTTTTGATCTTTATTAGGAGATAATTTCCAGCCAGACTGACGAAAGGTTCCACAGTCAGTCTTCGAACCGAAGATGGGCCATAGGATTAGGTGACTGTCTACAGTTTCAAGGCCCTCTGAGCTGATGTCAAGTAGAGTGAGATCATGGATTCTCCTTCCAGTGGCGAGAAGAAGAAGGACAGCTACGTGCCTTGATACTTGGAATAAACTACTATTATCAATAGTGTAACTGCGAAGGTAATTAGTAAGGTCAGTAACTTCCCAAGTACGAGGTTTTCTGGCAGGAGGCTTAGTAAGGGCGACAGCTTTTAGAGCTTGACGAACAAGTTGATGGTTACTGAGCTCCTCAGTTCTTGTAGGATTTGCAAACATTGCTACAACAGATTTATGGACCGCTATGGTACTGGGGGCGAGTTTGACATCTGAATGTAGGTAACAAATGAATTTTGCAAGATCACCCGCCTCTGGATTGTTAGTGTCACTATGTTTCTCAGACCATTGTCGCCATCTTTCCCACGCGGGTTTGTATGTCTTTAACGTTGACTTACGCCAGGACGATTCTAAAAGTTTTTTGTCCTTATCGAGCCAGGAAGAAGTTAAACTGGACCAGCCTGAATTTTCCAGACCTGCAAAGACAGACGGTTTACTGCAACTGGTGCCCGGCCGGTAGTTAGGTCTATCAGATGTTTCCTGACGTTCCAGATCATCATTGGAGGGCACAGGGCACGTTGTCTCAACTCGGCTTTCCAAAAGGTCTTTTCCCATTTGGGTACTACAAATAGGTAGACTCCTTTGCTCTTCCCGAGGTGGCGCAGAACGCGAGGCACTAGGGCTGGTGGAGGAAAGATCCAGCCGAGTCTGAAATTCCACGGTCGGCTGAAGGCATCCACAAACACACAATGTTGGTCCTCCGCATTTTCGCTGACATAACTCTTTACTACGGCAGATCGTTTGCTTGCAAATAGATCTATTGTTGGTGTGCCGAATTTCCGGAATATCACTTTCAGAATATCTTCTGACAAAGTCCATTCTGGTAAGTCGTTGTCCCTTGAAAGACTGTCGGCGATAAGGTTGTATCGACCCGGGAGGTAGCGAGCTATGAGGTGTATCCGACATCTCTCTGCAAGCTGGAAAATGTTGAATGTCGTTTGTAGGAGTCTCACGGATTTGGTTCCGCCTTCCTTCGTTATATACGATACGACTGTTTTGTTGTCTGTCTGTATCATAACTGTTTGTTCGCGAAGTTGCCAGCCTTTTATTTTTAATACCTCCAGGATGGTCCATAGCTCTTTTTGATTGCTGTGCCATTTGAGTTGTTTTTGATTCCAGAGCCCGCTCAAGTTCTGTCCGTTTACCGAAGCTCCCCAGCCGAGAGCTGCTGCATCCGTACTTACAAAGGTAGTCGGGTCTTCGTGGTGGATTGGAGATTGTCGTGTTATATTTTTTCTCCACCATTCCAGTGCCCCTTTCACAGGATCCGGTAAGCAATGACGTTTGTACCGGTCTTTCTTTGTCAGCTTGTTTGCTTCTATCTGTATTCTTCGGCTGTGGAGACGCCCATATGGCACGACACAAGAAGCGAAGTTGATATTGCCTAATAAGACTTTTGCAGATTGCCAAGTCCAATGACCTTTTTGAAGTGTATCTTCTATTATGCTTAGGTTTTTCATGATCTTGTCGTCTGTAAGACTTTTGGTGTTGAGACGTGTGTCCCATGTTAGTCCCAGGTATTCTACTCTTTTGGTTGGTTGCAGTATCGATTTTTCTTGATTTATGCACCAGCCTAGTTTTGTGAGCTGATTTACCACGAAGTACGTTTGAGCCTGTAGGATATCTGGGTCCGTATGCATTAATAGAAAGTCGTCCAAGTAAACTATCATCCGGATTGCTTTCTTTCTGAAAAAGTTAGCAAGCCAGTTAGTAACATTAGCGAATGCACAAGGGGCTGTTGCTAAACCGAAAGGAAGACAGGTCATCTCATATGTAACACCATCGTATACTAATGCTAAATATCTTTGATGAGATTTTGCGATCGGAATATGAAAGTATGCCTGAGAAAGGTCAATTTTTGTCATGTAATCTCCGGTATTTAAGCATCCCGGTATTTTGTGTTGGTTAATGAGTCTAAATTTAGGTGCATGTAAATAAAGGTTTAAATTTCTCAGGTCAAAGATCGGTCTATTAGACCCGTCTGCTTTCTGTCGTAAGAACATGAACGATAAGAAACCTGTTTTATTTTGACATTTGCTTATTGCCCCAATTTGTTTTAATTTACCGATTTCTTCAGACATGTCTGTCGAAGATTTAGTTTCGTATCGGGCGCAAGTGTCTTTATCTAACCTAAAACTCGGAGGGCGTCTGATAAATGGGATTCTATATCCAGATATAGTTGATAAGATACAACGTGGAGCACCAAGTGCCTCCCATTCTATAAGTTTATTACTAACCTGTCCTGCTTGGAAACTATTGCTTTTTCCCCTCATATCCTCCTTTATTTTTTGCAGGTTGCCGCTGCTGTTGGTTAAAGTTTCGTGTCGACTTTTCTGGGATTCGGCGGTTTTGTTTCCGAAATGTCGATCTTTGCTTGAATCCTTGTCTACCTTTTGGCTTTGAGTTCGCAGGAGCATTCGGTCTTTTGAATTTTCCAGGGAATACCTTCGTTACTCCACCTTGCTCTTTGATTAAGTCGGAAAGTTGGGGTTCAGCAAAAAGGTGAGTACTCGATGGTGGAATAGCGTGCAGTAGCTCACTGATTGTTTTATTTTGAGGCTTGTACAGAGCTCGTCTTTGTTCTATGGCTTCGGCTCTTTTCCCACACGTATATTGCAGCAGAGAGTCTGACACTTTTCTAAACTGTGCTTTGTCTTTGTTTAGGAAATGCTTACTGAGATACGCTTTAACGTCTGATGGGGCACTAGCATACGTTTCCTCAAATGCTGTTCGCTGTTGTAATAAGCCGTGGCTAATAGCTCCCAGACATAGGTCAATTTTCTCAAGGATAGACACTAATTGCCATGGAGGAGTTACTGTCGCTAAGTGGCCATTAACTTTCAGTGATGTAAAAACGGGCGATGCCTGAAACATCTTTTGCACCTCTGCGTAACGGATGTTGTGCCAACCGTCAGTCTCTAGTTTCTGGCAACGCATACCAGTTTCCACCATTTTGGCAGATGCTTTGCTCACTTTTGTTTCGCTTTCCTTAGTTTCAGGTGCAAAATCAAGGAGGGGTTCGTTATGATCTTGTGGATCTTCGTCCTCCGCTAGGGGTGGCGCACTCCAGGAGTCTTCGATGTTTGAACCCCCTTCATCAGCTGCAGAATCTTCTTCAGAGCTTGTAAGGCTGCGGATTGTTGATTCTTTAGGCGCTGACGAATGAGGCCCTGGCGTCTGATTGGTAAGGCCATAAGTGATCTCACACAGCCTACTTAGAATCTCGTTTTGTTTTCGCATATACTCTGACATGGTCTCAGCAGAATGATTATCATCGGCGAGTCTTTGTCTCTTTTGATGCTGCTCAGGGTCCGGCGTGTGCTGTCGTTTGGATGGCGTAGATATGTCCGAGGCGATGGACGTTGGACTTTCCTCGTTCGCTTCCGATTTCAAGATATCAGAGGCCTCTTTACGGGATAAAAAGTGTTTCTTCAACCCTGGAAGCATCTCTTCAAACTTGTTTTGTGGACCGTTGGGGTGGACTTTCACCATTATAGCCAGAGGTTGGTAGATAAGGGCTAAGCCAATTGGCCACTCTAATAGTTTTCTTTTCAGAGTTCTGTAACGCCTTTCACTGAGTGATTTTTCACAGCGGAAGATCCTAGCTAGGCGGAGCGTTGGCACGGCAAAACGCAAACGCGCCTCAGTGTCGGGAGTGAGTGTCTCACCAAAGAGGTCTTTTGAAGTAACGCTCTTGACCACCCAGTCCTTCCAACCGTCAGGATAAAGCGATTCCAAAGTATGTATGAGCGCCTGATAATAAGTTTCATCTGCTGGCGGGGGCTGCCAGTCTAGCAGCTCTCTCATAGTCGTTGTCATCTGTAGACAAACGAAAGCAAATGCATAAGACGAGAAAGCAAACGACGAACGTGCGCAGGCGACGTCGTCAGCCGTCGTCGCCTGGCTACCCCAGGCGACGTCGTCTAGCCAATCTTCTGTCGCCTGAACAGCCGACGTCGTCTGTTAGCACAGGCGACATGTCGGCTGCCCGTGTCTTTGAAGGTAACAACCAGACGACAATGTAAGGTATATTGTGTAGCAAACTAGGGCTTTCCTAGTTTATTGCAATCATGTTATACGCACTTCTGTTATAGAAAGCAAAAAGCAAGCGTGGGGCTTTCCCATACGTGCGTAAAGCGCAAAACCATTACGATAATAGGGCTTTCCTATTGAGAACAGAAAAACATCCATAATATAAGCTTACCTTAATAAGTTTGCTTCGATTCGCACTTTGAATAATATAATAATTTGTTTAAAATAACTATTTTGTTGTTCACTTCTAGTCACAGTGTTAACACGTCAAAAATCCAAGACGTACTGAAGAAGCGCAAGCGCCTGCCTCGCCGCTGCGATCGACCGCGTGACGTCATGCACCCGGTATAGTAGGGTGCCCAGTAGTAAACCAGTGTTGCCACACGTAAAATCCAAGAGGTTATCTCACAATAATATAGTGGGTCAAGCGAAGGCTCGGACACCTAAATAGAATGAAATGGTTCTTATTTGTAAACTCAAAGAGCATCATTGTCTTGCAACCATCTTGCAGCTATTAAAAAATACACGGCAAATTGTTAATACCAACTAAATTCTTGTTAGCACTACTTTCATATTAGACTTCTTAAAATGGCCGTGTAATTAAACAAGCAGTGCCTACATATCACGCACACACGCGCAATTTCAGTACAAAATTATTCACATACATAAATAGCGGCTACACTGCAACCGTATAAAATACTGTACTTGTGTTTGTGAAAAAATGGCGAAAGACAGGCAGAATGTTGTCTGCTTATGACACCAGTCGGCAGCACTGTCACATAATGCGTTGAGACGATTCTGTTAACCAACTTTAGTACTGCGTTTTTTCTCAAAATCGGTAGGTGGCGTTGTTTACGAGTTGAGTAGATATTGTTATAATTAAATGGAAACGGAGGGCGTAACGGTAAATAAAAGTTCAAGTATCGTGTAATATAATACGTAAGTTTTAATTTTTTTGTTTGTAAACTGGCAGATTAATCAGGGTAGGCAGTGCTTTTCTGCCTCTATGGACTGCACGCCACTGCTAATATCCGTACACTCAGACGGGGTAACAATAGTAAAATTTGATTTTTTACTTTACGGTACATAATACGCAAAAAATTCAATAGTACTAGTCAAGGACAAATCTAAACTCTGTATCCTTTATAGTAAAAAGAATATCGGCACCCTTCCTTAGACTCCCCAAGCAGAGTATATCGATTTTTTTTTCAAATGAATGTAGATGTATGTATAGCTTCATTGTTTGACCTTGAGCGGATGCGGTACGCGCCACGCGCATCGCGTCTACGTCCGCCGCCGCCGCCGCCGCCGCCCCGTAAGCCGTGAATGTGTAATAAACGTATTATCTAAAGAAATTCTAAAACTACTATTTGCCGAAATTTCATTGGATAGTTTTAAAAAGCTGTTTACTTCTGTAAATTGTGACTTCTAAAGGAATAAAATTGGACTGAGAAATTATGAGCCGTGAGCATTTATACGGAAACTATAACATTATGTTCCTATAGGAAAATGTTTTGGATACTTACACATAGAAAAGTCTAATAAGGTATAAAACCATAGTAAAAAATAAAATTTAATCGAGAAATTATACCTTGGTAATTATAGCAAAATAACATATTTTGTTAAATATCGAAGTTAAAAAGTTCGAAAAAGTTTTGGACAGTTTTACATACATATAATAACAACCTAACACTAACATATCGCGTTGGAATAATGGATTGAGAAATTGTTCGGTACGAGTTATTAGCAATATTCATGTTTAGGTATAAAATACCTACTTCCAAAACTTAAATCTCCGGGATACCTTGTCACACCTCATCTATGGAACCTACTTAATCATACTGCAAAGTTTTACGAACAGAGGAGTTAATGCATACCTCAACCTCCTCGATGACTGGACTAAGACCCTATGTGTACAGAACTATATAGGGTGACTTTAAATTAGTTCTTGATACGAAAGGGTATACATGTGCTCATGATAACAAACAACTTTCCCTAAGAAACCCATAGTCAAATCGCAAAAAAAATTTTGGACTCTTCATACTAATTTGGCCGGTCAGTTGCTCGATTTGTATGGAGACTCCAAAATATTTGACTATGGGTTCCTTAGGGAAAGTTGTTTGTTATCATGAGCACATGCATACCCTTTCGTATCAAGAACTAATTTAAAGTCACCCTGTATAAAAACAAACATATACAAACCATCATCTTCCAACATTCCCACCACTTGATCGATGTATTTCTGTCTGTGTTCCTTTGGATTCTCCGGGTTCAAGCTTATCGCGTCGTAGGTCCCTTTGTCGTGAATGAGACCGAACCTTCGCCCTAACTCTGCTACATTACCTTTCGTTATGTCGAACACCTGGAAAATAAACAAACAAACTTACATGACCAGTCATTTTGATTTGTCAATTTGACCATCACAAACTTGAGATACTTATGTACAGCTGAACCAAAACAAAAATCAAATAATTTTACCAAATCTAAAGCTAAAAGTAGATAGGAAATGAACATTATTTTATATTCTTTACATTATTCTATTCCTTTTATCATTTTAATAATATTAATTTACATTTTAATAAGATGAAAAAAATATGACCACTTAACATAGAGTGTTGATACAATTTAGTTTTAGTACAAATTCATCCTATGTATCCTATATAAATGGGTGCTTACTATCCTCAAGCAATGAGCAAAAAGTAAAAAAAACATGTTCGAAAGTACTTATGTATGTCCATTTCATTGTTACCTCTTGTAGCCAAAATGGGTTGTGAGTATAGATGGGCAATCTACCCAATCTGCCGGGTAGATTGGGAATATTCCCAATATCTACCCATAAATACCTTCCCAGTGGGTATTTATCAGGGTATATAAACTTATGAGCATTATAATTTTTTGTTTTAAATTTCACTTCAAAACTGTCAATTCAATAATTTGCTTAAGTGAATCTTATGTAATTCAGTAACTTGTTACAATAAATAACAGCCTAAAAATATATGTACATTTTTTCAGTTCCCGATGATACTAAATCTGAATAGTGAATTTTTTTCAGAACTGTATAACAAGTCTTGAGTATAATATTTTGAATTTCCGAGTTGTATGATGTTATTTTCTAGTTGAGAAAATGACATCTATTATCTATTATGAAATCCAACATGGCGGTCATGCATTTTTCGAAATACGGAATACGGGATATACGATATATAGAAAGATACGGGTGTCATTTTCTTAGTTTTCTGGTGTGATAATTACAAAAAAAACGGGGGAGGGTGGTAAAGGCGCGGCGTTCGGGCGGGTGAGGTGCGGTGTGCGGGGTGGTGTGGTGCGGAGTGCGGGAGGTGAGGATCGCGGTACGGGGGAGGCGAGGGATGCGGGGGGTGAGGAGCAATATCCGGGGTAAGGCGCAGGGTGCGTGATGCGGGGGGGAGTGGGGTGCGGGCGGGTGAAGCGCCCGATGCGGGGGTGAGGAGCGAGGGGAGCGGGGTGCGAGAGGGTGAGGCGCGGGGTGCGGGGGGTGAGTCACAGGGTGCGGGGGATGTGAGGCGTGGGGTGCGGGGGGGTGAGGCACTGGATGCGGGGGATGAGGCGTGGGGTGCGGGGGTGAGGCACAGGGTGTGGGGGGTAAGGCGCGGGGAGTTGGCGCGGGGTGTGGGAGTGAGGCGTGGGGTGCGGGAGTGAGGTGCGGGGTGTGGGAGGGTGAGTCGCGGGGAGTTGGCACGGGGTGCGGCGAGCTGAGGAGCGGGGTGCGGGGGGTGAGGCACGGGGAGTTGGCGTGGGGTGCGGTGGGCTGAGGAGCGAAGTGCGGGGATGAGGCGTAGAGTGCGGGGGGTGAGTCAAGGGGTGTGGGGGAGGAGAGGCGTGGGGTGCGAGGGGTGAGGCACGGGATGTGGGGGGCGAGGCGCGTGGTGTGGGAGGTAAGGCGCGGGGTGCGGGGGGGAGAGGCGCGGGTAGCTGGCGCGGGGTGCGGCGGGTTGAGGAGCTGGGCGCGGGGGGTGAGGCGCGGGATGCGGGGGGTGAGGCGCGGGATGCGGGGGGAGGGGGGGTGAGACGCGGAAAATTCGCGCGGGGTGCGGCGGCCTGAGGAACGGGGTGCGGGGATGAGACGCGAGTGGCAGTGCGGGGAGCCTCCTGCTTTTCTCACGGTCATGTATACAAGGTGGAATTTTGTAACCTCACCTGGAGGGAAAGTACTTTAAATATTGGAGATAGCAAATTTTACTCAAAGGAAACATTCCTTTATTTTTATAAAGAAGCAAAACTACATTCAAAGATTTCTGAAAATACGCTTGACACACCCAGGAATCGAACCGGCTAAAATCCGAAAACATAACATCCTGTACTTTTATGGCACGATTTTTTTTTTATTTATGTTCGGCCGCTATCTTGGATTAGAAAATCAATGTCATTTTTCATAATCAGAACCTCGAAAAAGTACATGTCCGCCATTTTAAGTTCTAAAGTAGATGACATTTTCGTAATCAGTACCTTAGACTAACTACACCCATATCAATATTTTTTGAAAAAGCATGGCCGCAACGTTGGATTCAAAAACAGATGTTTTTATAATCAGCACCACCCCACAAAACTAATAAAATAACAGCCATATCGATATGATAAGTCAGTTCCTGCGCTTCAACCATGATATCTTCGAAATATAATTATTTTTGATTTATTCTTGATACTGAGGTAGTTGATACTTACTTCAGAATTTCAAAAATACTAAGTAAAAGCATAATATGCTTTTACTTAGTATTTTTGAAAAATTGTAATTTAAAAATGAAGTCTTAATTTTATATTATAAAATTAAGACTTCATTTTTAAATTACAATTTAGTTTTATATACCCAACGATTGGGTATATAACTGGGTATATTCCCATAAATACCCAATCTACCCTATAAATACCCTCCCGGGTAGATAGGGTATGGGAAGATTGCCCATCTCTAGTTGTGAGTGCTAAATGTCGTTGGATTAGTTTTTATGCATACAGGTTTTAATTTTTTTATTTGCTCCAATAAGGTAAATTCTCCATGGGGACTCTTGAAAAATTCTCACTTCTATTCCTGTAAGACGCTCTCTTTAAAATCTATTGAACTGTGATGTTGGTTATTTACCTTAAAATTTATAATAGGAAATTCTCTTTTAGAAACTTTTTCTGCCAGCTTGATAGCCTCCTCGCAGTAGTCTATGCCCAGCAGGTCGGTGAATCCTTCCCTCGCCAGTTCAGACAGTGTGTATCCATTGCCACAACCTGGAATGTATTTTTATATGGATTCAAAAATTTTAACTCTTATTGTAATTTACCAAATAAAGTCAAGACAAATATGTTAAAGATAACTTAGGTATAGGGTATACAAATTATCGAGACAATTATTTTGTTTGATAAATATCATGCATGTTACTTATCTGATAAATATGCAAAAATTATCAAAGCACAATCTTAGCATTGTCTTTTTAATTTATGACTAAAAATCAAAATAGCGTATTGTTGTTTAAAAAAAACTACATTAACTATTACTAATATCATACAAATATGGAACAAGCTACCTCAAGACGTGGTTGATGCCCCCTCCGTAAATAGTTTTAAAAACAGACTGGACAAATGGTGCAGACAATCCAATTTAGTGTATCCACAAAGTGAACTTAAATGGACTATCATGTAACACCAACACAGATATAGGCATATCAGCTATTAGCTGCTTGCCTATTACTTATATAATACCTAAATAATTACCTAAATAATAATAATAATAATTGATTTCAATGGATAAATGACATCTTATCGTGTGGCACAATATAACCATACTATCACAAAGGACAGATGGCAGTTGCTTGGCACTTAACATCACCCACAGTCAGAAGTAATTGAATAATCATTTCAAAACAGCTTACCCAAATCCACGATAGCAGTGTCTTTCGCTACCCCACATGAGCAAATCCATTCAATAACCCTATAAGCACTGTCTTCACCAAACCACACCTCCCCTGGGTCGCCGTGCTCTTCGAAGTTTGTAATCTCTTTCGTGTATGTCTCCTGCCAGTATTCCCGTGTTCCTAGCTCAGAGGCATCGAGCTCTGTGTCTTCCATTCTGAAGAAAAAAGTAAAAAACTTTGATGGTAGATGTGTGTTTCATTAACTCAGAAAAAAGATATACACTGGTAAACATAGGCCTCAAACATAGATTTCCCCAGGGCTTGATTTAGAGTCACATACATTGTTTCCCTCATGTTGACTCTTCTTTAGGATTCTTTACGTATCTATGTACAGTCATGGAATTTATATATGTATTTTGCAGATTCAAGTCTCTTTAATTTTGCCGGGTTATGAAATTGATGAGAAGATTATGCTATCGCAATCCTATAGTATTTTTAGAGGACAAGAGGTAACAATTGCAATTTCTTTTTCTTTAACTTCCGATCTTCTTTCAATTTCATAACCCGGCAAAATTAAAGAGACTTGAATCTGCTAAACATAAATTCTGTGACTGTAGCTGTTTTTAATGAGGTAATCCAAAAAGCAAGATGGGATGCTGAATAAATAGTTTCATAAACTATGAAATTTATTTAATATTGTTCCCATTGACTTATTCTGGACTTCTCATACATATTGATCATGTCGATAAATGAACTTTGAACTGTTTACGAGTATACCGTGAAAGTCAGCAACATAAACTCAACAATATTCGAGGGAGGGAAGGAGAAAGACCCGGCTTCCGAATCGCCACCATATTTTTTTAAAAACAAACATGTTAAGTTACTGAGACAAAGGATCTGCTAAAGTTTTTGAGCTGTTTGGAAGGAATGGAGTAAGCAATATAAAGTGATCTGTGCCTACAACTCTCCATTTCAATAAGTTCTATGTAAAGTACATCAATCTTTAGCTAAGCTTCTTAGAGGTTATATTAAAATGCTTATGATAAGACTAAAATATGATTAAGAATTCGTACCTAAAAATGTTCTTGTGGTGGATCTTACAAAACGTATTAATATTATTTTTAAACTGTGAATATTAACTAAAAACTAATTAACATGCAGAACATCCAAAATTATCGAAAAACCGCAAACAAACAACGAACGAACGATTATTTGAATGAACTGTCAGTGTTGCCGGCACAGAGAATGAAAAAAGTCCAAAACCACTCGTGAAAAGTTCCGTTTTGACTTGGAAAGTTCCGTTCACAGGCCACAGTAAAAAAATTTCGCTACAGCGTGCGTGCGTCGCCGTCGCCACAACGTTATTCGCAACTAGGTAGGTACTAGACCCCACTATCACCGGCTCAGAAATATTTCAAACTGATATCTGTCGGACGTGGTCCATCCTGGAGGCCACGTAAGGCCACCTTGAGAGGCCTCTCAACCGGCAGCGTGTAGAAGAACCAGTTTATACCGCTGGTCTCCTCGAGGCTGCCGAGGTACCGCTGCACAATGTGGTACTTTTGGGGCTTGGGGTGGTGGCGGTGGCTGCAGGCGCAGCGACGAGTGTCACGACAGCAGCGGAGTGGGGGCCGGGCACGGTGACAGCGTCGGCAGGGACCGGTGACTTTAACCGGGCCGCGGGGCCGCATAAGTGGCCTGGAGACGCAGCGAGGCGGTGGTGGTGGCGAAGCCAGGAGTCAGGGGTGCCGTGCTGGGCCGGGTGCTGGAGACCTTGACGGAGCGTCGGGGCACAGGCGAAAGCGAAGAAAAGAAAGATAGCTACGGCGGTTTCCCCTGATGCAGGCGCGGGTCACACTGCTATAGCGGTCCCGCGGCCAGGTGCGAGAAGCAGGTAAGGCATCTTCTCCGGGGAGTAGCAGGGCGGTCACCGGTGCTCAACGAGCGGCGGAACCCCCTCGCATAGTTTCCTCGGCAGCTGATGACTCAGAGCGGGGTGGGGGGCATTCCTCATGAAGCAGCTCCAAGCAAAAGCTCTTGGCCGTGATCACGTCTCGTTCCCCTCCTCGTCGCGCTTTCATAGTGTGCGAGGAGTGGCAGGGAGCAATGTAACTGGGAAGCCCCAGCTCGATAGCTGCGACGTCCTCCAGCCGCGCAGGTCGGCTCTCTCGCCGAGTTGCTCCTCATGGATACGCAAGTACGCCGCCATCCAACGGAGCATTCCCTCCAGTTTAAAAAGTCACATAACGGCTGAGGAGATGCTCCCTTGGCAGGCAGAACTTTCCTGCCGGAGAGAGCCGTTGGCTGGGGGCCGAGAGTGACGGCGAAGGAGTCTCGAGCGTGGCGAAAAAAAATCCCGATACACAGAGGCTGGGACACTGATATCTAAAAAAGGGCGAGCGAAGCGAGCCCGAAGAAAAATTTCAAAGTAGTGTCCGTCGTCTCATTTTTAGCCACGCCAAACACCAATCAAGTGAATTTGGAAGTTTCGCTTCCCAGCGCAAGCTTTATTTATCACTAAAAGTTCCGAAAAGTTCCGATGATCATTAAGTTCCGCAAAAGTTCCGCTGAAGCCTCAAAAGTTCCGAAATCGGAACAAAAAGTCCGCGCCGGCAACGCTGTGAACCCGGTAGTTGACTGCTAGTCATTTGAGTTACTTTTTATCAAATGTCAAAAACGGCATTTTGTTCTAAAAGTGTTTGAAATTTTGTACGATGACGTCATTGTTCAAAATAGTAGTTTGCATACTTATTAGGTAATTTTTATAAATTAAAAATTGAAAATGCAATGAAAGTAAAAGTGAATAAGTTTTTCAATAATTTCAATTAAAGAGCTATTTAGTCAATAATATTTCGCAATTTAATTTTCATGCAGTCAACTCCCGGACTGTATTATTTGACACTTGACAGTTTATCAGCTGACCTGGATCTAATTGCCAGTAAATTAATATTTTTCAATAGGAGTTAGTTTCCCATTTTTTCAAGGTCGGTCACGCACGAGTCACGGCCACAGTACGCACACCGTCCCCGCCCCGCCCACTAGCGATGGGGCGCCAACTCCCATCCGACTCCATAGGGCCTGGCGGTGCCCGAGCCCCCAACCCCCCCAGGGTATTCCTCCTGTATTTCATATTAAAATAGTGATTGGTGTTGCTTATTTTTCTTGGGATACTTTTATTTTTATTTACTTTTATTGCAAGCGTCTGTCAAGTCAACGATAATCTCAAAAACTACCTATACCTACGCGGGCGAAGCCGTGGGCAAAAGCTGAAAATGAAAATATTTTATTCGAAGTCGGTAGCAGTGTACACTTTTTGAACGTCATTCTTTTATCTAGGTATCTAATACGAGGTTCCTACCACTCGGAACTCGTATACCCACCGTTTCGGGAAGTGTTTGCGGAGTGAGAAGAAACGGCGGCGGGCCCTAAAGAAACTCTCTCCAACACAGCTAGTTGGAAAATATTAGGAAAATTATCAATTTTTTTCGCTCTAACCCCCCCAATATTTTTATGAAATCGGCGCCCCTGCCCTCGCCCCCGCACGCTTGACTTGCAATCCCCGTGGAGGGTAGGGAGGGGTTCACGCCTTTGTAGTGCCCGAGTTCTAAATAAATTGGTTTTTCGTCACAATAATACGCAAAATGATTACAGTAGATATGTATTGAATGGTTAAAGGTAAAAATAAGCAATAATTAAGGGTTAGTTAATGGCAAAAAGCTGCGTCAAATCTATATTCACAGTCTGACTGACACAATGTAGGCCTAAAAAGATGACTGTACGTACTAAGAACAAACTGGAGTCTGTAAAGCTTTTTATTGAAATATTGTTATAAGTACTAGCTTCCACCCGCGACTTCGTTTGTGTGGATATCAGAATTGGGTTCAGAGAGAAACAAAATGTAAAGGAGGCGCCATATACAGTGTTAAAAAAAAAGCGTTTCAGATTTCAGGTAGGCATTCCTATACTGCATGCCTACGTGAAATCTCAAACGCTTGCCTAGTAAAAAAAACAGGTTATTGTCAAAGCCGTACAAATGTAAGCGTAAAAAAAAAGACTTCGATTTCTTGTGACTCCTCCGGTGTTGCGGGTGTCCATGGGCGGCGGTAATCGCTTACCATCAGGTGATCCGTCTGCTCGTTTGCCACCTATCACATAAAAGAAAGGAAAGAAAGATAGCCGGGTGATTTAAAACAGAAATATCATGGTTGACTATAGAGCGTTTCAACAAATAGTTCCTATGCCGTTATGTTGGCTCCCCTGTCTATCAACGACATCAACACGCGAAGACGCTTCTACCGATTTTGTTAGTTTGTGTCTGCGTTCTATGTAGTGTGTGTCTGAGTTCTATGTAGTGTGTGTGGAAAACATTGCTGCCAACATAACGGCATAGCAACTATTTGTTGATACGCTCTATACGGCATTATTATCTAATCTGTGCTACGGCGCACTGGCAGAGTAAGGAGTGCGACATATTCCATAGGTATAGGTATTTATTTTGTTTGCGGGTTAGAAAGTTCTTTTTATTTGTTTTTTTTTTTATATTTCTCGCCTCATGCTCGCTTCATGCCTCGCTAAAATCTCAAACGCACTTTTTCAACACCTGTATTCTTAGATAAAATGTAGGTATCCTAATAATTATGTCTTAGTCTATCTATGTACTTCGAAAAACTATAACTCATAACCTCATAAGTATCGTAGAATAAAGTTAATTTTTAGGCTGGCAGTTCTACGTCGAGCTGTCAATGTGACAATTCGCTTCAGTTCATTCTTCATTCATTCCTACATTTCAATCATACACAAGTCATATCTTTTTTTCAGAACATTTTATGCGACCAACCATCTATCCACCACCCACCCACACGACCATCGTCGCAGTGATCGGGGACAGGTTGTGTTGGCTAACCAATTTAAACTGTTTTTCTCTTGTTTTTATTTAAATCATGTGACTGTCCACCACAGTTTGTTGTTGACCGGATATATCTGCAACACTACAGTCAGCTATTTTACAGTTTATGTTGACACAGTTGTTTTTTATTTGTGCCTATGCCTAATCAGATCGATAAGTGTATCGTCTTTTTGCGAAATAATGTTTAATTAAACTTTTGTATGATTAAATAAGTGGTTAAAATCAAGTGTGTTAAAGATTGCTACACAGCTGCTAATAGTGAAACGAACATCGAATTTATGTGACGTATGAAAATATCTGGGACATAGAAGTGTTGAAAACTGTTTATAAGGTGAGTAATGATGTCCATTTTTAATTTATTCTAATAATTAATCCGTTCAACGAGATCATTAGTGTATAATATGCAATACCATTAGTAGGTATAATGAATATGTCAAAAATTTGAATCAAAATAGGTACTAAATAAGTAGTAAGTAATGAGTATCTACTTAAATCAAAATCAAGTAATAAAATACGTGAAAATGCTGGTCTCTTAACTGGGAGCGTTACGGAACTCACTAGCGCTTGAGGTTTTTAATTTATATAAATAGACTTCCTTTTGTTTGTGAGCATTACACCATAGGGTGGTATTTTAGCGAACATTGAAAGCATTGAGAATATCTTCGTGTAGTTATAAGTAAATGGGAAAAGTACTAAAAGTGGCCATTTTTAAAAACCTCAGCGCTAGTTAATTCCGTGACGTTCCACCTTAAGGAGCCCTCTTAACTCCATATAGGCTATCTATGGTTTAAAAAGAAAAACCCAAAAAATAACAAAATACATAACAATTTTATTGAACTGGTCTGGCATAGAGATAAGTTCGCCAGTATCCCATTGCATTGGGGAATCATGGTAAGCCCATTTATATCTTCCGTATCATCATCATCATCATCAAGTTAGACAATGCCAAGGTCTTACCAGTGATGAATTTAAAAAATTTATCTAAAATGGATTGTAATCGGATCAGCGAAATATAACTAAAATAAATAAATGTTGACTACGGAACCCTAAAAATTTTTGTAATATTAAAATAAAATAAATAACAAAAATGTTACAGTAACAAACATAATTATTAACAGTACCATAACTAATTATCATATTTTTATTGCAAAGTAGTATTTATCTGCATTTGCTATACCTACTCATTATTTTTAGTTTTAAAAACAATTTATTTAATAATCAGAACGAAATCTAATGTTGAAAATTTTATTTTAAAGTGTTGGTAATCCTTTTATAAATAACTGTATTTTTAACTGATACACCTAATGGTATGCTCAAACTCTTAAACTCAAAATATTTTGATTTAAGTACTTAAGTAGATGTACACATTCTTGTAAATCATATTTTTTTTTGTACCTAGTTCATACCGTTTTTACAGCACAGAACGTTGACATCCTTTCCTTTCCATGTATGTCTTCCTTCCTAGCGGCAGTGTGAACAGTGTGACTCCTGGTAGATACCTACAAACTATTCAACTGATGATTTTTATACATGAAACTGAATAACTTTGACAACTTTGCTGAAATAGCAAAAAAAAATTAACTTTTTAATACAAATCAATCAGTGAGCATTGTGTGAGTTTGTATGAAATGTTCAAATTTTTTTTGTGACTTCATCACAGTTGTAGAACAAAAGTTGTTCGCTTTTATGATTAGAAATACCAAATTAGAAATAATTAAAAATAACACTTAATATTTCATTATTACGAAAATACTAGCGATTATCAACTTTAATTAAAATAATAGTATTAACAGTGTTTCATTTTACGGTTTGCATTTAATTTTGTGTCATAAAACGGAAAGTTTTAAATAAAACTGGTTTTGGTGTGTTTTGTACACATATTTATTTATTTATTGAAGCCTATATAATAATTTACTAGGATTGCATCGATACGCCTTTTTGCCGATACGATACCGATAACGATATTCTTATAAAAATATCGGCGATACCGATGCCGATACGCTTGTTGAATTTAAATGAAGGTTAAATATTATAAATAAAATACAGGTGATTTCACAGGTCTATTTGAATAACCACTGGCACCGACTCCATAGGGTGCCCGAGCCCCCCCCCCCCCAATGACATTATCAGCGGGGCTGAGCCCCCCCAATATTTTATAACTGGTGTTTGCTTTTTTCTCGGGATACTTTTATTCCAAAAAACTCATTTCCATGCATGCTCAACGATAATCTCAAAAACTGTACCCACGCGGCGAAGCTGTGGGAAAAGCTAGTTACAAAATCACTAGAAAATATTATAAGACCTACAGTGAAAATAGTCTCTCAGCTGATGCCACAGAACTCATTTGGAAACTAAAGTACTTCTGCGCCATTTTTTTAAAGTTTGGATTAAAAGACGTCATTGCGCCAGAAAACAAACGGATCTGCGTCTCTCGATATATTAGGAGGCCTTAGGTACCTTTCGACTTCTTCTTTGAGAGAATTACAGCTCAGAGTGGACAGGGGCTCATCTTCGTCGGACTCTTTAAAAGTATCGTTGTATCGGGAATGAAAGTATCGCCGATACCGATATATCGGCAACTCCGAAGTATCGCCGATATATCGGTATCGGTATGGGATGCATCCCTAAATTTTACATAGCTTTGCTCTTAAGTTTATTCTTTTTTTTTATTATTATTATATTTCATCCCACTGCTGGGCAAAGGCCTCCCCCTTCTTTTTCCATGTTTCTTTACATCTTGCATCTCTGGGCCATGTCATACCAGCATATGCAACTATTTCGTCCCTCCATCTTGTTGGTCTTCCTCTTCCTCTTTTTGTATATCTTGGACACCACGTTGTAGTAACATTACTCCGTCGGTTGTCTTCGTTCCTTGAGATAGGTCCTGCCCAGTTCCATTTTCCAACTTTTGCTATTTTTATTACACACATGTACCTATACCTAACTAGTGCTTTTTTAGGGTTCCGTACCCAAAGGTCAAAACCCTCCGTTCGTCTGTATGTCAGCTGGCTGTACTGTATCTCATGAACCATTATAGGTAGACAGTTGAAATTTTCACAGTGTATTTCTGTTGCCGCTATAACAACAAATAATAAAAATAATTAAAAAAATAAAGGGGGCTGCCCTACTAAACCGTGTTTTTTTTTTTGGCGATTTTTGCTCGATCTTTATAATGGCAACAGGTGCTTTTGAAATGTTCACAGAGTTTGTATTGTTATAGTCACTAAAAAATAAAAATAAAATTGTCTTCGTTTTTTTAGCATTAGACAAAATGTGAACAAACTAGTTGTGGTTGCAAACCTTTGGCACCATTAATTTGGCAGATAACCGGAACTTATTCAAAAGGCTTTGAATATTTTGGCCTACCTACTATCCGGCATATTATTTTGCAAAATAGCGGTCATCCATGAAATTTGCATGAATCGATAACTGACAGCAATACAAACAAAAATTGTATAGACAAAAACTTCCTAAAGTGTCAAGTTTACGAGATATAAGCTAATCTGCCTGCCCACTGATGGCTTCATCAGTAAGAATAGCTTTGATAGCTTATATCTCGGAGGCCCAACTTCCCGATTTGAATCTGAGATCTCTGGTTACGAGGGCGGAGTCGCTACTAGTGGAGCCACCGACGCTTTTTTTTAATTAATATTTAATTTTATATACTTAATATAATTTTACAACAATAATTTCAACTGTTCATCATAAAGTGTCAGATGTAAAAAAAATATTTTGCTACTTTTGTCTAATGCGAAAATTGATAAGGTAAGAAAGATTTATCCTTATGCCTCCGTCACACTCGCGCGAGTGGTGAGTCGAAACAACATACGAGTATCACTGGTTCATACAATAGTCACTCAGTCATCGTGCTCACTCCTACGTGTTACAAAGGGAGGTCATAGTAGGTAAATTACGTAAACGATTCATATGGAGTGTCCAGGGTGTGCCCGCATTTGTAAGAAGGTCAGCCTTACCCTAGGGACGCTAGGGAGGGCGTGCTCAGCTCGACCCAACCTACTTTACCAAACCCAAGTTGTTAAATTATTTCGTAGGGTTTTTTGGTACCCGTGTTACGACAATTTTCAAGTTAAGTACTTCAATAATGGTTCTATTTTTTCCCCGAAAGTTATGTATGTATGTATATTATTTTATCTTGGTGATTGGGGGCCGGCTGCCTAGAAAGCGCCATACACTTCGACCCAAGGGGATCTTTTGTGTCAACTCCTTAAAACCTTTGTACCTATTCCTAGTCAAAAATATGTTGCATTATTAGGTTGGGTTAGTGATTCCGCTGAGGTGTTGGTAGGTACCTGAATTCCTTCGGCGTTGGGTAATCATTACCGAGGAGGCTCAGTAACACAGTAGGTGCTCCATTGATTCTGTATCCTCACCACAGGCTCTCCAAGTTGCTTGTATCTAAGTCAAGGACTTTGCCAGGAGCAGGAGAGAATGGCGGTTGCTACACCGCCAAGGGCATAGCTCTTAAGATACAGAAGATGTTTGTTATACAGGGTTATTTTTGGACCCCCCACCAAAACTTAACAGTGGCTTCTACTCATGAAACTGAGCAACTTTTCCCAAATAACCAATGGTCAATTCGCAAAAAAATTTTGGGCATGCATACAAAATAGGCCGATCATGTGATCAAATTGGTATGAAAGGTCCAAAATTTTTTTTGCGAATTGAACATTGGTTACTTGAGGAAAATTGCTCAGTTTCATGAGTAGAAGCCACTGTGAAGTTTTGGTGGGGGGTTCAAAAATCACCCTGTATACAGACACAGGAGAAATTGAAATCGTGTATCAATCTTAAGAAAAAACTCTGTTAGGGAAACAGAACAACTTTTGTTCCAAGACTTCATTGAAATCGCAAAAATAAAATTTGGATTTTTCATACATATCGAGCGGATGATTTGCCACTATTTGTATGGGAAGTCTGTTCGTTTTCTTCAGTCGTGGATTACACCCTGTGTATATTTCCATAATCGTTTCAAAAACTTTGTTTGGTTGAAGTGAAACTTTTTGATGAAAAATTTTTGGGAAAGATTTTTTTTTTATTTTTTTATTTTTTCTTATTATACATATATTTGAGTGCGTTTGGCAACACCTCACCTGATGTTAAGTGACAATGCTGCCGAAGATGTAGCACGCAAGCTCAAATAGTGCCTGTTCACTCGCACCTTGAAGATTCCTAAATCGTACGAATCGGGGAACACAGAAGCAGGTAGAGAATTCCACTCCTTAGCCGTCCGCATAATAAACGATGACTCAAATCGTTAGTGCGTATAGTAGGAATATCAAGTTAGACCATACTCCACACACAGGGGTCCAAGTCTCCAAGGGCTCCAAGTCCGGATTTGTGGAGGCTGTGATGCCAGTGGCTAGTTCCAGTGTCAAAAGTTTATTGATTTATGTATGTAAATAGGCAGGATCCTATGTATATTATTACAAAAATTAATCTATTCCTATATTTGATTGATTATTAATTTAAGTATAGATTTAAAGATCACTGTACTGACTAACCTAGTGTTTTCAATCATTCTTTTGCTCAGTCGTTCCCTGTTCACTCACATAATCAATCAGTCTTTTATCCGTTCATAGCTCACTCGTTATACTGACTTGATAGCGAACAGACGTATACTTTTTCTAGTGTAATAAAAAGATAATAAAATAATTTATCTGCTGATCCAAAAGTGTTTTGCCTTTTAACCTGGTTCCCACAGGTTATGGGCCCAGATATCGTATTCCAGGAAAATACAAAGTACATTCTAAATTTAAAATTTTAACCGTCACCGTGGAGAATGGAAAACCTAAAAACAAAACGAAATATAAAACCTTTCGACGGAGAAAAGTACAGCGTATGGAAGTTTCGAATTCGTGCCTTGTTAAGTGAAATGGACGTGATAAAAGCTATTGACGACGATCCTATAATACGATGCAGTGAGTGGGAGAAAAACAACCGGATTGCCAAAAGTGTTATCGTCGAGTACTTATCCGATTCCTACCTTGGATTTGCAAAAGAAGAAAGCACAGCGAGGGAGATTTTGAAAAACCTGGATGCACTATATGAGCGCAAAAGTCTTGCGACTCAATTGGCTCTGAGGAAAAAGCTATTGGCGTTGAAGCTGCAAGGTGACGTACCCTTAATAAAACATTTTGCCATATTTGACGATTTGGTCACGGAACTCTTGGCAGCGGGGGCAAGACTGGACGAAACAGATAAAGTGGCGCATTTATTACTTACACTACCCACTTCTTATGATGGCGTAATTACTGCAATTGAAACATTGTCTGAAGACAGCCTAACTTTGGCTTTCGTAAAAACCAGGCTTTTGGACCACGAAGTGAAACTCAAGAACGAAAGTAGTGACACTAGTGCTAAAGTGCTGCAAATTGAAAATAAAAATGAATCGTTTAAAAGAAGAAAATTTGAAAATACCAAACAACAAAATACCCACTATAGAGAAAATAAAAAAGGAAAAAGGAAGAATCATTTTGTGAAGTGTCATCACTGCGGTCGTAAAGGACATGTGAAAAACGACTGTTACTATTATAAAAGAAATAATCAACAAAAAAATACTGACCGGGCAAGAACAGTTCAAGCAGTTGAGTTAACTAAAGATCAGCCATCGACTTCAAGCAATTTTTCCGGATTTGCTTTCATGACCGGCGACTATCAAGAAGAATTGCAGGAGAATAAAATAACCTTTTTACTGGATTCTGGCGCATCGGATCATATCACAAACAGGGAAGACCTCTTCACTAATTGTACCGAGTTGCTTATACCGCTCAAAATTTCAGTTGCTAAAAATGGTGAATTTATTTCAGCTACCAAAAAGGGAACTCTCAACGTTACTACCAACATGGGCGTTCAAGGAGTTTTGGAGGACGTACTGTTCTGTCCCGAGGCGCCATACAATCTATTGTCGGTGTCAAAGATGCAGCGAGCTGGACTAACAGTTATTTTCAATCAGCAAGGTACCCAAATATGTAATGACGGAAAAACCATCATGAAAGGTAGGTCTTCAAATAATTTGATTGCCTTAGATTTTAATGTGTATAATATGCCAAGTCTGCCTGTTTCCCAAGTGTGCAATAGAGAAAAGAAAAGTTATGAGTTATGGCATCAGCGCTTAGGTCATATTAGCAAAAATAAATTTATAGAGCTTAAAATTAAATCAATGGTGGAAGATTCAAATCAAATTGACGCTATTATGCCAAATGACGATTTATGCGAGGCTTGCATAAATGGGAAACAGACACGACTGCCGTTCAACCAAGCTAAAGATAAATGTCATATTAAGCGACCGTTATATATTGTGCATTCTGATGTATGTGGTCCCATTACTCCTCCTACCGTCGATAATAAAAATTATTTCGTGTTATTTATTGACGAATACACTCATTATTGTGTTACGTATTTATTAACATATAAGTCTGATGTGTTCGCGGCGTTTAAAGACTATGTCGCAAAAAGTGAAGCTAGATTTAACACAAAACTAGTTAATCTGTACTGTGATAATGGCGGTGAGTATTTATCCACGGAAATGAAAACGTATTGTGTTGAAAAAGGAATCACATATCATTTGACGGTCCCAAGAACTCCACAACAGAATGGTGTTTCAGAGCGAATGGTAAGGACTGTAACTGAGAAAGCTCGTTCCATGATAAATGGTGCTAAATTAGATAAAGTATTTTGGGGTGAAGCAGTATTAACTGCTGTTCAGTTAATAAATATTACACCAACTAGAGCCTTGAAACAGCCTCAAACACCATTCGAGATGTGGCATAATAAAAAACCTCAAATAAAGTATTTAAAGGTTTTTGGGTCAACCGTTTATGTGCATAACAAAACCAGTAAAACAAAATTTGACGAAAAATCATGGAAAGGAATACTGGTGGGCTATGAACCAAACGGTTATAAAGTTTGGAATTCAGAATGTGAAAAATTTGTCACTGTCAGAGATGTTGTTGTTGACGAAACTAATTTTGTGCAGTCTAGACCTGTGCCTAGATCTGAAGGGAATGTTAAAAATTTCCATGACGAAACTGATACAAATAACATTCGGTCTAAATCAGTGTCACATAAGTCTCAGCATTCTGACAGAGATAAATCAGACAGTAATGAAACTGATAATCAATGTTGTCCCACAAAAATTCGCAAAATAAACAAAAACGAAAATTGTGTACCGTCCACAAATGATACACAACCTGATATTTCTCTGCCAGAATATAATCAAAGTATAGATAAAAATGTTGGACTTAGGAGGAGTGATAGACTCAAAGGTCGTCCCCCTGTATCGTATAATGAAAATGATGACAATGATTATTTAATGTGTGCTCAAACTGTTTTGTGTAAAGTCCCAACTTCTTATAAGGAGATTAAATCACGAGACGATAGACCTATAGTTCATTCCAATCAAAAAAAAGCAAAATGTAAACAATCGTTTGACACTGACACTTGTGATCGGCCATGACACTACATTAGAGATGTGCAAGTTTACATATGAATGAGTGAATGAATGGATGAACGAACGAGGAGTTTAAATAAAATTTAGTTATTTGATACTATGTTTTCATAGTTCGGAACCACCAATGAGATCAAATAGATATAAAATAAATTTCACAATTTTCGGTTACAAAATGGCGGATATGCACTTATAGAAAAATATTGTTATGGGTGTCATTTTTGACGATTTTCGTGATGCTAACTAGGAAAAGCCTATTAAGACACGGGATCGAGATCACTAGATGAATCACTCATTTCGAACCACTGTAAATTAATAAAAATAACTTCAGTCATGTAGTCAGTTGATTCTGTTAGAATCAAATAAGGATTTTAAAAACTTATCCAATGAGGAGTCGCACGTAGTCAACACAAATCCAATCGTGAGCAATATCAAAGTCCTTAATGCGCAGCGGTTAATCGTCAGTTCCAAGAAAAATCACAATCCAAATCGCAAAGTTAACAGTGTACTTATATCAAAAGCCAAGTCGTTAATATCCAAACACAAAAGAACACACGTACGCATGACAAGGAATCGAAGCAACGAATGAGCAGACCGGTATGTCGAACGAAATTCAGTGTTGCCAGTGCCTTACAGAGTCGAAGCAAGAAATGAGCGTACCGGTACGAACGAACGAACGAAATTCAGTGTTACCAGTTCATTGTCTAATGACTAATGACGAACGTACTAACGGATATTATTTGCAGTTTCTAACGGCAAACAATGTGAACATAGATGTAGGAACTGGAACTAAATGTTGATTAATATCTAAAATATCGATATCGTTGTCGACATCTCACACGGAGCATGAGTGAAATACAAATGTATTGCATGCAGATTTTTTTTCTACGTTCTTATTTTTTTTTACGTTATGTAAAGGTCCTGCCATGCGAAATTTTTAAATTCAGTGTTGCTAGTACAATATAGCATGTATGTATGTATATAGTATGTATCTTGGATTTAAAAAGTTACGGATATTTAAATTAAATACATTTAAAATACAGAACAAGAAAACGTTACTGAACGCCTAAAAAGTTATACCACCACCAATGATAGCCCAAAATATAAAAAACAGGCCACACACAACCGTCAGACACTTATCACGTAACACTCATTCACTCATTCATTCACTAGTTCGTTCAAAGTATTGACACAACCTCATCACTATTTTCTACAGATAACAGTAACGTCTTGTCACTGAAACATAACCTAACAATCTGAGGTTAGACTGGAAATATTGTATTTTCATGCCAGTTTCGTATCATAATTTAGTGAAATCTATTAGAAAAGGCAATAATTGTTACGACCTACGATTAGTATGTGTCAGTGTTAGCAGAAAATGTGTGATTCTTGAGGAATTTGACGAAATCGGTGGATGTTTCGTTTGTTTACCTTTTGCTTTTTTTTGATTGGAATGGGGTATAAATGGGAAAGGGCTATTAGAGATGAGCTTAATTCTCTTTCGGCAAATAATACTTGGACACTAGTACCGAGGCCTCAAAACAAAAACATTGTAGACTGTAAATGGATTTTTACTGTCAAACATGATGAGTTTGGAAAGCCTGTTAGGTACAAAGCGCGTCTTGTCGCTAGGGGCTTTAGCCAAGAATATATGATGGACTACAATGAGACTTTTGCACCTGTTGCTAGAATAGCCAGTTTTAGATTTATAATTAGTTTTGCAAATCAGTTTAATTTATTATTACATCATATGGATGTAAAAACTGCCTTTTTAAATGGCAATTTAAAAGAGGAAATATTTATGGAAGTTCCTGAAGGTGTAGATAGCAAAGAAAACTATGTTTGCAAACTAAATAAAGCATTATACGGACTGAAACAAGCAGCTAGGTGTTGGTTTGAATTATTTGAGAAATCACTTAAAGAAAAGGGCTTTCAAAACTCATCAGTTGATAGATGTATATACATGTTAGATAAAGGAGAAATCTGCAAAAACATTTACGTAGTCCTATATGTTGACGATTTAGTTATAGCGTGTGCTGACAAAGAGGCAATGAATAATTTCAAAAAGTATTTAATGACTAAATTCGAGATGTCAGACTTACAGGAAATAAAATTATTTCTCGGTATTAGAGTTACTCGATTTAATGGCAAAATAACACTTGATCAAAGTGCATACATCAAAACTGTGTTAAATAAATTTAATATGCAGGATTGTAAACCTGTAAGCACCCCCTTGGAAAATAAACTGAATTATGAAGCATTAAATTCAGAAGAAAAATATAACGCACCCTGTCGTAACGTTATAGGTTGCTTGATGTATATCATGTTATGTACTCGACCAGATTTGAGCACAAGTGTTAACATATTGAGTAGGTACACAAATAAAAACAATAAAGAATTGTGGCAATGTTTAAAAAGGGTACTTAGGTATCTAAAAGGTACAATAGATTTAAAATTAGCGTATAAAAAATGCAATTATGAAAATATTATAACTGGGTATGTAGACTCTGACTGGGGTGGACATGATGCTACGGATAGAAAAAGTACTATAGGATATTTATTTAAACTGTTTGATCAAAGTACAATAACATGGAGTACAAAGAGACAACTGTCAGTTGCAGCCTCATCCACAGAGGCTGAATACATGGCGCTATTTGAAGCAGTCAGAGAAGCGTTGTGGCTTAAGTCTCTAGCAGTTAGCATTTGTATAAATGTACCTAAACCCATAGTTATTTTTGAGGACAATAACGGTTGCATTAGTATTGCCAACAATCCCACCAATCATAAACGCTCGAAGCATATTGATATTAAATATCATTTTTCCAGAGAGCAGATTGAAAGAGGACTAATAAAGTTAAAATATGTCCCGACTGGTCAACAATTGGCAGATGCTTTAACAAAGCCGTTACCAGCTGTAACTTTTGAAGAAATGCGATCTAAAATGGGATTAGAATGATTTTTTTTAAATTAATATTTGGTGTTGTTAATGTTAATCTTCAAATAAAAGTTGATTATAAGAAAGTGGTCTGATTAGGTTTTCACTGGGTTTTCCCTAATCCAAAGCAACAAATGTTGGGCCACGATATTGTAACTCTCCCAGTAAATACTAGGAAATGTATATGTTCTGTTCGGATAATTTATACTGATTGAGTGTTTCTGTAAGTAAAGATTAATTTTTGAGGGGGCGTATTGATTTATGTATGTAAATAGGCAGGATCCTATGTATATTATTACAAAAATTAATCTATTCCTATATTTGATTGATTATTAATTTAAGTATAGATTTAAAGATCACTGTACTGACTAACCTAGTGTTTTCAATCATTCTTTTGCTCAGTCGTTCCCTGTTCACTCACATAATCAATCAGTCTTTTATCCGTTCATAGCTCACTCGTTATACTGACTTGATAGCGAACAGACGTATACTTTTTCTAGTGTAATAAAAAGATAATAAAATAATTTATCTGCTGATCCAAAAGTGTTTTGCCTTTTAACCTGGTTCCCACAAAGTTTTCTAGTCAACCGTACTTCTATATAAAATCCTATCTCTATTAGGTACCTATGTATAAACAATAACAATAACCACATTACTTATTACCAATAAAACTAGATCCACTAGCTTCTCCTAGCTTCTCAAACACAAAATGAGATGCTTTACACATTCTTTGAAATGTCATTTGTTTTCTACGTAAGAAGGGTTTTCTAAGTACAAAGTCCGTATCATGCGATGCGGAACCTTTACTAGTTAATGTGTGCCTAGGTCTTAAGTTAAGTTCCTAGCCTAAAGAATAGAGTCAGTAGCTACTGTTTGGGTCCGTTATTGCGGTGAAAGTAAAGAAAGTCCTTTTAAACTATTTTAAATGAATTTAATTGTGTAAAGGTGCACACGCGGTACAAGGGTTAGCGGTCAAGAGAGAAGGAGCAATCCTTATTTTATAAGTAAAAAATAGTGTTTGGATACACTTACATTTGTTGTATTAAACATAGTCCCGGGAAGGGGAAACAATTTTGAAAAGTTAACATTTTAATTTTAAACTCTAGGTGTAAATATCTTGAAAAAATTTACATTTCAATTTGAAACTCTAGCTGAAAATATTTAAGTTTACAGTTTAAAAACTATAACTATACATTATACATATTCTAAAGTAATCTTAACATCTTAATATTAATATCCTTATTTAAGGAATTTAAGCACTACTTATAGTGTGAAAAAGTAACTTAGTTACATTATGAAGAAATACTCTAGAAATAACTCTTATTATTCTAGAGAGCTGAACAAACTAACATGTACATACTTGCCATGTTCTTATAAAATAAAAAATAAAAAATCTAAACACTAAATATTACATATGTTAAATGTAAATAAATAAATATTCTCTTGGCATCGTTTAAAGCAACACATCATAAGATGGCCTACGAGAAGTATTTATCATTTTATAAAACTAAACAATATTTTAGTCATATATAGGAAGGAGTGAAACTTTATTAACTGCTACAGTCTTTTCACTTTTGTTAGGCAATCTAATACGAACTACACGGACCTTACCGTCCTTACCAGGCAGCACATCAATTACCATGGCTATGGGCCAGTCCATAACAGAGGTAATGTCCCTGTATAAAACCAACTGACCTTTTTGAATGTTGGGCACAACGCGACGCCATTTAGGACGATTTTGCAACTGGCATAAATAAGAGTTTTTCCAGACTTTCCAAAAGCTTTGTATTATTTGGGTACATTGATGCCAGAATCTCAATCTAGATGTGGGAATGAGGGTATAGCTAGGTTCTGGAATGGCAGTTATTGGCCTACCAGTGAGAAAATGTGCTGGAGTTAAATAAGAAAAATCTTGGCCATCTCTAGTCATGGGACAGAGAGGACGAGAGTTGAGAATGCCTTCTACTTGGACAATCACAGTTTGAAACTCTTCATATGTGAGTAGGGTTTTTCCAATTACTCTACGGAAATGGAATTTAGCGCTTTTAACGCCTGCTTCCCACAAGCCTCCCCAAGTAGGTGAGTAAGCAGGTATGTATTGGAATTCTATTCCCTTTTGAGTGGCAAAGGAAACGATGTCGTCACGAGTCTTCTCTTTATTGTGCAACTGATATAGGCTATTTAAGAGATTGTTACATCCTTTAAAGGTGGAAGCATTGTCACAGTAAATTTTAGATGGGGATCCTCTGCGCGAAATGAATCTCTTTAAGGCAGCTAAGAAAGTTTCACTTGTCATATCAGAAACTAACTCCATATGTATTGCTTTAGTGATAAAGCAAACAAATAGGGCTATGTAACCCTTCGATATTACGGGTTTCCTAATACGTGCCTGTTTGATATCAAACGGGCCGCAATAGTCTACGCCAGTGACATGAAACGGTGCTGCAGGAGTGACCCTTTCGGTTGGTAACGAGCCCATTAATTGCTCAGATGCTGCACTTTTTAATTTAAAGCACCTAACACATTTGTGTAACAATCTTTTAATTTCCCTAATGCCACCTGATATCCAAAATCTTTGCGAAAGGTTTGCAAAAGTTAATTTGGGACCCGCATGTAAAAGATTTAAATGTTCCCTGATTATAATGGAGTCAGTAATGTGGCAATTTTTTGGCAACAAAATTGGGTGGCGTTGATCATATGATATATTTGCATTTTCTATACGTCCGCCCACTCGTAAAGCACCATTTCTGTCAATGAATGGCGACAAGGATGCCATATTACCTACAACAGCCTTTTTGTTATTTAAACAGTTAATTTCCTTTGTAAAATGTTGTTTCTGAGCATATATTATTATTTTATTTAAAGCATGTTTGAGCTCAGGGATTGTCAATGTTACCTTATTTGTATTTTTAGCAGATTTTACTTTATTTTTACAATTTAGGTAGAACTTATATATGTAAGCTACAATTCGTTGCAATTTTGCTATGTTTGAGATTTTTTCAAAAATAGGTAACTGACTTTGTTGATCAGAAGTTTGGCAGCCTACGAAAATAGGTAGTTTGACAGAAGCAGTTTTAATATCCTTTGGCAAAACAACAGGATCTACCTTATAATCTGAAGACCTCAAAAATGATGGACCTTGCCACCATAGCTCGTTACTGTCCAATGATTTCGGATCAACACCCCGAGATAAGCAGTCAGCAGGATTATTAGTGCCTTCAATATGGTGCCAACACTGGCTGTCAACACGCTCATTAATTATCTTGACTCTGTTTTTTACAAATGTTTCTAATTTGCCATGTTTTGATTGTATCCAGGCAAGAGTCACCATGGAATCTGTATACAAAATAACATTTTTTATTTTTAATATATCTTGCACTTTGGTAACTAATTGGCTGAGTAAGAGGGCACTGCTTAGCTCTAATTTAGGGATAGTAAGCTTTTGCTTCAAAGGAGCCACTCGCGATTTAGCGCACACTAATTTCATGTAAATATTATTATCATGACAAGCTCTAACATAAACACAGCCACCATATGCATGTTGTGAGGCATCACAGAATCCAATTAATTGTACAGAATCTGCAGTATTTATTTTTAAATTCCTAGGTATATAGATAGGTTTAAGTGTAGATACATTAGCATAGAATTCGCTCCAGTCTTTTAATATATCACAAGGTAATTTGTCATCCCAGTTTAAATTACTTTGCCACAATGTTTGCATGAAAAGTTTCCCTGTAACTATTATAGGAGCAATGAGCCCCAAGGGATCAAACTGACTGCCTATAAATGATAATACAGCCCTTTTAGTCCATACAAAATCCTTGAATGAATTTGAACAACAGACCTTAAAATTATCGTTTTTGACATCATAATATATGCCTAGGGCCTTAAGGAAGGCATGTTCACTAGACATTTCTTTTTCTTCAAAATGTTGTTTTTCTACAGGAATGTCCTTCAGGATGTCAGGATGGTTAGCTGCCCATTTATGTAGCTCAAATCCCCCTTTTGTTAGTAGATTAATAATCTGATTTCTTACCTGTAGTGTGTCCGTGATAGTCATGGCACCGGCCAGTAAATCATCTACATACGTGTTGTTTTTAAGTACCTCTGCAGCCAGTGGGTACTCAGTGCCGAATTGGTCAGCTAACTCCTGTAGGCATCTTGTGGCAAGGTAACTGGAACTCTTAATCCCGTATGTTACGGTCTGAAGCTGAAAACATTTAATTTCATCATTAGGATTTGTTTTCCATAAAATATTTTGTAGACATTTATGCGATTCATTTAAGTAAATCTGTCTAAACATGGCCTTTATATCAGAAATAAAGACAAAATCATATGACCTGAATCGAACTAATATGTCGAATAAATCCTTTTGTGACATACAACCATTGTATAAAACATCATTTAATGAGCTACTTGTACCAGAAGCCTTGGCACTCCCATCAAAGACAACTCTTAATTTTGTTGTCCTTTTATCGGGCCGCAATACTGGGTGATGCGGTAAAAAATAATGCGATTCAAATGGCACACTGGTATTTTTAATGTCATATAATTTGGCATGCCCAGAACTAACATATTCATCAATGAAGTTTGTGTACTGAACCTTTAGGCCTTCATCTCTTTCAAATCTTTTTAGCAAATGGTTTAGTCGCTGGAATGCAATGGAAAAGGAGTCGCTTAACTGAAGCGAATCTAATGGTTGTATAAGGGGCAAATCAACATGAAACCTACCTTCATTGAGGATGGTTGTCTCCTTGAAAATGTTTTCACAAATGTCTTCCTGGCTGAGCAAGCTATGTGGATCTGCTTCAGATAAAACTTCTTGATCAAAGTTGTTAGTAGTTAGTGGTTTAGTGTCTATTTCCCAAAATCTCTCCATTAATTTGGTTATGTTTTCCTGTTCCACAACTGAGTGTAGAACGCAGCTTGCTTGTGAAGTGTTAGAAACTGAACACATTCCAGCCCTCATACCATTAGTTGAGTTATTAATTTCACCAGCAACAATAAAACCAAGTTTAGTATTCAGAAAAGTAGGTCCATTGGGAATTTCAATCTTTTCTGTTAGTATTATATTGAAGAATATGTCGGCAGCCAGCAATACCGAAATAGGTTCAGGTGAGCTAAAATTAGGATCAGCTAGCTTGATTCCCTTGGGTATTGCATTCTTATTAATTATTATCTTTTGTTGTGGCAATGGGGAGGTTATTTTATCTACAACAGAACAAATCAAATCCTGTGAGTATAAACCATCCATAGAATTAATATTAATTACTACAGCCTGTGATACTGGCCTTTCACATTGCCCTAAAGAAATAATATTTAAATCTTTTATAAAAGATTTTAATTTTAATTTATCAACCAACTCAGTGGTGACGAAGGAGGTTTGACTTCCACTGTCAAGTATACCACGGACAGTTAAATAAGTTCCATCCGGGCATGCTATTTGCAATTTAACAGTAGGCAACAGAACTGTGCCAGTATCACAGCTATAGTTAGCATTGTGTAATGTTGTGGCATCAGACACTGCCTGTTCTTCCACATAATGCAGAAGACTGTTATGCTCTTTGGAGTTACATAATGTACATTTTAATCTAAATTTACATTTTGTATTTTTATGGTAGTTTAGACACATTGAACAATAATTTTTATCTTTTACAAACTTTATACGGTCATCTACGGAACACATTTTAAACTGTGGGCAATTATATAACTTATGAATGCCTTTGTTACAAAATATACAATCAACCTTAGTAGCACTGTTATTTTTTGTTGTACAATTATTTAATGACACCTTTGGTTTGGAATAAGACCTAGAGGGGGTTGATTGTCTTTGACCTTCCTCAAAAGAACTGGCCCTACACTCAAGAAAGCTTAATAAATCGATTACCTTAGGCAAGAGTTCTTTACTTCTCTCCATATGAAAGGCTCGAGAGCTGTAAGGGTCCAATTTCCGTAGAAGGACAGGCAGTAATAGCATGTCCCAGCTGTCTACAGGTTGTTTCATGTTTCTCAGCGCTCCAATGTGCTGGCGAATGTGAGACACCATGTCCCGCAAGTTGACAGCTGTGCCCTTGCCAATAGTTGGATAGTCGAGAAGAGCGTTGACATGATTTGAAATCAATATGCACTCATTGTCATATCTTTGTTTTAATAGTGAAATTGCTTCCATATATGAGTTATCCACTAAGGGAAGCCCTTCTATTAGTGCCTCAGCTTCACCCTTTAGATGGTTTCGTAGATGACATAATTTTTGAACTGGCCTTAAAGAATTTTCTGAGTCTATTACGGCAAGAAACAGCTCCATAAAAGGTTTGTATTTAGTTATGTCTGCTCCCGTAAAAACTGGAATGTCGAGGCATGGCAATTTATTGCTGCTGCTGACTGTCGTTTCAACTTTGTTACTTTCTGTGCGTTTAGTTTCAGCAAACAACGAATGAACTTTAGGATACAGTGCATAAAACTTTTCTTCCAGGTCATCCTTAGCGAAATCTGCATCAGTGGTTTTGTCGGTTAAAATATTTATTTGCAGCATAATTTCTTTGTATTCCGCTAATGTTTTTTCTAAGGAGGCAAATCTTGCCTTAAGAGTCTCGACCATACACATAGTGGGCTGTCGTTTATTTGACTCAAAAAAGGTTTCAAATCTTGTGAAGGTAGCCTTGCACTGACCTGCTGCAGCTCTTAGCTTCTTCAGTTCTGTCTGCAAATCTTCTTTTTCAGACATTTTGTTGTATTTGTTGTAAAAATCCAATGTTATTGTTTGTGTCAATCAGTTGGCGGGATGCAACTATATTTGTTGACTCAAAAATGAATCGCTGGTACGTCAAAGGTTAAAAATGTAAATATTCTCTTGGCATCGTATAAAATTACGCATCATAATGACGGCCTACGAGAAATATTATAACATTAAACACAAAAAAATAAAACACGAACAAAAAACAGTTTTTTTTTTTTTTTTTTGTTTGGTTCTTTCCTGCTTTTGCAAGGAAAAGGCAAAGGCTTCTCTGGCCATACAGCCTATTCTTACGTAGTTTGCTCTTCTCTAAATATTTTTCTTCTAAATATAAAGTATTCTGGGTCAAAAAAGTGTATAAAAATTGTCTGTCGTCTTTTTCTATTCTTCAACAAAATGATAGCATTTTTGATGAAGATTACATGGACTTCTTGAGAGAACTCGAAACACAGTCTACACACTTTTATTTCATTATCCTACATATTAGACACTTAAATGGCACTTTATTGAATAATACACTATCAATATTATGCATTAAAAACCACGATATCTATTTTTTTGGATAATAAAAGAAAACTGACAAACTATTGCTACGAGTTCCCGCCAAAAAGATCACACAAAAAACAGTTCGACGATTTTCAATTTGACGTTTATATAAGTCCTTGACCATAGACAAGTTTTACGTTCGGATACACCACTTGTTTGCACTATAACGCGCACTTCTGTGTGAAACGTTCCGAATCAATGGTGTCGATTCGGTTTTCACGATTAAACTTATTTGATAGGATTAAAATTAATTTAAGTGTTCTGTCTTTTTCTTTCTATATCGAAAAGACAGGGACAGGACGCTTAAATTTAGTTTAGTCCTGTCAAATAAGTTTAATCGTAAACACCGAATCGACACCATTGTCCGTCAAACTGTCATGGCACCCTTATTGAAAAATAAGTACCGCATTTTAACACATGGTATTAAATTCGAGTTTATAAAAGGTGAACTTTATTATAACACAAAGCTTTTCTTCTTAAACTTCACTCACAATAACGTTTAGACTGCAAGTCCGTGGCAAGCGATAGTCCCGGGCGAGATTGTTATAGAAAGCACACCGCGAGAAGTACGCACGCAATTTATCAAATTACGATAACACCACTTTTATTTTTAGGCACTGTATTGTTCAGATTGTCGAAGGACCACTTGTTTGGGGGTCCGTTATTGCGGTGAAAGTAAAGAAAGTCCTTTTTAACTATTTTAAATGAATTTAATTGTGTAAAGGTGCACACGCGGTACAAGGGTTAGCGGTCAAGAGAGAAGGAGCAATCCTTATTTTATAAGTAAAAAATAGTGTTTGGATACACTTACATTTGTTGTATTAAACAGCTACAATAACCGGTTAAAATGTCACAGTTGATATGTACGTATGTACATGTGACATTAACGTGGGTTGCCCGCTTTGGTTGCAAGCTTGTCGAATTATTCAGCGAGGTCGCTTCGCTTAGTCAACAATAAATATCTCGTGGCCAGTTTATAGAATTGGCCAGTTTATGAAACCCATAACGTCCCCACTGCAGGGGCACGGGTCTCTTCCCATAACTCGGGAAGGTTAGGCCATACTCCACATAATTGCCTACATATTGTATGTATGGACTTTTTAATTTAATTAATGACGGACCGAACTACTTTTGGCCGGAGTTTCGGTTTCGGCCAATAATGAGCCGAAACTTTGGCCGCTCCAAAACTCAGTGTTCGTGAATTGTCGCGCTTTTTTCGGGTGATTTCATGGCTCACGGTCGCCACTTTAGTTCATAACCAACAACAACCAGTTACATAAATAAATATTTTTCTTACATAATTTATTTTTTGTTTTTTTTTATTAACACGAATTAACTATCTAACATGTAAAAGAACACCAGATATTAGCATAAAATAGAAATTTTAACATGTTGAGATAAGGTCTAAGGTCTAAGGTTCGGTTTCGGTTTCGGCCAAAACTGAGAGCATGGCCGACGACGGTGCGGTTTCGGGTTTGGTTTCGGCCGCAAATCCTGTTTCGGTCGGACACAAAAAATGTACTGTATCCATAGGTTAGAACCGCGACCTCCGTTTTGAAGGCTTGTTGTATTCATAACGCTCGCAATATGAAGCCTATTACTGCATAATATTCAATTCATTACTTGTCATTGGCTTGGCGTTGTAAAGATAATTGCGATAGTAATGAGGCATTGTACTCTCCTCGTAGTGAACGGGCTATTTACTGCACATAATTTTTATGTGTGACGGTATGTTCATTGCGTATCGTATATGGTCGGTTTCAATGCAGGGATGTATTAGCATAAAAACTGACCATAACTGGTTGGTTTTTATGCTAATACATCCCTCAATCATATATACAGGGTGTAACAGAAAGGTGTGATAATACTTCTAATTGATCACCTGTTTAGCCATGGAGTCTCCTGTATACAGGGTGTAACAGAAAGGTGTGATAATACTTCAAGGTTGGCTTTTACCCATCAAACTGAAAAACTTTTGTTCTACAACTTTGATGAAATCGCAAAGAAATTTTCGGACTTTTCATACAAACTTGGTTCGCCAGCTGATCGATTTGTATGAAAAGTCCAAAAAAAATTTTGCGATTTGAACAAAGTTGTAGAACAAAATTTGTTCAGTTTGATGGGTAAAAGCCAACCTTGAAGTATTATCACACCTTTCTGTTACACCCTGTATACAGGAGACTCCATGGCTAAACAGGTGATCAATTTGAATGTACCTTCACCAATCCGTACTTGGCCCCCGCGTGTGGAGTATGGCCTAACCATTCCGAGGTATGGGAGGAGACTGCCCCTGCAGTGGGGACGATTGGGTTGTTCCCGATGTACCTTTGAATGTTTATATTTTAACGTTAACGTTAATGTGTATATAGATCAGTATCTGGTTCCCATATTACGGGGAATCCTAGTTGGCCAGATGACCGTGTGTGTTTTGTCCTGGATATTTATTTTATAAAATAGGTACAAATGAAGAGCTCACGAATACTACCTTTGCGTTTTTAGATCAATTGATACAGTTGGCGAACTGTTTAATTGGCATTATGTTGAAAGCTAAGTTCATGAAGAGCGAGCGTCGAAATGTCAGTTACTATTACTAACTACCCGAAGAAGTTTCATATCATCGGGGGGAGCGGGTGCAAGTCTGTTTACCTATCTATCACTTTGTAACCTACCTCAGAGAAAAGGGCATCACACACTAGCCCTATACTATACTGTGCTATAAAATCCGCCACACTCGTGGACGGCAATTCTAGCATGAGGCATTACTAACTTCACGGTCACCCGTGGTCACGGTGGTGCACGCTCGCTTAAATTGTTCGTGCGGATCAACGACGATGGTGGCGTATCGGGAGCCGGGTCGTTCCCTTCCCTCAAATATGGTTGAAGGGAGCGATGGCTGACTCTCGCGTTATACTCGTGATCGGGTGTAAAGTTTGGGTACGTCTATGTTTCCGAGGTGCCGTTACGTTCAACGAAAACTATCGAATTCCTTATTCGAAACGCGATACAAGGTTCAAAATCATTCGCGCCAAATTTGTTACTTACTGTGTTCTTAATTTGTACTGCAGCGCAGGAATCATGGTTTTCAAAGAATTATTTTTGATTGCTTTTAATTGAAAAAAAGTAATCGATAAATCCCTTTTCGAAAATATAATTACGTAATTTTAGATTCAATTTCCATATAAGTAGATAATAAAAAAAAACATATATAAATATTAAAAGGTGTAGTAGAGGTATCTTTGCGATTTTTTTCTATCGAGCGAAAAATGCTTAATCGTGTTTCAAATCGATGTAGTCCCTGCAGAAAGGTCTCAAGATTACTATTCATATTTTTGGAAACCATATTATTACAAATAAACGCGTTAAAAAACTCTGTTCATTGAACCTACTGGACCTTAACCCTTTGCCACACTCGCCCTGTATTTGTTAGAAAACTGTTTTACCCGACTGCCTAGATGGAGGATAATGTTTTTCGAGTGTATTGTATGTAAAATATGTATGTATGTATGACATATTGTTACCAGCCAAAACATTTTGATGGATTCGGTTTGATCCTTGGCTTGGCTTGGATTGGCATACACTGAGAGGAATAAGGGGCTAAAATTTGATGAAACCATGTAATAAAACGGTGGTTTCACGTAAAGGGCGGAGCATACGGAAATCACAATAAAGTATGGTGAAACCGCTATCACAATTGTGAGTAGCAGACTCACAATATAATATGGTGACCTGTCACCATGTGAGTAGTAGGAAGCATAAAACATTATGCGCTCCTTACTACATTTTTATGGTGACGGTAACCATACTGCAGTGTGATGCGCCTTAAGATTTTAATGAGAGAAGAACAACGAATATGACAGTCCTTATATTTTTGGATGTTCTCTGATTACTGTTTATGTAATTTCTTCATAATTTTATGTACTATAAAGTATATAAAGAAAAATAGTTTGAAACTAATTTTCTTTATATTTCTTGATATCTTTAGATATTTTCCTACTAATTTGTGTGCTATCCTCTTATTTCAGTTTATTTCCTACTATTTAAGTATGACTTCCTCCAGATACTTATACAGGGTGTAACAGAAAGGTGTGATAATACTTCAAGGTTGGCTTTTACCCATCAAACTGAACAACTTTTGTTCTACAACTTTGTTGAAATCGCAAAGAAATTTTCGGACTTTTCATACAAACTTGGTTCGCTAGCTGATCGATTTGTATGAAAAGTCCAAAAAAAATTTTGCGATTTGAACAAAGTCGTAGAACAAAAGTTGTTCAGTTTGATGGGTAAAAGCCAATCTTGAAGTATTATCACACCTTTCTGTTACACCCTGTATATTCAGGGTGACTAATACGTACAAATCTCTTAACTCGTAATTATACTCATGAAACTGAACAACTTTTGTTCTACAACTTTAATGAAATGTCAAAAAATATTGGCTCACAAACAAATAGATTTGTATGAAAATTCAATTTTTTGCGATTTTAAGAAAATTGTAGAACAAAAGTTGTTCAGTTTCGCGAGTATAATCACGAGTTAAGAGATTTGGAGATTTGTACCAATCGCCCTGTATAATAACAAAAAACAAACGAAATAACTAAAATAAGCAATAGATGAGAGAATGCAATGAAGCGCAGTTAATAAAGAAAAGATAGAACATGAATACTAAATACACTTGTATTAATTACTCAAAATATTTACAGATACAACCAAATTTGTATACCTTATAAAATAATAGCCTGATTACACGTAAATATTAAGAAATTATTGTTTTCAATTCTTTGAGAATGATTCTACATTATAATGAACTAGAACAAGTTTCTCCAGCAGGAGTTGCACTAGCGCCAGCGCACTGCTGAGGGTTATGCGCCCGCTTTTAGACCGATGTCTAATATTTTCCGTCCCGTTAACTGATGATTCCAAAATTTTACGGATCTGAAACAAACATAGCGATAATTTATACATTTGCAAATGATACTGTAACAAACCGGGCCTGTGTATAGCAAATAAGTTCAAGAAGAAAAAGAGACTGAAAGCAAATATAAAATTAATACCAATAATAAACAAATTAGAACGATTTATAAGTTTATCTTAGTACGATTTCTGAAAACATAAGAAAAAATCAAACAAAATATTACTCACAGAATTATGCCTGCTGACCCAGTCGGAGGTGCTGCTACTGCACTATGAAATTTTGGTTGTCACCACTGCTATCTCAAGTACCCTCCAAATATGGCTCTGCAGTACTGCCCTTTGTTATAATATCTCTTGTGGTTCTGCAGTGCTGTCTTTAAATACTGTATCTCCTGTACCCTCAAAATCGTAATCCATATCCAGAACGTCGTTTTTAAAAGATGTACTATCAAAAACACCAAACTGAAACAATTACAACAATTCGGCGAACTGTGGAACTTACATGAAATTTATATTTTAACCAAACTAAATTAAAATGAGAGTAGATGTTAAAAAAAGTACTTATAAAAAAATTACAAAACAAATCACACAGTTATCATAGTAGGTACAGGATTCGTTTTAGAAGGTAAAAAATCAATTTACCAGCGAATCTGTCGATGTAACACGTGTGTACCGTACTGTGGTGGCGAACGCAATGAGCAATTTTATTTTATTCTGCTCTTTCTTGAAATTATTAAACTTATCATGGCATTTTTGTATGAAACTAATAGTATTAATATCACTGTATTTTTGTGTGCATGTAATCTAATATTATAACGAATTCATGTCATTATAATGTAATCAATCTGCAAGCAAACTAATGCTTACGATAAAAATAACATGACAAAGAACAACAATATTAAGTTCATTACATAATATTAATTAGTTAGTATAAAATGTGGAGAAAATCTTTATAATAAGGTGATTGTAAGTTTGTCTTCTGCAGTAATGCAGTTGTTAAGGTTATTACGACTACATTATGGTGATTTAATGTAATTTCCAGTAGTAATTCTTCAAATTTACTTATAAATCCGTCGTACTATTAAATTATGACGCTTTCCTTTCATTCTTTCATTATAACCTAAATTCAAAGTATCATAGAATAACATTAGGACACAGGTTCGTTTATGTTACATAATGTTATTTTTGTGAATGGGATCATAAAATAATAAAACCTTAATTTTATATTTGTTGACCGATTTCGACTGTAATGATCATCATAATATCAGCGAACGAACCCTTACAACTTGACTATTTTATGATATTTACTTATGATAGAACGAAACACCGTATCTTAGGAAATTGTTATGATATTTTATAATTAAGCCCGTAGAGCATTTTTCTCAGTGTAGGATATAGGTGTCACTTTATGCAGACAGGGTTTTTGCGATAAATTAGTTTGGTTATCATAAGAGACACCTCCTGAATACATCACTGTACTGTCCCGGCAGACGACGTGACGGACATATGCGATATATAACAATATAATAATAATAAATAATAATATCCGGGACAAATCACACGTGGTCATTTAGCCCCAAACTAGGATTCCCTGTATCTTGAGAACCAGAGACTGATATACATACACATATACATTTAAATACATACATATATAGATATAATGCACCCAGAATCAGAACAAACAATTCTGCTCATCACAGAAAAGTTTGCCCTGTGTGGGGATAGAACCCACGACTCTCGGATCAGAGGTCAGGATCGCTAACCACTTAGCCACCGAGTCAGTCAATTATGATGAATAACACGTAAAAATAAAAACACGACTGCCGTGACAAAAACTAAACTTAAATGTTAAAAACAAACCTATCTTACTCGAGCTATCAACAGGATTCAAATGATACTACAATCATCTAAATCGGTTGAGCCATTTAAAAGTTAGGCTGGAATATAGAAACTCGCCCACATATAGGGTTACCATATCTCAGGATTTGTCCTGAGATTTCAGGATTTTTCGACTTTTTTCAGGATTTTTCGACTTTTTTCAGGATTTTTCGACTTTTTTCAGGATTGCGGCCGGATTTTGCAAATCTCGTGATATCTTAGGATTTTCAATAAAACACAGATTACATTTTAAAGATCTCTTTAAAAGATTAAAAGCTAAACCAACTAAAAAAATGTTCTTTTGGTAACAATTGCAGTTAAAATCTATACTTGTTTATCCAAGTAAAACAAACTAAAAATAATCTTCTTTTGGTAACAATTGAACAGTTCAAATCAATACTTATTTATCCAAGTAAAACATACTAAAAATAATCTTCTTTTGGTAACAATTGCAGTTAAAATCTGTACTTATTTATCTACTCAGTTTTATCGTATTTAATATTTGAAGAAACTTTTTTAAGTAAGTTTTTCTTTGATTATTGATTTATGAAATGCCTCACAAGTTAAACTCTTCAAATTATATTGCCACCCCCCGCCCCGCCGCTTTGAGTGCGATGAGCAAGTTACAACGCGTAAGCTAGATTCGCAGTGTATAAAACGATAATAATACGTTTTTGAGAGAAAATTCTCAAACCGTATATAAAATCTCAGGACTTTTCCATATACTTCATTCCAATCAAAAAAAAGCAAAAGGTAAACAAACATAGTATGCAGATGACATTGACATGTGTCAGATCCATAGTAAGTTTGTTTACGTTTTGCTTTTTTTTGATTGGAATGAACCATAGAAATCAGGCCTTTTCTCCGGTCTTTTATTTTTTTTATCTGGTAACCCTACCCACATAGGTACTGCATGAACCTTAAAAACATTACCCTTTTTTAAGCAGTCGTGTAATAAGTCACCAGTGCAACGAATCATCTATTTGTTTTGTTTGTCCTTGTTTACAAATAACCTCCAAATTATGCAATGTTTTTCGCCTTTAGCAACGCTTGGAGTCTTAACATTGTAGGTACTTGTAAGATTTGAAGTTAGAAGCGACGTCCTTTACGCATCAGCGGTGTTCATGAAAACTATGTATTTATTATACAGGGTGAAGTTAAAATCGCGGACCGTATCTACTCATGAAACTGAACAACTTTTTCTTAGCAACTAATTCAAAAAATAATTTGGACTCCTCATACAAATCGATGAGTTGAATAGCCAACTTTGTATGGAATGTAAATTTTTTTTGAGCTCCGTTTGAATTGGTTGCTTAGACAAAGTTGTTCAGTGTCATGACAAGGAGCCACATGCAGTTAAAATTTGGTCCGCGATTTTAATTTCACTCTTATTTATTTCGTCGTATGGCATTTTGAGTCGCTCTACATGGTCCTACAAATTATACAGGGTGTTAAAAAAGTGCGTTCACTATTCAGATTTAGTATGAGAATCTGAAAAATAAATTTGAAGAGCGGATTTTTTCAATATTTTTCCTAGATTCTATACTTGATTCTGAATAACCCCTTAAAATTTCAAATGCATTTTTAAAACCCTGTATAATATCTAAGTTCTTCGCCCATTGGGCTGCATGTAAAAAGACCGTTGGCTGTACTAATCATCTTTTCTCAAGAAACCCATGCTCAATCCCCAAAACAATTTTTGTACCTCTTTTTTTTAATTCAAGATTTGGGAGCGTTTGACTCCAATCTCACCTGTAAGTGACGATGGAGTCGATGGTGGAACACGCAATCCCAAATAAAACCTCTGTTATGTAATAATGAATCTATAGCCCGAGTAACATAGGCTAGGTTTGTTTTTAACATTTAAGTTTAATTTTTGTCACGGCGGTCGTGTTTTTATTTTTTAAATTCCATCTGTTATTTACCATAGTCACTCAAACTCAAAATGTTTTTTATTTAAGTAGATGCTTTACACATGCTTTTAAATCGTCAGTATTTTCACTTCAATTTACCACTCAAATAAGGCAAGATATTGAGATGAGAAAGCCAACTCTGTCCGTGGGCCTAGTTCGTTCCCCCCCCCCTCCCCCCTGGCCTGGGTACGTCCAATGAGTTATTATATTTTTCACTTTTCATGTTTGTAAAGATGCAGACAGCTTGTAAATACTACAAATATTAGGCCCGCGATGCACTTACAGATACGAGTAGGCATTTGTATCCTGTTTTTGTTTTTAAATTCTTAGATTCTTCTATTTCGGGGGAATTTGTGAATGGCGAAAAGTAAGGCCACAATAGTATACATATAGGGTCCTTATGAAATACGTGAAAAACAAATACTAACCACGACTTCGACTCGCGAAACTGAACAACTTTCCCCAACGAACCTATACTCAATAAAAAAAAATTGGTCTCTAATTTTGTATGGGAAATCCAAAAAAAATTGCGCCTTGAGTATAGGTTCCTTGGGGAAAGTAGTTCAGGTTCATGAGTAGAAGCCACTGTAAAAAATTAAGGTATTTTAGGACCCTATACTGAAAAAAAAAAGTTGGATTTTTTTTGCGCCAAGAGAATCTGATGTCTTGGATTTATTTCTTACTGCAGAAGTAATATCTCATCTCATCTCACTAATATTATAATCTTCTCATCTCAGCTCACTTTATTATTATTATTATTATTATTATATATTATAAATGCGAAAGTATGGATGTTTGTTTGTTTGTTTGTTTATTTGTTTGTTTGTTTGTTCCGCTGAAACTACTGAACGGATTTGGATGAAATTTTGTAGGTAGATAGATAAAGCACTCTGCTAAAACATAGGATACTTTTTATCCCGGAAACTTGAAGGTTCCCGGAGGAATGACTAAAAACTGAAATTTTTACTTTGTCACTAGATGGCGCTGCTTTAACAGTCTATGTCTCTCTGGATCCATTTCTGAAGTCCACGCAGACGAAGTTGCGGGCGGAAGCTAGTATTTTATAACGAAAGTTTCGACTCTTACAATAAAAATATGATATTCCTGAGGGCCGATTCAAGAAACTCATACTCTTCATTGAAAAAAATAATTCATGGTGCATATATGAAACTATATTTACTTGAATAAAAGAAATTGTTTTTACCGTGTACATAATATGTAGTATGTACACGGTAAAAACAATTTCTTTCATTCAAGAAAATATAGTAAGTTTTTATAGTATTATATAAGGTGCTACTTTATTAGTGCCCGATATTTTAGTCAGTGCTCCTACTACTGATTCTGATCAACTTTCCTCAAGGAACCCATAGTCAAATCGCAAAAAAATTTTTGGGCTCTTCATACTAATTTGGCCGCTCGGCTAATCGATTTGTATGAAGAGTCCAAACATTTTTTTTCGATTTGACTATGGGTTTCTTGGGGAAAGTTGATCAGAATCAGGAGTAGAAGCACTGAATAAAATATCGGGCACTAATAAAGTAGCACCTTATATAGATAATATTCATATTGTATTCTATAGTTAACTGTTATATTGACTGTTGAATCTGAGCTTAAATCATTGATCAGGGGTGTGCCACAAGGCTCTGTTCTAGGTCCCTTACTTTTCATCATCTATAGTTCAGACATTATCAACTGTATTCAACATTGCCATTATCATCTTTATGCGGATGATCTTCAAGTTTATATTCCAGTAAATATTGAAAACCCATCTATTTCCATTAATCTTATAAACGAAGATCTGAATCGAATCGCAAACTGGGCAGCTAAAAACTCATTAGTCTTAAATCCTACAAAATCAAAATATTTAATCTTAGGTTCAGTAAAACAAATAGATAAAATCTCCAGTTATAATCCTACAATAAGTATTTTAGACGTATCTGTTGAAAAAGTAGATTTAGCACGTAACTTGGGCGTTCTTATGGACTCTGGACTTAGATTTGAGAACCATATAGTTGAGCTAGTTGGGAACTCCCTGTTTCGGCTGAAAACTCTATACAAAATCCGTACGCTAATTGACGTTTCCCTTCGAGTGCAATTATGTGAGTCACTTGTATTATCTAGACTTAATTACTGTATATCTGTCTATGGGTCTTGTACAACAAAGAAAGGTAAACGATTGATTCAACGTGTACAAAACGCTTGTGCACGTTACTGTTTTGATATTCCATCCAGAACGCACATAACTCCATTTCTAAATAAGGCAAATCATCTTAAAATGGAGGGACGACACAAGTTGTTCTTTTCTACTCTACTGTTCGGCGTCATTAAATACAAAGAACCTGACTATTTATATAAGAAGCTTGTTTGGTCTAGTCAGTTAAACAGCTATGGAACTAGAGCATCTAAATATCTACTATGTTGTCCACGGCATGCATCGGCAGCATTTCGTGGCAGTTTTAAGTATCTAGCCACGAAATGCTGGAATGATCTGCCGCCACCTATTCGTGGTGTTACTTCTCTTGTTAAATGTAAAAAGCTATATCGGTCTTATCTTCTTCAAGAGCAATTAAAATTATAACCTCCGTCTACCTGTCCTTTCTCTTTTCCCTTTTCCCTATCCTTTCTCCTTCCCCGTCTTATTCCCTGTTCTATCCCCATACAGCTTACGTCTTTGCTGTTATGTATATGATCCGGGATATCGCGATTACATCTGGTGTTTTGTTTGTTTGTTTCTTTCTTTTGTTTTATTTTGTTTTTTTCTTTTGATTTTCCCCTTTGTTTTTTCTCTTTTGTTTTTTCCCTTTTATTTTGCTGTTTTTGTTGTTTCGGATTCACTTTTTGTTTTATATGTTTTGTTAATATATGTTTCTTTTATAGCCAATGTACTAGACATAAATTACTAAAATTTCAGATTATACGTACTATGTATATGGTCACACAGGAATTATATATCATTATTTTATTTTAGTTTGTATTATGTTTGCGCTGTTGGTGTGCGCATGTTCACTCTGCGCCCTGGCCCCGGTAGAATAACAGCGTTGCAGAACTTGCAACATCAAAGCTGAACCGGTGCCATTTCAATGCACAGTCACAGCCACGGTTTTTCTGTATTTTTGTTATTTATATAAATTTAGTATTTAAGTTTCTTTCTAATATATGTATTTTCTTTATATGCTGTGTGTTGAATAAAATGATTTATCTATCTATCTATCTATATTGTACTGTGTGCTGAATAAAGAGTTTTTAGGGTTCCGTAGCCAAATGGCAAAAAACGGAACCCTTATGGATTCGTCATGTCTGTCTGTCTGTCTGTCTGTCTGTCTGTCTGTCCGTCCGTCCGTATGTCACAGCCACTTTTTTCCGAAACTATAAGAACTATACTGTTGAAACTTGGTAAGTAGATGTATTCTGTGAACCGCATTAAGATTTTCACACAAAAATAGAAAAAAAAACAATAAATTTTGGGGGTTCCCCATATTTAGAACTGAAACTCAAAAACTCAGAGAAACAGAAAAAGTCCGACTCGCACTTGGCCGCTTTTTTTATTCTATACACATACAAAGTGCACTCATAAATCTCAACAGCTTTCTCCATGAATCGCATAGTTGTTCTGCAAAAAAAAAAAACAACTCTTCATACAAATTGGTCATCTGATCGGCCAACTTTGAACGTTTTATATAAAAAAGATCAGTGAATTTCGAGGAACACTTTTTAAATATATGCTTTGGCAAATATTGCATATAGAAACCTCTGAAAGGGAGTTGATACTTGGCACAACGTTTAATATGAAACAATTTTTAATCAGTCATAATATCACATTCTAGAGTTCTAGATCAACGATTATAATAGGCCACCATTTTATAATAAAAAAGCATACACACCAGTATACGAAGGTCTCGTTTTGTAACAAGTTTTACTTATAGGATAGTTCAGCAGCAAACTGGTAGGTGTTCTTAGTATTGACTGTGTTTATGGGAAAAAAATACTGTGTTATTTCCCATGGACAGTAATTGCACATACTGTGCCATCTAACTTAATGGGTAATAGTGGCTGCTATTATAATAAGGGCAAGCTTCGTTTATTATTCCCTGTCCCATAATAATAAATTCTCATGTTTTTTTAAAGACCTAGCGAAGTAAAAGAACATCCTGTATGAATGATTCAGTAACAGCATGTTACTTATTAGCACAGTATTATAATTAAATAGTTAAATTTTAAAATCTCCATCGATCCGGACTTGGCCCCCGTGTGTGGAGTATGGCCTAACCTTCCCGAGTTATGGGGAAGAGACGCGTGTTTTGCAGTGGGGACGATATGGGTTGTTAACAATAATTATGAAATGGCACTAGGTACATACAGTATGGATAATCCCTGCTAAGTGGCAGGGGTCATCCATAATTTAGAGAGTTCTAAAGGCTCGTTCCTCACCCTCAGCCTAAGTTCTTTGACTTTTAAACGAAATGTAATCAATTGAGTGGTCATAGCAATAAATAGCGTACAATTTTCGAATTGCAATATTTTTGGGTTTCCCGGTGGGTTGTGAGAAAAATGTCTAGCAATATTTTAACAGTGGCTTCTACTCATCAAACTGAACAACTTTTTCCAAGAAACTCGTGGTTAAAAAGAAAAAAAATTGGGCTTTCTATACAAAGTTCGTCAACCAGCAGACGGATTTGAATAAAGAGTTCAAAAATATTTTTGCTTTTTGGGTATGAGTTTCATGGGGAAAGTTGTTCAGTTTGATGAGTAGATTATAAACTTTAGCCTATGGTCTTCACTACCCATCGCGTGAACTATCTCCGTGAAAAAGACCATGTCGATTCATTCAGTGTCATGGGCACTTTTGAGCCAGGTATAAGTCGGGGGGGCCTTATAGACTAAGGCTTTTGTCTGTTTTCTTTTAAATAATGTCATGTTATCAATACAAAAAATTGAGACAAAAAGAATAAAAAAATAATAAAAAAAAGTCATTGTTCCGTAGAGACGCGACGTGAAAGAGAAACGTGATGTCCTTGGAAATCCTGTGTGTCGTTGAAGTCCTTGGGGGACAACTTTCTTCAGCAATGGACGTCTTTCCGCTATTTTGACTCTGAATCATTAAGGCGATGATGATTATCTTCCAGTAAACGCTTCAGTCTCATTGAAGAAGCACAGACAAGGACGAAAAAAATATGTTTTATATTTGCTATGTTACGCTTGTTGATTTAAAAGGCCAGTTAAATAAACTGAGGTCATACGTTAATTGATACTGTTATAACAGTGTTGTGGAAAATTGTCTGTCAGGAAAAATAAGGAATACAGAAATCGGTAACAACATAGGTGTAGGACTCGTCAACTTGGCCTTCTGGTCATACTGAACAACTTTACTACCTTGTTTGAATTGCAAAAGTTGGATTCTCCATACGAAATTGGCTAAACAGCTGACCAATTGTTTCAAAATTCCACAATTTTTCGCGATTTCAGGACGGTTGACGAGTAATGAAGGAATTTGACTCTGAATCATTTTATGATAAGATAGAGAGTTTGAAATATAGCCATACCTATACATACAGGGCGACTTTATATTCGCCGACAAATGACAAATGGTCGATGCTATATAGCTGCTCATGATCTTGAAACTGAATAACGAGATTAAACAATCATTGCAGAATATTCTTAGATTTTCCATACTAATTATCAATAATTGATTTACGAACATATTTTTTTAAAAGTGATGCTTTTTGCTCCGATTCCCGCTTGTTATTTATATACGTATTCGTTAATTTAATTTTTATTTGTAATTTTGTATTTATTTTGTTATAATTTAAACATTGTTGGACGATCAACGACTTTATCGAACTTTACGTTACTCCGAGTCCTGTATAATATTTGTTTTAGTACGCTAATAATGAATTAATGAATGAAAACATTTAATAATATTATCTGATTACTTATCATGAAATTATCTGAAGGCCAGTAGATATTACAGTATTTTATTCATCTTTATTTGGCTCAAATGTTTGTTTAACTTACATATACGATATTGTTGTTTATTAGCTCTTTCTCTTTATAGTAAAGTTGTAGATTGCGTCACAGAAATTATATCCACTATAATTGCTCAAATAAATGAGTTTGCAACATTTGCTAAATGCTTACGCTCGCAGCATATTATCTCTGTTTGCACAAGACAACCTTGGTTTTAAACAAGTAATTTGCAATAATGGTAATATGTGTAAAATTTTGAGCAAATGTAACATAATTTGCTTCCGGCCTATTTGCGAGCTGTCACATCCATTATTTGTCATTGTCAAATTCGCATGTGTTTTCCTTTTTGAAGTGTTTTTGTAAAACAATTTGGGAGAACCCTTGGGAAGCTCCACTTTTTTGTCTGTTATTTTTGAATCCGATTGAAATTGCTGCACTAGTTTTTAGGGTTCCGTACCTCAAAAGGAAAAAAGGAACCCTTATAGGATCACTTCGTTGTCCGTCCGTCTGTCTGTCTGTCTTTCAAGACCCTTTTTCTCAGGAACGCGTAGACATATCAAGTTGAATTTATATCAAATACTCAGACCTGCAATCCCTTGAAGCTGTGAATCTAACTTCTATGCCAGCGCAATCAACAGATATGGTTGTTTATGCCGCATATTTGGACACTCGCATGGGAATCAAAACCTATAGGGTAGTTCCCGTATACCTAGAATCATGAAATTTGGCAGGAAGCAATGTCTTATAACACAAGTAAAGGGAAAAGTCCGAAAACAAATTTTTTGTTACATCAAAATTTTTTTGTCCGACTCGCACTTGGCCGGTTTTTTTGAACTTCATATCTTTTATTCAGTCTACATCTACAGACATTCCTGAGACATTCACACTTAGTTATGGTAATTTTCGTTCCACTGTGTAATGGTCTAAACCCTAAAGGTTTTTTATTTAATCTGTCGTACGTAGCCAGAACGTAGATTTAGCCAAATTATGAAATGACTGGTCATATTTTTTTTTTTTATGTGATAGGTGGCAAACGAGCAGACGGATCACGTGATGGTAAGCGATTACCGCCGCCCATGGACACCCGCAACACCGGAGAAGGAGTCACAAGTGCGTTGCCGACCTTTGAAATGGGATGGGGGATGGGGGAATGGGGAGGGGGAGGGGGGGTTGGGCCTCCGGTACCCTCACTCACTCGGCGAAACACAACAAACGTTGCTTCACGCCGGTTTTCTGTGAGGCCGTGGTATCACTCCGGTCGAGCCGGCCCATTCGTGCCGAAGCATGAGGAACTCAAAACCCTAGGTTAGGTGGTAGTTGTTACCGTTTAAAGGAGCCCGGGTTCGTCGACTGGTTTTGTCAAAGCTCCTCGACGATACGGCTAGTCATTTCATGATCTAGCCAATTCGTATGATCTGGCTACGATACCTATATTCTAACCGCCTCAAGAGAAAACGGACTGATGGATTTTTGTATCTGAGAAGTCGTTGGATACGTCCGATCCCCAGATTGCTAAGGATATGTTTTTTATGCTGTCGAGTTTTGGAGTTTCAGTTAGATTATATCGATGGGAGAAAACGAGAACGCTGTAAGTGCAAAGGTGGAACATTGGTACTTACAGTGTTTTCGTTTTCTCCCATCGATATATTATATATTATTTGGTAATAAAAACTTAAATAATTGACCACGCTGAATACGTATTCAGCGCATAACGTTTTTAACGTTAAAAACAACCGACTTCAACCGCAACAACTCCAATTTTAGCTGTTTTTGTTGATTTTCTCAAAAACCGCTGAATCGATTTCGATAAAATGTATATGGGACCACCTGTGAAGTATACCCTTTTAAACAAAAAAAGAATTTTCCAAATCGGTTCAGGCGTCTTCTTATCGTGTGGCACATTTAACCGTTCTATCCACTAGGTATAGACGGCGGTTGCCTAGTGTTGCACTTAGCATCACCCGCGGTCACGTGTATTGCATTTAGATTTACACCTACGGACGTGTGCAACGCGACCATCATACACATCTAGAAATCAGATGTGCAGGTTTCCTCACGATGTTTTCCTTCACCGTTAAAGCAGTCGGTATGAAAATGCACGTAAGTTTCGAAAAACTCATTGGTGCACTGGCCAGGATTTGAACACACGACCTCTGGTTAGGAGGTCGAAGTCAATACAGCCACCGACGCTTTTTTTTTCGGTTCAGTAATCGGTGAACATACATAGAAAAAGAAAAAAAAAGATTCGGATGAATTGAGAACCTCCTCCTTTTTTTGAAGTCGGTTAAAAATAATGGCAAAGAGCACTATATCTAAATATAGTAGGGGAAATAAAATTGGATAGGTTTTATCCCGAAAAATTCAAATCACACCGTGCACCCACCCTCAACGAAAGTCTAATTAACAAAAATCTACATCTGTTCGGGTGGAGCCGCGGGCAAAAGCTAGTTATTATACTAACTTATTATAATAATGTTCATACTGAACTGATATTTATCATTGCACTGTCAACCAAAGTCAACACGTATTTGTCACGCCACGATAAATATCAACATGTCAATCGTCCAGTAGCGTGAAAAATGTTTCGTCCCTGTATCTATATTGTTTGTACCTACTGAGAAAGGTTTCAAACTTTAAATACATAAATCAGCTTGAATCAGCAAATGTTTCGTCTTACCATCTCGTCGTGACAATGACAATATTACATCCCTAGCACTAGTTTCGTGTACACTAGTACACACTAGGAACTTTGTACTAGCACAGATCATTTGACCATATTTGATCGTGGCAGCATGTGCGAATTGTCCCAGATAAAAAATGCACTATTTTAACAAAATAGGAAGATACGACCCCCTTTATCCCCTTGTCTACGGGCCTGTTACTGTTACCTACTTTGAATAAATTGTTTTTATTTTGTTTCAGATACTTGCCTTCACTTGACTAATACAAAACGATTGTAACAATGAAACGGATTAAACACAAGACGAATAGCACAATACCATAAACTAATTACTCCATCTATTGCATAGTGAGACTTATTATTTTTGTGGCGCCATCTATTAACAGAATAATTTTTAAGCCACTTTACATTGCGCCATCTACCACGCCGACGAAGAACTAAATCAAATGTCGCCTACAAATACCAGATTCAAGTTGATTTTACTGCCATATCGGTAAAACGGAGTTTTCAAGCGCCATCTGCCGGTTGGGAGGCGTACTAAAGATGCGAAAGGTTGGCTGTGAGAGGTAGAGATGCCAAGGATAAAATATGCGGCGCTTCTACGAGCTCTGGTCATTCTGGGGCTGCTGTGTTTATGGGTGCAGATTATGATATCGGCGACTAGCGATGACATGGACAGAGATGGAGGTATGTTTTAGGCAATGATATAATAAAAAATAAAGACTTTTTTTACCTGTTTTAAGAAAGAACAGTTTGTTTCCACTTCGTATAAATTTTCATTTACATTTCATTTTAAAACACTTTATGTACAAAAAGCCATATACAATTTTATGTTGCTATTTAGGAAACGCCAAAGGATACTTTCTTAATTATAATGATTTTTTATTCCAAGTTGCCAAATATACACTTTTTATATTATTTTTCAGATAATTTATACGTAAATGCTGGTTACGTAAACGTATCGGGGACCGTTTCCATAGTTTTGCCTCTGGAAGGTTTTTTATTTTATTTCAATCCAGTGTTTTACATGTTTATTTTTAAAATTGTCTTTTATGTTTTTTTTTGTGTATTTGTTAACAAAACATATCGCCCCACTACTGGGTCACGGGTATTAATTATGCCATAGGGAAGGAAAGGCCGTAGGAAGGGGACCAAGTGTTGGTGGAGGTTGGTGGCCAACCCCAATGTCAGTTTTCAAGCCGCTTATAAGGCCTCTGACATAGCTTTACGACTGCCATCTAGTGGTAGCAACCGGCACCACCGGTTTACATGTCTTGCAAAGCACAGACATTGTGTATTGTCTTGTGTAGGTTGTCTATTGTTTTTTGGATATTTTTAATAGCTTTTGGTTGTTAATTATATAGCGGTTTTCTTAGTAAACTTATAAATATGTATATCCTGTTGGCTGGATGTGAATGAAAAATAACATTCGGTAGTCAAGATAGTAGACGTAGCGTGGGCACGCCCCCCACTCGGTGGACCGATGACCGCGGTTGCGGGAAGCCGCTGGATGCGGGCAGCGCAATACCGGTATGAAATGCTTGGAAGAGGCCTTTTTTCAGCAGTGGACGTCTTTTGGCTGATGATGAAGTCATGATAGGGTTTAAATCGGAAATTCCCAACTAGATGGTTTTTATGTTGTTTTATGTGTTCTTTGGTTGGTTCTCAACGTTTTTGCTTATTGTGCTTTGTTTGGAAATGAAAGGGGGAAATTAAAAAAGAGTGTAAGGTTGTAATGTCAGAATAAATACGTTGGTTTTCACAAGTCTGTGGTAACTTTGAAATATATATTATACTTTTAGCTTCATGGGACTCAGAAAGGACAATACATGAAATACAGAAAGGCATTGAAAGAAAGAAAGAAAATATATTTGTTCAATGATTAAATTGTAAAAAGTAGACAAAAGACGGACGGATTTATACGGATGACATCTCTACTGTTAACAATTAGCATGTCAAATATGTTTTTCAATATGCAAGGTGTAATGGCAGATTCGAACGCATTCGGGCTATTATTATTCGGGTAGAATGTGACTGCTTTTGTTTTACCACTCCTTATGGCTCCTCTACATGGCGAGCAAGAGGGACAGAACAGTCTAACCTATAGTTAGACAAGGACGTACTTACATCGTTACTCTACTTTCATATAGCGTTGTCTCTCGAGCTGGTGTATGATGGCCCATCCTGTAGAGGAGCCATTAAATGAACGTCAAAATTTTTCGGATTCTCCCTACAATAATATTCAATCCGACGTTAGATTTGTATGGAGAGTTAAAAAATACGTGTATTTAAAAAGTTGAAGAAAAAAAGTTGTCTATGACCTAAATTATATCCTGGATAATTGGATATGTACACAACCGCCATAAAAGTACTTTGTATATAATTTTATATAAAAGATACTCTGAATGCAAGTTTAATTTGATTATTTTATCTCCTCGCCTGTTATATGTCACATTGCACTTCCCCAGTGATAATTGTGTACGCGCACAACAAAATGCGATAAATATATTTCAGATCAAAACTATTTATTTCATAAAAAATGTCCATAAATGCACGTGCGAAAAAAGATGGCGATATTGTTTTAGCGGCAGAAACGGATTTGTACTTACAGTATATTTTTATAAACCCTTTTTTATTTATACCTTTCATTAGTTGACTGAGTTATATGAAGTATGAAGTTTTCTTTACATCTGAGTTCATCTTACGTACCTATTGTCTACATGTGTATGTATTATACGTTTTTTTGTTATGTAAAACATATGTGGGGCTTATTTCAATTGTGATAAGTACTGTTCAATTTTGTTGTGATATAAAGTGGTAAAGGCAAGAGCTGCCCTCGGATGACAAAACGCGGCAACCCGAGTTACCGCGTTTTGTCGTAACATAGCTTAATTTGATCTACTACTCCTGACCAATGACGCAATGTGGGCAAAAATTAATTTACTCTATTAAAAACCAAAATACAAAAAACAGTAATCTAAAAATCCTATAGAATGTTTAAAAAATCGGGAACTTTAAACGCGTTTTTCTCAATGTGGCGACATCTATCGCACCGCCACAAACTAATCCTAGAACGCGATATCGAAAGTTTCTTCGCACTACGCATATATACGACTTCCAACCATCAACGGTTGGACCACGGCCGGTCCCCAGGCATACGAGTACCACCTCGCCTGGCGGAGGTACCTCCCTTTTCCTCCGAAAAGTAGGAACACACAGTTCCTACACTCAACTTCACTAGTTTTAGGTTGCCGCTTTTTGTCATCTGAGGCAGCAAGGTTAAGTAGGTACAGTCATACATGTTAGCAGTGCCATCTAGTACTACTTGCACTACTTGGCTGTTATACACTTTATCACACCCTAAACGATCCATACAAATCATTCGAGTTATTTACCTTTAATGACCCCTCCCCCCCTCCGTGCTAACCAAGTAAGAGCGAGCGAGATAACTACGAATTGAGTATTTCTTTGGGAAAGTTATTCAGTTTTATAAGTAGAAGCCGTATTTTAAAAAAAAACGGGTATTTCATGAGGAGACTAAGTATTTGAAATTGCCGTTTCAGTTTTGAAAGTTCAACAGAATAATATTCCCCCAAAAATTAATTTACTTTCATTAAATTATATATCATTTTCTAGCTACATTCAAGGTCTTTCATGAATTAGTGATGTCATGTCTCTCATGTAAGAACTGTCTGAGTAGGGTTCCATTAAATACTGTATTGGCGTTTTCTTAAGAGGTCAATTGGGTAATTTTTTTCTACCAAAAGAAATCGAAATTATCTGAAAATCGTGAAATATTATACGCAATATGTTCAAAAATACATATGATAACGAAGAACACACTGGTGTAAGTGTAGGCTTCAAAAATCAAAAATAAGTATTTTTAAATAAAAAAAAATGGTGATTTTCAGTGACGAAAAAATCCATTTTCATAGCTAACACCACTGTGCTTTCAAAATATTCAGACAACGTGCATTTAGCAAGCATTATTTTATTTCTAAATGTCCAATTGTACTATGGAAATAGATAGTTGTTTTAAAACCTTAATTGTTTAATATTAATTTTCTCTTTGAACTTTTTTAACTAATCGACTATTTCATTGGTAAGCACCTAATATGATACGTGTCTGTTTTGTAGTATACATACCTTATTTCCATTCAATTTGAATAAAACGTAAATAAAATTAGGCTTTCATGTGTCCGTTCCCTAGTAAGTTTGTTTACCTTTTATTCAAATTGGATTGAAACAAGGTTTAGTATCAGTTCTATATCATTCAGATGATCGAGTGACATTCAGACAATTATTGAGTCAAAATAAGAACAAAAAACATAGTATTAAAAATCAAAATCCAAATTCTAACTTTAAATTCCATTAAGCTACTAAGGTTACAAAAACAGCTTCGAACACCCAAAACTGTTTCTATCTAAAATAAAATCTTCCCAAACACCCATCATTTTCCAAACCTTGCTCGCCGTCGCTTAACTTGTACAATGTTTTTCAGAGGAGCTGATGAACTCCAACGACACCTCAGAGCAGGTGCTGGCGCTGGTGCCACCCGAGCTCCACAAATACCTCACAGTACAAGCAAAGAACTTCACTGGTAAGTGGTCAAACATTATCCTTCTTTTCCGTGATTGGTCAGCTCTTGGCGGAGTATTTTTTTTATATAGGTAGATAATAGATAGAGCATTTATTCAAATACATGATACATTTATAAAACAGCTTTAAAAACACAATCACAGAAGAGGAAACAAGCACAAGAGAGAACAAACAGTAGGAAATAATTGTTAATATTAAACCTTTATAAAATTTTCATTGTAGAGGTAGCAAATTGCCGACTGCTACCTTAAGCTTTTAAAAAAAACAACGACATAGGTATACAGCTGGTTACTTAATTAGTTACTTCGCTGACTAAGCGACCTAAAATGGATCTTGTCACAAATTGGCCTCCGATATCAAAGTACGCCACTCTTTCTTACTCTAGAAATACAGCCGGTTACTTACTTACTTACTTCGCTGATTGAGTCACCCGAAGTGGATCTTGGCACAGATTGGCCTCCGATATCAAAGTAGGCCAGTCTTTCTTATTCTAGAAATACAACCGTTTACTTACCTCGCTGACTCAGTGAACCGAAGTGATCTTGTCACAGATTGGCCTCCGACATCAAAGTACGCTACTCTTTCTTATTCTAGAAATACAGCCGGTTACTTACTTAGGTACTTCGGTAACTCAATGCCCCGATATGGATATTGGCACAGATTCGCCTCCGATATCATAGTATGCCAGTCTTTCCTATTCTAGATATACAGCCGGTTACTTATTTACTTACTTCGCTGACTCAGCGACCGGATATGGATCTTGGCAAAGATTGGCCTCCGATATCAAAGTTCCTATCCAAAGGCACGGGCCTTTGGCCAGTCTGGCACTTTCAACTCTTTTGTCTTTTTAGTTTTACAGCCGGTAGGTTTAAAAAAATGTTCTAAGATTACATTTTAACGAACCACGCAGCTCTTAATGAGCCCTGTTACGGTAATCACACGGTTGAACGACACCTTACTACTCTGCCGTCACAAGGAAGAAGGCCGTAAAGTATACGAGAACTCCATATACTTTGCGGCCTTCTTGTGAGGCAGTGTAAATTGTGAACTATCGCTATATTGATCGTTCGACACGGGGTTTTAGTGGGCGAAATTTAGTATGTGTTATTTTTATACCTAGCTGGCTGATTAACCCACAGTATCAGTTTTAAATGAACAGTTGTAATGAGTTTTCGTGTTTTTCTATTGATAATTTGCCACATGTTATGTGGGTGTTCGAGAGTGGAAGGTAAAGTGACAAAGTGACACGTATCAACGCTTCTGAATGATAAACCGAGAGGAGTGGGTTCGATTTCCATCTAGAATAATTTGTGCTGGGTTTTTAGTACAAATCTGGTTCCCATAGTACAGTGAGTTGTAGGCTCGATTTCCACCGACTTTAGACGTTTGTGCTGAGTATTTAGTATCAGTTTGGTTCTTGGAATCATAGGTTCGATATCGACCCGTCCATGGCAGACATTTGTGTTGTGTTGGGTGTTTAGTATCAGTCCAGTTGCCTTACTGTCTACGTGTCTCCTAACCTGACTGTCATAGAAGGGAAGCAAGACTCAAAAACATATGTACGTTATATCGTCGGTGAGCAAACAACACCGCGTACGTCATTTTCACCTACTTTACAAGTCACCCAAAAAACGATTAGTGGTGTTGCTCAGAAAATGACTTAAGTGGGTGGTATTTTTTTTTGAAAAACAGCCTTTGATCGGCCGATATGTTTAAATCTTATAGGCAGATAGACGCGTGTTTAAAACCTGCATCCAAAGGCATTAATTTCGGAAACGCCAAAAATCAACTTGTGCGGTGTTGTTTGCTCACCTACGACATACAACTGTTAGAGAATCAATAACTGGCTTTAAACACTAAAGTTTGACACTAAAGTTTAAACGTTTTCCATTTGACGATCTTGACGGTTCTTAATTTGTGACATAAATATTGTTATTATTTTTATTTATTATTATATTTAATCTATTTAATCTAAATTTAAATGTATTTTTAACTTTTATACTGTTTTATATTTTCTACTATGGGACCTGTGCCTGCAATAAACTGATTTTAATTTTTAATTTTAATTTAATTTAAAGAGTTGCTCGATATTACGACAAGATAATTCACAAAGCAGGCCGTAAGACAATGGTTTGAAATCAAAGTTATAGAAGAGTTGAAGCGGCCAGCCTTATTCTCTGATCTAAACGTCATCGAAAACATCTGAGGATACGTGTCCAGTGATTTTGTTAAAAACTGACCACCATTTAAAACATCCAGTGACTTGAAAAGGCTACCTATTAATGATGAGTGACGGATACCTATTTGAATTTCGTTCATTCTTCATATTATGATTATATTTTTAATTGAATTTTTCAAGTTATTGAAAGTGATGGTAGCTGTACGAAATAATAATAAGCGAAAATAAATATTAAATGTTAAATAATATCGACGCTTGAAAGGAAAAGTTGACTAAGCGACATATCGTCCCTCGCACGATTAACTCTCCTATCTCAGATTTTTGATGATTTGAGTTTGGACTTTTTCTAATGGAAATACGGTTGTTTTTATGAACTTGAGAAAAATGAGATAGGAGTGTTAGTTTTGCGAGGGATGATATGGCGCTTAGTCAACTTTCCTTTTCAAGCGTCGATATTTTTAAATTAAGTGAGGCTATTCATGTGAACGACCGGAAACATGAATCATGAATAAATTCCATTATTTTTTCCTCGATAGCATTTTTTTTTCCTTCCTGTACATAATGTAAAACAACACAACTATAGGAGCCAATGACAATTCTTATGTTAGTTGTTATAATATGCTCTTAACATAATATTAACTGAAGAAAAACAGGTGAGGCTATCCAAGTGACTGGCACTGTATACGTATGTGTGTGTTTCTGTCTGCCTGTTTGAAGCTCTTCAACGGTTGGACCGATTTTAATCCAGTTGTTTTCACTTTAAAGATGGTTGCATGGCGGTGGATCTAAGCTATGTTTGGTCAAAATCGGTTTAGTGGTTTTCGAGTTATTTCGACTTTTAGTGTCGGGGTGGTGCAATCTTAAATATTTTAATAGTATTTTTTTTTTAAATAGTTATCTCTCCTAATTACAGCCAACTCGACGGACAGGGCCGGACCTAAGAACATAACGGACATATTGCGGGCCATCGAACGGTACAACGACGCACAGACCATTTACAACGAGGACATCTTCGGCCCGGTGCAGAATGACACCATTATCATCGCGATACAGGTACGATTAGTCGATAACAACCCGTAATGTCCCCACTGCAGGGGCACGGGTCTCTTCCCATACATCGGGAAGGTTAGGCCATACTCCACACACGGGGGTCAAGTCCGGATCGGTGGAGGTGGTGGGGCTAGTGGCCAACCCGATTAGTATTCTACTAACTACCTAATACTAACTTTCTACCCACATTATTGAGAATATAAATTCGTTTTACGCAACAAAACTGGCCAATGTTTTGCCTTGGCCTCTGAACTCATATAAAAAACATCGTAAAATAAATAATGTAATTGAGTATTAATATTTATTATAATAATCAAGTATAATTGAGTAAAATAAATAATTTATCTATCTATCTAAAATAATATAAAAAAACGATTTAGTAGTTTTAAATATAAATAAATTGTCGATGAGGAGCGACCAGCACGGGTAGCATGAGGCGTAGACAAAGCTGTTTGTCGCGCCAAACGCGAGAAAACAGCTCAACTGTCTCTTTCATTAGCTTAGCGTTAGAACGGAACAAATGCTTTTAAAACTCGCGTCGCGCGCTACATGTGTCGCTATGCTACTAGGGCTAAAGATATAAACTTCCTAGATGATTCCTTATGATGATTTATATTACAATTTTAGACTCATAGGTTATGGAGAACTTCAAACAGAAGACAAAAAATATTACAAACAATAATTTAATTCAACTGATTTTTAACAATAAACCAAGCTTTATACGACCTTTTTTTGTCAGTAACAAAAATTCCGTCAAACTTATTTTCCTCCAAGTCAAATATCCAAAAACTTAGGCCTGGGCATTCGTCTCCGTGCCAGAACCAGGTCTTTGCCGGCCAGACCTTCCAGCTCTATCTTCTTGGGATCCAGTCGCGAAGGTTTAGGTATTGTGACCTTCCTCTTTTTCTTCTTCGGCTTGGGTTCCGACTCTCCAGGTCTCCGCTCCATCCATATGTATTGCAGGTCTTCGGGTATGTGGCGGATTATTTTGTATTTTCGTTTAGTCTGGAAAAAAGGGTTGATTATTGTAGGTTCTTTTTAGGGTTCCGTACCTCAAAAGGAAAAAAGAAACCATTTTTTGGACCTCTTATATTAATCTGCTAAATCGCTTTGTATGGGAAGTCATAAACTTTTATTTTGCTATACGCATATTAGAATAAGTTCCTTGGGGAAAGTTGTTCAGTTTCATGTGTAGAAGCCACGGCAATTTTTTTAACGGGTATTTTATATGGACCATAAATAATAAATATGTAGTGCAATGAAAGATGGCGTTTTTATTTTACTTGGTCTGTTGCCTCTACTGACATGGCGTACGAAACGTCAGTCGCGTTCAGCGCAAACGCAATAGTACCAGTGCTGTTACATCGCCATACGCAAACCGGGAAGCGTACTTCTTCTATACTCATGGACAAAAAAATCGACTCAAGGTTTGTTGCACGACATTTGAGAAAATAACTCAATCTAACAAAAAAACACTAAACCAAAAGTTAAAAAACTGCGTGTTATTCTTTATGATTTTAGTTTAGTGGTTTTCTAGTTTTTTGTATTTAGAAGTTTTGTAGACTGAGTTACTTTTTCAAAAGTCGGGAACCAAAGTTTGAGTAGATTTTTTTGTCCACCAGTGTATTTTGATGGCCCTCATACACAAACCGAAAGCATAGTTTCCTTATTTTGTTGTAGCGTACTTCCCCTATTGGGATGTTTTAGATACAAACTTACCAAATATTCTCGACAGTCTTCCTTCTCAGGCTTGTAACGGGGTATGAAAACTTGTGAAGGTGGCTTTGGGACTCTAGCGAATTTCACACATGGGAAATCAGGCTTGTGATACCTGCAGGGTTAAAAAACCATTGTTGAAATGAATGAAATTAGTTATAGTGGTTTTCGAGGGATAACAAAAATTTGTTTGCGAGCAAAGTTTCTTTATATTCTGTTTTGTAATGAACACCGGGCATGTGTGCTAATTAATCAATTTGATTTTTGCAAAACAAAGAGCAAATGCTTACCAAACAAGATCCCAGTGGTTCAAGTAAATTGGTTCTGGCATAATTATCTTCATCCACCGCAGTATGTCGCATCTGAAAGTTTACAACCTAGATAATGAATGAGTGCACATCAGGTAGTGAATAAGTGAAAATCAGGTAATGAATTAGTGTACTTCAGCGAGTGAAGAGTATACCTCGGGGAGCGAATGAGTGTAGCCTCAGGTAGTGAACGAGTGTAAGCCAAGTAGTAAATGAGTGTAAGCTAGGGAGTGAATGGAGTAAAGGTGCATTTCCACCGGCTACATGAGTTGGGATGGGATTTGGGAAGGAATTGAAAGTAATATGGTAAAATTTCACTTCTAATCTAAATCTTCGGTGGAATTGGCCTGCGTAAGCAAGGATGTTCATAGTTTTACGTAACCATTTTGCTGAGAAAGTACAGTGTTTATTAACTCTGCAGTAATTGGCAGAATTCTTGACAGAAACTGAATGACAGACTGAATGTCAGAAGGTGACGGTGACCGAACGAATGACCGCCCTAGACTAGTTCTCACCTGGACCAGTTCTGTCGGATCCCCCAGGTGGGACCGGTGCGGGATTTAAACCAGGTGCAGTGGGTCAGCGGCTTGCGCGGTGGCAGCCCTATGCTGCGCGAGAATAAGATGAACTCCGTAGAGAATAACTCGTGGATCTTTCTCGATATTAGCTGTGGGTTAAGCAATAGACATTTTAGACAACTTTCTGTTTAGATTATTAAAATTCTTATGATATTGGTTTAGAGATTAGTGTCTGATATATTTTAAATGGTGCTTCTATTTGTCAAACCTAACAAGTTTATCATGCAATTTAAAAACGAACTTGCTTAAAGAATGCTTTTTATCGATCTGCTGTTTATCAGTAATTTACTTGTTAAAGTCATGCATGATAAGCAGCTTCCTGACGCTCCCTACAAGTCGAACGAAGGATGTACCTAATCTTGCTTCTCTTTTTAACATGTAGCAGCGAGCGGAATAACCGAGATGAAAGTGCCACTAAAAGTACCACTTCGTCGTTATAGTGGGGAAGGAAAGTGTATTTTCCTTACGTAGTTATTCTTTCATAAAAGTTTATAGAAAAGAGTAATATACTACCATAATGTGTTCCAAGTCGTGTATGTTGATTTCTGGACAATGGTTGCCATTTTCTAAGAGTAGTAGTCGTCTGCCATTTATATTGTTATCCCGTATGCAGTCCTGAAAATCAGAAATACTCATACATATAATATAAAGGCTCAGAACATTCTGTTGAGAATGATATAAATCCCCCTTAGCTTAGACAGGTAGCAGACGCTTGTGAGCGTGGCAACTGACTCGACGAAAAATATCATTATCACCATACTGTGTATCTAAATTTCAAGTAGTTTCAACTTAATTGGTCGACAAGATTAGGTCGACACAGACAGACACGAGTGATCCTATAAGGTGTCCTTTTTTCATTTTGAGCTACGAACCCCTAAAAAATTCAGAAGTTGTTACATAATGTTTCCCATAGGATTTGACAGAAAATACATAATGTCCGAGAAGTTTTAAAAAGCGTACCGAATATCTAGGCAGTCCGACGCTCTCGCTCATCCAAACTGCCACTTCTTCCACGCTCCAATCGAAGGCTTCGGGAAACTTGAGACTGTCCACCACCTTCGCGGCTAACTCGTATAAAGTCAATGGTGACATGAGACAGGGGTTTATCTTCCTGTAAAGATGCAAAGGACAAAATTGAGGTGCCTCCGACAGGTGAACCGGTATACCTGGGGATCGGGTTTGGATGGTGGTTGGAATTTATATATAAAATTTTGTTAGCGCGTTCTACGATAGTATGAAGGATGGTGCTTTCTCATATAAGCCGCATTTCAGAGCCATCTTTTAAAGTGGTGGCGAAACTCTGCATGTGGCGGATGTAAGTTGGCACAATTTGAATGAGAAAGGGAAAAGAGTGATAACTCTGTGGCATCTTCGATATTTCTCAAAATGCGCTATTTTTTAAGTCGTGTATATCTGTTTCATATCACATGCGTCCAAATGTTTTCTGCAAACCTCATCTTATACGAAAGGCGCGAATGGTGATCAGAATATCTATCGCTAGAATTCTGAACGAAGCTAATGTTTTAATAGTGTTTTGATTTTGTTTTTCTTTGAAAATCGATTTGAAAACAGACTCTTTTCGGCATCACTTCGACTTCATCATCACCCTTGTTATAACATTAGTCGAAAGACCTACCTACATCTTCCGATGCGCGGTCGTCACTCTAGAACTTTACTGCGTCAATGGCCATCGGGTAATTGGCTCATTCGCTTTCTATCTATCAGCCGAAAGACGTCCACTGCTGGACAAAGGCCTCCCCCAAGGATTTCCACACCGACCGGTCCTGTGCGGCTCGCATCCAGCGGCTTCCTGCAACCTTTACCAGGTCGTCGGTCCACCGAGTCGGAGGCCTGCCCACACTGCGCCTTCCGGTGCGCGGTGCTCATTCGCTTTATGCAGTTCAAATGACCAAAGACAATTTAATAGACTTACTTAGGCACAACATAAGGGTCCTCCTTGGGGAAGCACGTACATTTCACGCATGTCGTCTTGTCAGGGGTGGTGTATATTATCTGTCGGGGCGGTATCACCACGGAGGGGGTGCGCCGGGGGAAGTGAATCTTCTTGGGGCGCCTGCGAGGAGGGGGCTCCTCTTGTTTCTTGACTACCTGCGAAAATAAGTTTGACAATTATATCACCTGCGGTCTTTGCGGGCTTTTTTAAACCAAAGAACGTATACAATATTGACAACGCTATAGTAACTTGCGTAGCCTTATTTATTAGCGACATCTAGCGATAACCTTTATAACGTCATTTCGTTTTTATCGTAAATTACTGAAAAAGATCAGTTATTTAATCGATTTCAGTTAAGATTTTCAATTAAGTAACACCGTACCGATATAGATACCTAATACGATTACAGGTATATGTAAAACAACTTTTAAATCACCCAGTTAGTTTCTTAACTCATTAACCGCCACGCTTCTTCGTCTTTCACGTCGTATCCCTGAGGGATGGCGGCTCGTAACCATCATGAGGTCAAGTCAGTGAGAATTGTAGATTGGGCGAGTTAGGTACTTCTATTTCCTTTCCGCCACGCTACTATAAGAAATTGTGCGACGAAAATGTATGAAAATCTCATATCCTGGCGTGTGTGGCACGGAAAGCCGTAGCCGTTGCCGTTGTCGGCCTTAGCCGATTGTGGCGGTCAAAAGGTTAAAAATACACAGACAAGATTTTCAATAACTCCAGAACCTCCATAACATAGTCTGGTAGTTTAAAGTAAATTCAAAGTATCACCTACAATAACTTCTTCTTCCTCGTTATCCTCAAAGGCCGACATATTTGTTTAATTTATATTTATACGTATAAATAAATGAATAAAATAACTCTAGTAAACTATTGTAAACGCGTATAAATTTATTTCGATACGAAAGCTGTTTGTTTTGTTGTGTTCTTGTGACGTTTCGTAAACAATGAACTGTCATTCAAAATAAAGGCTTTTGTGCTGGGAGACATTTATAGGATCTCTTTGTTTTTTAAATGCGGTAACCAAGAAGCTTATAACCAAATTGGACAAAACACTCTCCAAGACCGGACCGAAGACAAAAATATGACCTTGAAAATGCTCTGTCTTTCTCGACGGGTCTTGCTGTCTCATTCTAAGTACCCTAGTTAGAATGAGACAGCAAGACCCGTCGAGAAAGAGACAGAGACGTTCAAGGTCATATTTTTGGTCGTCACTTGTTTGTTCTGTTTCCTTCAGTTTGGTTATAAGCTTCTTGGCGGTAACATATGGTATCTCTTTTGTTTGTGATATAGTTTTCCAAGAAGGTTTCTTTACTCCTTCGTTTCGTAGTACATTTTAGGTAGGTGAATTATAAACTCCTTTATGAGTTTGATAACAACCTATTGCAGGGGCACGGGTCTTTTCCTATACCTTGGAAAAGTTAGGCCATACATCACACACGGGATGTCCGGATTGGTGGAGGTTATGAGCAAATAGAAATAATTTATTGAGTGCGTATTACCGGTTAAGTAGGATATACATAACTTAGTTCATATTTGATTATATTTTAATTAAGAGACGCCACAATTAAAAGGGATAGATAATTTAGGGCATGGAACCGGTTTTTCCCGGTTCCGAAAAAACCGGGAAAACCCGTCTAATAAAATAAAAACCGGTTCTACAAGTCATAAGAACCGGTTCTTTCGGTTCTTCAAGATTTGAAGCAGCATATGATCATTTTATGATCATTTCTTTCGCCATTTAGTGTGAAACCGGAAAATAATGCTTTCAAAACCAGCCGTTCAAAAAAGAACATCTCGGATCTTGGACTTCACCAGCAAGCTCATGGACGAAAGAGGGAGCCTGATTCTGAAATCCTCTGAAGATGCTTCTCAGTATCGACGACTAAACAGATATACGTAGTCGGTCCCATAATGAATTGGCCTGATATAGTTCTACGCGACATGTCGATACATGTTATGTTGCATTGAATAGTACGGTTCTCAGACACTTTATAAACGAACACGCATGGACTTGACGAGCGTAGTTCAATTTAGCAGTTTGTTTGAACAACAAGTGTCGCGTATTTTTTCAAAATGTCGAAAACCGAGTATCGAAGCGTCATAAAGTTTCTATTTAAAGAAGGCTTATCCCCCGCCCAAATTAAAGAACGATTAAATGGTGTGTATAAGGAGTGTTCTCCCTCTTATAGCACAGTAAAAAATTGGGTGAAAGAGTTTCGCCTCGGGCGAGAAACCGTCGAAGATATCAGCCATGACGGTCGACCGGTAGAAGTGCTCACTCCCGATACTATTGCTCAAATCGAAGAAGAGATTTTGAGTGACCGCCGTTTGAAGATTAGAGAAATTGCAGCTAGACTTGGGCTCTCTAAAAGTACCGTCCATCGTGCAATCGATGAACATCTTCATATGAAAAAAGTCAGTGCAAGATGGGTCCCGAAACTTCTGTCAGCTGTGCAGAGACGGGAGCGAGTTCGCTGTGCTGCCGAGTTTTTAGATCTTTGTGGAGAAAACCCAAAGAACGTGATCGAGAGACTAGTGACTGGTGATGAACCTATGGTGTTATATTATGATCCAGAAAGCAAGCGCGAGTCAATGGAATGGCGTTATAAGGGTGAAAAGCCGCCTAGAAAGGCAAAGGTGCAACAATCTACCAAAAAAATCATGTGCACAATCTTTTGGGATTTTCAAGGTATTTTGATGGTTGATTTTAAAGAGCGCAATACAGTCGTAAACGGCGAATATTATGCTTCATTAATATATAAACTGCGAGATATTATAAAGGAGAAGCGCAGAGGCAAACTGAGTAAAGGCGTCCTGTTGCTTCACGACAACGCCCCCGTGCACACCGCCGGTGTTTCGAAGGATGCAGTGCGTCAATGCGGGTTCACGGAGCTGGACCATCCACCTTATAGTCCAGACATGGCTCCGTCCGACTATTACTTATTCCCAAATTTAAAGCAGGACTTAAGGGGAAGAAAATTTTCAAGCGATGAAGAGTTGCAGGCGGCCGTCTTCAGTCATTTTGAAGACAAAGATTGCGATTATTTTTATAAAGGATTAGAAATGTTATTTCACCGATGTCAGAAGTGTGTCAGTATTGATGGAGACTATATTGAAAAATAAAAATGATTGCATTTAATTTTCTTTTTTATTTCATAGTTCGGCCAATTCATTATGGGACCGACTACGTATCTCTTCAAGTCTGTGTCTCGCGATATACGCCAATTTAATACTAATCGTATAAAAGAGGAGATTCATGTTCAGTAAAGGCTCAAAAGAATTGGCAATGGATCTGATTGCCAACTGACAAAGCTGAAGACTGAGGATGGCAGAATCGTGTCTTCCAAGCCTAAGCTGTTGGAGGAGGTTGAGAAGTTCTACGGACAATTATACACGACCACACGCTTACCCTTCAGTAATCTGGCTAAAGACTCAAGAGCCAAATCGACTAGACACTAAACCGAAGATATCCCGGACATCAGCTTGTATGAAATTAGAATGGCTCTTAAACATCTTAAGAACAACAAGGCACCGGGTGAAGATGGAATTACGACTGAGCTTTTAATAGCAGGTGGAAAACCGGTACTTCAAGTTCTTCAGAAGCTTTTAAGTTACGATATGCTCGAGGGACGAACGTCTATGGCATGATACCGGAAAGTGGTGGTGCTCTTCTTCAAAAAGCGTGACAAGAACCTACTGAAGAAATATAGACCCATCTCACTTCTGAGCCATGTCTTCAAGCTGTTTTTGAGAGTCATTACAAATCATCTCGCACGCAGGTTTGACGAGTTCTGGCCTCCTGAACAAGCTGGATTCCAAAAAGGCTTCAGTACCATAGACCACACTCATACGTTGAGACAGATTATACAGAAGACCTAAGAGTATAGTTACAGTCTCTCCAACGGTGCCAAATCGACTATCGATATATCGAAGTGCTCAAATAATTTTTTTTTATTTTTTTTTTTATGTGATAGGTGGCAAACGAGCAGACGGATCACCTGATGGTAAGCGATTACCGCCGCCCATGGACACCCGCAACACCGGAGGAGTCACAAGTGCGTTGCCGACCTTTGAAATGGGATGGGGGATGGGGGAATGGGGAGGGGGAGGGGGGGTTGGGCCTCGGGTACCCTCACTCACTCGGCGAAACACAACAAACGTTGCTTCACACCGGTTTTCTGTGAGGCCGTGGTATCACTTATTTGTATGAAAACGCCACCATGTCGGTCCACCTCCAGGAAAAGAATTTGAAACCAATCCGGTTGCAGCGAGGGGTGAGACAGGGAGACGTTATATCTCCGAAACCCTTCACCGCTGGCCTGGAAGATGTTTGGAAGCTTATGGACTGGAGAGGAATCGATATTAACATCAACGGCGATTACATCACCTCGCCTTCGATTCACTGACGATATCTTGGTTGTGGCAGAGATCTTGGAAGACATAATGCTCGATGGACTCTTCCAACAAGTGGGTCCTAAAATGAACATGGACAAGACTAAAATTATGACAAATGTCCGTATCACACCCACTCCTCTGAAGGTTGTAGACTCTACACTTGAAGTTGTTGACAAATATGGGAGAAACAGTCCAGCTAGGTAGGTCCAACCTCAAGAAAGAGATCAACCACCGAATCCAACACGGCTGAGTAGCGGCGTTCGGGAAGATCCGCAAAATACCGCAGTATCTCAAGATTAAGGTCTTTGACCTCTATGTGTTTTGCCACTGATGACATACGGAACTGAGACATGGTCACTTACTATGAAGAACACCTTATAAGAAGGCTCAAGGTCACCCAAAGTCCAAAGGGTAATGGAGCGTGCTGTGCTTGTAGGTTCCCTCCCTACGTGATCGAATCAGAAATGAGGAGATACGTAGGAGAAATAAAGTAATCGACATAGCTCACAGAATCGCTAAACTGAATTGGTACTGGGTGGGGTACATGGCTCGTAGAGTCGTTGGGGCATTAAAGTTCTCGAGTGGCGACCGCGCACCGGAAGAGATATAGGGTGGGCAGGCCTCTTATTCGGTGGACCGATAACCTACTAAAGGTCGCGGGAAAGCGTTGAATGCGGGCATTGCAAGACCGGTCAGCGTGGAAATCCTTGGGGGAAGCCTTTGTTCAACAGTGGACGTCATTTGGCTGATGGTGATAATAATAGTTGTTCCAATAAAAAAAGGAAATTATACATATTTTGCATTTTTTAACCATCTGTCTCTTACGTAAAATCGTGCCAAAAAAAATCTTAGAAGAACCGAAAGAACCGGGTACCCGGTTCCAAGTAGCTATCGGAACCGAAGAACCGGTTCTTACTAAAGAGGTCCGGTTCTGCACCCCCTAATAGATATTGATCTAAAAATTTTACTTATTTTTTTTATTTTTGGTTGATCAGCTAATGGAGTGCCAACTTAGTAACGGCAGTCCAAAAAAAAATGTTGCGAACTTATTCGTAGTATGGGAAGTCTAAAAAGATTTTTGCGAATCAACTATGGGTTCCTTGTGGTAAAGTTCTTTAGATTCATAGATAGAAACTCCAGGTTGAATAGTTTTGAGCACATATTTTTTTTAGATGCCAACTTCAAAGCCAGTGATGATGATGCCATTTTGATGATGCCATTTTGTTAATGCAATTTTGTCGATGCCATTTTGATGATGCCATTTTGTTAATGCAATTTTGTTGATGCCATTTTGATGATGCCATTTTGTTAATGCAATTTTGTCGATGTCATTTTGTTAATGCAATTTTGTCGATGCCATTTTGTTAATGCAATTTTGTTGATGCCATTTTGATGATGCCATTTTGTTAATGCAATTTTGTCGATGCCATTTTGATGATGTCATTTTGTTAATGCAATTTTGTGTATGCCATTTTGATGATGCCATTTTGTTAATGCAATTTTGTTGATGCCATTTTGTTGATGCCATTTTGTTGATGCCATTTTGTGAATGCGATTTCGTTAATGCCATTTTTATTGATGCCAATTTAAAGATGCAATTTTGATAATGCAATTTTGATGATGCCATCTTCCTTCGCCAGGTGCACACTCGTCTGACGTACCTCCGCCACCTGATCGTCTCCCTGGCCCAGGCCAAGGACATCGAGAAGACTCTCCTGGTGTTCTCCCATGACTACTATGATGAGGAGATCAACACTGTGGTTCGGAGTATCGACTTCGCTAAGGTGAGGACTTAGAAGAGGTTTTAAGTAAATTTAAAAATGCGCAACACAAGCGGTGCGGAAGCGTTCTGGGTATTTTTTGTAATGTTCGGATTCAGGTGATTCGGCTGTTCGTTTGCCACCTATCACATAAAATAAATAAAAAAAATCCTATGAATCCCTTCACAGCAAAACCGGGCGGGATTCTCTAAGTTGGCTTCCCGCAGGTCCGCCGTCGGAACGCTACCACCCTGCGGCCGCTTCTGTGTGTGTTGCGCTTGCAACCCAATAATTTTTCAAAACCTGTTACTTATGTAAAACTTTGATAATTTGGTGATAATAAAATTCATTTTATTCTTCTTCTTCCTTTTGCAGGTGATGCAGATATTCTATCCGTACTCGATACAGACGCACCCTCACGAGTTCCCCGGCGTCGATCCCAACGATTGTCCCCGGGATATGAAGCAGGAGAAGTAATTGTTTTTTTTTTTTAATATTGTTTTTTCTTTTTTTGTTACTTGTCTATGGATGTGGAGTATTGAACAAAGGAGGTACGAAAGGTAACTTAGATGTTTACTCGACTGGAATGCGATAATGATAATGAGTTTCTTTTACCGTCTCCGTAGTCTAGTGGCTAGTCCACTCGCTTCACATCAGGAGGTCGTAGGTTTGATTCCCGGCGGGGTCCAACATTGTAGGACTCGGTTTGGTTAATGGTAGGGCACTTTTTGTGCCCACCTGGCTAGCTACTACCATCTTACGAGTATATAATCTTGCCGCCAAACATCAATGTTAACAGCATTGGTGTGTTCTGGCATAAATATAAGATAACCAGTTCCCCATTGCGTTGCCGAATCTTGTTGAGCCAGCTTCCATCTTCGGTATTATCATCGCTTACCATCAGGTGAGATGATGCCAAGGGCTTACCAATTGAGGGTAAAAAAAGAATATTTTTTATTCTGGTAGCAGGATATCTTGTATTTTTTTTGTGTGAAAGCGACCTACTCTTGTCAGGTAAATCTTATCTTGGTTCTGGAACGGGACTTAAATATTGAAAGAACGTGTTGAAAGAAACCTTCCGAAACGACAGGCATAAGAGTTCAAAGTAAGACTGTCGTATTAGGTAGACTAAAATTACTTCCCCCCCTCCTCCCATTCTCCCATCCCATTTCAAAGGTCGGCAACGCTCTTGTGACTCCTCTGGTGTTGCGGGTGTCTATGGGCGGCGGTAATCGCTTACCATCAGGTGATCCGTCTGCTCGTTTGCCAGCTATCACATAAAAAAAAATACAAAAAAAAATGGAAGCGTAAAAAATGACTTCATTGTGTGAGTGAAGAAAGGGAAATAAATGCGAAAAAAAGATAGCCGGGTGATTTAAGGGTCATTCCGCCGTTTCGTCCTAAAATGGATTTTTTACGAATATTTTTTTATTTTATTAAATATATTTCGAATAAAACATTTTTGACTTAAAACTAAAACATTTATGTTTGTTATTGAAGTTGATAATTTTTGCTAGTAAAACTTAAAGCTCATAATGATTTTTATTCGGTTTTAAATCGTAATTTTTTCTGCCTAGTACAAAGTCCCTACCACGCGGCACTTGTACACGCGACGTTTCGGAAATTATCATTATAATTGTAAAGCTCTTTATATACTCATGGACAAAAATATCGACTCAAGGTTTGTTGGACGACTTTTGAAAAAATAACTCTATCTAGCAAAAAAACACTAAATCAAAAGTTCAAAATCTGCGTGTTTACTCTTTATGATTTTAGTTTGGTGATTTTCTAGTTTTTTGTTTTCTATTTAGTAGTTTTGTAGACTGAGTTCTTATTTTAAAAGTCGGTCAACAGATTTTGAGTCGATTTTTTAGTCCACCAGTGTATTTTATTAGATATACTGATCTTCGTTTCAGAGCGCTAGCCATAAAATGCACGAACGCCCAACACCCGGATGTGTACGGCCACTACCGAGAGGCTAAATACACCCAAACGAAGCACCACTGGTGGTGGAAAGCGAACAGGATCTTCAATCAGCTCCAGTGCACCATCGGGCATACTGGTAAGTCGATTTATCATTTTCTTCTTCTATCGAATCGATGTAGTGCGTTCCGAGGGTACGCTCTGACAGAAACCGTTCACTCTGACAACAGGATAGCATAATATAAATCGCGTAAGTGTGAAAGAGACGGTAAAAAAGGGTTGCTGTCAGAGTGCACCCTCGGAACGCGGCTATGGTGTTCGATTCATCACATTAAAACGCATAGCTTACCTGTTCATCATCATCACCAGCCAAAGGACGTCGTCCGCTGCTGAACAAAAAGTATATTCAAAATGTCAAAATTTCTTAGTGAGTCACATTAAGATATCTTCGGGAAGATATGGTCCATTAAAATTCTCGAGTGGCGACCGCGCACCGGAAGACGTAGCGTAGGCAGGCCTCCCACTCGGTGGAGCGATGATCTGGTGAAGGTTGCGGGGAGCCGCTGGATGCGGGCAGCACAGGACCGGTCGGTGTGGAAATCCTTTGGGAGGCCTTTGTCCAGCAGTGGACGTCTTTTGGCTGATGAAAATTTATAATAGGGTATTTGATAGTATCAATAATAAATTGTAAAATATTCACTAAATAGCATTTTTTCTACAATTGCAATAATAACTTAGTCGATTTATTTTTTCATCCATTTAGAATTTTATTTTAATTAGAAACACGAAATGAGTATGTCAAAGACTGTGACGTCATATGCTTGTAACGCAAACAATTTCAGAACAAAATGTCAATCAATCAAGCAAATACTCTTTATTGACTACAAAACAAAGAAGCACATACAAAACAAAAAACAAAAAGAAACAAGTAGTACAATCTGGGCGGTCTTATTGCTAAAAGCGATTTCTTCCACACAACCCCGCTCCCCCCTCAAAAATGCCGTTTGTGACAGTTGATACAAAGTTACTCGAAATACTAGTTAAATACCGTATTATTCCGTCTCCAGGCCTGGTGGTATTCCTCGAAGAAGACCACTACGTGGCCGAGGACTTTATCTACATGTTGACGCTGATGCGGGCCACGGCCGACCACGCCTGCCCTCAGTGCGAGATGCTGTGTCTCGGGACGTACCTGAAGACGTATCTGTACCATACCACTTCGGATAAGGTATGTAGTGGATTGATTTATACTTATTCAATACTCTGCCCTCTTAAGAGAGAAGGCTGCAAAGTATACAGAAACTTTATATACTTTGCGGCCTTCTTTCTTATGAGGGCTGTACTCAATACCTTTATTTACAGTACTCAGTACCTTTATTTACAGTACTCATTACCTTTATTTACAGTACTCAATACCTTTATTTACAGTACTCAATACCTTTATTATTTATTTTCTTGTTTATTGTCATTGGATACCTACATCAGAAATACATGGATTAATATATATTTAGAATTGGTATGCTTAACTCTGTAAGAGTTTTCTGATAGCTAACCTAGTATGTAAAAGAAAATCGGATAATAACAGATAAATATTGATTTATTATCAGCTGTGATCGGAATAAATAGACTGTATTTACCTAAACTTCGCCAAAGAACAGAGATGTCTTTCGGAGACTTCCTTACATTTTTTTTCCGGGACAACGGTCCCGGGCTTTGGCAAAATCTATGGCGCGAAATTGTATGCGGTTTTTATAGTGTATTGCTGTAAATATACTTAAAATCTGGTGCATTTTCCATTTTGACAAGTCGCCTAGAAACCGAGTTTTCAATAATATTTTTATTTTATTAAAACTCAATATAATCAAATTACACGCAGACGAAGTCGCAGGCGGCAAGCTATTTTCAAATTACAGTAATGTAAGTACTTATGTGATGCCCGAAACCCCGGGACAATTGACGCGGAAAAAACTGTTGTTGTAAGGAAGTCTCCGCTCTGTTCGTCGAAGTTTAGGTGAATACAGTCTACCTATTCCGATCACTGATTATCAGATAAGATCTAAAGGTCTTACAAAATATGTTATTACAAAATGTGAGGTCTATTTAACACAAATTTAAACATAAACAAACAAAAAAAAATACACACACACACATAAGAGATAAAAAAGAAAAACAATATGCAATCTGCTTGTATTTAGGAAGTACATTAATAATTTGATAAAAGTGCGAGTAATTAGTCTATTGTTCAGTGTAAACCAAGCATTTATAGGCGTATGCACTTGTGAAACTAACTATTCAACTATTATTTGTGAAACTAATATCATCACCCTTTATTAGTCCACTGTTGGACATAGTTTCCCACCACCTATACATGTCACCCATACACGCCACCGATACATATCGTCAGCTATGCCCTTCTTTTTCTGGCAATCTTGCATGAATCATAGGTTCACCTTACCTGATTATTTATTGGTAATTTTAGTGCAGTCTAAAGCGAATTTTTTTGGTAAAAGAGTCTGAAACGGCTGATTCAAGAACGGTGCGATAGTTTCTTTTTTTGTATAAAGGTTGTCACAAAACAGGTGTAGGTACCCGAGTACTATTGAAGCCTCTACTCATATAAAACGGAAAAGAAAAAGGACTTTGGACTTTCAAATCGAGTGCTTGTTTGGCCATTTTTTTATGGAGAGCCCAACAATTTTCAAAAAGTCGTAGAACAAAAGTTGTTCAGAATGGTGAGTAGAATCCCCAGTTAACGGGCCCTACACCAATTTTGTTACACCCTGTAATTGTAGAATTAATTGTGATTTGTCGTCGTGTGTATCACGACAAAAGCGACGACAAAATGTTTATTGTAATTGGTTTCTTTTTATTATTTAAAATTGTAATTTTATGTTGTTTTTAGTATTTAGTTATGGTAGATACGGTATTATCCTAAAGAGTTGGTAAGATATATTTTGTTTTCTTCTCTTGTTTCGTTTCCAAATGTTTCGTATAAAATAAACCTTTTTAGTATCTAATAAGTCCTACCTCTATTATCATACACAGTGTCTCCCGGATGGAATTAGCGACATTCTAAGAACGTGTAATACATACATAACCCATTTCCACCTTAAAACCACCTCCTTCATGGGATCCATCCCCCCCCCCCCGGGACGATAATTTGAATTTTTGTTACGTTTTTTTTATGCACTTATACACAAAAACGTCACATATCTCAAATTTATGCTCCTTAGGCTTCAATATTCTGTGTATCTCTAGTGTCATGTAAGCGCACGTTAATACACAATTCTTCAAGCCTTTTATGACCATGTGATAGTTTCAAGATTTCTATTGAACAGCAAAACAACTGAGTATCCCATAAGTCCAAATGACTTATATGTCCTCTCCCCGAGTATCTAACTAGTCCTCTCCAAGCAACTAAGTCTTATAAACCTTCCGTTAGATCTTATAACCCACTCCCTGAGTAACTTTCAAGCGTTTCGTGACAAATGATAGTTTCAAGTGGTCCATTTGACAGCAGAACATTCGAGTATCTTATAAGTTTATCTTCAAGTGGCATAAATGTCCTCTCCTTGAGTATCTTATGCGTCCTCTCCAAGTAATTAAGTTCTCTCCCAAAATGTCCTATAATTCCTCCCTTAGATCTTATAACCCAGTCCCTGAGTATCCTTCAAGCCTTCCATTTGTGATAGTGTCAATAAGTTTATATTCAAGTGGCATAAATGTCCTCTCCTTGAGTATCTTACGAGTCCTCTCCAAGTAATTAAGTTCTCTCCCAAAATGTCCTATAATTCCTCCCTTAGATCTTATAACCCAGTCCCTGAGTATCCTTTAAGCCTTCCTTTTGTGATAGTGTCAAGAGGTCCATTGGACAGCAGAACATCTAAGTATCTTACAAGTTTATCTCTAAGTGACTTATAAGTCCTCTCTCTGTGTAATTCCCCCGAGTTTTCTCTAAGTGCTACCCTCTCTAACCCCTTCCCTAAGTATCCTTCAAGCCTTTCCTTTTGTGATAATCTTCCAAGCCTTTTACGACCAAATGATAAAGGTAAACATTCAAGAGGTACATTTGACGCAGAACAAACGCAACAAGCAGCTAACCCTCAACTACGTGGAGCAAGTGCGAGCGGCGAACGAGGCTCGCCGCCGGCGGCAGTTTGATTCCCGCGCATGGAACTTCCAAGTGTATCCCAACCTCTACGCGAGCTCACAGAAGGTTGTAATTTGAACATTGAAGCTCGTAGAAGTGATGGGGCTAGCATGGCTTGATCCTGTAACGAATAGCTTGATCCCATAGAAAATAGCTTGATCCCTTAGCGAATAGATTGATATCAAAACGAGTACAGCACGAGTAGTATGCGTGCGGCGTTTTGTCGTGCCCAACGCAAGCAAAATAATGTTGAAAAGAATGAATGCCGAAATCACAGTGAATACAATACGGGTAGCATGTGATGTAGATAAAACAGTTTTGTCGCGCCCGATGCGAGAGAGTTATGTTGTCTCTTTCATAAACTTTGCGTTAGAACGGAACGAATGCTTTAAGGAAAAGTTGGTTTCTTTTCGCAGTGTGGTGTTGACAAAGCAGATTTTACGCGCCCGATGCGAGAACGTTAGAACGTCTCTTTCATTTTAACTATGCGTTAGAATGGAACGAATGCTTTTTAAAAATTGTTGGTTCTTTCCTGCTTTTCAAAGCATGGAAAAGGCTAAGGCTGGTAAGACCATACAGCCTCTGATGATGATTTAGAAAATGTTGATTATTCATATTGCGTCGCGTGCGAGATACATCGCCAGGTCTGTTCGCTATTTTCTTTGGTTTCTGTAAAAAGTTTTTATATCAATGGGATAGTGCTATGCTAGTCACGCCATCTGCGGCTAGGCTTACTGGCCGACCTTAGTTACATTAAAGCTTGTAGAAAAAAAGAAAACAATTTGTGAAGAGTAAAAAACTCTTTGGGGCACGCGGTTGTGGGAATAAAATGCTTTCTCTAGAGTAGGTATATTTTCTTCTTATTTCTTTAAATCTACCATCGATAATAGTAAATGAATGGAACAGATATTTTAAGGTGTGGCTCTACTTAAAACTTAAAAAGTATTGGTTGTTCACATCGACGTAGAATCAAATGGACGACGGGTCTAGTACATAATTCACGGAAAAAGCGTCCGCAGTTAACCTATACACACGTAGTTATATGCATAGAAACAACACATTTGAATTTAGATCGTGTGTCATTGCATTACGGTTGCTTTTGTTTGCAACAATTTATCACCATACGAAGCTTCGACTGGAACATACTTCACCTTACGCAGCTTCGAGTGAAGACAGAGGTAATAGAGTAGCTTTCACTTATAATGTTTTTTTGTTGGCTATGTTTTATAAGTATTTTTTTATTTTTGCAGAATCTTGTTTATTTTTTTATAACAAACACAGAAACACGCTTAAATATTAATTATACAGGGTGAAAATGATTCGAGCAAACAAAGTGGAATTTTTTCGGAACAAAGTATTCCTCTCGTCTCGATTCAGCTATATTCTTCCATAGTGCACAAAGTATAGGATCTCGGGGAAAGCTTAAATAAATAAAATATTTCATGTAATAAAAACAATAGGAAAAAGTAACAAACTATTTTAATAAGAAACTTTATACTTGAAAGCAACTCTATAAAATTTTTGTTCCAAAGTTGTGATGTTCGATTGTTCGCTCATGGAAATCAAACTAAATGCATAATTCAAATTAAAATAAACTACTGTGTTTCTTAGCAAAATAATACTTTAAAATGATAAAGCAAGAGTTTACTTACCGGAAATATGATACTCCATCCTGTTTTTTCATTTTACTTGAATAGTTTTTACAACTTTTCACGACGCAGTAAGCCATTTTGGACCCGCAGTCAGCCGGCCGACCAAATTAAGACTGGCGCGAAATTATACCTCTTTTTGCGTTTTACTACTCTTTTGGTTCGGACACTTTTGAGAGCTGACCCGAAGTCCATTTGTTTCTACGTCGATGGTTGTTCAAATTCCGTGTGGAAACTCCAGTTTGACTCGTGGTAGATATTTTAAGAGCACCTTATACAAAATACAGGGTGCAACAAAATAGGCGTAGGATCCGTCAACTGAACAACTTGTGTTCTAAGAATGCTAACATCTGAAAATGTTGACTCTTCCTACAAATATTGTAGATCTACTTTTTCAATTTTGTATGGTGAATCCAAAAAAATATACTGCGATTTCAGCAAAACCGTAGAACAAAAGTTGATCAGTATGAGGAGTAGTTAGCCCCGGTCAACGGGTCGCATCAATTCTGTTACATGCGGGGTGTTAAAAAAAGTGCGTTTGAAATTGTAAGAAGTTACTCAGAATCAAGTATAGAATACAGGAAAAATAATTTAAAAAATCCGCTCTTGAATATTTTTTCAGTTTCCCATACTAAGTCTGAACAGTGAATCAAGAATTTGTATGGAAAACTGAAAAAAGTTGTAAATCGGATTTTTTCAATATTTTTTCTGTATTTCTGTATTCTATACGTATATAAATAAACTTGAGTCTGAGTAATCCCTTGAAATTTCAAACGCACTTTTTGAACAACCTGGTACACGCCAGCAACTATTTAAGATAGAAAAACGAGATACTGAAGTTATTTCTAGCAATCCGAGGTGATAATTTCGATAACCAGCGCACTTTTACCATGGTCATATTGATGTTATCTGATAGACCTGAAGCCAATCTATGTTCAGTGTCACTCTGGAATGTCATTTCTGGGACACCTGTATATTTTTTGGTGTATGTGATTGGCGAATCGTGATACTTTTTAAACTCTTCACAAATTAGTTTTCTGTCGGAAATATCGGTGGACTTGTGAAAATTAGATTTAATTCAATTGCTTCTTTTAATTCGCTTCGCAAATAGAGATATGGTTGCATGGCATCGCAACAATGAATTGAAAAATTTTGAATTTTTATAACCCCAGTTTTTACGTGTGTTTTATGTATGGTTCATTCCAATCAAAAAAAAGCAAAAGGTAAAACAAACATAGTATGCAGATGACATTGACATGTGTCAGTTCCATAGTAAGTTTGTTTACGTTTTGCTTTTTTTTTTGATTGGAATGAAGTATACAATCTTTGGTCCTTAAATAATTACACTTTTTCTTCAGATATTAATATTTATTTATCTAATAATGTTTTAAATGCTGTGTTGGGTATACTAACTACAATTTTGCGTTTTACTCGGGATTATTATACGTGATTTTTAGACTGGATAAAAAGAAAAATAAATATGATGGTACTTGTGAAAAAAAAGAGACTATCTTAGGGTTTGAAAGTGTGAAATTTCCAAAAATGCTATTTTTAGAACTTCTTTTTCGAATCTAATAATCAATAATATTATTATCTAATAATCTATTTGTGAAACTTACGTAGTGACGTCACTACTGCGCAACTTTTTTATACGAAGCATTTTAGAGTCTTACTCCGCTACATTCTTTTCAAACTGCAATATCTCAATGAAAAATGGAGATAATAAAAAACGATTTTCACAGACACTTTTCCAATTTGAATTTTTTTATGCATGTCCTAAAATTTTCAAGAAACTGTTTTGAATAATAAGTTTTGTATGCATGGAGACTTGTTGTAGGGAACCTTAACGTAAAGTTACACTCATGTTTCCGACACTACAGTACTTAGTATATTTTTTGTAACTTATTATTACCTATATTTTATCTAAAGTTTGTTATTAGACAGTAGGATAAATTATTAAAAGCAGTTAGTTCTGAATGCTGTACATATGTATGATAATTTGCTTGGAAAGGTAGCGGTCTTGCTTATAAGTTTTAACTAACCCAAGTGAATTTTATTATGACTGGAATGACAACAATTAAATTTATACATAAGAATGCGTGTTAGTGATAGGAAATAATAAAAATATAATCATGCTTGTTTACCTAAGTGGTGTAAAAGCATGTAAGACTATTTGAAAAAAAGATTCCGACGAATTGAGAACCTCCTCCTTTCTTTGAAGTCGGTTGAAAATGTGTTGGGGGAGTTTCTTTCGGACCCGACGTTTCTTGCCCCTCCGTGAACACTTCCCGAAACGTTGATTATACGAGTTCCAACTGGTAGGAGCTTCGTATTAGGATTAGGTAAACTAATATCAAAAAATACCTTTGAAAAGTGTAAAGTGCTGCCTACATGGAATGTATATTTTTGATTTGATTTGCAATTCTCGCAAATATTGTTTTTTGTCTAAAAATCTTCCTGTCATCTGTTACACGGATTTGGCAGATGTCATTCTAAACATCGTAATATTCAGTTGGGTATAATGTTTATTAAATTTATTTATTGTATATTGTTTTGTTAAGTAGTATTTTTACTAGATAAACAACATTATTGTTATTTCAATAGAACGCTAGAATCTTGATTTAATTAAGCGCTGTACATTATTGCTTGAAAATGAAAAACTTATACGAATTGTGCTTGTTACAATATAATTATGCATATTTTTTCGGCATGTATATTTTTTTCATCAATCCAGTCCTACTCACAGTTCTACTGGTAGAAGTATTTGGATTCAAAACTGTTATACTGAAAATCAGGCACCCCACCCACCCCTCACTTCTTTTAGGGAGCGGTAATTCCATCTCACTTTTCACTTATGAATTGATACGTTCATTAAAAATAGTTTTTAACCCATCGACGTATGTTTTAACCATCATGAATGAAATTGTAGTTGTAGACTATAGAAATTACGATTTTAGTATTTATGTATTTTGTATGAAAAGGTGTAACTTATTTATGAATACGCGTTGCTAATTACGTTTAATAGCTAACAAGGGTTTGCCAGCATGCACTAAAACAAATATAATGTATGAAAAACTAGTTTTTAGTTTTTGTAATCATATTCTCTTGTGTCAATGAATTTTATTGTAAAGTTACACTTGTTCAAATATTTGCACTGTTTTTGATATTACACTAGTGTCCAAATTTTCTCTAATAAGTACTACGTTTTTCTTTGAAAAAATTATCCTGTTTTAATTAACATTTTAACATAACAATTTTATTTGTTTAAATTCTAAAAAAGTGTGCGGTAAAATAAAACATTACATTTTAAGGGGGTCTTTGTCTATAGGGTGCTTCTAAAATATATGCCACGGCTGAAATGGGAGAAAGTATCAAGTATACTGATCACGAAAATGAGAAATTCATGTCCGGAAATTGTAATTTTTTTTTCCATACAAAAAAATAACAATCATAAAAATAAATTGCTTTACTTTATTAAGCCATCCCGTAGTGTGTTGAATGAAAACTAGGCGCGCGGAAACTGCGTAAACGCTCTGACGTTGCGGCTAGACATCAAACAAAGTCGGTCCTTGTGTCATGCCGCACAAGGCTTTGATTTCTGTCGTCCGCACCCCTTTCGCATCACTCGCGCGGGGGCGGGGCGCGACCCGGCGGGGGCAAGCGGCGCTCGCGCCCTTCGTACAGTTCAGAGGTCGGTCAGTTCGCTATGCGCAGCAGTGACGCGCAGTCGCGACGCGAACGTTTTGCACCACCCATGACCAACCCGCCCGCAAGTGAGATAACCATGTCACCCAGACGTAGGTACATACAAATCAAGAGGTGGTGAAATGGTACTTTGCTACCGCGAGTGCAATAACATCCCTGCGCATGCCGTAAACAAAGGTATGGTGTAAGAGTCAGCCACCAGTGTTATGTTGTGTAAAAGATTGTAAATAAGGTGATGATACTCTGCTACCGCGAGTGCCGAATAACATCCCTGCGCATGCCGTAAACCTGCATGAGCAAAGGTTTGGTGTAAGAGACAGCCACCATCAGTGTTGTGTTAATCTTGTAAAAACGTGATGATAATCTGCTACCGCGAGTGCAATAACATCCCTGCCTATGCCGTAAACCCGTATGATCAGGTTTGGTGTGAGTCAGCCACCAGTGATACTTTACAGTACGTAATTTGACAGTCCAAAGCCTGTCAAAGTGTGATAGTAAGTTTATCATCTTGTTACGTGAATAAGCCGTTTTAATAATTGGTAAGTTTGTTTATTCTGCTTTACATTCCATTTAAAGACAATCAGCTGATCACTAAAATAACCTGTCGAAAGCGACACGAGCGTGCGTTGCTTTCATTTAGCGAAATGACATCGAGTTCATTCATGATTTCATGGCGGAGCGTACGTACTTGACGGACCGTGTTATGCTAAATTAAATCAAGGTAAACAAAATTTGTTTACTCTCCCAAATCAATTTAAAGACTCCGGGGTACGATTTGTTTTTACTATTGTAATCTATATTCATAACTCTTACTCCCATTTCAGTCGTGGCATATATTTTGGAAGCACCTTATATATGTGAAATTTAAATACGTTTTACCACATTGTTGCAATCTTACCGTGGTAGAGCCATGCTTCGGCACGAATGGGCCGGCTCGACTGGAGGGACACCAGGGCCTCACAGATAACCGGCGTGAAGCCACGCTTGCGTTGTGTTTCGCCGAGTGAGGGTACCGGAGGACCAACCCCCCCCCCCCCTCCAATTCCCCCCATCCCATTTCAAAGGTCGGCAACGCACTTGTGACTTCTCTGGTGTTACGGGTGTCTATGGGCGGCGGTAATCGCTTGCCATCCGGTGATCCGTCTACTCGTTTGCCACCTATCACATAAAAAAAAGAAAAAGAGGGAATTTTCCATACGTTAATCAGTCTGTCAAAATTTCCCGTACGTTAATCGAAATTTTCCATTTATTAATCAGTCAATCGTTTGCCTACGTTCATTAGTTGATCGATTTGTATGTCCCAAAAGTTATTTTATGATTTCAGTAACGCGTAGCACAAAATTTGTTTACATTCGTGTTGTGGAAGTCCCCCCCCCCCTTAAATTATATGTTCTAATTTACCTATTATCACATAAATTGATGCATGTCATATAGTTCCCTTAAAGGTTTATCTTAGTCCTTTTTATACCTTGGGCGTCATCATCACTTATGATCAGGGGTGACGGTGCCAAGGACTTGGCAGTAGCTTAGAATATGGCTAATAAATGAACGTTACGTGACAGGTCGTGGAGAAAGTGACAACCCAAATGTTAGAATCACTCTGTATTTAATTTTATTATTTGCCTTTGAAGTGAGTACTTAATAATGATGTCACAAAGAATCGTCAAGCTCAGAAATGAAATGCTAGCACGCGTTTTACATTTGAAGATAGAAAAAATCAAATAAAACGTTATTCATATCCAGAAAGATGCTTTAATTATCTACCACATGTTTTGTTTGACGTTTTGGAAAAAGGTGAATCGTGATGAAATGCCGATAGACAAATGTATTTATGCAACACCTTGAATGCATAGTCAAATTAATGCTATTAAATAATGGAACATGGAACGATTCCAAGAAAGACGAAAATTAAGAATAAGATAAACTTTTGTTTCGATTGAATTCAGATATAGCCATATCAAAACTGCAACCCCCTTAGTTTGCCATTATGTTAATAAATTCTCAGTTCTTCATTTTTTACTTTATGTTTATTTAAAAACTAAAACAAATCTCTCTCACCAGGTGGAAATCACACCATGGCATTCAAGTATGCACAACATGGGTTTTGCCTTCAACAGATCGGTTTGGAACAACATTATGGAGAACGAGAAACAGTTTTGCGCATACGACGACTATAACTGGGATTATTCTCTGCTACATTTATCGCAGAACCGACCTAAGAGGGAGAAGTTTAAAGTGATGCTGTGCAAAGGGCCGAGGGTCTTCCATATTGGAGAGTGGTGAGTCATTTTTTGTCCTCAATTTTCGCATCGTCTCACTTTAAGCGTCGGTGGCTTCGCGGTAGTGACTTCGACCTCGTAAGCAGAGGTCTGGGTTCGAATCCTATCCAGTGCACCAATGAGTTTTTCGAAGCTTACGTGCATTCTCATACCGATTGTTCGTGAAGGAAAAAAAAGATCGTGAGGAAACCTGCACATCTGATAACAAGATGTGTATTGTATGATAGTCGCGTTGCACACGTTCGTAGATTTAAATCTAAAATGTTCCACATGTTACCGCGGATGATGCTAAGTGCAAATACCAGGCACTTACCGTCTATCCTTTGTGATATATACGGTTAAATTGTGCCACACGATAAGTGGAAGGCAATTATAACACCACACTTGTGTCCGGTTTGTGCCAAAACTTTCTACCACCACACAAGTAACCCCCATCTCCCTCCACAGCGGCATACACCACAAGAAATCCAACTGCAACGCGTCAACTGTCATCAGCAAAGTCCAGAAGTTGCTGCTCAACGCCAAGAAGTACATGTATCCTGGCAGATTGATGGCCACAGTCACCGCTGGGGGCACCAAGCATAATAAGAAGCTGGTCAAAGGAAACGGCGGGTGGGGTGATATTAGGTAAGTCGGCTGTTTGCTTCCGATCCGGGAGTTGTTGTGTAACAACCCATTACGTTCCCACTGCAGGGGCACGGGTCTCTTCCCATAACTGGGGAAGGTTTAGGCCATACTCCACACGGGGGCCAAGTCCGGATTGGTGGAGGTAGTTGCCAAGGGCAACCAAGGTAGTAAGGGCCAAGTCCCGGAGTTGACTACATGGAAAATAAATTATGAAACTAGTGGTAGGATCTTAACCCAGTAACCGCCACGCTTCTTCCTCTTTCATGTTGTAACCCCAGGGATTGGGTATCGTGACCATCATGAGGTCAAGTCAGTGAGAACTAGATTGGGCGAGTTAGGTTAGATTATTTCCATTTCCGTCACGCTACGTTATGAGAAGTAGTGTGACGAAAATGTATGAAAATCTCAAATTCTGGCGTGTGGAAAAACCGGTGAAAGGAGTAATATGTCCGACTGGGTGGTGCCACTGCTCGCTCTGCACCTGCCGCCGCCGGCAGCGCGCTGTGCGGCGGGGCGAGATAGCCAGCGCATTCACCGACGTAAGAGGCATTCCATCTTAGCCCTCAAGATCGGCAAGGCACTGATAACCCTTCTGTCTGGGGTTACAGATGCTCATAGGCGGCGGTAGCTACTTTTCATCTGATGGGCCGTCAGCATTTTGTTACCTAATACAATAGTAAAAAATGTTTTTTATTGAAATTGAAAAACTTGCATAGATTTTCTTAGCATGTAATTTTTTATCCTATAAAATTTTGTAATAAGTATGCAAAATGCAAACTACTTACCATGTTAATCAAATTCAAACATTTTTAAAACAATCTCGCGTGTTTGATATGATAAAAAATAAGTCAACTATCAGATTGACATCATTTCAAACTTTTAACTCAGTCTCCCCCAATTTTAAAAGTTTTATGTATAATATTTTTCATAAGGAAGGCCGCAAATTATATGGAGATTCCGTATACTTTGCGGCCTTCTCTCTTAAGAGGGCAGATATTCTATGCTCGAATACCTTTTTTATGGCTTCTCCCATCTACACAATAAAAAAGAAATGCAATGCAATTATAACATTAGTGACAAACTGTAAAAAATATTCTGGTAAACCTATAGTTGTGCTCAGTCGCTCAGTGCGGCTTGCGTGGTCGCGTCGATCACGCAGGTTAACTGACTACAGACACGGTCATAACCTGGATGGGTGTGACTGTTAGTGGCATTTATCTCGACCGTTTCCGTGCTTCGCAAGGCACGTTATGCCGTTGGTGCCGGCTGCTATCGCTAGATGGCAGTCGTTAAGCCATGTCGGAGATCTTATACGCCTATAACTTCTGACTTGAAACTTCTGAGCTTGAAAACTTCTGACACGGGTTGGCCGTTAGCCCCACAACCTCCACCAATCCGGACTTGGCCCCCGTGTGTGGAGTATGGCCAAACTTTCCCGGGTTATGAGAAGAGACCCGTGCCCCTGCAGTGGGGACATTGATGAGTTAACAAAAACCTGTAGTTGTTTGCGAACGTGTCATACAAATCTATTCCTAAATACATATATTTTTTTTGTTACAGAGATCAAGAAATGTGCACTAACATGACTAAAGTGGGTAGGCAGCCAAGAAACGTCTATCTTGCGTAACGACTTAATAATAACGATGATACAGGGTGTTAAAAAAGTGCGTTTGAAATTTTAAGGGGTTATTTCAATTTCAATTTCTTTACTGCTTGCCACAGTTTTTATGGGTCTTAAATATTTAATATTGTACAATGTGACACCCCGTTGGGGCAGTGCAATACAAGCAGAGAGGGCTTACATATTAAATTAATAACTATATTAACTATATATATAAGTTACTCAGAATCAAGTGTAGAAATACAGGAACAATTTTGTAAAAATCCAATCTACATTTTTTTTCAGTTACACAAATTCACCTATACAAATTTTTGATTCACTATTCAAAAATTAGGAAGAGAAACTAAAAAAAATAGAAGATATATTTTCCTCTATTCTGTATTTGATTCTGAGTAAACCTTTAAAATTTCAGTCGCACTTTGTAACATTCTGTATATCGATATATCTCGTAGCCAGAACCAGAAATGACTGCCTGTATTGTTGAGGAGCTCCTAAAAAGTTTAGGTCAGCGGTTCCCAAAAGGTGTTCCGCGGAACCCTAGGGTTATGCCTTATTGTCGTAGCTACATAGGAAACACGCTGCCTGTTATCGGTCAGTCAGTTCTGTATTCTGCAACACATAGTATTCTTACTCTTTCGCGCATACGGTACAAACTTAGCGCGCACAAAAATTCCAGTCATTAAATTTAAATTTCAAACTTGAATGAGACTTAAAGATGAGTGAAAGATGACCCTTAGGCGAGGCAGGGTTCCGCCAAAAAATTGTGGATCACTTAGGGTTCCACAGCAAGATAAATTGGGAACCGCTGGTCTAGGTTACTGGTGTTACCGTATACCTTTAGGAGCCCCTCGTTGAGTCTGTTTCGTCGGAGCTCCTTGAAAATATAGCCAGTTATTTCATAATCTGGCCCCGCACGACATATTAAACTTTTGGAAAGAATGTTTATGTAATAATAATAATAATGTCCGGGATAAATCACGGTCATCTGGCCCCAAACTAGGATTACCTGTACTATGGGAACCAGAGACTGATATGTACACACACACACACACATACACATTTACATTTAAATACATACATATATAGATGTAATGAGCAAACAAATCTGCTCATCACAGAAATGTTTGTCCTGGGTGGGGATCGAACCCACGACTCTCGGATCAGTAGCCAGGATCGCTAACCACTGAGCCACCGAGTCAGTCGGTATATCATGTTGGTATATTATTTATATTATAAGGCGCAATTTTGTTTGTACGTATCCAAATTTTTTATTAAGAATTCTAATCGTGATTCTGAAAATTAACAAAGGAACGTACAATGAAATAGTGAAACAAAATACAAAATTTTTTACAAACTTGGCAGATCATTTTATGGTTTGAAAAATCCATTTTGGTGTTTTTTTAGTTTTTTTTTAATGGAAATCTGATCAGAATCACGATACTCAGTTTTTTTTTTTTTTTTTTTTTTATGTGATAAGGAAGGCAAACGAGCAAGTGGGTCACCTGATGGTAAGTGATCACCACTGCCCATAGACACCTGCAACCCCGGAGGGGATTGCAGATGCGTTGCCAACCTAGAGGGCTAAGATGAAATGCCTCTTGTGCCTGTAATTTTCTCGGCTGTCTTACTCTCCACACCGGAATACAACAGTGCAAGCACTGCTGCTCAGTGTTCCTTTAATAACGACAAATAATAATGTCGCACCTTATAAATAACTTTTGTTATTTATTATTAAAATAAAATTGTTTGTACATACAGTAAGGTGAATAGTGTTGGGTTTCGAATAGATTGTATCGATGTTACTTCTAAATATCGATAAAATCTATCGGTGTGGTAACACAAGGATTTCATAGGTGCTATAAATATTGTACGTAGGCTTTGAAGATTTTATCTTAGTTCCGAATTAGTTTAATGCGTACTTTTTCGTTAGTTTTATGGAATATTCGTTGACAACAGCGTGCAGATATTTTTAATGTTCAGAAGGCATTCTAATTGTTATAAATCTTGCAGCTGCAGTTTTGTGGATGAACTGTTTACTTTTATCTTGAAACATTTTTTTTTTGAAATATACTTGGTTTTGTTATGTTATGTTATATTTATAAAATTGTTACTTCTGAAATACTTATAAAGTAACCGTGGATTCTTATCATAAAAACTGAGCAACGTTTTCTAGGGAATGTATAAGAAAACAAAAAGTGTTTACCGACTTTGAAAAAAGAATAATAAATACAACAAAAAAAAACCGGAGAAATCAGTTATTTTTTACGAAATGTTTAGTTTTTTTAAGTTGTTCAGTTTTGTGAGTAGAAGGTTCAGTTCTTTTTCCGGTGTTTCAGAAGATCCTTATATTTGTAAAGTATGAGAGGGTTTTAGGGTACTCGAGTCATAATTCCATTTTGCGTATCTACGCAGGAGAAATAATAATAAAGTTAGATAAATATGAAGTTATTTTATGATAATGTCAAGGTGGTCTTTTTAGTGAATGTACTCACGTTTTTTGTTCAGTATTTATAATTTTGATGTACTTACTCTAATTTAATAAGTTTTTTTTGACTGTCATAGTATTCAATCAAGTATTTTTACTACTTACGTTTATTTTTAATTTAATATCTCGAAAATTATTGATTTCAATACGTAACGAAACTTTAAAATCAACTCTATACAGGTCACATTTATTAGCTGACAAACTGAACAACTTTCCTTGATTGACTTCACAAACAAATTGTCACACGATTTGCAAAAGTTTGTATAGAAAAAAAAACTGTTTTTGCTCCGATTGTACTTATAGGTTTTTTAGAGAAAGTTGTTCAGTTTCAAATAAAAATTCACCTGTATATGTATATAAAACAAGACATTTTGATATTTTATTTCTTTTTACATTGTTTTATTATTTAAACTTCGACGACGGTTTGGTCGCAGAAAGTCCCATTCTTAAAACGTCCAATTTTTCATTCTGATCTACATATTTGTACTGTAAGATATTACTTTTTATTGACATAGAGTTGAGAACTGCAAGACAAGAATGTTATTATCATTTTATTGTGTGATTTGTTTTGCGTTATAATAAAATGAAATTCTCAAATCGCAAAATAAGAATAAAATACAAAATAGGTATTAGGTAGTCCCGTATTTTTTTATTAAAATATAGGGGTTGGCCTGTCTAGACTTAACCAAAAAGGCGCTGCTATAGCTCTGTCCCTTCTAATATAAAGGTTTATTTAATTAGCTTTGATTTGGGATCGATATCCTAGCGCCATTTTTACAGTAGCCAACGTTGAAATAACAGCCGAGTATAAAAAGTACAGATAACCTCTTAACTATATACCGAGTGTATTAAAATCGTGTAGTCATTGTTTAGGGTCGGATGGTCTACCACGAAACTAAACAGTGCATCAATTTTGCTTAAATAGTAAAGTAAATCAAAAATACCTTCCATACAAACTCGATTGAGGTTTTAGTTTCCATTTGAGTATAGTCGCAAAACGCAAGTTGTTTAGTTTCATGAGTAAAAGTCCACCTGACAGTATTGATACTTTTTTTACCCCTGTATACAGCATAGCACACAGAAGGCAATTTTTCACCTATGTCTTTTTTAACATTTTTAGCGCGTCCTTGAATCACCCAATCACAGCGCCGCATTTTTCTCCCCGGTTTTGCAAAAAGTGCGTTCCAATACGTTCGGTGATATCGTACACAAATGTATTTGATAACACTGCGACATATGTTGGGGTTATCTGTGTTTGTTTAAAACTAAACATGTGTAAATGAGTATTTGTAAGTAATTGAATTTAACACTAGTCATGACAGTATGTGGAAATTGTACAATATTTTTTGTAAAAATGGAAATACAATGTGTTACTTACTGGAAATAGTATTTTTTTAAGTCACTGACTAGCTAGGTTAGGTACCTATATTACATCAGGGCCTCTTTAATCCGAACCCCTCTATAATTCGAACGAACCCCGTATCCCCGCGCAACCGCCCGCCATTTCTCAAGTCGCTGTACCACGCGCGCATTTCAGTACTGAGTTATACATCTGAAGTAGTACACGAATTGTATTTGACAGCTCCGCGTTACGCGTTTGCAAAAATTAAAGGATAAAGCGTTTTCAATGTCGCTAAATACTAGTTGTCATTGTACTATACTGGAACTCTTTAAAATAAAAATAATTATAGCATTATCATTTAGTTGTATTAAAGTTTTGCATGATTAAAACATAGTTTCAATAAACAACTTTGTTCTATTTCCAGAAATGCCTTTTAAAATTTCTACATACTATAATCCGAACGCTCCACGGATCCGAAGGGGGGGTAAATGGTGTTCGGATTAAATAGGTCCTGCCTGCTGTATATCAAAAGTCCTAATCAAGTTATTCTTTAACAACCCATATCGTCCCCACTGCAGGGGCACGGGTCTCTTCCCATACTACGGGAAGGTTAGGCCATACTCCACACACGGGAGCCCGCATGGCCAAGTCCGGATCAGTGAAGTTGGTGGGGCTAGTGGCCAGCCAAAGTGTCAGAAGTTTCCAAGCCGCCTTTAATTAACGACTGCCATGTGAGGATAGCAGCAGATGCAATGAAAATGCAAATGTACGAGTTAAGATTTTAATAAAAATCACAACAGGTAGGTAAGTAAACGGAACTTTTAAATGACCGATTTATTTTTTAAACTATAATATTCAGTCATTCTCGGCTAAAATCAGGCCGAAATTCTCGGTCTCGGTTTCGGCTAAGAAACGCCGAGATTCTCGGCCAGGCCGAAACAGTACGCCCGACGATTTTAGCGATTCGGTAATTAAAATTTACGCGGCACGGCGCGTCTTTTGATCGGAATTGGTTTGATTTGACCATTCGTCCGCGTTGTCGATACTTTATATGTTATGATTGACTAATAAGTACCTACGGCGACACGTGCTCGAAAGGAGAAAACGCTGAAAAACTTCTTTTACTGAATTATAATAAAAGTTTATTGAATTTTGATTATTTAATAAACATTTTTTTATTAAATATACGTTTTATTTCTCATAGTTTTGATTCTTAATCAAGTCTCGGTCTCGGCCGAGACTGAATATCATGGTTTGGTCGGACCTTAATAATATTGTAATAATGTGAATAAAAAACCCAGTAGTAACCTTAAGAATATAATTAATAGACAAGAAATTATTTATATTTCAGTAATAATAAAATGTAATCAGAATCATAAACAAATCAAAATTTATAAACTTACTTCTTAAAAAAAAAACTTTGTCAAATAAAAAATAATTCGATATACCGTTTCGCAAAACGCCCCTCTTTCAAAGTGTTACTTCACTGATACAAAAATAATTAATGTAAATAAAGTTTTTTTGACTATAATCGATAATAATTAAATATTAATGAAACGAACGTTCATACTTAGAAGATACATACACTTGGAAAACATTACCCTTCCCAGTAGAAACCGGTTAAAAAGCAACGCGAAATCATGAGAAAGAGACATTTGCGAAAAAGCATTCATTCAGTAGAAAGACATTAACAAATCAAAAACAATTTTAAAAAAATCTTAACAAAACTTTATACGAGTAATTCTTAATAAAGAAATCAATATTAATTTTATGGGTTTATAGAAAAACCTTTTTATTTTTTTTAGTTAAGGCACTCCAAAATTTTTCATAACGTAAAGAGAATGTAAAGGCTCCTCTACACAATGCGCCATCATGGGCCAGCAAGAGGGACAGCACTAGAGGTTAGACAAAGACGTACTACATCTTCGATCTACATTCATATAATTTTGTCTCTAGCTGGCCTATGATGAGATATGATGGCCCATTATGTAGAGACATAAGTTGTATTATAATATAACAAATAATAATTTCGTTAACATCAATAGATATCAAACAAAAAACACTGAGTACTTAACTACTTATACAGGGTGTATTTATTGGTGTTCGTAGGACTCGTTACTTAAAATAATGATCTTTAAAACTTTAAAATAATGATCACCTGTTTGGGCATTTTTATGACGAGTCGAATTTTGCTATTTAAGCAAAGTTGTAGAGCAAAATTTGTACAGAATTATGAGAAGAAGCCCTATTAACCTTTTGAGCGATTCGCTACTCTACGACAAATCGTGCTCCACGCGCCAACGTCGGCTCCAGCTGACAAAAATGTATGAAAATCGCAAATTCTGGCGCCTGTGGCACGGAAACCGGTTTTCGGCCCTAGCCAACTGTGGCGCTCAAAAACATACACCCTGTATATCTTTTTGATTTTTAAGCTCATAAACTCATAATACAAGTGGTAGTAAAAAGTAAAAACTAGAACTTTTGCCTTTGAATTATTAGAAACAAATCGTTATTTAAAAAAAATATAAAGCCAGGTCAAAACAATATAAGCTGTGATAGCGTTTCCTAACAGCTGACCCACAGATAACGTAAAAACGACTACTTACCTAATCAACAATTTGAGCAACGTTCAGAATCAAACACTCCATACAAATCCATTTAGAAACTACTACCACAAAATAGATATAATAGAAGGGCCGCTCAATACAAACCACTAAAATCCTAAGCATAATACATGCTTACAGTTCATTCCAATCAAAAAAAAAGCAAAACGCAAACAAACATATTATGCAACTGCCATTGACATGTGTCAATTCCATACTAGTTATGTTTACCTTTTGCTTTTTTTTATTGGAATGAACTATATAGAAGTATACGGTCGTTCGAGGCAAGGTCGCACAGTATCGTGACGTTACCTAGAACGACCGTATACGTCTATAAGCATGTATAAGCTTAGGATTTTAGTGAGCGTATTGAGCGGACCTTCTGTATCTATCTATTTAGGGTTGAATGTACACTATATTAGGGTTGAACCATAATATCTGGTCGCACGGAATCGCATTTCCGCAGCGCTATTCTTTTTTGTTCCTCAGAAACATAGTTCCCTAGGGTGAGAAGACGGGTGTCTGTCCGCACCGGCGACACTGTGCGGCCGCCACTCGTATTCTTTTCTCGCTCTAGCGCACGATGTTTCTGAGAGACAGAAAAGGATAGCGCTACGGGAAAATGCGATTCCGTGCGGCCAGATGTGGTTTAACCCTTAATATTCTGGGAATATTCTCAAGGGACGGCGACGGCGCTATATGTAATAATAAAGAGCGCTGTCTCTGTCTTTCGGGAATATTCCCGTCAATACCACATCAGTTACTGATGACATTCTGCAGTGGGCAAATAGGCTAATTAGATAGATAGAAAGGGGGTGATCTGTGAGCTAACTGTATGTACCTTTCCAAGTTCTAAGATGAGTTAGTTGCCAAGACTCTTCTCCCACTTAGCAGCGAACCTCTGGTAGACCCTCATAACAGCTTTAGCATCCTCCACGGACGAGTGCTCGCCATCTTGTATCGTCATGCCAAGCAGTCGTTTTGCCAACCACTTGAGTTTTGGACAACGGTTGTTGTTCATCTACAAACAAATACAAACTCTATGGATTGCTGTAAAAAAAACCTATTAAAGGGCGCTTGTAACGCAGTGGCCAATTCGAAATATTAAACTATAACATTCTAAAATATATAAAAAAGACATATGACTGACTTTCAGTTGTTTTTACATTCAGCTTTTAAAGTGAAGATATCGTCCCCAATGCTGTGTGCAAGGGTTTTTTCTTATAGCTCGGGAAGATTAGGCCAGACTCGACACTCGACACACAGTACAGTGGCCAAGTCTGCATTGGTGGAGGTTGTGGGGCTAGTGGCCAGCCCTAGTGTCAGAAGTTTTCAAGCCGTCTACAAGGCCTCTGACGTGGCCTACTGATATAATATTGCAGACTCATCCGCTTAAAAGGCAAGTATTCTGAAGTGTCCCTGATGTCATGTTTTGGATGATTCAGTCTGAGCATCTCAAAGTCATGGGCGAGTCCATGGCCAACAACAATCCTGTCTTTGAGTATCTCCTTCACTTTCATTTGCACCTGAAAGGGAAGCAAGAATTATTCTTCTTCTTTTTCAGAGTAAGATCCACTTTTCAATTATTCCGGATATACAATAACAAATAATCAACAATGGTGAACATGTTAAAAAACCGACTTCAATCATTACAACTATAAATTTGTAATATTTTTTTGTTGATTTTTTCAAAAAGCGCTGAATCAATTTTGATAAAATTTATATGGGACCACCTCTGAAGTATTACCTACCAAACAAAAAAGAATCATTAAAATCAATCCATAACTGGCGGAGTAATCATGTAACAAACATACAAAAAAAAAGCAACATACCATCGAATTGAGAACCTCCTCCTTTTTTGAAGTCGGTTAAAAACACTTTTACAGGTGTACAAACAGAAGAGAAAAACTTCAACATAAATAAAAAAAAAACTTAAACTTTTGTACTGACCTTGTTAAAATCCTGTCCGGCTTCAAGATTAACTTTTCTTACCCCACTAATATGGGTCCTATAATCGGTAACTCTCTGTGTTGGTTTTACGAACGTATCAAGAATACACTCGCCATATTCATTGACCATAGACACCCGAGCCAGCATGTCTTGCCGGGGGTACTTGGGTCCAATGCCGACCATCTCGCAATCCAGAGCGACCACTCGCGTCCATTCCCTTTCTTTTCTGCTCATCTTGAAATCAATATAGCAACCTCAGTAGATCCACAACACATGCAACAGATATAATATTCAGCGAATTATACAGGGTTTTTAAAACTTCACAGTGGCTTCTACTCATGAAACTGAGCAACTTTCCCCAAGTAACCAATGTTCAATTCGCATAAATTTTTTTGGACCTTTCATACTAATTTGGTCACGTGATCGGCCTATTTTGTATGGAGATGCCCAAAATTTTTTTGCAAATTGACTATTGGTTATTTAGGGAAAGTTGTTCAGTTTCATGAGTAGAAGCCGAAATGTGAAGTGAGGTGGGGGGTCCAAAAATAACCCTGTCTATCTTATTGTTAGAGTGGTATAAACTAAGCAAAAATGGGGAGGATACCTATCCCATACAAAACTTAGCAAAACAGCTAGACTGAGCTCACATTTTAAAATATTTTAAAAATATAGTATATACATATAAATAAAAATATTAATATATAAAAAAGTAGAATAATAATAAAAACAAAATAAACTTTTTGATCTGAGGTGTGAGGCGTCTAAATAAAAACCACAGCTAAAAACTTTAAGTTAGGTAGTTACCTATGTACCGCAACATTACTTAATTACAATAAATTTTGAGGGTTAAAACATTATAAATATATGTTAAGTACTAATTATACTAATAATAATATAAGCCTTTATTCAGATAAAGATATTAACAAAAATAAACAAATCTATGTATACCTATATTAAGTTCAAAGAGTTTTTACATTGATAGCAATGTGTATTTTCCGTATGCCTGAAATCACTTTAACTGTTTGCTCTTCTTAGCAAAGGCCTCCTCCAATTGTTTCCAGTGAAGTCTATTACTAGCTACTCTAGTCCAGATTCCGCCCACTTCTGATTTGATGTCATCTACCCATCTCCTGCATGGCCTACCTCGTTTCCTTTTCTTATCTCTAGTGTACCAGTACATTATTTATTTGCTCCTACATATACTACATATATAAAAATATAAGTACACCATTTTATAAACTACGTTTCTAAAATTATATTACTATTATTATAAGACATTTATTAGTTACAACGTTTCTTGCATTATTTAGTTATTAAATTGTTTTAGCTTTATTTCGTCCTCTCCTCTCTTTTATTTTAAGCTGTGCCCGACAGGGTCCATAATGATCTGATTATACTTACTTTAACATCTATATTGTACATTATGGTATCTAATAAAGTATTGAGTATTGAGGGTTGGTTACGAGACACAGGTGCTTGTAAAAAGATAAGTTTACAATGTTTTACAGTCACAGGCAGGGCAACCCTATATGTTGATATCATATTATGAGGTTGGGGTGTGGTGTACAGTACACCGTGTACTTATAAGGCAGCCCTCTTAAATGAACTCGACCGATAATGACAAAAAGGCTTTTTAGTTATATTTATCCAGTGTCTTTGCCTACCTATTAAACTGAGCATATTTCTCACCTTAAAAATGTTCACACTGCAGTTTCACTAAAGTCGCACAAACTTGGCTGAAGCGAGCAATGAGTATCTTTGGCAAACAAATAACAAAACAAAAGATGACAAACAAAACAGAGGAAGATTTCTTCAAAGAAAAATTTTTTTTGAAGTTTCTTGGCTGATTGATAATACAGTGTTGACATTGCCTAAACTGTAATTTCCGATAAAGATTTTTTGGTTATTTGAATACGAATACGATTATTTATTTTTGATATTAAACGTATATCTGTCTGTCAATACCGTATAATGTGGTAAATATTATGAAATTATTCTATAATAGGTACGATTCAGGTTTGCTGTCCTGTCGATTATCGTCGTCGTGTGCCGTACAATATGGAAATTCTCTTAGCAATGGCAATACTGATTTAAACATAGAACAATAAATCATGGTCTGCCACAGCTTTAGTACAAACTCATTTCAATTGTATTCTGGCTAGCTTAATAGGAGGTAACTGTGGTATTCTTGTTTTTTTTTTTTTAATATTCATCACATACTTAGTTAACAACCCATATCGTTCCCACTGCAGGGGCACGGGGCACGGGTCTCCTCCACCAATAATCCGGACTTGACACTGGGGTTGGCCACTAGCCCCAAAACCTCCAGCAATCCGGACTTGACCCCCGTGTGTGGAGTATGGCCTAATCTTCCCCAGATATGGGAAGAGACCCGTGCCCCCTCATAACATACAAATATAAATAATTCAACATTTTATTTAAATTGAAATGTTTTAATTTTAGAGATAGTAAATTACATTATTGAATGTATAAGGTAAAACCATTTTTTTTACAGAAACTGTAGGCAAGGTGAGGTATCAGATTCATAATAAAATACTTTTAAAAGAACTTACACGATGAACCTGTTTTAAATTATACACTACAACACAAGGGAACACAAAATTGGGGATTCCCCGAACAATGCAGAATCGTATTTTACTTTTTTTTATTCAAAGTTTTACGGCTTTAAGTTCTAGGTTCTACGTAAAAAATATATTTAATTCTTGCGAGGCCCTTCGGAACCAATCGATGCCAATACCCTTGGTCTAGCTTGAGACCCACCGGAACCGAACGGTCCCACAAGACTACGTACCACTTTATGTTCTTTTTTTGAATAGAAACCGTACATTCGAGTGACAAATATTATTATTTATTGAAAAATCAAGTGACAATGACTCATGTGTTAGTTATTCTTAATATGTCGTATTCGGGTCGCTGACATCCATCTATACTCATGGGCAAAAAAATCAAGTCAAGGTTTTTTGCACGACTTTTGAAAAAATAACTCAATCTAGCAAAAAAAAACACAAAACCAAAAGTTTAAAAACTGCGTGTTTACTCTTTATGATTTTAGTTTGGTGGATTTCGAGTTTTTTGTATTTAGTAGTTTTGTAGACTGAGTTATTTTTTCAAAAGTTGGGCAATCGATTTTGAGTCGATTTTTTAGTCCACCAGTGTAGTTAAAAATAGTTTTATTCTATGGTAGGCTCTATTTTTGCCAGATTAAAAAATAATAAAAAAAACTAATCAAATACTTACACATACACTGAAAAAAAAAACAGTTGGAAATTATTTTGCGCCAATAGATTCTGATGTCTTGGATTTATTTCTTACTGCAGAAATAATATTTGTTACAACGAAAGTTTCGACTCTCGCAATAAAAATATCACATTCCCTGCGTTACGACAAGTATTTTTAATGATTAATTTGTTTGTACAATATGTTGCTACTGGATAAGATAACCAAGCAAAATAGATACAAGTCTTTCTTTGCTTTAGGTACTTAAACGTTTTTAAAATTGATGTTGCTTGTTAAGAGAATTATGTTGATTTTATACACCTTAAATTTTAATGTTGTGTCTATAATAAAGAATATTGATATATATATATTTTTTAATATCAACCAATAGGTTGTCTATTTAACAATAAATAAATAAATATTTATTTCGAACCAAAGAAATCCATAGAATATTAGTGTGTTAGTAACAATTTGTACTTAATAACTATGTTAGTATGTTAGTGAATATTACAGGGTGTACTTATTTTAAATGGTCAGTGACTTACCGCACCCAATGATTTTGAAAGGGGCAGTCAAATCTGGCAGCAATCATTTCCAGGATACTGTTATGACTGCCGCGTAAGCGACAAAGCAGAGTCGCTGCTTTCTTGCGCATAATGGCATAGAAGTCGCCGGTTCGCGCTTTCGCGAACACGCTTGATGCGCTGCAGCGCCACGGCAGTCCCAACAGCATCCTGAAGGCATTATTATATTGCACTCGTAGGACGTTTTAGGCTCGGCGCGAATATCTCACCCACAGACCACTCGAGTAAAACGGCTGGCAAAAGCTTTAAAGAGCGTTATTTTCACTTCTCTTGTACATCGAGTAAATCTGCGAGCGAGCATATTGCTCCTCACCGCCAACGCCCTACGCTCCCGCTCGATATCCTCGTCGTACCTGAGGTCGCCCGTCACAACGTGTCCAAGGTAATTAAACCCAATGATTAATGTTACTATCTTAAACCCAATGATGTATAATGTTACTATCACTGCTTAAACCTATTTACCTGCTTTAATACAACACCGTCAAGGAGAACTGGAGGTACATGACTGGGTCGGCGTTTACCTGAATGGAAAATTAGATTTTCGCTTTTCTTAGAGTTGTACCTAAATCCATGCGATTCTGTGAACTCACTGCAAATGGATATGAGCCTCCTTAGTGCACTAATCGAGGGACTCAGCAGCACCATGTCGTCAGCATAACTAATATTGTTGATACAGGTTCCATCAATATAGCATCCTAGATGTGTGCCGCTGAGCCTCCCGATCAGCTGGTTGATATACAAGTTAAAGAGCAGGGGGGAGTTAGTCCACCTTGCCTTTCGCCACACTCCAACGAGTACTCATCCGAAAGAGTACCAGCCCATCTCACCTGATTCCTCTGATTCATATACCAGTATTTTAGGAGGGCAGAACACTCCGCCGGGACACCCGCGCTCCCTAACTTCTCCCAGAGGACATCGTAAGCAACTAGGTCAAAAGCTTTAGATAAGTCGAGGAAGCAGGCGTCCTCCTCTCTGTATAGTACCCGAAAGTGTGAGTTAAGCTTAGAATGGCGCTTTCTGTGGATAATCCTGCTCTGAAACCATACTGGGCATCGTGCAAATCCACTTGGCGTTGAAGCTGGCTGTCCAGCAGACTGTCGAGCACCTTGGCAATGATAGTAGCAAGTGAGATGGGTCGATAGTTACCACTGTCAGATGTGTCACCCGTCTTGCTTTTTATGACAGGCACCACGATAGTGTGAATCAAGGCCTTAGGTAGGTACGAGTGACAACTACATAGGTTAAATAGCATTGAGAGTATTCGTGGTAAGTGAACCCCTGCATATTTTAGATGCTCAATGCTGAGATCATCGTGACCTGGCGATTTTCCTCTTTGCATGTTTTTTATAACATTCTTAACATTTGTACAGATGCATGCAATCAATCATTTAACTTTCTTATTTTTCTTTTTTGTGTACTGCCAGTTTTATATTATTGTATATCTTCTGTGTTACACTTTTTCACGTGTGAAAAAATTAATGTAAACAGTCGTTTTATTGTTTCGGGAATCGTATATAGACTACCACGATACAGGCTATGCCTAGTGTGGAGTCATTGTGTAAAACTGTATAGGTAACTTTGTAAAATGAGCCTTTTGGCAAATAAATATTCTTCTCATATTCTCTTCTCTTCTCTTGTGCATGCACGAGACGTTCCAATACTTTGGACAGGAAGGGTAAGATAGATATAGGGCGCAAATCAGAGGAACATGAGAGATATTGTTATCTACGTTTTTATCAACAGGAAACACATCCCATAACTTGAAATACAGCACCCCTTTTTACTGAGCCCCTTTTGTCGAAACTTAATTATACCTAAGTACCTAAATATTTTCAAATTTTATTTTATTTATTAGGCACATAAAACAGATTAAGATACAATATCATTAATATAGTACACGGCTAGTCTTAATCCAAAATATAAGTGCACAGCATATTTAAGCATTGTGATGAGTTGGACAGTTATTTGTTAGGTAATATTAGATAAAGTAGGTATATATTAGTTACATAATTAGATTAGTTCAAATGATGATAACACGTAGAGTGGGGGAAATAAAGCGTCTTTTAAATTTATGAAGATTGATATCAAATATATCAAGCTCTTCACTACGATCAGTAGCCAGATCATAGTACAGTCTACACATTCTAGACAAAGGGTTATAAAAAGATGTGTTATTTTTGTAAACGCGCGGAGGGCAAACATCTTGGGTGCTCGGACTCGATACATGGTATTAAGGTTAAGAGAAGAAAGCAAAACAGGTGAATCTACAGTGCTGTGAAGAATTTTGTGGAAGTAAATTAGATCAGTTTGCTTGCATCGGTTAACAAGCGTTTGGACTCCGAGCTTTTCACATCTTTCAGAGTAATCTTTACACTGGTAGTTTTAACGATGGCAAAGTTATTAAGAATAGTAAATGACTAAAACACTAAATAAAAGTGGTGAAACAATTTTATTTGCTTTATTAGAGTATTTAATATACGTAATATAAAAAAAAGAAACGAAATCAATGGTCTAACATTATTTGAGAAATATTTTGTTCACATTAGCATAGTTTTAGAAAAATTGTTACAAAACTACTTAGGGGTCGTCCATTAATCACGTGAGGTTCAAAAGGGGAAGAGGGGTTCAGAAAAAATCACGAAATATCATCAGGTGTACTGAGATATCACGTGTATTTATTTTTTCGTTAAACGCGCGATTTCTTAACGGCGGACTGTTGTTGTTACGTTGTTTTTAACTCACCCCAAGGTTCTTAACGGCTTCAGGCAATCAAAAACAACCTGCAACCTTAATGACTGTCTGGATATTTTTGCCGCGATGCTTAATTTTTCAGAATTAAATTACATTATACCTGTATTTTAAGATAATATTTTGTACCAAAAAAATACACGTGATCTTGGGTGGGAGGTGTTGGGTAGTCTAAAACCTCACCACGTATCACCAGGGGGAGGGGGGGGGGGTCTAAAAAGTTGCTAAAAACATCACGTGATTAATGGACGACCCCTTAATTAACATTATTTTTAAAATAAGTCTTCTTTTTCTTTCCATCCCGTCTTGTTTGCTTACTTTAGACACAATCGTTACACCAACACACTACGCACGTCGCGAACCGACTGAGCTTCTTATAAATGCGATTACACTAATCAAATCGACTGTTTCCGCTACAAAGGTCGTAACTCCAAAATGCATAGTTTTGGCAATAAGGGGTCGTCCATTAATCACGTGAGGCTCAAAAGGGGGGGGGGGTGTATTAGAGATATCACGTGTATTTATTTTTTCGTTGACGTTTGGAAAAAAAATACGAGTGATTTTGGGTAGGGGGGGGGGGGGTAGTCTAAAACGTCACCACGTGTCACCAGGGGGGAGGGAGGGTCTAAAAAGTTGCTAAAAACCATCACGTGATTAATGAACGACCCCTAGCCAAAAAAACAAATAAATAAAATATTTTTAACAATTTTATTTTGTGTTTAAAGTTATCAAAATTTGATTCTAATGGTTAATTTTTATTATTAAGACCTTTAAAAGTTTTTTTTTGTATTCTCTTAGTATGTTGTTTTTTGGTTTTTTGCCTTTTGCCAAAACTATCCATTTCGGAGTTTACAACCTTTGCATCGGAAACAGTCGAAATGTTAACTGTGGCTTCTAGTCATGACACTTTTCAATTTTCTCTACGGAACCAATTCAATTGGAACAAAAAAAACTTTGGACATTTAATATAAAGTTAGCTAGTCAGCTCATCTATTTGTATGACGAGTCAAAATTTTTAGGTCCTTAGAGAAAGTTGTTCAGTTTCATGAGTAGAAACCACAGTTCAAATTTGGTCCGCGATTTCAATTTTACCCTGTATATTCTTAAATTCAAATAAAAAATAATTACTCATCGATGAAAATATAGTTTTCTTTATAAGTACAACATTTTTTTTGTTATACCTATACTGTTAGAAAAGTGCGTTAGAAATTTAAGTGGTTACTCGGAATCAAGTATAGATTACAGGAAAAATATAGAAAAAATCCGATCCGCAATTTTTTTTTTAGTATCCTATGCAAATGCTTGATTCATTATTTAGATTATTTAATCAAAAAAAAAATGAAAAAGAAGAAGTGGGAAAATAAATAAAAAATTAAGATCGGATTTTTTCAATACTTTTCCTGTATTCTGTACTTGATTCTGAGTAACCCCTTAAAATTTCACACGCACTTTTTTAACACCCTGTATACATCCTATTAGGTACGTGCTCTGTGGTACTGTATACATTAGTTGCCGAGGCTCCTTTCCCATGCTGCTGCGAACAATTTATATATCTTCATGGCAGCTCGGGCGTCTTCGACAGAGGAGTGCTGTCCGGTCTGAATGTTGATGCCGAGGTGGTGGCGTGCTAGCCATCGCAAAGATGGCGTACGGTTACGGTTCATCTGGAGTGCAAGCAAAGAAGAATAATAAGTTCAATGTTACTTCTTCTTGAAAAGCAGTACTGCCCTCATTAGAAAAAGGGCCGCAAGGTATACGGAAACTGTCAGTTGGTGTATACTTTGCGGCCTTCTGTCTTATGAGGGCAGAGTAGTGGGTTTTGTGGCAGGCGCGGATCCAGGATTTCGATCGCGAAATTTTTTGAATAGTTTAGAAATGCCTCTATTTATTTGTATTTTATAGAACTTTTAGTTCTTCAGTCAGGCTTCAGGGGGGGGGGGGGCAATTGCACCCATTGCCCCCCCTGGATCCGCGCCTGGTTTTGTGTGTTTCGAATCTTTGATTTCGAAGGTACTCCCTACAGCAACCGTTTAACAACAGGACAGCTAATATTGAACCCATAATGACTGACTCGGTGGCTAACTGGTTAGCGATCCTGACCTCTGATCCGAGAGTCGTGGGTTCGATCCCCACACAGGGCAAACTTTTCTGTGATGAGCAGAATTGTTTGTTCTGAGTCTGGGTGTAGTATATCTATATCGCATCAAAAGCATAAATGTGAAAATGGGAGCCAAGTTCAATATTATGATATGGTGTGGTTGTCAACTTTACTGAGAAAAGAATTGAGATCTAAATGGATGCCAAGTTCTGTAGATAATCCTGAAATTTATTTATAAGAACGTATAACATTCTTAAGTAAAAAAACACAATTTCTTGTTTTTTACTGCTACAACAATGTTTGCTATTTAAAAATATGACTTTCTAAATTTAAATAGTAGAATTATTTACACAAAGCAAATAACTTATGATCTGTTTAACCTCAACTTTGACTTGGCTAGTTTTCACATACTAGTCATCTTAAATTTGGTTTATCAACGTATCATCTTTATGTTATACGCAAGTTCTTATTTTTATACTATAAGGTTCTATTCTTCTGAATATTTCATGTGCTGGTAAAAACTAGCCAAGTCAATGATGAGGTTAAACAGATCATAAGTTATTTGATTTGTGTAAATAATTCTACTATTTAAATTTAGAAAGTCATATTTTTAAATAGCAAACATTGTTGTAGCAGTAAAAAACAAGAAATTGTGTTTTTTTACTTAAGAATGTTATACGTTGTTATAAATAAATTTCAGGATTATCTACAGAACTTGGCATCCATATAGATCTCAATTCTTTTCTCAGTAAAGTTGACAACCACACCATATCATAATATTGAACTTGGCTCCCATTTTCACATTTATGTTTTTGATGCGATATCATTACTTTTTGTGAGTACATTTATTAATATTATTTAAAAGTGATTTACTAATAATAAAAAAACCTGCGCTTACGCTGTCACACCCCGGACACTTCATACCAATTTCGCGCCATTGTTTACTACATAGACATTCATGTTTGTACACATGTAAATGTGTAAAACTTTTAGTGCTTGATCTGATAAGTGTACTTAGTAGGACAATTTCCATGTTCTACCGGCAGCTGTAGGAGCCTATGTATTGTGAGTCAGTTTATATTTAAAGCGGCAATACCAGTGGATGCAATACCAGTAGCAAGTAATTTGTTCATTCGTTTCGTAACCCAACTTTTAATGGTATTGATATAACTTTTTCCTGTGCCGCCTGTCCTACTAGCAAATTCTCCAAAACTGCAGTTTTGTCGAACAAAGTCTTACAAATTGTATCGAAAATACGTTTCTGGTCTAACATTTAGACCTTTTATCATTTGTTCGAGCTCATTTTCTGATATGAAATCTTTGGCATATCTGAAATCTTCCATTGCATTTACAGTTTCAACAGGTCCGAAGTCCAACGGGTTCTCTAGACCGTCATCTTCGTGATCATGTTCCTGTCGATTTCTTTCAATTTCTCCTACTTTTTCTGCAATCATTTCGAATGCTCTCTCTGTATTGTCTAATGTCACTGACATAAGTACATTATCCCTTACTTACTAAATCAACACAAGATATCTCTTCTACTTTGGGCAAGGCAACACCCACCGAATCTTATCATTATCAGTTACAACTTACAACAGTACACCTACTGGCTACTATGTGTAACTGTGCTCTGTTTGAAAGATATAATTTTTCTTAAGTTATGTACCTACTGCAGAAGATGTGTTTCACCCCGTAAGGAATCGACCAACCGGTAGGCCGGTAAAGAGGGCGGCTTCAGTGAGAAAACTCTTGGTTCAAATCCAACATGGGCAACTTTATATTTATTATATTTTCAGCTTATTGTTAGTAATAACGAAATGCTAACATATATTTTTATTCTGTTTATATTAAATGAATTAAGTTTATATGTAATAGTTTTTATTTAAATATTTAGTAGCTAGTGCTTTTATTACACAGGTTTTTTATACAATTCCAAGAATCTTTTATTTTTGTTTAATTCCAAGAATCTTTTTTTTTTTTTTCGTCTTGCTATTTTCCTGTTTTCCATTTACTAAATTGTATAATATTATCTTTATTTCACCATTGCCATTACAACCTCGACAGCTCACTTAATATAGAAGTCGCATATGTAACGCGCAGGTGCGAGTTCGAGCCCCGCGATAAGTTACTTTTTGAGTCTTTTTTATTTTTTTAACACATGGTTTTTTTAATTTTTCCGTTATCAGTACATGAAATACTAGCCGCACACCAAATTTAAAGCTCGTAGCCTTGCTAGAAGTACCTTAGCTTTTTGATGACGGTGAGTGTGTCTTTAAATCATAAAAATATTGTATCGAAAAAAAATTTTTTTCTTAGAAATTTAGTGTTTTCTGATTTTTTCCTTTGCATACACACAATTACCTAGCTTGATGCAAAATTTGAACTTTCTAGGTCATCTGGAAGGCAGGTCATTTTTGCTGGAGTCCCTTGTGGTTGCGTCATTTTTATCACTTAAGAAATTTTAACGCGGGGTCACCACTGTGGAGGCTTGTTGTAATAAATAAATAAGTAAATATACTTTAAGGTGAGACAATTTATTGCTATGCCGAGAGTGAGTACTAACTAAAGTGGTGCTGCTTATATAAAATGAAATGAAATGTTACTGAGGTAAAACAGTTCTTTATTGTGCTATCTTAATTAATCTTATAGTTAACTAATAGTTATCAGTAACTGTGCCGAAGTAAGTAGATATAATCACGTACTAAGATAAAGGTACCTCCGGCACACTGGGGCTAGCATCTAGCCCACAGAACATTTAATATCCCCACAACATCCAGATACGCGAGCCCCACAGCGCGATCTGACCAAGGACACCCGAGGACTAATCCGGGCTTGGCCCCCGTGTGTGGAATATGGCCTAATCTTCCCGCGGTATAGGAAGAGAGAGACCCGTGCCCCTGCAGTGGGGACAATTGTTAACAACAAGGGAAAGACACCAAGTCCAGTAGCACAGTCAAAAAGGTACGGTCGTAAAGTGATGATAATATTAATATTACGATAATTCAGACTCACCCTCACAAACGGTCCGTACTCGGCAGTGTCTCTGATGTCACACGCGGGGTGGGACATTTTCAAGACCTTCAAGTCATGCTCCACCAAACCATGCCCCACCAGGATTCTGCCCCTGATGATATTTTTCACCCTCGTTTGTACCTAAAAGAAAAAATAGAATAAACTCATATGAATAAACATGAATCGTTATACATTGACTCGGTGGCTCAGTGGTTGGCGCTACTGACTACTGATCCGAGAATCGTGGGTTCGATCCCCACCCATGTCAAATATTTCTGTGATGAGCAGATTTGTTTGCTCTGTATCTGGGTGTATTATATCTGTATATGTACTTATGTATTTCAAACGTATATATGTATGTTGCATATCAGTCTGGTTCCCATAGTACGGGGAATCCTAGTTTGGGGCCCGATGACAGTGCGTGATTTGCCCTGGATATTTATTATTATTATTATATTGCTTTACTAACCTCAAAAAACTCTTCACCGTTTTCCAAGTCTGCCTTCTTAACTCCGCTTACAGGAGTCCTATAGTTCACTACTTTACTTGTCGGCTTTACAAAAGTGTCCAACAGACATTCTCCATGTTCGTTTACCAAAGAGACCCTAGCCACCATGTCTTGGTCTCCAAGCCAGCCCACTCCCACCATTTCGCAGTCCAGAGCGATTGCTTGAGTTAATCTTGGCATTATTTATTTGCGTTCTGCAATAGAAGTAGAAAAATAATTTGTGGAGCCACGCTATATAGTCAAAGTCAAAGTCAATGTCAAAATATTTTTTATTTAAGTAGATGCTATACGCATACTTTATGTATGTATGTATCTATAACTGGCTATATAGCTGCATCAAAGCTAAATAATAATTGTTCTTCTACTGAAGTTACAGTCAATCATATTTGTATAAGGTGCTACTTTATTAGTGCCCGATATTTTTGTTTGCCGCTCGGCTGATCGATTTGTATGAAGAGTCCAAACATTTTTTTGCGATTTGACTATGAGTTCCTTGGGGAAAGTTGATCAGAATCAGGAGTGGAAGCACTGAGAAAAATATCTGGCACTAATAAAGTAGCGTCTTATAGAGAGAGAGAGAAGAGAGATTTTTTGTTTGTTCTCAATCATATCTTCACCTTTTTATTAATAAATAGCACACAGTTAGACCTTAATGACGCTGAAATCTATGACATCACGTCTTGATATTTCAAATATTATATTTTTAGAACAAAATGTATTTTTCTCTTGTATTTTTTCTTTCTAGTAACTCAATTGACTAGTAGTCATCTTATCTAGCCTATTTCTCGCGTAATCTTTTCCCAAGGAGTACATTCACTTGAGTTACATATACTTTGTTACTATACCGTTTATAACAAAAAGGGATCGATAACTGACAGGGGCATCTACTTTGTGTATTAAGCAAAGTTGTAGGACAAAAGTTATTTATTACACTACAGTGATTTGTTGCCAACTCTTTCCACGTTTCCTCCTCAAAGGTTGTCCCAAAAATTTAGCTATTTGCTTAGGTTGTTCCTGAGCAAATTCGCTGCTGAGCTATGGCCTATCTGCACCGCTGCAGCACATGCTTCTTTGTTAGTTGTTTGCTTTAGTTATGTCATGCATGCATAATCTTATATTTTTATTTTATTTTTTGTTGTTGTTTTTTTTGTGTATGTGTGTCTGCAGTTGTACAAATAAAGCGTTTTCTCTATCTATCTATCTTATTAAGATACCATCTGAAATACTCCCTAATAAATAATAATTTATTAATAATAATATATCTGGGACAAATCACACACGGTTATCTGGCCCCAAACTAGGATTCCCTGTATCTTGGGAACCAGAGACTGATATACATACACATATACTTTTAAATACATACATATAGGGTGATTTTAAATTAGTTCTTGATACCAAAGGATATGCATGTGCTCATGATAACAAACAACTTTCCCTAAGGCACCCATGGTCAAATCTCAAAAAAAGTTTTGGACCCTCCATACAAATCTGTCTACGGAAGGGCCAAATTAGTATGAAGAGTCCAAAAATATTTTGCGATTTGACTATCGGTTCCTTAGGGAAAGTTGTTTGTTATCATGAGCACATGCATATCCTGTGGTATCAAGAACTAATTTACAATCACCCTATATATAGATATAATACACCCAGACTCAGCAAACAATTTAGCTCATCACAGAAAAGTTTGACCTGTGTGGGGATCGAACCCACGACTCTCGGATCAGAGGTCAGGATACTTAGCCACCGAGTCAGTCCAATAGACCAAGTTGGGATCATCTTAAATGTAGAACTAAAAACTAGTGTGACTTACATGAAAAAAAATATATTTGGAATTCTATTTACGCCATATCGAAAAACTATCCACAATACTCGATTTAAAAAAAAAACAAAGATTTTGCACTATAAACCTCGCGAAACAGCTCATATTTTATATTAGAAAGAAAGGTCAATTATTTCACCAACTTCTTTCAAAATAAGTATTTTAGATTCCGTACAAATGGAAAGTCCTGTTTTATCGCCAAATGACAGAACAAAGGATACCACGTTTGACCTGATTAAATTATTTATCTTGGATAGGTTTCATCCACCGCCATTAAGAAAAAAACACTTTATTTTTTAGCTTATTAAAAAATACTTACCAACTTTTTTCTGCGTCTAGCAGCTATAGTAGTGATACCTTCTTTGATATTAGGTTTAAGTAGAAAAAACTATATATCGTATTTATAGGTAAAAACGAAATTATTTTTTTGTCAATATTATACTAGCAACTATTAATTAGTTGATTGTGTGCACTCACTCTCGCTGTCTGTTTTGTTAACTTTGTGCTAATGTTTGATTTTCGAACGCAGCGATAGCTGTCAATCTGACAGCTAACGCGAGGGAACGAAAAGCTATCTTGAGAGAATTGTGAAAAAAAGTGTTTTGATTTGAACTAAAATAAACGATTTTAGTATGAAAAAGGCTTTTAATTTATAGTTCAGAAGTGGCAAACAATCCTACGTGATATCCGCAAGGTAAAGTGACGTGTCAATTGGTAAGTTACACAAAATTGTAATACAGTAATAGGAAAAGAGTTTCTACCTACTTTATAAATGATTGAATTTAAGCAAGAAAAGTTATGTACAGAGAGGTTCTAAGCATAAAGGTACTTAAAACAATGAAACACTATCTATTATGTACCCTGTCTTAACGGTTTCTCATGATATTTAAAATACATTGGGTGTACTCTGTTTGGGTAAAACCTGTGCACTACATTTAAAAATATTGTGTTCTTCTTTGTTTGAAACGTAATACTAACTGAAAGTGATAATAAAACAAATGCTGTTGCCAACTTAGTCATGATTTGTTTGATAAATTATCACTACATTATGGTAATCTAATGTAAATGTAATTCTTGTGTATTAGTTGCTGTCTTATATGTATAGATTTACCAACAATTATGGCAACCATTTGGTTACACTGAGTGTGACCTTACAAGTACTCTGATGTTTTAATATGCCCTAGCGCTGACAATTCTGCTACGGACTGGACAACTTTAGAATAATATGGAAGAGTTTATTCTGTTTTATCTTTTGAAGGATAACCTTACATGAAGATATGTTAGATAAATGCAAGAAGTAAACAGATGCTGATATGAGAAATTATGATTGGTATCCCAGCTCAACTTTGTATGACATTGTGAAGTACAGATGAAGTAGAGAGGCTGAAATTGTCCAGCTCTTTAGTAGATACTTTAATGAAAATCAACACTATAGGTATTGTATTTTATATATTTCTATGGACTTTGGGCCTGAAATAAACAGATAAATAAATGAATTAATTAAGACACATTTTAGCCCTTTAAGTGCCTAAGATTTGAATGGTCGCCTTAGCTAAATTGATTTATTACACCGGAGCTTGAAATGATATCAGACAGTGTTATTTTGGATATAATCTATTAAAAAATCATGATATTATGTGAATAAAATTCAAAGTAATCTGGTCTTCAAGTATGAGAAAATAATAATACCAGTAACTCTGGTGGTGAATGGGTTAAAAATCTTTTGAGGGGTTTTTAGATGTTGTATTAGATTTGAAAATATAATTATATATATCTAATATAGTTCACCTGTTTAATGTATTAGCTGTGATAGTAATTATGTCTAGTTTTCTTTGTTGGTATCGCTGACACTGATAGTACTCCAATAGTACATGAGAGAAAATATAAAATACCTTATTTTATATTTATGTAACGTCATATTAAGATGTATTTCCTGTCTGAATACATTTTCAGACTAAAACTAAAATAAGAACAGAAAACTTTAACTACTTACTAGTTTTATAAAATCATGTTTCAATTATTTTAGTTTTATTTGTAAAACTATAGTCTTATATTAACTGAGAATATTAAGTTAACTTAGTCTGTGGTGTTACAATTATAATCATCTAAGCCAGGTAATATTACTTATCATATTGAAATGAACCCTTATATACCTAAACTCAAAATTATTTGTTTTAAGTTAAGTAGTTTCTTTACAGTTTTTATAAAATCGACATTATTCTAATATAAAGTTTACATTCTGTGACAGGAAATCTGTTATGACTTATTCCGTACCATGAAACACTTATCATTATTGCAGACTCAAGTTGGTCTCATTGACGGATGGACGTAACAAAACTACATATTGGACACTAATTTAATTGTATGAAAACCATAGACCATTTTGTTTACTGAAGTGAAGTCCGAGATTAATTTACACATTCCTCCTCCTGAATCAATCCAATCCAGCCAGGATGAGTTCAGGAGGTACACCCTCAGTTCCGCCGCCTGATCGAAGTCGTTTGCGGGCGCGTAAACCAGATGATAATGAAAGACGCAAACGGAGATCATCTACTCTTTCGCAAGGGTCTAATGGAGACCGTAGGCGCTCACGAGGAAACCGAAATCGTTCACGATATTTCTCCAAGAACTACCGCATTGATGAGACCGGTAGATGCTCACCTGACTCACCGCACATTCGTAGCAGTTCTCGAAGCCCGCAGAATGCTCAATCATACCGATCAGATGATATTTTACGTCATCGTCTAGATCGTCATCGATCTAACAGCAGTAGAATATCAATAAGCCCTCAGGGTTATAGGCTGCATAGCGGATCTAGTGGACGGGATTTATCAGCCGATCATTTCAAGCGAAATACCAGGATATGTCAAACTCCAGAACCTAGTTCTAATAACACGCAATATGAGAAATCTAGAACCGACGGCAGAAGACAATTTGTGACGTCTACAAAATTTGAAAACTCTTTGAACGTTTCAGATTGTTCAGAAGAAAATTCTTTACTCGGGAAATTAGTGAACATGCTTAGTAATCGGAATCATACTGAGTCACTTGGTACATTTACGCATGGAGCTCAAAATGTGATACCAGATTTTAATCCTCAGACAAAAGATCAGTCTATGAAAAGTTGGTTGTGTAAGATAAATGAGACTGCACAAATATATGGATGGACTGACCGTCATAAAATTTTCTATTCGTTGCCAAAATTGAAAGGCTTGGCTAAGCGCTGGTTTGACAGTCTTCCCAGTGTAAATTATTCGTGGCCAGAATGGCAAGAAAAACTCCTTGCAGCTTTCCCCAATGAAAGAAATTATGGAGATTTGCTTTCAGAAATGTTAAACCGGAGATCGCGTGAAAACGAGTCCTTAGAGGAATATTACTACGACAAAATTATGCTTATCAATCAATGCGAAATAAAAGGTAGACAAGCTATTGATTGTTTAATCAACGGTATTCATGATGACAATATTAAAATGAATATCAATGGACTGCTTTTACATGAAACAGAGGATGTGCTAAAATATTTCAGGAAAATCTCAAAAGCCCCAAACATTGTCAGAAAGTTGTCATCAACTAACCAAACGGATAATATGAAGTCGGCATCTGAAATAGTGAAGAAATCCTATGAGCCTTCAGAGAAGAAAGCTATAAGAACTTGTTATAACTGTAGCCAGTCTGGTCACATAGTTCATCAGTGTCCAGAGGTAATAAAAAAATGTGCTAAGTGTACACTCTACGGACACCTTGAAAAGGATTGTACTGGAACAAACAGTGGTAAAAAGAGACCACCATCAGTAAACTCTAAGGAAAAGTAACTTTGTGTGATTCCTGGTAAATCTTAGTCACTTTTATACTTATAAACTGCTTCTACAGAGAAAGATGACGAATCGCAATATTTTTTATCAAATACACCGTATTACATTTCTTCGCTACTCTTTGGAACACGCTGCCCACTTTGATTGAATTGGAGACGAACACAGCTAACAATATATATATGCTTTAGAATCGTTGAAGAAAATGCTCGACGTGATATAAGAACACCACAAGTAGAGAACCGATTCGGAGAATGAAGTAGCTGGCCATGAGGAGTTTATTACATTTGATCACAATTAGTGGCAAGAGCTATTCCGACATATTTTGATGCGTTCGCTAACAGATGTCAGTAATAGTAAGTCTATCTGTAATTCAGGTAATGGAAGGAAGCCGTAGCACCTTGTGTGTGCAGGCGGTACGTTGATTAAGCCGTAGTACCTTGTGTGTACAGGCGGTACGTTGATTAAGCCGTAGTACCTTGTGTGTACAGGCGGTACATTGACACTATAAGCCGTAGCACCTTGTGTGTGCAGGCGGTACGTTGATTAAGCCGTAGCACCTTGTGTGTGCAGGCGGTACATTGACACTATAAGCCGTAGCACCTTGTGTGTGCAGGCGGTATGTCGACATTATAAGCCGTAGCACCTTGTGTGTGCAGGCGGTACGTTGACATTATAAGCCGTAGCACCTTGTGTGTGCAGACGGTACGTTGACATTATAAGCCGTAGCACCTTGTGTGTGCAGGCGGTACGTTGACATTATTAGCCGTAGCACCTTCTGTGTGCAGGCGGTACGTTGACATTATAAGCCGTAGCACCTTGTGTGTGCAGGCGGTACGTTGACATTATAAGCCGTAGCACCTTGTGTGTGCAGGCGGTACGTTGACATTATAAGCCGTAGCACCTTGTGTTTACAGGCGATACGTTGACATCAAGCCATAATACCTCGTGTGTGCCCGGGCAGTACAGTGTCAATAAGTAATTATTGCTCGAGTATTCAAGCTATAGATTGAAAATCACAAATGTTTCACTACTTTTAATCACATGACTTATTCTTATTTGATTAAAATCATATCAACACACCCTTGGTTAGTGGTGAAATCCGTCAGATTTTTCGTTCGAGTGGAGACATCAAGTCAAGCAGCAAATTACTCCGAAGTTCACTACTGATATGCAGACTGAATCTGATGAGAACTATTCTCATATACATACACCACTCTTATTACATACCTTTTGTAAAATTTTGATTTTTATAGCAATTAGTGCACTCTTATGTAATAGAATAGGGTCATTCTATCTGTCAGAACGGCCGAAAAAACCAAACAAATAGGATATAATGGGTCCAAGTTGAAATCTTAACTATTAATAAGTTACAGAACTTACTTATTAGACGCATTAGTTGTTTCTAATATTACTCCTTTATTAATAATATTTTTATTTTATATTGTTTACTTAATAGTTTTCTGATTATTGTTAAAACTAAGAAAATCCGTTATTTGACTTAAATGACAGTGATAATATTGTATTTTTAATTCTGTATCTTTTCTAGGGTATTACTGTTATGTAATAAATCATAATAGCTAACCATTAATTAGCAAAAACAAATATAGAAATATATATTTTTTGTATAATACTTTATATTATTTGATCCATTGAAGAACTCTGTTTCAATTAAAGATTTTGTCCTAATATATAAACATTTTATTTTGATTTTTAGCATAAATGTTAAAGTGTATACGTTTATGTGTAGGTTTAACTTGTGGACAGCTACCCAACTTATTGTATCACTGTTTGTCTATTTTTCTTTACCACTATAATATTGATTAGATATCTAGATAATAAGGTATGATTACATTTATGATTGTTTTGTTAGCTTTGCACTAGCTAGTGTCTGGGTCAGACACTGGTTCAGGATGGCCGACTGTTAACTTTGTGCTAATGTTTGATTTTCGAACGCAGCGATAGCTGTCAATCTGACAGCTAACGCGAGGGAACGAAAAGCTATCTTGAGAGAATTGTGAAAAAAAGTGTTTTGATTTGAACTAAAATAAACGATTTTAGTATGAAAAAGGCTTTTAATTTATAGTTTGCAAGTTACTGACTTAACTAAACTAACTAATTAACTAACTACAATACAAATGCCTTTCAAATTAAACAAAGAAAATGTTACATTAGCATGTTTTTGTTAATCACACTTCCCTTCCTGCCCTAGTACCATGGTTCGCGCGCGACGCAAGTTTTCAAACCATTTGTTCCGTTCTAACGCTAAGCTAATGAAAGAGAGAGAGGGTTTTCTCGCATTATGCGCGACAAATAGCTTTGTCTACGCCTCATGCTACCCGTCCTTTGTTTATGTTCTAGGAACTGATTTGAAGACCCATTTGGAGAGTTCGACGTCCATATGTCGCTATGTCGCAGTCGAAGTAACAATGTGGTCAAAACATGGAAATAAAAGTTTCAAGTTTATTTATTCCGTTAACAAATTACATGTGTGGGAATTACATCGACATAGAATTTAAAAATAAAACACACTTTAACAATTACAATAAGGTACTTTAGGTAGTTACATAAAGGTACTTACATTAAAATAAAAACTACTTGCGAATCTCATAAATACTGTAGTAGCATCTCTCCAACAGACTCTCCAACGCTTTAAAAGTTTTTGGATTTTAAGGCTTTAAGTAGTCTGAATAACCTTGCTGAAACGGAGATCGCTGAGAGTTTTGCAGACGTCAGTGCCATCTAGCGGCAACGGTCGGTACAGTTGAAATACTATAAAAACTGCAGAAGGGACAAGTGTTATTTATTAGTTATCCTACACAACTGCCTATTTTTGTTTGCACATCACTGCAACTGACGTCATCGTTACGTGCAAAGTGTTGAGTTTTATTTTTTATGACCAGTAGGCGTCAGGAACCAATACGAAGTATGTAAGTATGTAGAGCGTGCCTACAGCCAAATCGGATTCAACTTCTTTTGTCGGATTGCAGTATTTGATGTTATTAGATTTTTCTCAGTTGTGGGAGTGACATGGGGTACACTATTTTATTACTAGCTGTTGCCCGCGACAACAGAGAGAAAAATAATAAATCTACTCATCATAGAAATATTTGACCTGCACCGGGTGGGGATTGAACCCACGACTCTCGGATGTTGTCAGGGGCACAAACCACTGAGCCAACGAGTCCCTCAAGTTTATGTTTTTAGATTTTAGGACTAGGTGTGATATAAAAAATATTCTTCTAACTGTGTCTAACTAACTATGTCCCAAAACTAATGCGACGAAGGAGATCATTCAGGCTCCATACATTTTTTGTCCTTTTTTTTAAGTGCCGGTCAACCAAAAAAAAAATGTATTATTAGAACTTGCTATTTGGAGCAATAGTTAAAATGACACAAAAGTTGTAGGGTTTTTCTGAACAATGTTATATAAGATGGATGAATCGTCATTTTCATACATTTATTGATTCCTGAAAGCTCAGATATAACTAGAGTTTATCATCTGGTACAATTTACATTTTTCAACTTTTGTGTCATATTAACATTAATTATTGCTCCAAATAGTTCTAACAATTCGTACTTCTTTTTTGTTGGCCGGCACTTTCATAAAAGGCTCAAAATTAATGATCTCCTTTTGGCTGGTGATAGCTTTGATCAAGACCTATCAAAATAACGAAACATATGTTCTGCAAAAGTTTATAGTTTTCGAGGTATACCAGATTAATAAAAAAAAAACACTACTATGTTTTTTAATTAATTTGTTTTTTGGACTCAAATATCGTTGATTAGTGTCTCCACTCGGATTCACTACTTTATTCTACAAAAATATTAAAGATGCCATCAGAAATACATCATCAATTAAAAAAAGCTTTAAAATATTCGATAACGAAACTTTATACATCTGCGACGTAAAAAAAAAATACTGAATAATTTTTGTCTCACATTATAAGATAGAGCATAGTATGCTATAAAAATCCTTGTTTCATGCCCATTTTAGAAATGTATAATACTTGGATATTTTCCTTACAAACAATGAGTTAATTGCTATTTTTGACCTCAAGGTGCTGACTTATTATATTCGAGGTTTTCAAATAAAATTAATTAGATTGATTAAAAATAGAAAGGCGATCATATTATGTTTGTTCTAGAAGGTCACCGTGACTAACTACCTAAAATAAAAATAAAACTGGCCAAGTACGAGTCGCACTCGCACATGAAGGGTTCCGTACTATCGTACAAGAAACTCTAAAAAACACGTCTCTTGTATGAGGAGCCCCTTTAATTTTTTAATATTATTTTAAACTCTGTGTAGTGTTTAAACTCTGTAGCGATTCAAACTCTGTGAGCATTTCATTTAAATCGCAAGAGTGAAAGAGCAGCGGCGACACTGTGGGACAAAAGTACCTACCCTAATCGGAGACAACTGTACTATTAGATTTTTAATACACCCAAGCTGCTGATTTACAGACTGCCTGGCCGAAGTAGAGATGTTGTTTTGGAAGAAAGATAGAAAAGTGGCGGCAAAATTTATCTTTTTTAGGGTTCAAAGTTCAAAAGCCAACGGGACCCTATTATTAAGCCTCCACTTTCCGTCCGTCCGTTCGTCTGTATATCTGTCAGCGGGCTGTATCTCATGAACCGTAATAAGTAGAGAAATGAAATTTTACAGAGTGTGTATTTCTTTTGCCGCTATGACAATAAATATTAGGCTGTCCCATTCAAAATGACATCTAGTAATCTTATGATTTCCCAAAAATGTTTAGAGATTATTCTATATGATCGAATCACTAATTCGAGTGCTATCACCTACATCAAGCGTTTAAATTTTCTGCTTCGCAGTGGATCGCCAAAACTAAATATTTTGCTCTATGTTCTTCAGCAATCATGGTGATTGTGAACATTGACTTACCGTTGACAGACCTACCACAAATCCGTACTGATACTGGGAGTCATAACATTCCTTGCCAAGTTGACCTCTGTGACTCAATCATCCAACTTCATCAGTTTGATAGGTAATGTATTAGTAGCATTTGGTATATTTCCTTTCCTGAATATCCAGGTACTTCTAAACACATAATCAAACGCAAAACTACTCCCAGGTCTAGAAGGGATTAAGGGTCAATTGCTCTATGTTAATCAGCAATGATGGTTATTGTGAACATTGACCTGCAGTTAATAGATCTACTACAAACTAGAGAGCGAACATTCCCTGCTCAGTCGACTACAAGTATCTATGACTCGATTATCCTACTTCATTGTTTGATACATCACCTTGATACCACTATAGTTTTTATACTCGTATCGGCTGTATTCGCGAAGTTCTCAGTAATATCCTAATTGTTGATCAAGATCCTGAAAGAGTTAAATTGCGTACATAACGTTATATACCTATTGAGATAAAATCGCTAATAACAACCCAAGAGTAGTTAATCTATGTTTTGAATGTCAACACTTCAAAAATATCAGTTCCTGTTGAAAATATAATGTTAAAACCAGGGATGGGACGTATAGTGTTTTGGCCGGATAACCGGATACCGAATATTCGGCTAAATTATCCTGCCGTCTAAAAATGTCTGCAAACGGATGGCAGCCTTAATTGCTATGACGTGACTATGCGCAGCAGCTGCGGGAGGCTGCGTGGCGCCCACGCTTTGCATTGATTCGGGCTTTCTTCGGGCTGACACCTAGCGAACGTGGACAGTTACTTTACTCGCTTGTTTTGTTTATGTATTCAATCAAACAATCACAACGTTTTTGATTGATATACTCTTTATTGTACACACACAAACAATATATAACAACAAAAGGCACAATATTAAAGTTACAGTGGTAAAATGTAGGCGATCTTATAGCTTATAGCGATTCCTTTTTTAAGTTACTGATAAAAATTTAATCGTGATAGTGGTCCTAATTTAATTTGTGTTTGTAAAAATGGCAAGTGTACAGAAAAAGTCGCCTTTATGGACGTATCAGCTTCCGTCCGCGACTCGCCTGCGTGGACTTTAAAATTGGATCCAGAGAGAAAAAAATGTTAAGGTGGCGCCATCTAGTGACGAAGGGTAATTTTTGAGTTTTTAAGCATTCCTCCAGGAACCCTTAAGTTTCCGGCACAAAAAGTATCATATGTGTTAGCTGAGTGCTTTATCTATCTGCCTGCCAAATTTCATCTACATCCATTCAGTAGTTGTGGTGTAAAAGCGGAACAAACAAATAAATAAACTAAAATACAAAATAAACTAAAATAAACAAACAAACAAAAACACAAACAAACATCCATAATTTCGCATTTATAATATTGGTGAGATGAGATGAGATTTCGTCGAAGAGGAACAATTTTCTAAGTGTAATTTATGTGAGGTGATTTCTCGAGGTATCACTGGGAAGAAGGCAGAAACGTCGGCGCTCAAAAAGCATAATTACTACCTCATTATTCTTCTTGTCGTGTGGCACAATCAACCGTTCTTCCCACAAGATATAGACGGCGGTTGCCTAGTGTTGCACTTAGCATCACCCGCGGTTACGTGTAGGGCATTTAGATTTACACCTACGGGCGTGTGCAACGTGACTATCATACAAATCTAGAAATCAAATGTGCAGGTTTCCTCACGATGTTTTCCTTCACCGTTAAAGCAGTCTGTATGAAAATGCACGTAAGTTTCGAAAAACTCATTGATGCAGTGGCCAAGATTTGAACCCACAACCTCTGGTTAGGAGGACGGAGTCACTAGCCGCTGCGCCACCGACGCTTTTTTTCCTACTCTACTACTCTTTTTCTCCTACCTCATTAAAGAGTTCCATTGGACTAGACTAAAAATTGGTTTTGTGTTTTTTGATGTTCATTTACGAAATTGTAACTATCCGGCGGGGGCCGGATTATTGAGCTATTATCCGGTATCCGGCCTACTATTAAATACTGGCCGGATAGGCCGGATACCGAATAGTAACCGGATATCCGTCCCATCTCTAGTTAAAACCACTTCCTGAAAAGTTGTCGTTTTGCAATTATGCCCTTATTCGTAAGATACGACGATATGTTACGTTATTTTGTTAGGTCTTGCTCAAAGCTATCACCAGCCAAAATTTGTCGCATTAGTTTTAGGACAACCTGTATATTATTTTATTTATTTAGATTTCGGTCAGAGGGTACCCTCAGGGGTTCTGTGCAAATATCCAAAAATTATAAGATAATAAATAAATATCCAGGACAATTAACATACAATCATCCTGCGGTCATCTGGCTTCATACTAGGATTCTCTGTAATATGGGAACCAGAGACGAATAATATACATATGTAAATAGATACGTTTTTGGAATAAAAACATATATAAATATTATACATCCAGACACAGAGCAAACAAATCTATCGTTAAAGAAATGTTTGCTCTGGGCGGGAATCGAACCCGCAACCCGTGGATCAGTAGTCAGGATAGCGCTCCTGATCACTGAACCAAAAGTCATAACATCAGTACTCTTGTAATCGCCGTCCTGCTTTAACAGACTTAATATTTTTTCTTGTATTTAGGCATTTCTATTACATGAAACAAACAATCGTTGGTTCCTTTTACTTTGACGAGATAAAAAAAATATTTTTTCGTGAAAAAATATTTACATTTACTTTTCGCCCACTAATGCGTAGAAAATATCTTAACTAAGTTACTGATATTAAAAAAAGTATGCACAAGTGAGCTTAGTCTTCAAAAGCGAAGTGTTTTTGTCAAGGACGTCGCTCCGAAACAGACGCGCAGTCCACCCTCGATGAGATCGCGACGCGGACTGCCGGCAGAGTCCGCGGGGGATTACAGGATGGTGGAGCAGGCAGGGTCGCGCGGATTTACTTCCATTTTGGAGAAATAAATACTTTTCACGAATAAATTACGCAGTAAAAATAAAATATTCAAGACAAACTGTTAATATTGTTAAGATGTTTATCATGTGTAAAAATTAACACGATATCTTGTGCCGTTTCCGAGAGAAAATAACATTTATGGCAAAATAGGTGTTCTTTAGGGATTTTTTTTCTGAGAGGCGGTTGTCAAAAATATAATTTTGATCAAGACAAAAGATTAATTAAACCCTTGTCTATTATTGTGTATTTTTTATTTATAGATTAGATTAACAGTTATTGAAACAATTTGCCTGAAATATCCAAGAATTTGGACATTTCACATATCTTAAGGCCTTAAGTTTTAGAATTATGATGCGGTCTTTGATTATTTACTGTCTAGATAGTGCGCTGGTGGCGCAGATGCGTCCAAAAAATTATCAGCCAACTGTTGGCCTATAAGCCGCTTCCCACTCTTTAGTGTCCAGTTTGACGACAAAGGATGCTCACGCCCGCTCAAGTCACGAATTAAAAAAAAAGGTGGTTAAAATGACGAAATGTGCAATAAAAGTGTGCAGAAATTACAAAGAACGTTTGAAAACAACAAATAAAGTCACCTACCATCGCTAAGCAATTCAGATTCATCGTATTTTGATAGAAAATAATTAGTTTTTCAGCCAATTTTTAAAGACTCGCACTTGGCATTTTATCAGTGTTGCCAGTTTTTCAATATAAAATTTCCTCCAAATTTGAGTTAAAATGATAATTCTGGTACCAAATTAAAACATATTGGAGGCTCGAAAATGTATGTCAATGACACAAAGTAGATTATCTCTAACTTACTTTATGTCAGTTGGATCGTTATGGCATAACTATGGCCAATTAATTGTTTAGATACCAATTAATTGTAATTGTTTCATCACTACTAAAAACACTATCATGCGTTTGAAATTTTAAGGGGTTACTCAGAATCAAGTCAAGAATACAAAAATAAATGATAAATTCGTTCAACTTTTCTTTACAGTTTGCCATACCAAATATAAAAAGTGAATCATGAATTTGTATGGGAAACTAAAAAAAAAAGTAATTTGTTTTTTTTTTTCAATATTTTTCCTGTATTCTAAAGAAACCCTTTAAAATTTCAAACGCACTCTTTTAACACCCCCTCTATGTAATGTAATGTGTTATATTTCAATTAAAAAAAAATCTGCCAACAACACTTTTTCAACATCCTATATAGTACATGCAGACATACTGATGACCAAATTATTTAAAAATACATATTTAATCTAACCCTAATAATCTATTTAAAGTTCCTTAGTTACTTATTTTGGGGGAAAATATGGCATCAGCTATTATCCCCATGCACGCACACATAGGCAAATTGAACGACATGACGCGAGCGTAAGACAAAGCTGTCACGTGACTATCACAATATGATTGTTACACACACAAGCTTGAAATAATTGGCCGGTTTTGTCGTAGTGATTACAGGGCGACGCTCTATCTAGACAGTAAATAATCAAAGGATGCGGTGTATTAAATTTCGTAAAGATTTTTTAAAGTTCTTTATATCAAGATAAATTGTTGCCTGCTTAATAATTTCAGAGCTCATTTTATGATCCGTAACAAAATCTGGATGAAAGTTACCCAATTTCATAAGTACTTAGAATCTACCATTTGCCACTGTCGGAGTATAAAAAAAATATTCCCTATGTATACCTACAAGTGTAAAAAAATCGGTGTGAGAATTCTGAGTCACTTTTGTCCTACGACTTTACTCAAATCGCAAAATAAATATTTTATTATACAACTTGATCAGTTGTTTGACCATTTTTGTATGGAGTCCAAAATTTTTTTTTTGCGATTTCAGCAAAATAGATAGAAAATCCCCCAGTTAACGGGCCCTACATCCTGTATAGGGGTCTAACAAAATCAGCTAAAACTATTTAAACTTGTGATTCTTCTCATGAAACTGAACAACTTTCCCAAAGGAACATAGAAGTGAAAGTTGAAAAATTATAATAACAGGTGAAATAAATATTATAACATTCTGTCTATCTAATCAGCCCACATTTGCCCACTGCTGGGTATAGGCCTCTTTTTTTTATGGCAGAGGTGGCAAACGAGCAGACGGATCACCTGATGGTAAGCGATTACCGCCGCCCATAGACACCCGCAACACCAGAGGAGTAACAAGTGCGTTGCTTTTATACGCCATTTGTCTCGGTCCCTCGCTAGTCTCGCCCAGCAAAGTGCGGCAACGGTAACTATGTCATCCGACCATCTAGCTAGTCTACCTACTGATCTTTACCCTGGTCTTGGTTTAATATAACATAATTGATAAATTATAATAGTGATATTTAGCATATTTTTTTTCTACACTCGATAACAAACATCACACCTGCTTTATGCAGTTGACTTGCATGGCCATTCTGAATTTTTACCGACCATTTCGATATTGACTGTGACATAGAGTGTCCTAGAGTTGAATAATAATAAAAGGGGAATTCCCCAGTCGAACGGTCATAGGTTTTTTTTTCGCCCTCTTAAGGGCTGAGGTTAAGGCACCTTGACAATACTGCCTAGTTTTCAAGTTACTGTATTTTGTTGTCGTCAATGATTTTCCATTCGACTTTCGCCAGATAGAGTCTAGCAAAATTTATAAAATCAATTTTTTTTTCTTTCGGTGCATGCTGAACACATTCTTTTAAATTATTTTAAACAGAACTGGGGACTCCTGGATTTCGTGAAAACCTAGTCACTGAATTTTTAAGAAACTCATTGGAAGATTTTTGTATAATCATTATACATATGTAGGTGATCCTGTACTGCTCGTTTGCGTCGGATAAATTACTATTGTTACTAACATTACTAAAACATTATCCAACATGTTATCTGAATTAAAGGTTTTTTTTTTAAATTAAATTATGTTATTAACTGTGCGGGACACCCAAGGCACTGAGTGGACTGTATCGTAGGCAATGCGGGGTCACGCACACGCTATTGCTGGAGTTGAGATACTCAGCGGAAGAATAACACCGCTAGGCGGCCGGCTGTTTGAGTTCGGCGCTTCGGTAGTTCGGGGACGGCGAGCGAGACTAGCTTTACAATGGCTAGGGAGGGGCTGCGAGACAATGGCGATTGACGTCTGTCGTTCGGTGACGAATGGACTGTGGAAGTGACTGTGACTGCTGACTGCCTGATCCCGCAAGCCCCGGGTCTATTTAATGGTTAGGGGGCGTGGCCTCCCTCCGTCGCCCCCGCACTAAGCGTCAATTATTATTCTGTGATTTTCTTTACTTAGCTATTACAATACAGTATATCTGCCTAACTTATCTATCATACATTATAACTTATTTATTAGGCACACTCTTAATGAAAACTATTATAATTATGACTAAGTCTGTCGTCCCGAATATAAACAACTATTACGTCCCTACTGCAGGGGCACGGGTCTCTTCCCATACATCGGGAAGGTAATAAATAGTACGGGCAAATTAGTGTTTGGAGTCGAAAAAAAAACTGAAAGCTAATTTTTTGCACAGTTGTTTCTTAGGCTGCGGCCTGGACGCAAGCGACGGCGACAGCGACAGCGACGGCGGCGACACGAGCGACTTGATCATTTCCATAGATTTGTATGGAGCTGTTTTGGACGACAGCAACACGCGCGGCGACACACGAGCGACGAGCGACATTTCAAGGACGCCACGCGTTTAGGGGCGTTCTTCTTTAATCGATAAACCAGTTTAAACTATCGATAGTTTGAGAAGAAAAAAAGTTTCAGATAATAAAATGATAAAGTTTGATACTAGCTGGAGTGCCCGGCTTCGCTCAGGGAGTTGATATCCCCCCGCACCCTGCGCCTCACCCCCACACCCCTCACCTCACCCCCGACTCACCCTCCTCCCGCACCCCGCGCCTCCCCCCACCACTCTCCTCTCCCCCCGCAACCCGCGTCTCGCCTCCGCACCACACTCCTCTCCCCGCACCCCGCGCCTCTCCCCCGCAACTCGCGCCTCAACCCCGCACCCCCCGCTCCTCCCCCCGCACCCCGCGCCTCCCCCCACACCCCACAACCCTCACCCCCCCGCTCCCCCCGCACCCGCTCTCCCCCGCAACCCGCGCCTCACCCAACGCACGCCGCTCATCATCCATCCATCCATCCATCGATTATGAAAATATCGACATCGCGACAGACAGACATCGACAGAGTCACGTCATTACATCGCCGCAAACCCAGTGACCTTGTCGCTTGCGTCGTGAACAGTTGTCGCTGTCGCTGTCGCCGTCGCTGTCGCTGTCGCCGTCGCTGTCGCTGTCGCTGTCGCTGTCGCTTGCGTCCAGGCCGCAGCCTTAGGACCATATAAGTATACCCTGAGAATTCCCAATTCCTAGGCTGCCCCCCCTTCCCCCCTCGAAAGGTCCCGATTTTCAGTAGTTTTCATTTTACTCAAAACCTGTAAGAGTTATGAAAACTATCAAAAGGACAATTCATCCTTATTAAATTGCCTATCAAACGTTCACTATCCTAGATTCATATAAATCGGAGTATTCATTTTTGAGATATGCTTGTCTATACAGGGTGTAACAGAAGTGTGTGACAATACTTCAAGGTTGGCTTTTACCCATCAAACTGAACAACTTTTGTTCTACAACTTTGTTGAAATCACAAAAATTTTTTTGGACTTTTCATACAAACTTGGTTCGCCAGCTGATCGATTTGTATGAAAAGTCCAAAAAAAAGTTTGCGATTTCAACAAAGTTGTAGAACAAAAGTAGTTCAGTTTGATGGGTAAAAGCTAACCTTGAAGTATTGTCACACACTTCTGTTACACCCTGTATATGATATACATTACCATGCAAACTTCTACCGAAAATTGGTTTGAACGAGATCTAGTAAGTAGTTTTTTTTAATACGTCATAAATCGTAAACCGCAATTTATTGTTTTTTTTTTCTATTTTTGGGTGAAAATCTTAATGCGGTTCACAAAATACATCTACTTACCAAGTTTTAACAGTATAGTTCTTATAGTTTCGGAAAAAAGTGGCTGTGACATACTGACGAATAGACAGACAGACAGACAGACATGACAAATCCATAAGGGTTCCGTTTTTGCCATTTGGCTACGGAACCCTAAAAACAAGCTTCCGACCTACAGAAACTGTGGACATCAAATGAGCCGCCGCGCCGCAGATACGAGCGGTGCGCGCCGCGGATATGAGCGGTGCATGCCGCGGCTACGAGCGTTGCGCGCCGCGGCTAGGAGCGGTGCGCGCCGCGGATACGAGCGGTGCGGCGTGCGTGCCGCGCAACGCTGCGTTCGGCGGCGCGGCGCAACGCGTGCCGCAGATTTCAGCGTTGCGGCGCCGCGCCCCTCTGTTGTGTTTTCGTCCTAAGTAACAAAACAAGACCATATTTATTAAAATTGATAAATTATTCATGAAGTTGTAGGTACTTCATTACACCTAAGCAGATAAAAATATTCCATTCCAATCCTGAGGATTCAATCGATGTCCGTCTAAACCATTCCTGTTCCTGAAGGTACACATACAATGAATATTGCGTAAGGCATAAGGCATAAGGCAAGGATGCCGGTTGCAATGAGGCAATCTGGATTTTGCACAGATATTTATAAGAGATCTCGCCGAGTATTTGAAAGCTGCAACAACTTGATACAGAGTCACGGTTTTCGCCAGTCGTATAACAATAACAACATGTAAACTTAATAAATCATGGACGATTCTATATTTTTTTGTTGTTTTTCCTTTATTAAAAACGCTGTAGTTAGTATCATATTTTTTTTAATGCACCATTGCATGACTCTACTTTGGCGGCTATCGTCCAATCCTCTTACAGAGCAATAAAAGGTGTCATGTCCAGGCCTATTGAAACAACTGACAAACAGTTTTAACCAGATTTTGTTCACACCCTACCACAACAAACAGACGATGTTGTGAAACGCTCGACGAGATGAGAAGAAATTAATACCTGTGCAAAATCCACACAGCAAGTCAATGCTTCATTTTAAGTGGCATCCTTGCCACCTGCCTTTGACGCGTTACGCAGACGTGTACCTGTTGTAGGTACAAGGATGGTCTGGACAAGGTCTATAGTGTGGGAATGTGCGTGCACAGAGAAAAAAAATATACGGGACTAGTCAATTTGAAAGTATCTCAGTACTTAGAACGGGAGAGATCTTTTCTGATAGTAAAATAGTAATATTTATTTAAGTAGTGGGGGACAGTGACATATACTTATATGTATAGTTGCGATATCCGCCAGTAGAGGACAACGGGAGAATTTTTGTAGCATTGTCCCCCACACAACGGGAATATGTAGACCAAATATTCTAAGTAAAATTTTTCTTTTTATTTACTGACTCTCCAAAAGCAGGGTAATGGGTAATGGTTTTTGGGGTATCTAAGCAGATATGTAGGTAAGCACATGTAGTGATACTGTTTATTACAGTACAAGTCACTTACGTGAGAAAATAAATTATAACCATTCAATTCAATTCAAGTTTATTGTCGTCAGACATAGGTAAATACAGATGTTAAAACAAAATATAAAATAAAGTAGGTACTGTATGTTTCTCCAATAGGCATACTAAATTTGACTAGACTTCATAAAATATCGATGTGTCAGTAGCTCGTATCGTTTTTTTTGACAAAAGGTAAACAAACGATCTGTACTTGCAGACTTTTGATACTTTCCTCTTTTTACTAATTTCTTTCTTTTCTTATCCAACGGAATGATATATCTATCAGCCGAAAGACGTCCACTGCTGGACAAAGGCCTCCCCCAAGGATTTCCACACCGACCGGTCCTGTGCGGCTCGCATCCAGCGGCTTCCTGCAACCTTTACCAGGTCGTCGGTCCACCGAGTCGGGGGCCTGCCCACACTGCGCCTTCCGGTGCGCGGTCGCCATTCGAGAACTTTACTGCCCCAACGGCCATCTGTTCTACGAGCTATGTGCCCTGCCCACTGCCACTTAAGTCTAGCGATTCTGAGAGCTATGTCGGTAACTTTAGTTCTCCTACGTATCTCCTCATTTCTGATTCGATCACGTAGGGAAACACCAAGCATAGCACGCTCCATCGCCCTTTGGGTGACTTTGAGCCTTCTTATAAGGCCCATAGTAAGCGACCATGTCTCGGATCCATATGTCATCACTGGCAACACACACTGGTCAAAGACTTTAGTCTTGAGGGACTGCGGTATTTTGGACGTAAAGATATTGCGAAGCTTCCCGAACGCTGCCCAGCCGAGTTGGATTCGACGATTGATCTCTTTCTCGAAGTTGGACCTACCTAACTGGACTGTTTGTCCCAGGTATACATATTCGTCAACAACTTCGAGTGTAGAGTCTCCAACCTTCAGAGGAGTGGGTGTAACACGGAAGTTTGACATGATTTTCGTCTTATCCATGTTCATTTTAAGACCCACTTGTTGGGAGACTCTACTAAGTCCTTCGAGCATTGCGCCTAGGTCTTCCAAGGTCTCAGCCATGATCACGATATCGTCAGCAAATCGAAGGTGAGTGATGTACTCGCCATTGATGTTAATGCCGAGTCCTCTCCAGTCCAGAAGCTTGAAAACGTCTTCCAGTGCAGCGGTGAACAGTTTCGGAGATATAACGTCTCCCTGTCTCACCCCACGCTGCAGCCGGATAGGTTTCGAATTCTGATCCTGGAGGTGGACCGACATGGTGGCGTTTTCATACAAGCACTTCAACACTTCGATGTATCGATAATCAATTTGGCACCGTTGGAGAGACTGCAACACAGCCCAGGTCTCGATCGAATCAAAGGCTTTCTCATAGTCCACAAACGCCAAGCATAGTGGCCGATTATACTCTTCGGTCTTCTGATATGATACGATGATGATACGGAATGATATAGGTTAGTGTTATTTGATTGCCACGTGGTGGGCTCTGCGTGTGCACCATCAGTATTTTTTGACGATTCCCTTTAGAGTGGACTGTAGTTCTGGTTCTTCTTCTTTCTAGCACAGGTGGTGAAATAACTAACACTGAAACTTGTTTTACGGCGTTTATTGCCTCTGAATTACACAATTTACAGTAAAGTTCGGTGGATTTTACGAGAGAGAGAGAAGATGTTGCTATCGCATATAATATTTTATGTTGTTGCCAACACCACGTCACGTCACAGACCACCGTATAAGTAATTTTATTCCCCTAATAATTAGACTGAGGATTCGTGGTTCTGAGCAACTTTCACCAAAAATCTAATATCAGTTTTCTAAAACAATACTTAATTTTTAATACAAAGTAACCCAATCCTGACTACTTACGTCTATCAGTCACGTCACAGACCACCGTATAAGTAATTTTATTCCCCTAATAATTAGACTGAGGATTCGTGGTTCTGAGCAACTTTCACCAAAAATCTAATATCAGTTTTCTAAAACAATACTTAATTATTAATACAAAGTAACCCAATCCTGACTACTTACGTCTATCAGTAATTAAACTAACTAACTGTCATTAAGTAATGGAAGTAGTGAAGAAGAGGTGAAGTAATTAGGCTTGTAAAAAAAATATCTGGATTTGTATCGGAGAGGTAGGTATGTAATGTACTTACTTTCGATGTAAAGGTTTTATTTACCCCCCAATATGTTTTTTTATTTTTTTTAGGAAACAAACAGTCTTTTACATATGTTGCTAAAACTATTCAGTACTTATAGACCTATAGTTCCATAATTTTTCTTATACAATAGGAACATATTGTATTTATACAGTGATAAAACAGCAAAACAAATTGTTATATTTAAGTTATGAAAAGAAATTTGCGTCCTGCTTCGGAAAAAAAAAACCTTTAAAAAATGTGAATTTAATCTCTAAATTTTGAATAAAATTTTGAAAGTTGAGTCTGTGAAAAAGTATTTTTTTTTTTCTTTTTTACATTTTTTTATTAGAATTATTATGAAAACCTTAAACCGAAGCAAGTCACATCACAAAATAAGCATATATATCTATTGTTTAGGTTAACAAAAGCTTCTTTTTGAAGCAATTTAGGGAAACAGAGAATAAATCAACTTCATTAGCTGTGTCATTATAAAAACGACAAGCACGTTTAATAAAGGAATTATCTGCAAAACAAGTATTACTTCTTTTGATCATAAATAATTGTTTTTTACGACAGGTTCTTTCACGTCCACGAGGTACTTTAATTTATGAGTGTTTCGAAACTCAAAATCAAAATTCAAAGTTCGTTGTTTTTGAATTTTGAAACAAAAAGTTCGTTGAAACAAAAATCGTTGTGAATTCGACCTCAAAGAAATGCTCCACACCTTATACTACTTATACAGCTTTAAAATAATGATAAAAATATCCGCGACAAATCACACACCGTCATCTAGCCCCAAATTAGGATTCCCTGTATTATGGGAACCATAGACTGATACATATGAGCAGATTTTTTTGCTCTGTGTCTGGGTGTATTATATCTAGATCTGCTCATATTGTATTTAGATCTGCTCATCACAGAAATGTTTGCCCTGGGTGGGGATCTAATCCACGACTCTCGGATCAGTAGTCAGGAGCACTAACCACTGTGCCGCCGAGTCAGTCAAATACACTAATTTAAAACACTAACTGAGAATAAGGTAAATTTATATAAATTACACTCTTAATTGCAGACCAAATAAATGCACAGTTGGGCTATCAATTGTGGTTTCTTCCAGACAACGGAAATAACTATTATAACGGAATGTAACTAATTATCTCGAGATAGCTATATCTAATTATCTATTATTAAACACGTGGCTATTTTTTTTACCCTCAATTAGTAAGCCCTTGGCATCATCTCACCTGATGGTAAGCGACGATGATGCCGAAGATGGAAGCGGGCTTACCAAGATTCCCCAACGCAATGGGGAACTGGCTATCTTATCTTCATGCCGGAATACATCAATGCTATTAAATTAACGTTGATGTTTGGTGACAAGACTTAGATAAGATGTCGGTAGCTAGCCAGGCGGGCTCAAAAAAAACGCCCTACCACCAACCAAACCGAGTCCTACAAAGGTGGACCCCCTGGGAATCGAACCCACGACCTCCTGATGTGAAGCGAGTGGGCTAGCCACTGGGCTACGCAGGCGGTATGCTAAATCACACATCTTAGAAGGTCCCAAATCCCGTAGAACCGCGGAAGGCTAAGAAGTGCTGGCTTGACGCAGCGAGAGCGGACATAAAAGCGTTTGATCTCACTGAAGAGGATGTTGGAGATCGGGCAAAGTTGAGATGATTAAGTCGGTAAACGTACCCTGGCTCCAGCCAAGATAGCGCTAGGAAGATGAGATGAAGTCATACCCATCATCGTTATTTCCCCTATTAATATAATCTTCCAGAGTTTATTTATTTATTTCTTTTTACTTTCATACAACTTAGGGCCCATAGATCATACAATAAATTAACTTCAATACTACAAATACATACAATTTTATTATTGAATAAAAAATAAAATTAGTTTGCACGAGCTGTGTCGGTAGTGCTGCGTCGGTAGTAGTGGTCGGCAGGCTCCCTCGGAATCTGCGGAACATCAAACTCTCAGCCAAAACTCCTCCTTGGTGAACGAAGTTGACGCTGTGGCGCGATTCCAGCGGCATCACCCTCAAGGTGTATTTCGACTTCACCTTGATGTACTCCATCAGATCTGAGGATGATGTAGACAGACAATTTATGTCAGGCACTCCATACAGATCATCCGGGTCCGGGTTATTTACCTTTTACTTCCCTTCCAATACGTAAGAGCCAGTGAGATAACTGAGTGACAAGTGACAACTTTCATTCAGTTATCTCGCTGGCTCCTACACAATCCTCCTATAAAAGTCGATAAGCCATGTCGGAGGCCTTATAATCGGCTTGAAAACTTCTGACACTGGGGTTGGCCACTAGCCCCACAACCTCCATCAATCCGGAATTGGCCCCCGTGTGTGGAGTATGGCCTAACCTTCCAGAGTTATGGGAAGAGACCCGTGCCCCTGCAGTGGGGACGTTATGGGTTGTTAACAAGTGACAGCTGTAGGGACCGTCACCAGATGGTATCTACAGGGGGTGAGGTTGCCATCAGATAGAGGGAGGGAGTGTCCATAATGTATGTAATACTATTTAATATTAGATCGCCACAGCCTACATAAAGTATAGTCTGATTTTTAATTTTTAAAAATAGCAAAACTTTATTTTCGATTAATTACCTGAATGTTTGCGCAAATGTTAAGTACGTATGTATGTCTATTTAAATAGATCGTGCGTATCTTATTTACCGACTGTGCAAAATGAGTAAATAAGTTAATTGCATCAATTTGTATTCTTAAAAAAAAAAATACATGTAGGTACAGCAAAACACAGAGTGTTTGTGTAGTTTTGAAGTCGAGATAACGTTGCATGATGCATGGCTGTAGGTAATGTTATACATTAACATTTCGTACCCAGATCAAATAACGCTTGGTATATTTTGGATATATTGTAGGGACACCTAAATATTTTTAATTATTCAACTACCTGTAAATATGTGATTTTGTGTTCTCGTAGTTTAATTCTTCACCAATTGTGATACTCAAATATTATATATTAGTCAGGCAGACAAAACCAATAAATGTTCAAAAAAGTTCAAAATCTTGGATACTGTACCACGGTACAATTCGAACGAAGAAATCTCTTTTATTTCACCTCTCCACCGATCGCATATGATCTATATTGGATCAACACACCCATCCAATAACTGGTGACCCCGAAGCTGAATACAAACAGCGCACCTTCAGCCAACCGGCAGAGCAAGTCTGATCAAAGTCATGTCTGAAGAGACGAAGACCAATGTCGCCGCTCCATTTCCAGTAGCGTGCCAAACCGATGCAGTCTCCGTACACTCGCGTCTTCTACCGTTCTGGCGCGAACTACCCAGCATATGGTTCATACAATTTGAATCTGTGATTGACCCACTGAAGACATCGGATGACCAAAAATTCAGATACCTACTTCAACAGTTGCAGTCGCAAGATCTTCGACATATCACTGACATTCTCCGATCACCACCGAGTTCGAACAAATATGAAATGGTCAAACAACGCCTCATATCTGTCTATGAGCAATCCTCTGTCCAGAACTTTCAACGTCTAGTCAGTGGTCTTGAGCTTGGTGACCAGAAACCGTCCCAGCTCCTTCGACAGATGCGTGATCTGGGCGCTGACATGATCACTGAAGAAGGTCTCAAAGTGGAATGGTTGAAACAAATGCCTTCTAACGTTCGAGCCGTTTTAGCAGTAAACTCCGAATCGTCACTGGACACCCTTTCTACAATGGCTGACAAAATGCTCGAGTTTACGCCTACCACACATCTTGCACCCGTTACGATGTCTCAGCACTCATCTGAAGACAGTGCAATCAGTATCCTAACCAAGCAGATGGCAGAACTCACTTACAAGATCGAAGAATTAGACAGAAGACATCGCTCACGCTCTCACACCCGTTCACAGAGCTACCGCCGAGCAAGTTCACATTCTCGTTCACGATCAAATCATAACTATCATAACAGACACAATCAGAACCGCCAATTCAAATCACCTGACAACGGGATATGCTACTACCACAACAAATTCGGCAAAAACGCAAATCGTTGCAAAACGCCTTGTAACTGGAAGCCGTCGGAAAACTAGATACTACACCGGTTACGGCGGGTATCGGTGTTAGTATGGGAAACCGCCTTTGTGTCATTGACAGGCTAACCGAAGAAAAGTACCTGATAGACACTGGCGCTGAAATTTCAGTACTGGCTGCTCGAGGAAAAAGAACACTCGACAATTCAAATGGCTACAAACTTTACACCGCTAATAGCACGCCTATTAACACATATGGAGAAAAGTCAACAGTACTCAACCTTGGATTACGACGCAGTTTTAGATGGTCATTCGTCATTGCTGAAGTCAAGATGTCCATCTTAGGAGCCGATTTTCTCAACCACTACAAATTGTTAGTCGACATTCACAACAAGAAGCTGATCGACCGTACAACAAGCCTCTCCGTAAACACACTCTCAGTCACAACTGACCAGCAGTCGCTTTACACTCTAGCTAAGGAACATCCTTACTATGATATACTGAAAGACTTCCCAAATGTACTTAGACCCTTGTCATTTAAGGAGCCATCCAAACACAACGTTGTTCACCACATTGAAACCACAGGTCAACCACTATTTTCGAGAGCAAGACCTCTAGCGCCTGACAAATATAAGGCTGCTAAAGAAGAGTTTAGCAAACTAGTGGAACTGGGAATCTGTCAACCTTCTAAGAGCCCATGGGCAAATCCACTCCATATCGTGAAGAAAAAAGACGGTAGCATGAGAATGTGTGGAGACTATCGACGCCTCAATTCGGTAATACTACCAGATCGTTACCCCATCCCTCGCATTCAAGACTTCACTTACAAACTTCATGGAATGAGGGTATTTTCAAAACTCGACTTGAAAAGTGCATACTACTGGATACCTGTAGAAAATCCAGAGAAAACAGCGATTATAACCCCATTCGGACTATTCGAATTCCGCTGCATGCCCTTTGGCCTAAGAAACGCTAGTCAAACTTTCCAGCGTTTCATGCACGAAGTTTTAAGAGATATCGAAGGATGTTTTTCCTATGTCGATGACATTCTCCTGTTCTCAAAAGATGAAGAATCCCACAAACAAGTACTCAAGCAGGTACTAGAACGCTTAAACAAGTACGGTTTAGCTGTAAACATCAGCAAATGCGAGTTTGCCCAAACTGAGATAGAATTCCTCGGTTACAAAGTAACCTCCGAAGGCATATCTCCAACTAAAGAGCGCATAGAAATCATCTCAAACTACAAAAAGCCAGAAAATATACAAGAGCTTCGTTGTTTCTTAGGAATGCTCAACTTCTACAGAGATTGTTTGCCACATCAAGCACAGTTACAGAACGAACTGAACAAATATCTTCACAACACTAAAAAGAATGACAAAACAGTCATCACATGGACTTCAGAAGCAGAAAAAGCATTCGAAAATTGCCGTCAAAGCATTTTACAAGCAACTACTCTGTCTCACCCGATGCTTAGTGCAACGCTCTGTATAATGACTGACGCTTCAGATCATAGCGTTGGTGGAGTTTTACACCAGAAGGTTAAAAACAAATTGATGCCACTGGCATTCTTTTCAAAAGCAATGAGCGAAACACAAAGACGTTACAGTACGTATGATCGCGAATTATTAGCGATATACTTATATGTCAAACATTTCAGACGACTTATTGAGGGTAATGACAACGTCATTGTATATACTGATCATAAACCCTTAACTCATGCCTTAACCAAGGTACCAAGTGACAGCGACACCTTTCGTCGTGAGCGACAGCTCAGCTTCATCAGTCAGTTTTGCACAAAAATCGAGTATCTACAAGGCCAGAAAAACGCCGTAGCTGATTGGCTCTCCAGAATAGAAGAAATAAATTGCCCAACTACAATTGACTTCCAACAACTAGGAAATCGCCAAAATGAAGACACAGAATTGAAACAATTAAGAAGCAAACCAAATTTGAAGTTCGGTCAAATCACACTACCTGATATTATCTCTATACCAATAACATGCGAGATGTCTACCCGCAATCCTCGACCATATTTACCAAAAACATATCGTTACGCAGTATTCAAGGCTCAACACGATATTTGTCATGCGGGTACTCGAACAACAAGAAAACAAATCGCTTCAAAATACTTTTGGCCAGGTATGAACAAAGATGTGGGAACATGGACCAAGAATTGCATCGCATGTCAAAAAGCAAAAGTACATCGACATACAATACCACCTGCAGGAACCTTTCCAGATTCAACTCGATTCGAACATATTCACATCGATATAATTGGCCCATTACCAATTTCTAATGGTTATCGATACTGTGTCACAATAGTCGACCGTTTCACAAAATGGCCCGAAGCAGTTCCTGTATGCGAAATCACTGCAGAAACAGTAGCAAGAGCTCTTTACGAAAGCTGGATAGTACGTTTCGGATGCCCAATACGTATAACTACCGATCAAGGCAGACAGTTTGAATCAAACTTGTTTAACTGCCTACTTAAAAAGTTTGGTATACAAAGAATACGAACAACTGCATATCACCCACAATCAAACGGAAAAGTAGAACGTTTTCACCGAACACTTAAAGCAGCTTTAATGACCAGAGACTCAAAACACAGCTGGTCCGAAGAATTACCGACAGTACTTTTTGGTCTCCGAACAACACTTCGCAAAGAAAACAACCTGAGTCCTTGTTTATTAACATATGGAACACAGTTACGCATACCTTCCGATTTTTTTGTACCTACAAAGTCTAAAATCGAAGATGCTGATTTCGTAAAAAATCTTGCAAACACAATGAGCTCTCTAATACCCACACAAAGGAAAGACTCAGAAAAGGAAATTTTCATAAACAAAGATTTGAAAACATGCACACACGTATTCGTGCGAACAGATCTTGTCAGAAAACCCCTCACTCCTCCGTACGAAGGACCGTATGAAGTTCTTCAGAAGTCAGAAAAATTCTACCAAGTTCAACTACCAAACCGAACAGCATTCATATCTCTGGACAGATTGAAACCAGCCTACATACTTAACGAAGATGATATCGCAACTACTAATATCTCAAACAAAGATGATAATATCACAACAAGATCTGGCAGAGTTAGTAAACGAACAGTTCGATATCAAGGTGAGACTTGAGGGTACCACAACAAAAAAATGAGGGTAGAAAGAAAAAACAAAAAAAAGAATCGACGTGACGTGCCTGGGAATCTAATATTTTTTTTGCATTCAAACTACCTACCTCATGCATTAATGCAATCACAAGCATCATGCCAAGCACCCAAGGCAACCATCAAGCATTCATGCAACCACCACCTCATCCATCATACACCATGCAAAAATAATACGACTGCTTATCCATGCACAAGTCGTATTTGGGAAAACTAAAACAACAAGGGATCAAATTTATTTACATAATGAAAACAACTGAAAATCAACTTTATTTGCGCAAACGAACTGATCGTTTAGAAACTGAAGAATAGACGACAATAGTCGTTAGAAACCAGTGATCGACGAATCGTCGCATAGAAACTAGTAAGGCACGGCGATGGAAACTTCCAATCCATATCTTCAGTCTTCACTACACGAAGTATGCCTCGAGTCGAGATCAACCGGCCTCCTCGATGCCTCCGCTTCTGATGCGATGACGTCCTCGGCGAAACAGAACGCGATCCCGCATGCTGCGCCGTATACAGGGTGACTGGTTGAACGACGGACGCATTTAAGGAGATGATAGGATAATTTACATACTTTTCAACCGTATAAAACAAAAAAATCATACATTCAAAAAACACAAGTTACATTTTTTTTTTTAAAACGCAACTATTCTTGTGTTTTATAACTCTATGCCTAGGTACTTACCACTTTCCCACAGCGTGCACCGTGCTGCTCGTGGTCGCTAAGGCCTATCTCTTGGACAGGCTGATAACACACTGATAATGAAAGGATGGAGTCCGTCTTCATGTAGGATACGTTACCCCAACCACTGGGATACCTGGAAATACCTTCCTGCATTCCGCGTACGTAGGTGGTCATCGAAGTAAATTGCTTTGTATCATTGCTTCACTGGATAACGAAGGATTCCTTCCTCGTCCTTGATCAGGGTTATGAACTGGAGGAAGGCCAAACGCTCTTAGTCTCCTAAAAAATCCTATGACGGCAACTTGTGTAATTCGTAATACATCGCAATATGACATAATTCGCGTCTAACAACACTAGCTGACATCACATAACACCACATCATATCCCAGTATCCACGTTAAAGTACTGATAAGCCATTAACACTATCAAGGCACTGCAATCCACGTGACAGCGACGTAAGTAAAACCAGAATGTTGGCAACGAGCGGGAGGCCCGCGTAACGCACGCCACCCCTGCGACGGCCCACGGGCGACTGACTAGGGTCGGCGCGGCGCGGCGCAGGGCAGAGACGCGGGAGCAGTCGCTCACGCGCATGCGCAGTATTGCGCAGTGGCGAGTCCGCACCGCCACTCGGGGTCGTTGCCCGAGGCCGCGTACATGTGACTTAGTATTTAGTAAAATGTAGAGGTGAACTTTAAAATTATTTTTTTAATGATGAAAATTAAGGTCATGTTTTTTTTACATATTTGGAATGTGTATCAGCTTCTTATTCATCTCCTTAAAGGCGTCCGTTGATTTACCAGTCACCCTGTATATGCAGCGACCGGTCGGTCGGCCCGATGACGCGCAATGCACACTGCACCGCGCGCCGCCCACCGCACCGCTTGCCGCTCCCACCCCGCTGCTACCACCGCGCCGACACACTGCGTCGAGCATTTACAGCGCACTGCTAATATGCTGCCTGCAACTATTTACTAGCGCACCGCGCGCGTTAAACTCTTTTATACTGTTGTAATCATTTTTTATCTATGTTAATTTCTTAGTGATATTTTTCAGTTGTTCATTAGAGGGGGGAGTACTGTAGGGACACCTACATATTTTTAATTATTCAACTACCTGTAAATATGTGATTTTGTGTTCTCGTAGTTTAATTCTTCACCAATTGTGATACTCAAATATTATATATTAGTCAGGCAGACAAAACCAATAAATGTTCAAAAAAGTTCAAAATCTTGGATACTGTACCACGGTACAATTCGAACGAAGAAATCTCTTTTATTTCACCTCTCCACCGATCGCATATGATCTATATTGGATCAACACACCCATCCAATAATATCATATCTGACTGACTGATTATCTGTCTAACTATGGGGAAGGCGGCTGCCAAACTTTAAACTAGGTGGCGCCACTAGAGTTTGTGACGCACTTGTGACATCGTGTTCTTCATCTATAGTTTATTCCAATAATAAAAAAAGCAAAAGGTAGATGCAGATGACATTGACATGTGTCAGTTCCATAGTAAGTTTGTTTACCTTTTGCTTTTTTTTGATTGGAATGAACTAGAATGAACTTTTTTTTGATGGTTTTTACTAGACAGACGTGGACAAACTGTGTTTAATTGTTCAGTTTTGTTTGATGTTGTTTAATTAATCATTAATATTTTTAATAACACATTTAATGCAGGCAACGAGTTGTCTCAAACCATAGTAGCGCCATCTATTGAGAGCTTTGCGCCGCCCGGCACGCGTCTCATCTCATACATCGAGAAAACTAGGTCAATATACACCTTGGTTACAATACAATACAAATATTTATTTTGCATTAAACATGGTAAGTAGTCAGTACAAGGTGTTTGGTTAAAAATAAAGTTTCTCATGTTTAGCTTTTGAATTTAAGCATGCAAAATTTTACCAGAAGTCAAGATATGTGCCAAATTATTAACATTATTTAATTATAATCATACAATAAAAATGTCAAGATTAAATAAGATGTAATAACAATGTCATTTGAAAATAATATTAATAATAATAATAACAGTTTTGTCTACATTTTAAAATTAAAAAATTCTGACACCGAATAGAATGCCCTCTCAACAAGCCATTTGTACAATTGGGTATTAAATTTCTTTATGGGCAGCTCTTTTAGTATTGGTGGCAATTTATTGTAAATTCGTATTGCCATAGGAAAGCAGTTTCTTATGTATGTTTCTGTCTTAACTGCGGGTAGTTGCAGATTTCCAGGGAACCTTCTGTTGTAATGAGGATTTTCATCCAATCTTTTAAAAAGGTAGGTGTGCTCTTTTACAAAATTACATATTTCGTACACATACAAGGAAGGTAGTGTAAGTAGTTTAAGTTTTTGGAATAAGGGCTTATAAGTCGTTATTGGAGGTACGTTACATATAGCACGAACACACTGCTTCTGTGCTATAAAGGCTCTGTTTACATGGACCGAGTTTCCCCAAATAATTATTCCATAACGAAGTACCGAAACCACATAACCATGATACGCCTGCATGGCTGCATTGTGGTTAACTATTCTACCTAATCGCCATAACGCATAAGAGAACCTGTTTATTTTTGAACATACTTTATCAATATGAGATTCCCAGGAGCAAACATCATCGATTATAATTCCTAGAAATGTAGTCTCGCAGCTTTCCAATATTGTTTGCTTATCGTAGGTGATTGACAGATTGCAATTCAGGCGTCTATTGTTAAATTGTATGTATGTAGTTTTGTCCAGATTTGCCATTAAATTATTATTATTCATCCATTTGATTATATTATATACAGTTTCATTAATATCCTTATTATAATTGTTTATGTCATATTTATTACCATTTATTAAAACCGAAATGTCATCTGCAAATAAGAAACACCTGTTTTTTATTGCTATAGGGAGGTCATTAATATATATTAAAAACAGTAAAGGGCCAAGTATGCTGCCCTGTGGGACCCCAACTTTATTAGGCAAAGTCTGTGATCTACATACAATTTCATCTTTCTTTGTCCCTCGGGCAGTTAACTCAACATTTGCCTTCTGTTCTTTAGGTAACTATCAAGCCATTCTAGTACCTTACCGCGAAAACCATACATTTCACATTTGCTCAGGAGAATATCATGCGCTACAAAATCAAATGCCCTACTCATATCGAAGAATACCACTGTAGTAGGTATCTTATTATCAATATTTTTTGTTATTTATGAAATGAGATTGAAAGCAGCTAAAGAAGTAGATTTTCCTTTTTGGAAACCATATTGGTCTCTTGCTATGAGTTCAAGCTTATCTAAGTACTTTACTAATCTAGCATGCATAGCTTTCTCGAATATCTTTGCGAAGATAGGAATTAATGAAATTGGTCTATAATTTACAAGATAACTTCTGTCTTTTTTTTTGAAAACTGGTTTTACTACAGCTGTTTTGAGCTTATCAGGAAACAGACCTTGGACAAACGACTTATTTATTAAATGAGTTAATAAAGGTACTAATGGCTCATGCATTTGTTTTATTATTTTAGTCGGGATTCCATCATATCCTACTGCTAACGTATTTTTAAGTGACTTTATTATTTTATCAATTTCTTCATTGTCCACTGGAAATATATACATACTACTATTTTCCGGTTTAATATGTTTCAAATCAACTTTTTGCCTATTACTATTTATTGTATTACTATTTGTCAATTCAATGAAATACTTGTTAAATAAATTTGCTATGTCATCAGTGTTATATATAATGTTGTTATTGTGATTGATTTGATTAATATAAGATGTATTGGTATTAATTTGTCCTGTATCTCTCTTTATAATGTCCCATGATGCCTTACATTTATTTTTAGCTTTCAGCATATAATTCTCGTGTGTAGTTTTTTGTGCCATTTGTACACACTTTCTTAGTTTTTTTGAGTATTTAAGGTAGTTGATTTTTTTGATATTACATTTTTCCTGATAATAACTGAAACGTAGTTTTCTTTTCGTCACAGTAGATGTCTTTATTCCCTTACTGTTTTCCCTTACATTATACATTTACTGTTTTCAGCTTTTGTTTTTATCCTAATAATCGGGAAACATAGGTTAAAAAACAAAATAAGCCATTCATGGAACAAATCAAAAGCCACATCAAGATTATCTTCTTTATACACATCTGACCATGATATGGAACTCAAACAATTATAGAATTTTTGTAAATGGTCAGGGTGATAATCTCTTCTCATTTTAAAGATTATATTATCATCAGCCTTTGTCTTTTTACTTATAGGAACAGTTAAAATTTGGCAGGTATCATGGTCTGACAAGCCCAGGGGAAACGTTTTGCCTGATGCATTAGGGGCATTGCTTAAGACCTGGTCTAAACAGGCATTAAGCCTAGTTGGTTCATTTATGTGAATGTTAAAATTGTAATTTTGAACTATTCTGTGATAATCTCTACTCTCATTTGTTACCTTAAGAATGTCTATGTTAAAGTCACCGGTTAAAACTATTGTCTTCTTTAAGAACTTTTTTAGCTCCGACAGAAGGTCCTCGAGCTTTTTAAGAAACAGCTTTGGATCGCTTTCCTTTTTCTTTTTAGAATTAAATGGAATACGATATATGCAAATTACAATGCTATTTAAACTCGGTACTTCAATACCGCAACATTCAAATGTGTACTCATCAGCAAATTTCTTTGCCAATGGCAACACTTTGGACTCTATATTTTTTCTACATAATATGCACGAGCCTCCTCGTTTCATGGATTTTCTTGAGTACCAATCAGCTAAATAGAAACCAGGTATGTACAAATTTTTTTCATCACCTGATTTTATGTGAGTCTCAGTGAGACAGATAATATCTATGTTTTCATTTTGTGTTACTAACTCTTCTAATGCTATTTCAATATGTGACATTTTACTTAAGGCATTCGCTATATTCTGATGTAATATTTTAAGATTATTAGTCTCGAAAAAACTGCGTATACTCGCAGTTTTTTCGAGACTAATAATCTGAGTTTGATTCATATTAGAATGATTGTTATTGGCTGTGACTGGTTTGTTTTTATAAATATTTTTGAAAAATTGTGTGATTTTTGTGTGGATAAACTTATTTTTTCCATGTCTGAATGTTGGTCAGATCTGTGTTTGAGAATCTTATTAAAATTTAGGAATTCTCTGTCGTAGTCAAAACTGTCAATTACAATACTTAACTTTCTACATAATGACTTTTGAGAATTGAATGTATATTTTAAAAATTTGCAATGTTTGAAATTATTGCATACAAGGTTTAATTCATTATTAAGTTTACGTTCGTTTAAATACCTATTCGACTTTACTCCTAAGACTATTACATTATTGTTTTTAAATTTATCTAATATGTTATAAAGTTCACACTTAATTAATAGAGGATTACAGTCATTTTCTCCGAGACATAACACTAACTTATCCGTAGGTTTTATATATAAGTTCTCGATACTCTTACATATTTCATTAGTTTTACAAAATGGTTTAGTGATTCCACATACTTTATATTTTTTATAGTTATTGTTATACCGAGAATATAATAATGCAGATGCTAAACCTACACATTGCTGCGATCCCAAGATCCATATTGTATTCTCGTGTAGCTCTTCCGCGCCATCTGTCATTCTGTTGGAGAACTGCGTAGGCTGGTCACCGAAAATATTGGTTTCGCTCGATACAGTTATTAATTTCGAGGCAGTGACAGGTTCGGGACGATAGGTGCAATCCTTAGAGTTTTCTTGCAGTTTTACATTGGTGGCGCCACTACCGTCAGTAGCGGAAGGATCTTCGTACTGGTCGCCAGGGATGTTATACGTACCATAATTATGGTATTCGTACCATTATTCAGGTCTTCGTACCATGTACCATGGTACTTCCATTATGGTACGCAAAAGTACCATAATTTTCACATCTAGCATTAAACTTTATTTTCCCTCTATAATTCCGTTATGTACAATCGATGTATTGATGTGTAGAATGAAACGGCCCGGGCCCTTTTATGTTGAGTTGACTCTGACTGCTGGTGCGTGAAACCAAGGGTATAACCCGGACAAATACAATTTGCGAGAGGAGGCTAATACAATGTTTCAATATCCAATCTTTTTCTTTATTTGGCCGGATTATACCATCGGTTTTACTCGACGTGATTTCGGAATTCGTAACAGGGGTAATTTTTAACTTTTTTGGAACGCGCCCTTCTATTCTAAGGACATCTGTGTGCTTATGTGCCGAGAACTTTGTGATGTGATATACCTGTCTCAGACGAAATAATAATATAAGTGTGTAAGACGAAGCGTACCATGGTTTTTTCGAAAGTACCATAATTTTGACAGGCCGGTGTCATAATTTTTGAGTTGGCATCTAACATCCCTGCTGGTCGCTGCCGCCGCAGTTCAGTACCGCGACCGCGTGGTTTGGGGCGATTTTTTGTTGACATATCGCATCACGAGCAGGTGAATCAAGGGTCGGAGTCGATATTTTGGGTGTTGTTGGCAAAGAGCTTGTGAAATCTATACGTGTTCTGTTTAAACTGCGTTTTTGCCTTCTATTTTCTGAATAAGACTTATCAGTTGATTTGCAAATCTGTGTCAAGTTTTGAATTTTTTTCTTAAACTCCTCAAGCTGTTTTTTAGCGAGCTATTCTCTTCTAATAGTACTACTATTTCACTGTCGGCTTTTTGTAGTTCAGTTTCTAAACTTTCATTTCGTTTATATACTAAATCATAAAAAGTAAACAGCAAAGTTAGAATATGTTAGAAATATTCCTGTTGGGTAGAACACTCCTTCGAGGCCCTAGAACTGAAAAGTAATAACAATTTGAATTTGTTCTGTCCAAAGTAGGTACAAATAGACAATTTTTTTTTATGTGATAGGTGGCAAAGTAGCAGACGGATCACCTGATGGTAAGCGATTACCGCCGCCCATAGACACCCGCAACACCAGAGGAGTCACAAGTGCGTTGCCGACCTTTGAAATGGGATGGGGGGATGGGGAGGGAGGATGGGGGGGTTGGGTCATTAGTTAAATATTTTAATTCTAGGATCCATATTTAACCCCTGAAAATCTTCTACCGCTACTGTTTATGAAGCTGATAAACTTTTCCCACGAAGCCTATGCTTAATTCGCAAAAAAACGGCAATCACCATTATCAAATCAGCGCAAAGAACGGCATAAGAGGCATTTCAATTTCTATCTTAGCCCTCAAATATCGGCATGGCACGGTAACTCTCTATGTCTCGAGTTACAGATGCTCAAAAGTGGCGGTAGCTATTTTCTATCTGGTGGGCAATCAGCCTTTTGCCACCTAAGACAATAATAAAAAAATGATCAATCTACTTGTACTTATAGGAATTTATTTAAATGTTTCATGCAGCGATTCTTCTACACATGCACTAGATATTAGATAAAGTATTCTGTGGTTAAACTAAAGTCTTCCCCTTGGCGCTGCGTAGAGATCTAGCCTCGCTCTGCATTCTCTATCGCATGTACAATGGGGAGTGCTCCGAGGAATTGTTCGTATTGATCCCTGCCGCTTCTTTTCACCATCGTTCCACACGACAACAATTTCATCCCCATCACTTAGATGTCCACAACAGTTCGTTTCACTAAAAACTTTCTACCCCGCACAACCAAACTGTGGAATGAATTGTCGCCTGCGGTATTTCCGGACCGATACGACCTACAAACCTTTAAAAAAGAGTTTACTCCCATTTCAAAGGCCGGCAACGCACTTGTGACTTCTCTGGTGTTGCGGGTGTCTATGGGCGGCGGTAATCGCTTACCATCAGGTGATCCGTCTGCTCGTTTGCCTCCTGTCCCATAAAAAAAAGTCTCAAACATTATTCCCGCTATAGACAGGAGCAGTCGTGTGCAAATGTTAGTTCTACCAGTAAATTTCCAGAAACGCAATATATATTCTTCATTGGAGTTTAATATAGGTACGTCTGTTAAGCTTTGCCAATGATATTTAATTGCTTTCATTAAATGTGATTTATGGACAACTGCAGTTCTTATTAACGTCATCGATTACTTACACCTGTACATTTTCGCTGTCAATTTATAAATTAAATTAAATGCCTTAAATTACCACATGTTTTATGTCAATTTTGCTACTTCTTTCACCTCGTGTCCCTCCAGTAATGTACTTTAAATAAATAAAATAAAATAAAATATACGAACCATTTTAAGAATCAGTAGTTAACCGCCTCCGTGGTCTAGTGTCTACTTTCTTTACATCAGGAGGTCGCGGGTTCGATTCCCGGTGGGGTCCAACTTTCTAGGAATCGGTTTGGTTAGTGGTAGGGCATTTTCGAAGCCCGCCTGGCTAGCTACCACCATCTTATCTAAGTCTTGTCGCCAAACATCGATGTTAATAGCACTGATGTGTTCCGGCATGGAGATAAGATAACCAGTTCCCCATCGCGTTGCGGAATCTTAAGTAGCCCGCTTCCATCTTCGGCATCATCATCACTTACCACCAGGTGAGATGATGCCAAGGGCTTATCAGTTGTGGATAAAAATAGTAGAAGGAAAACCAACACGTTATTCTTTAAAGCAAAACCACAACATATTTTAGACCAGTGTGGGTTATCATAAACATTGCTAAACGCTTATTGAATAACTTGTCTTAAAAAATGTCGGCCAATATTTTAACAGTGGCTTCTACTCATCAAACTGAACAACTTTTCCCAAGAAATTCGTGGTCAAAAAGAAAAAAAATGTTGGACTTCCCATACAAAGTTCGTCAACCAGCAGACGGATTTGTATGAAGAGTCCAAATTTTTTTTGCTTTTTGAGTATGAGTTTCATAGGGAAAGTTGTTCAGTTTGATGAGAGAAGCCACTGTTAAAATATTGGCAGACTTTTTTTATCATCTTTGACTCATTTAACGATCCTGTCATTGTAAATAGGCACTTACTTCCATCCCCTAACTCAAAAACTGAGTTTTTCGAAACTTACGTGCATTTTAATACAGACTGCTTTAACGGTTATGGAAAACATCGTGAGGAAATCTGCACATCTGATTTCTAGATGTGTATGATGGTCGCGTTGCACACGTCCGTAGGTGTAAATCTAAATACCCTACACGTGACCGCGGGCGATGCTAAGTGCAATAATAGGCAACCACGGTCTATACCTAGTGGATAGAACGGATAGTCGAGAAAAAAAATCATCCCCACTTCACGTGTAAGGGAGGTACCCTAAAAAAAAATTTTCTATATTTTATTTTACCACTTTGTCGGCGTGATTAATATACATATCCGTGCCAAATACAGCTCTCTAGTACTAATAGTAGTCCCTGAGTTAAGCCGCGTACAGATAGACCGACAGACAGACGGACATGGCGAAACTATAAGGGTTCCTTGTTGACTACAGAACGAAAAAAAATATATAACTTAACTACTCCAGAATAAAATAAAAAATCATTAAAAACTGCAATCAACTTTAACTTTCGGTATTTAACATACCGCTAAAATTGGAAAGTCCTGGTTTCATGTAAACTAATGTTTTACCACTGTGTTAAATAGAACCCTAAGGGCGAAAACACAACAGAGCGGCGCGGCGCCGCGACGCTGAAATCGGCGGCGCGCGTTGCGCCGCACCGCCGAACGCAGCGTTGCGCGGCGCGCGTGCCGCGCCGCTCGTAGCTGCGGCGCACACCGCTCCTAGCCGCGGCGCGCACCGCTCGTTTCCGCGGCGCGACGCTCGTAGCCGCGGCGCGCCCCGCTCGTATCTGCGGCGCGGTGGCTCATATGATGCCCACAGTTTCTGTAGGTCGCACGCTTGTTTTTAGGGTTCCGTAGCAAAATGGCAAAAACGGGACCCTTATGGATTCGTCATGTCTGTCTGTCTGTCTGTGCGTCCGTATGTCACAGCCACTTTTTTCCGAAACTATAAGAACTATACTGTTGAAACTTGGTAAGTAGATGTATTCTGTGAACCGTATTAAGATTTTTACACAAAAATAGAAAAAAATCAATGAATTTTGGGGGTTCCCCATACTTACAACTGAAATTCAAAATTTTTTTCTAACATCATTTTTTTCTAAACTGAATAGTTTGCGCGTGAGACACTTCCAAAGTGATAAAATGTGTGTCCCCCCTGTAACTTCTAAAATAAGAGAATGATAAAACAAAAAAAAAAATATGATATACATTACCATGCAAACTTCTACTGAAAATTGGTTTGAACGAGATCTAGTAAGTAGTTTTTTTTAATACGTCATAAATCGTAAACCGCAATTTACCTACAACGAACTACAAGATCTTTTATATTATGTTACTTGCTGCTACGGAACCCTTCATGGGCGAGTCCTAAGTTCTTAATGTTCTAAGTATGGGGAACCCCCAAAATTTATTGGTTTTTTTTTCTATTTTTGTGTGAAAATCTTAATGCGGTTCACAAAATACATCTACTTACCAAGTTTCAATAGTTCTTATAGTTTCGGAAAAAAGTGGCTGTGACATACGGACGGATAGACAGACATGACAAATCCATAAGGGTTCCGTTTTTGCCATTTGGCTACGGAACCCTAAAAACAAGCTTCTGACCTACAGAAACTGTGGACATCAAATGAGCCGCCGCGCCGCAGATACGAGCGGTGCGCGCCGCGGATATGAGCGGCGCATGCCGCGGCTACGAGCGTTGCGCGCCGCGGGTACGAGCGTTGCGTGCCGCGGCTAGGAGCGGTGCGCGCCGCGAATACGAGCGGCGCGGCGCGCGTGCCGCGCAACGCTGCGTTCGGCGGTGCGGCGCAACGCGTGCCGCCGATTTCAGCGTTGCGGCGCCGCGCCGCTCTGATGTGTTTTCGTCCTAATTCGGAGGTGTGCTGTGCAGTACTGAGCTTTAAATGATATCAGATTAGCTCCCTGAATCACAAATTTCGATCCTATAGACATGTTAAGAAGACAATAACTATACAACGGTAGTTTTTATTGCTCATAGTGCTAGAAGAGTTCTGTTGTGGTGAAAATTAGAATCTAAGACTGCAACAGCAAAGCGCCATTTTTAGCAATGGATTTAATGTGTTTTTCTAAAATTTGTTACTATAAACACTGTACATAATTTGGTTGAGGCCTGATAATGGATTCTCGTGTTTATAATATACACAAGCGAACTTAAATAGGCGTTATTAGTAACAAAACTGAGATATAAAAGAAAAATTTAATAAAATAAATGAATCAATTTTACGAATTTTACACTTTATTGATGGCGCATTATTTTTTTACCCAAAACATTGCATATATTTCACGATAAATTTAATTCCCAACTGTTTTTACACACGAACAATTCGAAACTTCAGGATAAATATATGTTCACAAAAACTTCACCATTATTTAAGTCAAATGTCAAATATTTCATTGCCATTATTTGTTCTACAATAAAACTTAGATACTACTAAAACAGATAAATATCACCCCACAACCACTTCTGGAATATTTTGCTAACCTCATTAGAAGAATGAATTTGATCGAGTGAATGATTTAGAATCATATTCGTTCAATTAAGCAGCCAACGTGAGTTCTTTAAACGCCACAGGAACCGAAATACAGCTTTCATCCGCAATTTTCGCTATTCAAGCACTTTACGATCACTGTTAAGCAGTTCTTCTAGAACTGTAGGCTGCCAAGAATTGGCGCCCCCCTAGAGGCATAAGCGGTTTATAAAGGTTACATAGCGCAGCTATAAGACGCAATTGGATACGCTATAAAGCTCTTGTGCAACCCATTTGTGTTAGTTGGGAATATTATAGATATTTTCAGAACAAATATTGCTTGACCTTTCGTCCCTTAGAAGGCCCCATCGACTAAAACAATACCCTGCAAAATGTTTCATAGAAAATATATCTTAAAGGTATGCACTTACTACTAAACAAGTTACCTTAGTTTATAAAAAATCCGATTGAACGAGCGACGTTCGGTCTCCCAGCTAGTAGATAATAATATAAACCGGGAGTTGACTGCATGAAAAATAAATTACGAAATATTATGGATATTTTATTATCGATTAGCGCTCCTGACCACTGATCCGAGAGTCGTGGGTTCGATACCCACACAGGGCAAACATTTCTGTGATGAGCAGATTTGTTTGCTCTGAGTCTGGGTGTATTATATCTATATATGTATGAATTCAATGTATAATTATGTGCATATATATCAGTCTCTGGTTCCCATAGCACAGGGAATCCTAGTTTGGGGCTAGATGACCGTGTTTGATTTGTCCGGGATATTATATTATACATAAATAGCTCTTTAATTGAATTTTTTGTAAACCCTTATTTATCACTTTAATTTTCATTGATATTCAATTTTCAATTTATCTGAATTTTCTTATCGGTATGCAAACTACTATTTTGAATAATGATGTCATCGTAAAAAATTTCAAACATTTTTAGATCAAAATGCCAAAAAGTAACTCAATTTTTTTTGCAGTCAACTACCGGAATGTAATATATTGTCTACAGAAAATAATTTATAGTTAACTGTAAACGACATAAATTCAGACGCTGTCAGTTCTTTAGCATGACTTAATTTTTATAGATCTTTATGTTTACACAGCTTTTTGGGCATTTTTCGGGGCAACCTTTTGTTCTGATTAGTATATAAGCCCACTTTTTTAGCAGAAATGTATTATTCCTTCACCGGTCTTGATCAGCAACATGAAGTTCTCAGTTAGTCTTCTCGCGCTTTTGGTAAGTTCAAAATATTGTGTTTCTTATACCTAAAGAAAATTTAATATATAATATTTTGCCGCAACTGATAAGCTTTCGAGATTATGTCATCATCATCAGCCAAAAGAGATTTTCCCTTTTGTCCTACCAGTAACCAAACCGAGTCCTACAAAGTTTGACCCCGCCGGAAATCGAACACACGCCTCCTGATGTAAAGCGAGCAGAATAGCCTCTAGACCACGGATGCGATCAAAATGGCTGAATCAATTTTTCCTTCTTCTTTCAGTGCTGTAACACCTAGGGATGCATCGCAGCCAAAAATTTTCATGATATTGTTATTTTACCTGCACCTTTGCGGCATTTCAGATTTTTCAGATATAGTGTCCCAGATTACCTTCATTTTTAAGTAGTTTTATGCAAAGTCACCCTCCTGTACATGTTCCTCGAGTATTGTAATTAACGAGGTAGCAGAAACCGCAGCCCTACTTACATAAAAAGGCGCGAGCGAAGCTAGCACGATTTTTACTTGATTAAATATTTCTGTTTTTAGCCCTTCCTCCGGAAACCCTTCAGTTTTCCGGGATAAAAAGTATCCTATGTGTTAGCTGAGTTTATATAACTACCTGCCAAATTTCATCGCAATCCGTTCAGTAGTTTCAGTGTGAAAGCGGAACAAACAAACATCCATACTTTCGAATTTATAATATTAAATAATTAGTGAGATGAGATGAGAAAACACTTCAGATTTCCTGCATTTTTAGGAAGTTTTATCAATTTTACGCTCTCTTATGCATGTCCCTCCAATTAATTTATGAGGTTGTACAATTACAGTTATAGGTTTATATTACAGTTATAGGTAGGTTGTACAAGTTATACATACGTTTAGGCAAGCGCGAGCAACTACTTTTGCGCATATGCAATATGCATCCAGTAATATCATTCACAAAACTGAAGAACCTACGGCCCTGTTTATACAAAAAGGCGCGAGCGGAGCGAGCACAAAAGTTTTAAGGGGGACGTTCATAATTTATTAAATATTCGTGCTTCTTTATTTTTAGAAGGTTTGGCATCACTTCCACGATTTTGTTATGACCCCTATGACCCCCTGGGACCGAGCCTGTAGGGCGGAGACTACTTTTTCCACTCGGATCTGTTCCCAGCTGTAGACTTCACGTGCTTCCAGGACATGTCAGCAGCTTTCAGTTCCTCATTCAGTGAACGCTTCCAGATCACCTTGGGGCGAACTCGCTTCCATTTACCACCAGCAATCTGAATCCATTTATACGAGAAACCTGTATTTATTTTGTTATTTATTTTGTTTTTCAGGTACTTGCCGCCTTTGTGCAGGCTCGCAGCGCACCAAGTAAGTAACATAATATACGTCACGATAATAACCCATATCGTCCCCACTGCAGGGACACGGGTCTCGTTCCATATCCTGGGAAGGTTAGGCCATACTCCACACACGCGGGGTAAGTCCGGATTGGTGGAGGCTGTGGGGCTAGTGGCCAATCCTAATGTCAGAAGTTTTCAAGCCGCCTATAACGCCTCCGACATGGCATCTAGTGACAGCATCCGGCTCCAAACGGAGCGGTCGAATATACTGACCTCATAAGAAAGAAGGCCGCAAAGTATACGAGTTTCCGTATAGAATCAGTAACATAGTCACAGTACACCGGTGACATTTAGTCGCCGACCAACTGAATAATTAAGAAAGATACCACTTAAAAAACAAAAAGAAACACTTTTCCAAAGAAAATCATACAAACGGAGAAAAAAATGTTTTTTTTTTGTTACCGTACTCATTCCAATTAAGCAGTCTCGTGCAACTAAAACGATAAAATCTGAGTTAAACCATTTGGATAGATACGAAGATTTTGTTTGCAATAAATAAAAATCAGGCTGCGACCCTTGGTTTGCAAACAATCATAATGGTCAACAATTTAATTATGCAGTCAGCTTGTAATACGAGTATATGTATAGGCATGTCTGCTTAAAATTCGCAATTCCTTTCACAACTGTTCAGCAGATAAAATATGTCTATAAGCAGTTTATCTGAAAGGTAATCTAAATCTGGTTATTTAAAGGTATTGATTTTGATGTTTCTTTTGTTTGATAGGTCATATCAGAGGTGGTACCATACAGGGTGTAAGGGACTCGTTTCCGAAAACTTAAAGGGCTTGCTCAAAGGAAACGAAAAAAAAATCGGCTTCTCCATACAAAATTATAAACTTGATTGGACAGTTTCCTGAAAGAAATTCTTGTGGAAAGTTGTTCAGTTTCGTCTACTGAGCAAGCCCTTAAAGTTTTCGGAAACCTGTCCTTGACACCCTGTATAATTTTTTTCGAAATTTAATAAAAATGCGCTTAGCATTTTGAAAAGATCAACAAGAACAAAAAAAAACACAGCGAAATTTTAGTTGTTACGATTGAAGTCGGTTGTTTTAAACGTGTGAAGCGTTATCAATTATTCTTGTAGGTAGAGAGTGAAAGACCTTATAAGCATCGTCTCACTTGTAAGGTAGTACCTAAGTTATAGGTAATATGATAAATATAATTTAAGAAGTCAACGGCTTTTTATAATTTTCTACTTAAATGTCATACAATATCTAGCAAGTGCATTCATTATATATAAATATAAAGAGAACCTCACAGCAAACTGCAATAATATAAAAACGAAGTCTAATTTATAATCGTAAATCCAGTAATGTAAATAAATGTCATAGGCGTTGCAGCGTGCATAGATTTATCCCCGAACAAAAATCATCCTGATCACTTATTTACTTCGAACAAATTCAAAATTAATTGAACTATACCCCTTTAATGTAGTCAAATATTTCATAATTAATATTAATATTTACTTTTTTTATAAAGAATCTGGACACACCAGCCAAACTGCTGTCGTCCGTCAAGTAGCAGACGACGATTGTGGAGATAAGGGATCCGACGAAAGCCAAACTGCTGTAATAGTTCAAAATAGCGATGGATCCAGCAACGACCAAGATGCTACAGTAGTTCAAAACGCTGGGAGCTCCGGAAAGAAGGGAGGATCTCACACCGACCAAGATGCTACAATAGTTCAAAACTCTAAGAACTCCGGAAAGAAGGGAGGATCTAAGACCAACCAACATGCTACAGTAGTTCAAAACGCTAAGAACTCCGGAAAGAAGGGAGGATCTAACACTGACCAAGATGCTACAATAGTTCAAAATTCCGGGAACTCCGGAAAGAAGGGAGGATCTAACACCGACCAAGATGCTACAATAGTTCAAAACTCTAAGAACTCCGGAAAGAAGGGAGGATCTAAGACCAACCAACATGCTACTATAGTTCAAAACGCTAAGAACTCCGGTAAGAAGGGAGGATCTAACACCGACCAAGATGCTACAATAGTTCAAAACGCCGGGGACTCCGGAAAGAAGGGAGGATCTAACACCGACCAAGATGCTACAATAGTTCAAAACTCTAAGAACTCCGGAAAGAAGGGAGGATCTAAGACCAACCAACATGCTACAGTAGTTCAAAACGCTAAGAACTCCGGAAAGAAGGGAGGATCTAACACTGACCAAGATGCTACAATAGTTCAAAACGCCGGGGACTCCGGAAAGAAGGGAGGATCTAACACCGACCAAGATGCTACAATAGTTCAAAACTCTAAGAACTCCGGAAAGAAGGGAGGATCTAAGACCAACCAACATGCTACAGTAGTTCAAAACGCTAAGAACTCCGGAAAGAAGGGAGGATCTAACACTGACCAAGATGCTACAATAGTTCAAAACGCCGGGGACTCCGGAAAGAAGGGAGGATCTAAGACCAACCAACATGCTACTATAGTTCAAAACGCTAAGAACTCCGGAAAGAAGGGAGGATCTAACACCGACCAAGATGCTACAATAGTTCAAAACGCCGGGGACTCCGGAAAGAAGGGAGGATCTAACACCGACCAAGATGCTACAATAGTTCAAAACTCTAAGAACTCCGGAAAGAAGGGAGGATCTAAGACCAACCAACATGCTACTATAGTTCAAAACGCAAAGAACTCCGGAAAGAAGGGAGGGTCTAACACTGACCAAGATGCTACAATAATTCAAAACGCCGGGGACTCCGGAAAGAAGGGAGGATCTAACACCGACCAAGATGCTACAATAGTTCAGAACTCTAAGAACTCCGGAAAGAAGGGAGGATCTAAGACCAACCAACATGCTACAGTAGTTCAAAACGCTAAGAACTCCGGAAAGAAGGGAGGATCTAACACTGACCAAGATGCTACAATAGTTCAAAACGCCGGGGACTCCGGAAAGAAGGGAGGATGTAACACCGACCAAGATGCTACAATAGTTCAAAACTCTAAGAACTCCGGAAAGAAGGGAGGATCTAAGACCAACCAACATGCTACTATAGTTCAAAACGCTAAGAACTCCGGAAAGAAGGGAGGATCTAACACCGACCAAGATGCTACAATAGTTCAAAACGCCGGGGACTCCGGAAAGAAGGGAGGATCTAACACCGACCAAGATGCTACAATAGTTCAAAACTCTAAGAACTCCGGAAAGAAGGGAGGATCTAAGACCAACCAACATGCTACAGTAGTTCAAAACGCTAAGAACTCCGGAAAGAAAGGAGGATCTAACACTGACCAAGATGCTACTATAGTTCAAAACGCTGGGAACTCTGGAAAGAAGGGAGGATCTCACACCGATCAAGATGCTACAATAGTTCAAAACGCTGGGAGCTCTGGAAAGAAGGGAGGGTCTAACACTGACCAAGATGCTACAATAGTTCAAAACGCTGGGAACTCCGGAAAGAAGGGAGGATCTAACACCGACCAAGATGCTACTATAGTTCAAAACGCTGGGAACTCCGGAAAGAAAGGAGGATCTAAGACCAACCAACATGCTACAGTAGTTCAAAACGCTAAGAACTCCGGAAAGAAGGGAGGATCTAACACTGACCAAGATGCTACAATTGTTCAAAACGCTGGGAACTCCGGAAAGAAGGGAGGATCTGACACCGACCAAGATGCTACTATAGTTCAAAACGCTGGGAACTCCGGAAAGAAGGGAGGATCTAACACCGACCAAGATGCTACAATAGTTCAAAACGCTGGGAGCTCCGGAAAGAAGGGAGGATCTCACACCGACCAAGATGCTAAAATAGACCAAAATGTTGACGATGAAGACTTCTAGTCAATGTAATACTGAAGGTTAATACGACCGGCGGGGCCAAGGATTCGAGTAATTTATATTTTTGTAATCACGTTTTATTTTTGTTTAAATGTGAATAAATAATGCAGCAACGAGAAAAGTTTATTTTCATTTGTGTATTTTTGTACCTAGGTATTAATGTCCAATAATAGACATTTAGGTTGACGGGAAAAAACTGTTTGGATTGATAGACGTATAAATTTTAATTGTTTTGCTTTTTCGTTCGTATATTCGTGTTGTTTTATCTTTAAATAATCTGTTTATAACTTAAACTAAAATCAAGTTCGTAAAATCCGGTATAGGTTTGTTTGTTTGTTTGTAAACTCTTTATTGTGAAAAAACAAAGTACAATACATAAAACAAGGACAAGACATTCAACAAAGCGGAAAGTGATCAGTCCAGTACGTATCGTAAAGTACGGAACAGCTGACTACCGAGCTGAGCGCGACACTGGTCGCGACACAGTGATCGAGCCAGCGCCGGCAGCCGTGCGCCTCGCTGACGAATATGTAGGTGTCCGACGGCAACTGAACCAACCCTATACAGGACCACGATTGCTCATCACAAAAAGATAATAGTTCTGATGCAAATGCAATGCAAACCAGGGTGCGCATTGAAGTCACCCAGCATGATCGCTGCTTCCACACTTTGACTCTCAATTATGGCGTTAATTTCACTAAGGTATTCGGTGAACTCTGTTAAATTATCACTACAATCAGTAGGCATATAAACCGTTATTATCAATACCGCACGATCGGTCAACACTATTTTTATTGCGGCTAGGCGCACACTATTGCACTTCACTACGCATACCGTGGGGAAAGCAGACTTTCTCCACAGCAGGGCCACTCCACCATGGGGCCTGTTCCGCAGCATTCCAGCAGATGTATCAACGGCGGAGGTGCCAGTAAAAGCGAAGTCATCGTTTATACTGGCTAGGTAGGTCAGATCATGGGGCAGCAGCCACGTTTCCTGCAGCGCTATCACATCAGCTGAGCGGCACAGCCTCCTCACACATTCCACAGATCTGACTACATTCTTGCAGTTAAAAGTTATAATATTTGTGCTTAAATCCATATTGAGTATTAAGGATTCTCGTGAGTTAATCTGGAATCTAATGAGTTACTTGATTTTCCTTAGAGTCCTCTGAACTATTTTATAGTAAAATTGGATTTACATGCTATCTGTTTCATTACAGCTAGGGTTTGCAATCCGGATATCCGGATATTCGTATTATCCGGATATCCGTCAATTTTATTATCCGGATTATTTGTAGTAAATTATCCGAATATCCGGATAATGGAAAATTTGTTAAGGCAATTACAGAAGCGTATTTAAACCGAATTACGTCAGCTAATGCTCGTTCGGATGTCTTAACTCTTAACAGAAAAAAAGATAGGATTTTGAGTAAAATAGATATTTAAATTTTTATGGCAGAGGTGGCAAACGAGCAGGCGGATCAGCTGTTGGTAAGCGATTACCACTGCCCATAAAATTTAAATTACGTAGATGGACTTTGTTTTACTGTGGATAAACCACTAATTGATTTTGTGTATCTCAAGTACAAAATTCACCACCCTGCCTCACTTAAGTATCAGTAATTTACTTCGGAACACAAAGAAAACATGGACTATGTAGATATATAAAGCATTTGGTTAACACATAGGATACTTTAATCCCAGAAAACTTAAGGGTTCCCGGAGCAATACTTAAGAACTCAAAATTTCCGTACGACATCCACTCCTCTGAAGGTTGGAGACTCTATTCTCGAAGTTATTGACGAATATGTATTCATACAATAGCCGGGACAAACAGACCAGCTAGGCAGGTCAAACTTCGAAAAAGAGATCAATCGTTTAAGAAGTTCCGCAATGTCTTCACATCGAAAATATCGTAGTGTGTCAAACCTAAGGCCTGGATCAAGTGTGTGTTGCCAGAGGGCAATGGAGGATGTAATGCTCGGAGTTACCCTACTTGGTCGAATAAGAAATTTAAAGATACATAAGAGAACTAAATCAACGATAAAGCTCATAAGTGGCAGTGGCATAGCTCGTAGCATAGATACAATAGCCGTTGGGGCAGGAAAGTTCTCGAGTGGCTACCGACACCGAAAGACGTAGCATAGGCAGGCCTATTGGAATCTGAGCTGGATGAGGGCAGCGCCAAACCGATCGTTGTGGAAATCCTTTCTTGAATCTTCGTTGTGGAAATCTTGGGGAAACCTTTGTTTAGCAGTGAAAGACTAGGTATTGGTTGGTGATGATTTCGTCGGACTTCGGAAAATATATATTTTGGCTCTTGATTACTTAATCAATTATAGATAAACTCTAGAATGAAGCCAATTCCTAAAAAAGCTTTAAACATTTATTGACAAAACAAGTATTGATATCCATTGATTCAAAATACTAATCACATGAGAAAAACTTTTGTAGTGCTTAGAAGCTGAGGTATGTCTTGAAGAAGTCTTCTAGAACAGGTTTACCTCATGTATGCGTTCATTCTATACCTCATTTATAAATGAGCATCAGTATAATTAATAAATTATTGAAATAAATCCTAATTCCGTTTTAGTGGTGGAATAGAATAAGCTAGGTAGCAATGTGTTCGATACATTTTATTCCCATACACCCGGTTTATAAAAGACATTTAACGAAAAAAAACCGATTAACTCGTATTTTAAAATTATCCGAATTATCCGTTTTATCCGGATATTTTAAATTTTAATATCCGTATTATCCGGATAGTAAATTCGTGTAACCACTTAAACAAAAAAAAAGTGAGTTCATTTGAAGATAGCTAGGGTGAAATAGACTGCATAACATCTTTATAAATTCATTAGAAAGAAAAGTTGCATTTTTTCAGTACAAATTATGAATCTGAATTTAACATGACTCAATATTAACAATTGGAAGATCATCATTATCATCAGCCGAAGGACGTCCGTCCACTACTGGACAAAGGCCTCCCCCAAGGATTTCCACATCGACCGGTCCTGCGCTGCCCGCATTCAGCAGCCTTTTTTTTTTTTAACGTTGGGAAATCCGTCATGGATACCCAGTCACTGCGGGGGCAGTAACCGGGTTATGCCGGACTCCTACCGGCTAAAACCCAACGGCGTTCCCGCTTCGCCGTATGGCAGGGGTCTGGGAAACTGGCAGAGCCATTACATCCAGTCCCCCACCGGCGACTGCCACCCGAAGGCGGCCCGGCTGCGTGGAGGGCAGAAAAAATCCGCCCACCCGCATTGGCAGGGCGCACTCGGACGCTGAGCACACCCTCCAACTGCTTCCTCACAGTGGACAGCAGACCCCCCGGTATACTGTCTGGAAGCGATGGGGGCCAGGAAACCCGACCCCCTGCGGCGGATAAGGTGGTAGGCTCCGCCGCCAACCGACGCCGCGCAGAGATAAAAAATCTCTGGCGGCACCCGCCTGGGGCATCGATAAATCGACGCCCCCGAACATCCCTTGATTGGACCCTTCAGCAAGGGTCCAAGGGAGCTCCTCCGCGGTGGGCGCGAGACAGATCCCTAGGGATAGTCTCAAGCGCCCCCTCCTGTGCTGCGCTTCGTCTGGTCCCTCGCTTCAAGCCTGTCCGGTATGGGTAACCCTATCCGGCATAGCCTTGAAGGTCATTAGGACACGCAAGTCCCCCCACCAACGACAAGGTGGCAGCACGACGGGGGGGCGCATTCAGCAGCCTCCCGCAACCTTTACCAGGTCATCGGTTAACCGAGTGGTAGGCCTGTCTACACTGCGTTTTCCGGTGCGCGGTCGCCACTCGAGAACTTTGTCGGTGACATTGGTTCTCCTACGTATGTCCTCATTTCTGATTCAATCACGTAGGGAAACTTCAAGCATAGCACATTCCATCGCCCTTTGGGTGACCTTGAGCCTTCTTATGAGGCGCATAGTAAGCGACCATGTTTGGATTTCAAATGTCATCACTGGAAACACACACTGGTCAAAGACCTTAGTCTTGAGACACTGTGGTATTTTGGACGCGAAGATATTGCGGAGATTCCCGAACGCTGCCCAGCTGAGTCAGATTCGACGATTGATCTCACTCTCGAAGTTGGACCTATGTACAGTCAACCACAAAACTAGGGTCAGTTATAAGAAAACGAGTTGCTTACGCATCGCCCGCTGCAGATATACTCACACATTGACATAAAAATGACGCAGGTTGTTGATAACTGTACAAACCGAGTATTATCTTCAATTTCACTACAACCAGTGTAAGCTTCATAGCTCCAACGGTAACGGTTAAACGGTAATAGAGATAAGCGAGCCGACGGTTCGAATCCTCTAGGTTTAGTGCCTACCTAGGAGTTAGTTTTATGTTTTTCATTTTATAGAAACCATTTCTATTTTATACCAGCAACAATTTGCAAGTGATCTTGACTGCAGTGAGGTTAGTTTCGGAATGATTTTGCAATTTGTCGTTTTTAGTTCGCTATTATTGAGGGTGCTGGCTGCCGGTCCAGTGAACCTGCACAAAGCAATTTACTTCGATTACTACCCATGTGAAAGTACGCGGAATTCAGGAAGGCATTTCCAGGTATCCCAATGGTTGGGGTAACGTATCCTACATGAAGACGGACTCCATACTTTAATTATCAGTGTGTTATCAGCTTGTCCAAGAGATTGACCTTAGCGACCACGAGCGGCACGGTGCACGCTGTGGGAAAGTGGTAAGTATCGAGGCATAGAGTTAAAAACACAAGAATAGTTGCGTTTTATAAAAAAAATATGTAACTTTTGTTTTTTTGAGTGTATGAATTTTTGTTTTATATGGTTTAAAAGTATGTAAATTATCCTATCATCTCCTTAAATACGTCCGTCGTTCAACCAGTCACCCTGTATAATATGTTTTCTCCCCCCGCAGAAAGATATTCCACTTTTAATTTTGTTACTTCTCAAAACGTATCAAATAATATCATTGGTGTTCTTACTGTCCACGAGAGTACTGTTAAGGCCCTATTAAGGAAACAAGACATAAGTAAAGGTGCTGGTGATGACAACATACCTCCTGTTTTTATTAAAAACTGCATTATTTCCCTTACCACAAGTTGACCCTTATTTTTAATAATTATATTAAACAAGGAACTAGATAGATGGAAAACAGCCCGAATCGTTCATATTCACAAAAAAGGATTAAAAAGTAAAATAGAAATTTATAGGCCCATTTCGATATTGAATATTTACAGTAAAATCTTTGAAAAAGTCATCTATGAAGCTATTTATCCTGTTATACTTAATGGTATCCCAAATGAACAACACGGGTTTCTTAAAGGCCGATCAACTACAACAAACTTGACTCTTTTTAGCAAGTTTGTACGCGAGTCTATGGAAAAGGGCCGCCAGGTTAACGTGATCTACATTGATTTTGAAAAGGCTTTCGATCGCGTGGATCACGTCATCCTTCTTGCGAAACTTAACACACTAGGCACCCATGGCGACCTGCTTAGGTGGGTAAAATCATACCTGATAAAAAGATCTCAAGCTGTTGTCATTGGTGGTTATAAATCTAACTACATAACCATACCATCAGATGTCCCACAAGGCTCGCTTCTGGGTCCCCTTTTCTATAACGCCTATTTGTATGACATCTTCAGCTATATAACCAATTCAAATTTTTTTAAAAACGCTGATGACATCAAAATATTTCTGGATACAGGCACTGAAAATGACACAATAAGACTTCATCAGGATCTTGATCAATTAACACAGTACTTTAATTGAAACCGTATTGCAGATAACACTGACAAGTGCCAAATAATAACATTTACAATGAAGCATCGTCCTATATATCGTAATTATTACATTAATGGTGCCACATTAGTACGCGTCAACATGGTAGGTGTTTTAGGCATTCTCTTTTATAATAAACTCTCTCTAAAACACCACATAGATAATATAACCGATAAAGCTTTCAAAATGTTAGGTTTCCTTATGGGAACTTGCTCTCCTTTTGCAATTCTATTAGCATCAAAAATTTATATTTTGCCTATGTACGTAGCGTCCTGGAATATGGATCCGTTGTTTGGTACGCAGTTTACGATAAATATTCAATCAATATTGAAAAAAATTAAAAGCGTTTCATCAAGTTCTTAAATTTCCGAGCAAATAACATCTATAAGTCCTATTACGACAGTTGAAAACCCACAACTTATTACCACTTGACAAGAGACGCATTCAGCTAGATATGATTTTTTTGTATGACATATTAAATACAAATTTGGACTGCCCTGAGCTGGTTGCGGCCCTGGGACTGAGTGTCCCACGACAGAGACAGCGCCCCTGCAATGCAGGCCTTCTGCACGTTCCCCCGCATCGCACCAACTTCGCTAAAAATGAAACCCTGGCACGTACGTATATTAGACACATAAATCAAAAATCCCGGATTGTGACTCCTTCCTGCTATTTAAAAGCACCTTTAAAAACAAGGTGCGTGCAGTCCTTCTCGAACTGTAGCCAGCAATGTTTTTTACTTCTCCTCGCTCACACACACACACACACACACACACACACACACACACACACACACACACACACACACACACACACGCACGCACGCACACACACACGTAAGTACGTACGCACACACACACACACACACACACACATATACACAAACACACGCACTGTAGGTAATGTGCAACACAATTAAGAAAAATATTAACCTGCAAGTTTAATCTAACTAATCTATCTTTGTCATCTAACGTCTGTTTTAGTGCACAATATTGTAATTTCTACGGTAATATGTTATTGGCCATACATTTTGGCTTTGTACATTTACTTAAGTTATTCTAAAACGCTGTTGATTACCTTTAAATAAATAGAATAAAAAATAAAATAAAATAAAATTTTAACTTATTTGTACTTATAACATTGTATACATCAGGTATACAATAGGTAGATTGTTCTGGCTATAAACAAAGCACTGTAAACTTGCATATTTTATAATGTAACAATCAAACAATAAACGAATTCTATTCTATAAAAATCTTTCGAAAAATGTTGGTTAACACTTCGAAAAAAATATAATTCGAGGCACTCACTCACTGGTATAGAGTAGAGTACGACGTAAATAATAAATACACGCATTATTTAAACATATAAAAATTGCAAATAATTATCACGATTATTATAAAAAGAGAAAAGCTGGTGCAATACTTCAAAAAATAAAATTCGATAAATGGTAAAAGGTGTAATCACTTTGTTCGTAAGACATTTTACGCTTATCACACTTATCAGATATTATTTTTGGTAGTGAAATAGCTTCCATACTAAATAAATGTTTTTTACGTTTATTTGCGATTTTTACGTACCTACCTACCAAAGAAGTTTTATAAGCGGGGTGAATGTCTGTGCTACCTACCTATATGACCAATTTCCTTATTTACAGTTTGTGACGACATTTCTGGTATTGCGAAGAATTTCTAATTGTTATTTATTATTAATAGGTTAAAAGGTTTATAGTAGGCAAGCGTTGTGCCAAGACATTGCACTAAATCGATCGTCTGTAACAGACGCAAAGGCAGGCACGGATCCAGCCCTCAAAAATGTTGTGGTCACAACCACCCGAAAATCGGCCGAACGCAAGCATTGTGGCGTTAATTTAGGATTTTTTTTTGGAAACAATTATCTTATCAAATTAAATAACTCAGCTGACCTGCATTTTTAAGAACTTTCTAAGAAAGTGTGAGCACATTTATCCGATTATATCATTCACAAAGTACTTGGAAGAACTTACGGACCTACAAAAAACACGAGCTGAGCAACCTAACGTGACAATTTTTTTATCTAAAGAAATGCCAATACATGGAAACCAAAAATTCATTTATTACATTAACTCAAAACTTAACCAGCTATCACAAAAATGTCGGGGGAGTGCGATCCATTTTTCCATAATTACGAATATTACAACCAGTGCCGTAAATAGCATTTTTTGCGCCCTGTGCGAGCTTCTATATCTGCGCCCTTGTTTTTTTTAGATATTATAGGTACTCTAGGGCCTAGAGCAATGCTTTGTGTAGGCCTACTTTATTTCATTCAGGGTGATAAAATAAAACTTGGTGTTGGTGGACCAATTATGTAATTTAATTTAAAATTTTCATTTAATTTAATTAATTTAATACTTGGTATGGAAGAGTTTTGAATAAGGAGGGTAGCATAATATTGCAAGACTGTACAAGTTCCGCGTGGTAGGAACTTTGTACTAGGTAGAAAAAAAGACGATTTAAAAGTATGCGTACAGCATCTACTTAAATAAAAAATATTTCGACTTTGACTTTGACTTTGATATAAATTGCGTTTAAGTATGAAATGGTGAAAAAACGTTTATTCGAAAATATTTGCAAGATCATTCACAACTACACAATACACTAATGAATGAGTTTTTTTAAAGATTTACTTTTCGCGCTTTCTTCATTGCGAAATCGTTGATAACCTTTTCATACGACAGGCACCGTCCTACGTCGCGTTCAATCGACAAAATCGCTAGGACGGTCAACTTTTCTTTTAGCGCGATGTTTTGTCTAATTTAATAGACGTTTTTTAATGATACTGGCATGTAGGTATGTATGTGTTGGAATCGAGTACTAGGGGCGCAGCGGGAACTTATCAGGAGCAAAGTAACAAGTAACAGTAAAACAGAGCAAAATATAGTATAATAAATAGTTAAACGAATTCATTAGCTGATTACGATGAGCGACAATGCGATATTTGTTCTGAAAAATCATCAACATCGAGTGCATTCGTTAAATCAGCCTCAGGATTGCTAAATAATTGAGTCGTTTCTCATTCATGCAAGAGCGCATATAATTTTTAATTCTTTTCAACACTGAAAATGAGCTGTGATCAACTCGATGAAGAAGCGATCACCGAATGGTAAAAGAGGCACATTGAATCTAAAAACCAAGCTGGAAAGTTGTTGACTATAATGAAGCCCACGCTCCGACCAGCGCTTATCCAGCTCTAAAACCCCGATAACTTTCAGCTCGAGTTGAAAAACCGCTTCGAATTGCTAGGAGACTACGAAAATGTGGACGATTACTGCGACAGGTTCGAGGAAATTGTCCAAACGGCTGGGAATAAATAAGGCTTTCAAAACCAGCCATTCAAAAATAACATCTCGGATCACACCAGCAAGCTCATAAAGGATAGATTGAGCCTGATTATGAAATGCTTGAAGATGCTTGACAGTATCGGCGACTAAACAGACAGGTCTCCAAGTCCTTGATTCGCGATATACGCTAATTTAATACTAGTCGTATTAAAGAGGCTATCGAGCGCAATCTGCGCAATAAAGGGCCAAAGTATTCGCAAGAGACCTGTCTGCTGGTCAAAGCCAACTGAAGACTGAGGATGGCAGAATCATGTTGTACAACACTGAGCTGTTAGAAGAGGTCGAGAAATTCTACGGACACTTATATACAACCACACGCTTACCTGTCAGTAATCTGAAGACCCGAGAGCCAGACTGATCCGACCCCAAACGTCAGCCTGTGCGAGATAAGAGTGGCTCTCAAAAAGCTTAAGAACAACAAGGGTGATGATGGAATTACGACTGAGCTTCTGAAAGCAGGTGGAGAACCGGTACTTATAGGTCTTCAGAGGCTGTTTAATTCCATCATGCTCGAGGGACGAACGCCTACATCATGGCACAGGAGTGTGGTTACACCAGAGACAAATGGTTACACTCTTTCCAACGGTGCCAAATCAACTCTCTCCAACGGTGCCAAATCGACTATCGATATATCAAAGTATTGGAGTGCATGTATGAAAACGCCACCATGTCGGTCCGCCTCCAGGATCAAAATTTGAAACTGGGTGCAGCGTAGGGTGAGACAGGGAGACGTTACATAATATATCTCCGAAATTCTTCACCGCTGCCCTGGAAGACGTTTTCGAGCTTCTGGACTGAAGAGGACTCGGCATTAATATCAACGCCAAGTGCATCACTCACCTTCGATTCGCTGATGATATCGTGATCTTGGCTACTGAGACCTTCGAGGACCTAGGCACAATTCAATGCCCGATGGACTAGAGCCTCCCAAGAAGTGGCTCTCAAAATGGACAGGGACGAGACGAAAATTATGTAAAATATCCGCCCACTCCTCTGAATGTTGGAGACTCTACACTTGAAGTAGTTGACTAATAATAATATCTGGGATAAATCACACACGGTCATCTGGCCCCAAAGTAGGATTCCCTGTATCTTGGGAACCAGAGATTGATAAACATACAAAATACATACATATATAGATATTATAATACACCCAGTATAGGGTTTTTTATCTCTCTTGTAAATATTTACCTTTGTTAGTTTTATTCATGTATTCCTTTTATTCCTTTATATGCGTAGGTTCTTAAGTTAGCGTTTCTTATTATCTTTATCTCGAAATTATTGTATTTACTCAAATATTGTTTGTTTTCGGTACAACTTCAATTCAATATTATTTATGTTTGACATCTTATAGTTTCTATATTTTCTTATTCTTAAGGAGTTTGCGTCAGTTTAATATTATTAAGGGAGTAATTAAGAACTACGGACTTTTTGGTTTAACACCTATTTTTCCTGGCGAGTGAGAATAGCTAGGACGGATGACAAGAATGTCAAAATGACGAAAATTGAAAAACAAGAGGACCCTTCGATTTTGCTTGACCAAGAGCGGGCAGAGATTTGTTTAATTGCGGACTTCTATTAATCAAAATCCTTGGAACGGAAGCCCGGGACACCTCTCCTTCGTGTGTTCCCTCTTATAGTCCCGGGCCCTCGTGCTGCCGTCCCAGCCGCTCTACCGGCCGCCGTCGGAGTGAGCCCCCATTCGCCGTCGGGGTGAGCCCCCCGTCGCCGTCGGAGCGAGCCCCTCCGGCCGCCCGACGTACCAAGCCGCCCGCCGCCTCATGTGATATTGTTTATTTTATTGTAAATAGTGAGTGATCGTGGACACTGAGGACACTTTTCTAGAATAGGTTGTACAGTTTTATTTTTTATTTTTATTAAATATTGTAAACCCCGGATGACCCGCTCTTCCTTTTTGTAACATAACACCAGACTCTGAGCAAACAATTCTGCTCATCACAGAAAAGTTTGCCCTGTGTGGGGATCAAACCCACGACTCACGGATCAGAGGTCAGGATCGCTAACCACTTAGCCACCGAGACAGTCTAATATATATACCTGGGACAAACAGGCCAGCTAGCTAGGTTCAACTTAGAGAAAGAGATCAATACTCATCGAGACTCCCGCGCCTCCGTGTAAATTGTACATTACATACAATTTTTCGGTCAGCTAATGAGAAAATGAGAGTTGTTGGAGAACTGGGCAGGCCGCCCCTTTGGACGGGCCGCCCCGGGCGTTCGCCCGAATGACCCTATGGAGAACACGTCCCTGATGTCAGGTCAAAAAGAATAACCTTATATATATATATTCAGCGAATTTGACGAAGGTTAGTTGCAATAAAATGTCTCATATAAACTGCGCTGGCTGTGTACGGTTGTTACTTAGTTGTTGTATGTATGTATTTATTTGCTTTAAATATGGTACAATTAAATGCAATTGAAATTCCAGGTGGTCTGGACATTTGCAGATTCACATATTTAGTCATACACAGACGACATGCAAAATTATTTTACTTATAATCTAAATATTCCTTAACCGAGTAAAAACAGTGCTGTATTAACCATTGGAATAGGCTCGATTTGAATTTATTCAATGGGAGATCCTTTATTGCACTGGGCAATTTATTAAAAATGCTGACACACATAAAATACGCATTTTTTTGAAAAGTTGTGCTCTTAGGCATGATATCAAGAGCCAGTCTATTTACATTTCTTGTACTTCTAGAATACACTTCTTTGGCCGTTTTAAATAAACATTCATTTAACTTAACAAATTTACATATTTCTAAAATGTAAATACATGCTAATGGCAAAACTTTAAGCTCCTTGAACAGAGGTCTGCATGATATGTAAGGTGCCACTCCACAGATGGCTCGAATACACTTCTTTTGAGCCAAAAACGCTTGATTCACCTCTGAGCTGTTCCCCCAAATAACAAGGCTATACCTCAGGACCGACTCTACATAAGCATGGTATGCGGTCAGTGCTGTGTTCACACTGGTGACTTTTTTAAGTTTGTATAACGGATAAGCAAATCGATTTATTTTTTTGTACACCTTATCAACATGTGCTTTCCATTTAAGTTTTTTATCTAAAATTATACCTAAAAATGTCACAGTTTGAGCCTCGCTAAGGATTTGTCCATTATACTCTACATTCAATTTGTAATTATTAAAATTAACATAATTTGTTTTGTCCAGGTTTATCAATAAATTATTGCTATTTAACCAATCAATTATAGATATTATTGCATTATTAACGTCAAATTCGTGAGTTTCAATAGTTTGGTCTTTGTCAGTGGCAATAGTTACAGTAATGTCATCAGCAAATTGTTACTCCACACCAAAACAAAATAAGGAGTTAATGTTTCACAGATTTCCTCGTGACACAAGGTAAGTTTTATTTTTCATTATACGTAATTAATTACGTAATATCTAATTCTATCCTATACTATTAAACGAGTTAGGTGTCCCGACGATTTCGAAAACGGCTTGAAACCTTTGGACGAAAATCTAGGATTAAGGGTTAAAAATCACCATAAATCGATCTGTGAGGGAATTATCTTCAAAATCATTCATTTTAGGGAGAGAGAGCGAAATATACATAAAATATGAACGCATATAATGCTTATTTATAACAATACGTTCAAGCGCGAAATGGCCTAGCGGCTCGATGGGATCCTTATTTTATGTAGGTCCGGATTCGAATCCCACGAGACTTTATTGTTTTTTTTGTCTTTTTATTTTTCCATGGTAATATCTTTAAGTATTATTTCAAGAATTTGAAATGAATATTGCGATTTGGCGCTACTTACCGCCTTAAGTTATAAACGCTCCGAGTATTAAACGAGCGAAGGTCGGTCTCCCAGCTAGGACCTACTTACATACAATCTAGGATGTTGGAGCTAATAAGTAATATCCGGTAATACAATACAGACTTGTACATTCTAGTATAGTAGGTACTTAAATCACGAGCTGGAGAAGCTAGGTTTCTAAGCACGAGCAAAATAAGTTATAGGTAATATGATAAATATAATTTAAGAAGTCAACGGCTTTTTATAATTTTCTACTTAAATGTCATACAATATCTAGCAAGTGCATTCATTATATATAAATATAAACAGAACCCCCCAGCAAACTGCAATAATATAAAAACGAAGTCTAATTTATAATCGTAAATCCAGTAATGTAAATAAATGTCATAGGCGTTGCAGCGTGCATAGATTTATCCCCGAACAAAAATCATCCTGATCACTTATTTACTTCGAACAAATTCAAAATAAATTGAACTATACCCCTTTAATGTAGTCAAATATTTCATAAATAATATTAATATTTACTTTTTTTTATAAAGAATCTGGACACACCAGCCAAACTGCTGTCGTCCGTCAAGTAGCAGACGACGATTGTGGAGATAAGGGATCCGACGAAAGCCAAACTGCTGTAATAGTTCAAAATAGCGATGGATCCAGCAACGACCAAGATGCTACAGTAGTTCAAAATGCTGGGAGCTCCGGAAAGAAGGGAGGATCTCACACCGACCAAGATGCTACAATAGTTCAAAACTCTAAGAACTCCGGAAAGAAGGGAGGATCTAAGACCAACCAACATGCTACAGTAGTTCAAAACGCTAAGAACTCCGGAAAGAAGGGAGGATCTAACACTGACCAAGATGCTACAATAGTTCAAAATTCCGGGAACTCCGGAAAGAAGGGAGGATCTAACACCGACCAAGATGCTACAATAGTTCAAAACTCTAAGAACTCCGGAAAGAAGGGAGGATCTAAGACCAACCAACATGCTACTATAGTTCAAAACGCTAAGAACTCCGGTAAGAAGGGAGGATCTAACACCGACCAAGATGCTACAATAGTTCAAAACGCCGGGGACTCCGGAAAGAAGGGAGGATCTAACACCGACCAAGATGCTACAATAGTTCAAAACTCTAAGAACTCCGGAAAGAAGGGAGGATCTAAGACCAACCAACATGCTACAGTAGTTCAAAACGCTAAGAACTCTGGAAAGAAGGGAGGATCTAACACTGACCAAGATGCTACAATAGTTCAAAACGCCGGGGACTCCGGAAAGAAGGGAGGATCTAACACCGACCAAGATGCTACAATAGTTCAAAACTCTAAGAACTCCGGAAAGAAGGGAGGATCTAAGACCAACCAACATGCTACAGTAGTTCAAAACGCTAAGAACTCCGGAAAGAAGGGAGGATCTAACACTGACCAAGATGCTACAATAGTTCAAAACGCCGGGGACTCCGGAAAGAAGGGAGGATCTAAGACCAACCAACATGCTACTATAGTTCAAAACGCTAAGAACTCCGGAAAGAAGGGAGGATCTAACACCGACCAAGATGCTACAATAGTTCAAAACGCCGGGGACTCCGGAAAGAAGGGAGGATCTAACACCGACCAAGATGCTACAATAGTTCAAAACTCTAAGAACTCCGGAAAGAAGGGAGGATCTAAGACCAACCAACATGCTACTATAGTTCAAAACGCAAAGAACTCCGGAAAGAAGGGAGGGTCTAACACTGACCAAGATGCTACAATAATTCAAAACGCCGGGGACTCCGGAAAGAAGGGAGGATCTAACACCGACCAAGATGCTACAATAGTTCAAAACTCTAAGAACTCCGGAAAGAAGGGAGGATCTAAGACCAACCAACATGCTACAGTAGTTCAAAACGCTAAGAACTCCGGAAAGAAGGGAGGATCTAACACTGACCAAGATGCTACAATAGTTCAAAATGCCGGGGACTCCGGAAAGAAGGGAGGATGTAACACCGACCAAGATGCTACAATAGTTCAAAACTCTAAGAACTCCGGAAAGAAGGGAGGATCTAAGACCAACCAACATGCTACTATAGTTCAAAACGCTAAGAACTCCGGAAAGAAGGGAGGATCTAACACCGACCAAGATGCTACAATAGTTCAAAACGCCGGGGACTCCGGAAAGAAGGGAGGATCTAACACCGACCAAGATGCTACAATAGTTCAAAACTCTAAGAACTCCGGAAAGAAGGGAGGATCTAAGACCAACCAACATGCTACAGTAGTTCAAAACGCTAAGAACTCCGGAAAGAAAGGAGGATCTAACACTGACCAAGATGCTACTATAGTTCAAAACGCTGGGAACTCTGGAAAGAAGGGAGGATCTCACACCGATCAAGATGCTACAATAGTTCAAAACGCTGGGAACTCCGGAAAGAAGGGAGGATCTAACACCGACCAAGATGCTACTATAGTTCAAAACGCTGGGAACTCCGGAAAGAAAGGAGGATCTAAGACCAACCAACATGCTACAGTAGTTCAAAACGCTAAGAACTCCGGAAAGAAGGGAGGATCTAACACTGACCAAGATGCTACAATTGTTCAAAACGCTGGGAACTCCGGAAAGAAGGGAGGATCTGACACCGACCAAGATGCTACTATAGTTCAAAACGCTGGGAACTCCGGAAAGAAGGGAGGATCTAACACCGACCAAGATGCTACAATAGTTCAAAACGCTGGGAGCTCCGGAAAGAAGGGAGGATCTCACACCGACCAAGATGCTAAAATAGACCAAAATGTTGACGATGAAGACTGCTAGTCAATGTAATACTGAAGGTTAATACGACCGGCGGGGCCAAGGATTCGAGTAATTTATATTTTTGTAATCACGTTTTATTTTTGTTTAAATGTGAATAAATAATGCAGCAACGAGAAAAGTTTATTTTCATTTGTGTATTTTTGTACCTAGGTATTAATGTCCAATAATAGACATTTAGGTTGACGGGAAAAAACTGTTTGGATTGATAGACGTATAAATTTTAATTGTTTTGCTTTTTCGTTCGTATATTCGTGGTGTTTTATCTTTAAATAATCTGTTTATAACTTAAACTAAAATCAAGTTCGTAAAATCCGGTATAGGTTTGTTTGTTTGTTTGTTTGTAAACTCTTTATTGTGAAAAAACAAAGTACAATACATAAAACAAGGACAAGACATTCAACAAAGCGGAAAGTGATCAGTCCAGTACGTATCGTAAAGTACGGAACAGCTGACTACCGAGCTGAGCGCGACACTGGTCGCGACACAGTGATCGAGCCAGCGCCGGCAGCCGTGCGCCTCGCTGACGAATATGTAGGTGTCCGACGGCAACTGAACCAACCCTATACAGGACCACGATTGCTCATCACAAAAAGATAATAGTTCTGATGCAAATGCAATGCAAACCAGGGTGCGCATTGAAGTCACCCAGCATGATCGCTGCTTCAATGTATGTATCAACGGCGGAGGTGCCAGTAAAAGCGAAGTCATCGTTTATACTGGCTAGGTAGGTCAGATCATGGGGCAGCAGCCACGTTTCCTGCAGCGCTATCACATCAGCTGAGCGGCACAGCCTCCTCACACATTCCACAGATTTGACTACATTCTTGCAGTTAAAAGTTATAATATTTGTGCTTAAATCCATATTGAGTATTAAGGATTCTCGTGAGTTAATCTGGAATCTAATGAGTTACTTGATTTTCCTTAGAGTCCTCTGAACTATTTTATAGTAAAATTGGATTTACATGCTATCTGTTTCATTACAGCTAGGGTTTGCAATCCGGATATCCGGATATTCGTATTATCCGGATATCCGTCAATTTTATTATCCGGATTATTTGTAGTAAATTATCCGAATATCCGGATAATGGAAAATTTGTTAAGGCAATTACAGAAGCGTATTTAAACCGAATTACGTCAGCTAATGCTCGTTCGGATGTCTTAACTCTTAACAGAAAAAAAGATAGGATTTTGAGTAAAATAGATATTTAAATTTTTATGGCAGAGGTGGCAAACGAGCAGGCGGATCAGCTGTTGGTAAGCGATTACCACTGCCCATAAAATTTAAATTACGTAGATGGACTTTGTTTTACTGTGGATAAACCACTAATTGATTTTGTGTATCTCAAGTACAAAATTCACCACCCTGCCTCACTTAAGTATCAGTAATTTACTTCGGAACACAAAGAAAACATGGACTATGTAGATATATAAAGCATTTGGTTAACACATAGGATACTTTAATCCCAGAAAACTTAAGGGTTCCCGGAGCAATACTTAAGAACTCAAAATTTCCATACGACATCCACTCCTCTGAAGGTTGGAGACTCTATTCTCGAAGTTATTGACGAATATGTATTCATACAATAGCCGGGACAAACAGACCAGCTAGGCAGGTCAAACTTCGATAAAGAGATCAATCGTTTAAGAAGTTCCGCAATGTCTTCACATCGAAAATATCGTAGTGTGTCAAACCTAAGGCCTGGATTAAGTGTGTGTTGCCAGAGGGCAATGGAGGATGTAATGCTCGGAGTTACCCTACTTGGTCGAATAAGAAATTTAAAGATACATAAGAGAACTAAATCAACGATAAAGCTCATAAGTGGCAGTGGCATAGCTCGTAGCATAGATACAATAGCCGTTGGGGCAGGAAAGTTCTCGAGTGGCTACCGACACCGAAAGACGTAGCATAGGCAGGCCTATTGGAATCTGAGCTGGATGAGGGCAGCGCCAAACCGATCGTTGTGGAAATCCTTTCTTGAATCTTCGTTGTGGAAATCTTGGGGAAACCTTTGAGTCAACCACAAAACTAGGGTCAGTTATAAGAAAACGAGTTGCTTACGCATCGCCCGCTGCAGATATACTCACACATTGACATAAAAATGACGCAGGTTGTTGATAACTGTACAAACCGAGTATTATCTTCAATTTCACTACAACCAGTGTAAGCTTCATAGCTCCAACGGTAACGGTTAAACGGTAATAGAGATAAGCGAGCCGACGGTTCGAATCCTCTAGGTTTAGTGCCTACCTAGGAGTTAGTTTTATGTTTTTCATTTTATAGAAACCATTTCTATTTTATACCAGCAACAATTTGCAAGTGATCTTGACTGCAGTGAGGTTAGTTTCGGAATGATTTTGCAATTTTTCGTTTTTAGTTCGCTATTATTGAGGGTGCTGGCTGCCGGTCCAGTGAACCTGCACAAAGCAATTTACTTCGATTACTACCCATGTGAAAGTACGCGGAATTCAGGAAGGCATTTCCAGGTATCCCAATGGTTGGGGTAACGTATCCTACATGAAGACGGACTCCATCCTTTAATTATCAGTGTGTTATCAGCTTGTCCAAGAGATTGACCTTAGCGACCACGAGCGGCACGGTGCACGCTGTGGGAAAGTGGTAAGTATCGAGGCATAGAGTTAAAAAACACAAGAATAGTTGCGTTTTATAAAAAAAATATGTAACTTTTGTTTTTTTGAGTGTATGAATTTTTGTTTTATATGGTTTAAAAGTATGTAAATTATCCTATCATCTCCTTAAATACGTCCGTCGTTCAACCAGTCACCCTGTATAATATGTTTTCTCCCCCCGCAGAAAGATATTCCACTTTTAATTTTGTTACTTCTCAACAAAAAATAATATCATTAGTGTTCTTACTGTCCACGAGAGTACTGTTAAGGCCCTATTAAGGAAACAAGACATAAGTAAAGGTGCTGGTGATGACAACATACCTCCTGTTTTTATTAAAAACTGCATTATTTCCCTTACCACAAGTTGACCCTTATTTTTAATAATTATATTAAACAAGGAACTAGATAGATGGAAAACAGCCCGATCGTTCATATTCACAAAAAAGGATTAAAAAGTAAAATAGAAATTTATAGGCCCATTTCGATATTGAATATTTACAGTAAAATCTTTGAAAAAGTCATCTATGAAGCTATTTATCCTGTTATACTTAATGGTATCCCAAATGAACAACACGGGTTTCTTAAAGGCCGATCAACTTGACTCTTTTTAGCAAGTTTGTACGCGAGTCTATGGAAAAGGGCCGCCAGGTTAACGTGATCTACACTGATTTTGAAAAGGCTTTCCATCGCGTGGATCACGTCATCCTTCTTGCGAAACTTAACACACTAGGCACCCATGGCGACTTGCTTAGGTGAGTAAAATCATACCTGATAAAAAGATCTCAAGCTGTTGTCATTGGTGGTTATTAATCTAACTACATAACCATACCGTCAGATGTCCCAAAAGGCTCGCTTCTGGGTCCCCTTTTCTATAACGCCTATTTGTATGACATCTTCAGCTATGTAACCAATTCAAATTTTTTTAAAAACGCTGATGACATCAAAATATTTCTGGATACAGGCACTGAAAATGACACAATAAGACTTCATCAGGATCTTGATCAATTAACACAGTACTTTAATTGAAACCGTATTGCAGATAACACTGACAAGTGCCAAATAATAACATTTACAATGAAGCATCGTCCTATATATCGTAATTATTACATTAATGGTGCCACATTAGTACGCGTCAACATGGTAGGTGTTTTAGGCATTCTCTTTTATAATAAACTCTCTCTAAAACACCACATAGATAATATAACCGATAAAGCTTTCAAAATGTTAGGTTTCCTTATGGGAACTTGCTCTCCTTTTGCAATTCTATTAGCATCAAAAATTTATATTTTGCCTATGTACGTAGCGTCCTGGAATATGGATCCGTTGTTTGGTACGCAGTTTACGATAAATATTCAATCAATATTGAAAAAATTTAAAAGCGTTTCATCAAGTTCTTAAATTTCCGAGCAAATAACCTCTATAAGTCCTATTACGACAGTTGAAAACCCACAACTTATTACCACTTGACAAGAGACGCATTCAGCTAGATATGATTTTTTTGTATGACATATTAAATACAAATTTGGACTGCCCTGAGCTGGTTGCAGCCCTGGGACTGAGTGCCCCACGACAGAGACAGCGCCCCTGCAATGCAGGCCTACTGCACGTTCCCCCGCATCGCACCAACTTCGCTAAAAATGAAACCCTGGCACGTACGTATATTAGACACATAAATCAAAAATCCCGGATTGTGACTCCTTCCTGCTATTTAAAAGCACCTTTAAAAACAAGGTGCGTGCAGTCCTTCTCGAACTGTAGCCAGCAATGTTTTTTACTTCTCCTCGCTCACACACACACACACACACACACACACACACACACACACACACACACACACACACACACACGCACGCACGCATGCACGCACGTACGTACGCACGCACGTAAGTACGTACGCACACACACACACACACACACACACACATATACACAAACACACGCACTGTAGGTAATGTGCAACACAATTAAGAAAAATATTAACCTGCAAGTTTAATCTAACTAATCTATCTTTGTCATCTAACGTCTGTTTTAGTGCACAATATTGTAATTTCTACGGTAATCTGTTATTGGCCATACATTTTGGCTTTGTACATTTACTTAAGTTATTCTAAAACGCTGTTGATTACCTTTAAATAAATAGAATAAAAAATAAAATAAAATAAAATTTTAACTTATTTGTACTTATAACATTGTGTACATCAGGTATACAATAGGTAGATTGTTCTGGCAATAAACAAAGCACTGTAAACTTGCATATTTTATAATGTAACAATCAAACAATAAACGAATTCTATTCTATAAAAATCTTTCGAAAAATGTTGGTTAACACTTCGAAAAAAATATAATTCGAGGCACTCACTCACTGGTATAGAGTAGAGTACGACGTAAATAATAAATACACGCATTATTTAAACATATAAAAATTGCAAATAATTATCACGATTATTATAAAAAGAGAAAAGCTGGTGCAATACTTCAAAAAATAAAATTCGATAAATGGTAAAAGGTGAAATCACTTTGTTCGTAAGACATTTTACGCTTATCACACTTATCAGATATTATTTTTGGTAGTGAAATAGCTTCCCTACTAAATATGTAAATGTTTTTTACGTTTATTTGCGAATTATAAGCGGGGTGAATGTCTGTGCTACCTACCTATATGACCAATTTCCTTATTTACAGTTTGTGACGACATTTCTGGTATTGCGAAGAATTTCTAATTGTTATTTATTATTAATAGGTTAAAAGGTTTATAGTAGGCAAGCGTTGTGCCAAGACATTGCACTAAATCGATCGTCTGTAACAGACGCAAAGGCAGGCACGGATCCAGCCCTCAAAAATGTTGTGGTCACAACCACCCGAAAATCGGCCGAACGCAAGCATTGTGGCGTTAATTTAGGATTTTTTTTTGGAAACAATTATCTTATCAAATTAAATAACTCAGCTGACCTGCATTTTTAAGAACTTTCTAAGAAAGTGTGAGCACATTTATCCGATTATATCATTCACAAAGTACTTGGAAGAACTTACGGACCTACAAAAAAACACGAGCTGAGCAACCTAACGTGACAATTTTTTTATCTAAAGAAATGCCAATACATGGAAACCAAAAATTCATTTATTACATTAACTCAAAACTTAACCAGCTATCACAAAAATGTCGGGGGAGTGCGATCCATTTTTCCATAATTACGAATATTACAACCAGTGCCGTAAATAGCATTTTTTGCGCCCTGTGCGAGCTTCTATATCTGCGCCCTTGTTTTTTTTAGATATTATAGGTACTCTAGGGCCTAGAGCAATGCTTTGTGTAGGCCTACTTTATTTCATTCAGGGTGATAAAATAAAACTTGGTGTTGGTGGACCAATTATGTAATTTAATTTAAAATTTTCATTTAATTTAATTAATTTAATACTTGGTATGGTAGAGTTTTGAATAAGGAGGGTAGCATAATATTGCAAGAGTGTACAAGTTCCGCGTGGTAGGAACTTTGTACTAGGTAGAAAAAAAGACGATTTAAAAGTATGCGTACAGCATCTACTTAAATAAAAAATATTTCGACTTTGACTTTGACTTTGATATAAATTGCGTTTAAGTATGAAATGGTGAAAAAACGTTTATTCGAAAATATTTGCAAGATCATTCACAACTACACAATACACTAATGAATGAGTTTTTTTAAAGATTTACTTTTCGCGCTTTCTTCATTGCGAAATCGTTGATAACCTTTTCATACGACAGGCACCGTCCTACGTCGCGTTCAATCGACAAAATCGCTAGGACGGTCAACTTTTCTTTTAGCGCGATGTTTTGTCTAATTTAATAGACGTTTTTTAATGATACTGGCATGTAGGTATGTATGTGTTGGAATCGAGCACTAGGGGCGCAGCGGGAACTTATCAGGAGCAAAGTAACAAGTAACAGTAAAACAGAATAAAATATAGTATAATAAATAGTTAAACGAATTCATTAGCTGATTACGATGAGCGACAATGCGATATTTGTTCTGAAAAATCATCAACATCAAGTGCATTCGTTAAATCAGCCTCAGGATTGCTAAATAATTGAGTCGTTTGTCATTCATGCAAGAGCGCATATAATTTTTAATTCTTTTCAACACTGAAAATGAGCTGTGATCAACTCGATGAAGAAGCGATCACCGAATGGTAAAAGAGGCACATTGAATCTAAAAACCAAGCTGGAAAGTTGTTGACTATAATGAAGCCCACGCTCCGACCAGCGCTTATCCAGCTCTAAAACCCCGATAACTTTCAGCTCGAGTTGAAAAACCGCTTCGAATTGCTAGGAGATTGCGAAAATGTGGACGATTACTGCGACAGGTTCGAGGAAATTGTCCAAACGGCTGGGAATAAATAAGGCTTTCAAAACCAGCCATTCAAAAATAACATCTCGGATCACACCAGCAAGCTCATAAAGGATAGATTGAGCCTGATTATGAAATGCTTGAAGATGCTTGACAGTATCGGCGACTAAACAGACAGGTCTCCAAGTCCTTGATTCGCGATATACGCTAATTTAATACTAGTCGTATTAAAGAGGCTATCGAGCGCAATCTGCGCAATAAAGGGCCAAAGTATTCGCAAGAGACCTGTCTGCTGGTCAAAGCCAACTGACAAAGCTGAAGACTGAGGATGGCAGAATCATGTTGTACAACACTGAGCTGTTAGAAGAGGTCGAGAAATTCTACGGACACTTATATACAACCACACGCTTACCTGTCAGTAATCTGAAGACCCGAGAGCCAGACTGATCCGACCCCAAACGTCAGCCTGTGCGAGATAAGAATGGCTCTCAAAAAGCTTAAGAACAACAAGGGTGATGATGGAATTACGACTGAGCTTCTGAAAGCAGGTGGAGAACCGGTACTTATAGGTCTTCAGAGGCTGTTTAATTCCATCATGCTCGAGGGTTAACGCCTACATCATGGCACAGGAGTGTGGTTACACCAGAGACAAATGGTTACACTCTTTCCAACGGTGCCAAATCAACTCTCTCCAACGGTGCCAAATCGACTATCGATATATCAAAGTATTGGAGTGCATGTATGAAAACGCCACCATGTCGGTCCGCCTCCAGGATCAAAATTTGAAACTGGGTGCAGCGTAGGGTGAGACAGGGAGACGTTACATAATATATCTCCGAAATTCTTCACCGCTGCCCTGAAAGACGTTTTCGAGCTTCTGGACTGAAGAGGACTCGGCATTAATATCAACGCCAAGTGCATCACTCACCTTCGATTCGCTGATGATATCGTGATCTTGGCTACTGAGACCTTCGAGGACCTAGGCACAATTCAATGCCCGATGGACTAGAGCCTCCCAAGAAGTGGCTCTCAAAATTGACAGGGACGAGACGAAAATTATGTAAAATATCCGCCCACTCCTCTGAATGTTGGAGACTCTACACTTGAAGTAGTTGACTAATAATAATATCTGGGATAAATCACACACGGTCATCTGGCCCCAAAGTAGGATTCCCTGTATCTTGGGAACCAGAGATTGATAAACATACAAAATACATACATATATAGATATTATAATACACCCAGTATAGGGTTTTTTATCTCTCTTGTAAATATTTACCTTTGTTAGTTTTATTCATGTATTCCTTTTACTCCTTTATATGCGTAGGTTCTTAAGTTAGCGTTTCTTATTATCTTTATCTCGAAATTATTGTATTTACTCAAATATTGTTTGTTTTCGGTACAACTTCAATTCAATATTTTTTATGTTTGACATCTTATAGTTTCTATATTTTCTTATTCTTAAGGAGTTTGCGTCAGTTTAATATTATTAAGGGAGTAATTAAGAACTACGGACTTTTTGGTTTAACACCTATTTTTCCTGGCGAGTGAGAATAGCGAGGACGGATGACAAGAATGTCAAAAGGACGAAAATTGAAAAACAAGAGGACCCTTCGATTTTGCTTGACCAAGAGCGGGCAGAGATTTGTTTAATTGCGGACTTCTATTAATCAAAATCCTTGGAACGGAAGCCCGGGACACCTCTCCTTCGTGTGTTCCCTCTTATAGTCCTGGGCCCTCGTGCTGCCGTCCCAGCCGCTCTACCGGCCGCCGTCGGAGTGAGCCCCCATTCGCCGTCGGGGTGAGCCCCCCGTCGCCGTCGGAGCGAGCCCCTCCGGCCGCCCGACGTACCAAGCCGCCCGCCGCCTCATGTGATATTGTTTATTTTATTGTAAATAGTGAGTGATCGTGGACACTGAGGACACTTTTCTAGAATAGGTTGTACAGTTTTATTTTTTATTTTTATTAAATATTGTAAACCCCGGATGACCCGCTCTTCCTTTTTGTAACATAACACCAGACTCGGAGCAAACAATTCTGCTCATCACAGAAAAGTTTGCCCTGTGTGGGGATCAAACCCACGACTCGCGGATCAGAGGTCAGGATCGCTAACCACTTAGCCACCGAGACAGTCTAATATATATACCTGGGACAAACAGGCCAGCTAGCTAGGTTCAACTTAGAGAAAGAGATCAATACTCATCGAGACTCCCGCGCCCCCGTGTAAATTGTACATTACATACAATTTTTCGGTCAGCTAATGAGAAAATGAGAGTTGTTGGAGAACTGGGCAGGCCGCCCCTTTGGACGGGCCGCCCCGGGCGTTCGCCCGAATGACCCTATGGAGAACACGTCCCTGATGTCAGGTCAAAAAGAATAACCTTATATATATATATTCAGCGAATTTGACGAAGGTTAGTTGCAATAAAATGTCTCATATAAACTGCGCTGGCTGTGTACGGTTGTTACTTAGTTGTTGTATGTATGTATTTATTTGCTTTAAATATGGTACAATTAAATGCAATTGAAATTCCAGGTGGTCTGGACATTTGCAGATTCACATATTTAGTCATACACAGACGACATGCAAAATTATTTTACTTATAATCTAAATATTCCTTAACCGAGTAAAAACAGTGCTGTATTAACCATTGGAATAGGCTCGATTTGAATTTATTCAATGGGAGATCCTTTATTTCACTGGGCAATTTATTAAAAATGCTGACACACATAAAATACGCATTTTTTTGAAAAGTTGTGCTCTTAGGCATGATATCAAGAGCCAGTCTATTTACATTTCTTGTACTTCTAGAATACACTTCTTTGGCCGTTTTAAATAAACATTCATTTAACTTAACAAATTTACATATTTCTAAAATGTAAATACATGCTAATGGCAAAACTTTAAGCTCCTTGAACAGAGGTCTGCATGATATGTAAGGTGCCACTCCACAGATGGCTCGAATACACTTCTTTTGAGCCAAAAACGCTTGATTCACCTCTGAGCTATTCCCCCAAATAACAAGGCCATACCTCAGGACCGACTCTACATTAGCATGGTATGCGGTCAGTGCTGTGTTCACACTGGTGACTTTTTTAAGTTTGTATAACGGATAAGCAAATCGATTTATTTTTTTGTACAACTTATCAACATGTGCTTTCCATTTAAGTTTTTTATCTAAAATTATACCTAAAAATGTCACAGTTTGAGCCTCGCTAAGGATTTGTCCATTATACTCTACATTCAATTTGTAATTATTAAAATTAACATAATTTGTTTTGTCCAGGTTTATCAATAAATTATTGCTATATAACCAATCAATTATATATATTATTGCATTATTAACGTCAAATTCGTGAGTTTCAATAGTTTGGTCTTTGTCAGTGGCAATAGTTACAGTAATGTCATCAGCAAATTGTTACTCCACACCAAAACAAAATAAGGAGTTAATGTTTCACAGATTTCCTCGTGACACAAGGTAAGTTTTATTTTTCATTATACGTAATTAATTACGTAATATCTAATTCTATCCTATACTATTAAACGAGTTAGGTGTCCCGACGATTTCGAAAACGGCTTGAAACCTTTGGACGAAAATCTAGGATTAAGGGTTAAAAATCACCATAAATCGATCTGTCAGGGAATTATCTTCAAAATCATTCATTTTAGGGAGAGAGAGCGAAATATACATAAAATATGAACGCATATAATGCTTATTTATAACAATACGTTCAAGCGCGAAATGGCCTAGCGGCTCGATGGGATCCTTATTTTATGTAGGTCCGGATTCGAATCCCACGAGACTTTATTGTTTTTTTTGTCTTTTTATTTTTCCATGGTAATATCTTTAAGTATTATTTCAAGAATTTGAAATGAATATTGCGATTTGGCGCTACTTACCGCCTTAAGTTATAAACGCTCCGAGTAAACGAGCGAAGGTCGGTCTCCCAGCTAGGACCTACTTACATACAATCTAGGATGTTGGAGCTAATAAGTAATATCCGGTAATACAATACAGACTTGTACATTCTAGTATAGTAGGTACTTAAATCACGAGCTGGAGAAGCTAGGTTTCTAAGCACGAGCAAAATCTCGAAGTTTCTTTAAGGTTGCCTACAGATCGGGCAGACTGTCACCATCTGTCACTGTGCCGATGCCGGCGGCTTTCAAAAATTGTCCATTTAGTTCTCAACTGACAATACGTAATGACGCAGTTGTGTACAGTGCTGTTCAACAAATAGTTCCTATGCCGTTATGTTGGCTCCCCTGTCTATCAACGACATCAACACGCGAAGACGCTTCTACCGATTTTGTTAGTGTGTGTGTCTACCTTCTATGTAGTGTGTGTCTGCTTTCTATGTAGTGTGTGTGGAAAACATTGCTGCCAACATAACGGCATAGGAACTATTTGTTGAAACGCATTCTACGTAAAATATTTGTTTAATAATGGGCAAAAATATTAAAAGTATGTGAGAAGTATGCTACATACCATGATCAGTAAATTCAGACAAAAACAAGAGGGGTAACAAGTTGTTTTCCAAGAAAAACAACAATGTTTACATTTCTATACTAGTACAACTGATAATATTGATAGTGGTTCTATGTAGTGTGTGTGGAAAACATTGCTGCCATGCCAACATTACCGCATAGGAACTATTTGTTGAAACGCACTCTAGTAGCCGACAGTCGGCGGCTGACCGCTGTGTACTTCGTAGTCAATACCACACCCCGGACACTTCGTACGAATTTTGCGCCATTGTTTACTACATAGACATTCATGTTTTTACACATGTAAATGTGCGTGCGTACTAGGGTTGCGTGATGTACTAGGGTTGAATCGATCAAATATTGGCCCTGCCCTCATTGTCTATTGTTAGCTAGACTTCTCATCTCATCTCACTAATATTATAAATGCGAAAGTATGGATGTTTGTTTGTTTGTTTGTTCCGCTTTCACGCCGAAACTACTAAACGGATTTGGATGAAAGGACACGTTTCATTTTATGCCTGGACATGTACGGAGTACGAAACATATAGAAAAATATAGGCTTTCTGGGAAAAATAATGAAAAAAATATAAGAAGCAGGGTTGCGTGGTTCAAGCGTAATGTTTTCTCAGCACCTTTTACAATATAAATGGTAACACTGAAGCTTGCAATAGTAGTTCACGTTCAGAAATTACGGCGTCGTCCACATATTCCTCAGATGCTTTCTCTGACTCCGACTGGTTGAACACCCTTCTGTTCTGACTTCTGACATTAGTGTACGATTTTTAAAATCTGTGGATATGCAGTGCCTCTTTTACAAGCATAACAGCTGGTTTTCGAGTTACTTGTCGGACAACTAAATTATAAATTTCAATGGTATGTACAAAATATAATTTCTGAACGTAACGCTTCGCCATGTTGGGTGCTTTAGGTGTTGCGATTGTTAAATCTGAGAATCTGGATGAACGAAGGTAAATCGAACGAAATATACAATTAGAAAAGACTATGTTTCTAATGACTTATTTATGTACATAAACCAGGTCCAAGCTCCATAGTCCCGTGAAACGTCTCCTTTGGTAGGTAGATAGATAAAGCACTCGGCTAACACATAAGATACTTTTTATCCCGGAAAACTTAAGGGTACCCGTAGGAATGCTTAAAAATTCAAAATTTCCGCTTCGTCACTAGATTATTAGGTATCTTAACATTTTCTTTCTTTCTAGACACAATTCTGAAGTCCACGCAGACGAAGTCGCGGGCGGAAGCTAGTTTAAAAATAAAGGCTGTATACACCAGACAAGGCTATATAGCCTTAGAAGCCTTTAACTCTTTCCTAAAAAAATAAAATTGTCTTTGGTTATAATACTGTGCTTTGGTTTGTCGATTTGCCAACCCCTTAACAAATGGTCACACATCGGTCACACAGGGGGGGGGGGGTGTGAGGTAGCATTCAGAGAGCAGCAGGGAGTGTCCACACTGTATAATGTCCTTATTAGGGCATGGAACCGGTTTTTCCCTGTTCCAAAAAAACCGGTTCTGTCTTGTAAAATAAAAACCGGTTCTACAAGCCATAAGAACCGGTTCTTTCGGTTCTTCAAGATTTGAAGCAACATATGATCATCTTATGATAATTTCTTTTGCCAAGTAGTGTGAAACCGGAAATATAAGGCTTTCAACGCGTATCTTGGACCTCACCAGCAAGCTCATGGAGGAAAGATGGAGCCTGATTCTGAAATCATCTGGAGATGCTTCCCAGTATCAGCGACTAAACAGACAGATCTCCAAGTCCATGACTCGCAATATACGCCAATTTAATACTAATCGTACTAAAGAGTCGATCGAGCTCACTAAAAGCTCAAAAGTATTTGCAAGAGATCTGTCTACTGGTTAAAAACAACTAAAAAAGCTGAAGACCGAAGATGGCAGAATCGTGTCTACCAAGCCTGAGCTGTTGGTAGAGGTTGAGAAGTTCTACACCAGAATTCGAAACCAATCCGGTTGCAACGAGGGGTGAAACAGGGAGACGTTATATCTCCGAAACCGTTCACCGCTGTCCTGGAAGATGTTTTCAAGCTTCTGGACTGGAGAGAACTCGGCATTAACATCGAGTACATCACCTCACCTTCGATTCTCTGACGACATTGGTTATGGCTGAGACCTTGGAAGACCTAAGCATGATACTCGATTCACTCAGTAGAGCCTCCCAACAAATAGGCCTTCAAATGAAAATGGACGAGACTAAAATTATGTCAAATGTCCGTGTCAAACCCACTCCTCTGAAGATTGGAGACTCTACACTTGAAGTTGTTGACGAATATGTATACCTGGGACAAAAATTCCATCTAGGTAGGTCCAATTTCGAGAAGGAGATCAACCGTCGAATCCAATTCGGCTGGGCAGCGTTCAGGAAGCTCCGCAATATCTTCTCATCCAAAATATCGCAGTGTCTCAAGACTAAGGCCTTTGACCTATGATGTGTGTTGCCAGTGATGACATAATATGGAAATGAGACATAGTTACTTACTACATAAAAAGGCTCAAGGTTACCCAAAGGGCAATGGAGCATGCTACCCTACGTGATCGAATCAGAAATGTAGGAGGAAAACGTAGGAGAATTAAAGTAACCAACATAGCTCACAGAATCGCTAAACTGAAATGGCAGTGGACCTAGTGAAGGTCGCGAGTACACGTTGAATGCGGGCAGTGCAAGACCGGTCGGCGTGGAAATCCTTGGGGGAGGCCTTTGTTCAGCAGTTGACGTATTTTGGCTGATCCTGATAATAATAATAATTAATACTTAAGTTTTTCAAAAAAAAGGGGCATATTTTTGTTTTTGTTAACCTTCTTCTGTCTCTTACGTAAAAATCGTGTCTAAAAAATCTTCGAACAACCGAAAGAACCGGGTACCCGGTTCCAAGTAGCTATCGGAACCGAAGAACCGGTTCTTACAAAAGAGGTCTGGTTCTGCACCCCCTAGTCCTTATACTATGGTCAATACTTATATAAGTGTTACGTGATCCACACAACGACATTCTATACATGGACTTTGCATCAGCGCGCTGTAAACGGCACAGCAGAAGTGTGCTCAAATACGATGTGCGCACACTTTTTACCTTAGTCGTGTTTTGAGCGCAAAGCAGTAAGGATGCCGAAGTGTGTCGTGAAAAAGTGTCGAAATAACACTCGAACGACCCTAAAAAAAGATGGTGTGACCTACCACCGGTAAGTTGATTTTATTTATAAAAGATAACACGCGAAAATGTGTAAAAAAAAGTAGAAAAGCACTGAAGTTTTAATAAATATCGTAAATTATTAGGGAGTATTCCTATTCTTTTCTTTCACGTGCGCCAGAAAGAGATATGCGTCAGTACGCGACAAGAACATAGTCATAAAACAAAAGAGTGGAGTCGCTTTTGTTTAAATGTTTTAAGTGTAAAAGCCATACTGCCGAAACGGAAGATAATATTTTTCGGGTGTACGTATAAATTTTATTATGTTTTAAATAGATGCTGATTTTTATTTCCGGTCGGAGAAGAAAATCATCTTATAAAGGCGCAAGTACATAACATTAGTGTGTCTCCTACAATAAAGCCAAGTGCCAAGAGCGTCAGAAAAAAGAAATGTTTTACAATATTTATGAGGAGCAGGGGGGAACGTCGCAGCCGGCCCCGACGCGGCGAGCCGCCCGCACTCGCGGTGCTCGCGGCGCCGGCGACGTCACCCCGGCCGGCCGCGCCACCCGCGCTACTGGGCATTGATGGTTGACATTCCGGAGAAACAAATCGGCCACATTCACAACTATGTTTTGTTGTCAGTGACTCAAAATGTCAGTGTGGGGATCGAACCGACGACTCTCGGATCAGAGGTCAGGATCGCTAACCACTTAGCCACCGAGTCAGTCAATAGGTTGTAATCATACATAATTTTACTTGTATCAGAATTGTGCAATAATACTCTTGATAATTTTGCAGCTCAAGTAATTCATATCAATACAAATAATAAGAATAATTTCTAATGAAGATTTCAAGACAGTTGTTTTATTTTACAATTAACGTATACATTTCAACCCTTTCTCATTTCTAAATCGTTTTGGCGTGTAATCCTGTCGTTTGAATATTTAGTTCTATTTTTTATGTCGATATCGTCTATTTACCTGACTGCGCCAGAAGGAAGGTTATGTTTTTAAGTGGATGTATGTATGTATATTTCTTTGGCAGATTCTGTAGCCTAAGCGGTTTGATTAATTTCAGCTTCCAATGCAGTCTTTTTTTTTATATAGTTAGGTTATTGTTTTTTTTTTCGAAATCAGCCTTAACATAAATTTCTAAAGGATTACTCAGAAAGTGTAGAATACAGGAAAAATATAAAAAAATCCAATCTACAATTAATATTTTAGTTTCTCATACAAATCCTTGAGTCTCTATTCAGCTTTTGTATGAAAAAATGAAAAAGAAATTGCAGATCGGATTTTTACAATATTTTTCTGTTATTTATACTTGATTCACTGTAGATGGCAACACTGCCGGTCGACTGTTATAGCTCCGTATAATTTAACAATTTTTATAAGTTTTTAGTTAATAAATCGTCTTAATTGTATAGTATTGTGAAAATAGACACCTGGAAAACCATTTCTATATTTCAAAACCAAGTTGTGACGTGAATATAGCTCAAAATCGAAGAAACAAAATACGAAGAAGCAACTGTCAAAATTAAACGGACAATTCGAATTAAAATCACACAGAAGGACATAACGGAATATCCCGGGGAGTATTGTTTTCCATAATTACTTACGTTTTTATTTTGTTCTTTGTAGTGTACACTCCATATTGCGTAAATTCTCAGGTTGGTCAATAAATAGTTGGGTCAATATAACCTCCAATTAAGATGTGTTCGGTCTCCCGTTTGCCCTATGGTAAACATTGAGTGACGACATAAACAATTGCCGTAATTACTTACAATAAACTTCAACTTCACGATTTTTCACTCTTGAACGGTATATAACAAGATATTTTCTTAATAACTACGAGCTTGTTTGTTTACTCGCGCGGGATCACCGGCCGACTACCTGATCGACTAGCAAAGGGTATATAGGTACTGACCTAGTTTTTCATAACAACGTTTTAGCTTGAGACAAAAAGATATTCGCTTCGCGTGTTGTAAATTAGGTACTTAATATTTTTAGAAACCGTTTGTGTTTGTTTATAAAACATAGGTATTTTTTTCTTAACATTTTATTTTTTATTTGTATTGACTAGGGAATAACAAATTTTCAGAGATGCCTACTACACGCAGTATGGCGAAAACGCTGGATCTCGACTTTAAACTTCGGAATGCTTTAGAAAACCTACGGAGTACGCAGGCCTTGTGCGACAAGCTCCTTCAAGAACGTGAGGACAGCGAAGTGGAACTTCAAAAAATCATCAAAAAAAACACTGAGCTAAAAAACGAGCTTAGTGAGCAGGACATCAAATACATGGACCTGCTTGACCAGCGCGACCATCTGCTGGAGACAGTTTCTGCACTGAAACAGTGCAATGAAGTCCACGAACAAACGCTGAACCGCGTCAAAGACCTGGAACGAGAGCTCTCGGCGGCGCAGGACCTCATCTCACAGCTGCAGGCTAACCAGCGCGCCAGTCAGCTCAGGGAGACCCAGGACTTGTACGAGGAGCTAGTTGGCAAACATGCGGCAAGTAATTCAGTCCCGCGTATTAGTAGGAAAAAATGTAAAAAACTAGGCCAAATTAACAAATTAATTAAAAAAACCGCATTTAATATAAAAAGTCATTGTAATAAATGTAACAAGTATTCCGTAAAATATAAACAAGAGCGGTCAGAACTTTTAAAGCGGTTAAATATCTATTCAACGGAATTAGACCAGTGTAAAATAGAATATGATATGCATACACAACAATTAAATACTGAGTTAAGTAACTTAAAAATGTCTTTGTCGGAATGTGAAGTTAAGTATGAACTGGCCGAGAAACAAATTGAGCAGCATATTTTATCAGCTAATGAGTTACTAGATTTATGTCATTATAATTCTGAACGATTCGAGTCGTTGACAACTAAACATAGTTGTGAATGTGGCCGATTTGTTTCATCGGAATCTCAAACACCAAGGCCCAGCGGCGCGGTTGGCGCGGGTGGCGCGGGTGACGCGGCCGGCCGTGGTGACATCGCCGGTGCCGAGTGCGCAGGCGGCTCACCGGGGCCGGCCGCGTCGCTCCCCTCTGCACCTCATAAAAATTATGAAATTAAAAAAAGACTGTAATATTCTCTGATAGGTTTGGTAAAGGATTTGGCCCATTGTTTGCGAGTAGTTTGAAGGACTCGACGTCGGTAAATATGTGCTACCCTGACGCTTCATTAGAACAACTACATAGTAGGCAATATATGTAAAAGTTCTTTTGACCAATACTCCTCAGTTGTATTAATGCTAGGAAATAGTAAAAATACAAAGAAATCTCACATAAAACGAACTGTCGACCGGCTTGTTGACCTAAGCAAGGAGAAAAAATGTAAAATAACAGTTTGTGCGTTTCCCTACTGTGTAAATGAAACGCACGACTACAATCAAAATTTATACAATTTAAATTTATATTTATATAATCTGACATGTAGTCATAGTGACTGCGTATTATTTTTTGATACAAATAGCTTTGTAAATAAATTTAGATTGACTCAAGATACTATGTATCTGTCTTATATACAAAGAAAAAGACTAGCTAATGCGTTAGCTTACAGTATTATACATCGTACCGACTGTATTCAGTCGGTAATTACTTGTTTAACGACGGAGGAGCCCGCCGCTGGTGGCGGTACCGTAGATATGACGCAGCCGCCTATAAATGTACAAGATAGTACACCCTGCGGTGCCGTTACCTGCGATGTGACTCAAACTCCGGATTTAAACTAGATTCAAAGACAACTAGGAAGCCTAACACTTTAAAGTTAGTCCACCAAAATATACAAGGCTTCCTCGGCAAAGAATTTGAAATGGAACTATTTTTGGAAGATTACGGTATTGATATTTTCTGTATTACGGTGGTGGTTCCATTATATTTTACAAAAATAATAGAAAGATTAAAGAACGAAAGGATGTTGTCAGTCTTTCGATTGAAAAAACTATCGAAATGTCCTGTGTGGAGTTGGAAACCCACATCATTATTTGCGTTTACAGACCCCCATATGATGACAACTTTGCTGGTTTCGAGTCGGTGATGGAGGATGCATTAGATTTAATAAGTAAAAGTAATAAATCGGTTGTAGTATGTGGTGATTTTAATGTTGATTTGCTTGAAAAGAAGTCTCTGACGACTAGAATAACTTGTCTATTCAAATCATTTGATTTAGATTTCATTTTTTTAGAACCAACGAGAAAAACGGAGACTTCTGCCACTTGTATAGATAATATATTTTGTAATTGTATTTTTGTAGAGAAAAAAGTAATTAATTGCTTGAAATCCGATCATAGTGGATTAATGGCTAGTTTTCCAACGAAATTAAATAAAGAGCAAATAATAGTTCAAACAAGACCTGTCACTGTCAACATTTTCAAAAGGTCATATCTGAAAAGCTGCCCATACCAAATTTTGACAATCACGTTGAAGCTAATAGTTTTTACACAGATTTTTTTACAGTGCTGGACAGGGAATTTCAATCTATATTTAAAACTAAATCCATAGCAATAAACAACAAACTAAAATTTTGTGAATGGGCTACCTGCAGGTATTCATAAATGTCGAAAAACTTTATTTGACCTATACGACATGAAAACTTATATATTTGATGAGAATTTTAAAGAGTACGTGAAAAAATATTCAAAAATTTTCAAACAGGTATGCCGCGCAGCTAAATCTAATTATTTATCCAGTAAAATCAAATTATCCGATAATAAAATAAAAACTGTTTGGAATATAATTAACAAAGAAACTGGGAAGGTTAAGCCTCGCGATAAAGAATTTGTTTTGCAAACAGATCACGGTAAAATAAAAACAAATGTTGAAGTAGCCAAAGAATTCGAAACTTATTTTACAAATATCCCACTAAAGACTACTGAAGCCCTGAATTCATCACCTAGAAATGCCAATGCCAAAATATTGCTAGAAGAAAATGTCAGTAGGTACTTGCGATCAAAAATTCTCTTTTAAAGAAATTGAACCAGATACTATTGTCAAAACCTTTAAATCTCTTAAAGTGAAAAAAACCGAGGACCTTTGGGGACTTTCAGTAAATTTAATCGGAAATGTTATTGGTACTTTAGCTCCATATTTAGCTTGTCTTTTTAATATTAGCATTGATAATGGCGTTTTATAAGTCTGGCAACAAAACTGACCCGGGAAACTACAGACCAGTTTCTGTGTTACCCGTTCTTAGTAAAATTTTTGAAAAAGTAATGCTAAATCAATTGATACAACATTTTAACGATAATAACCTCCTGCATAACCAACAATTTGGTTTCACAAAAGGTCGGTGCAGGAGTAGCACTTATTCGCAATATCTATGATGCTTTTGAGGATTCACAGAATGCAATAGGAGTATTTTGTGATTTATCTAAAGCATTTGATTGTGTTGAACATCAAACACTACTAATGAAATTAAGGCATTACGGTGTAGAAGACGGGGCTCTCAGTCTTCTAAACTCATACCTTAGCAACCGAACACAAAAAGTTCAAATAAATGGCATCAATTCTTCCGGCTCTAAAGTGATAATGGGGGTACCCCAGGGATCAATATTAGGTCCTTTCCTTTTTCTTGCGTATATTAATGATTTGCCGTTTATGGTTCAAAATTTCGCAAATATAGTGTTGTTCGCAGATGATACTTCTCTTATTTTTAAACTTGATAGAAAATCAAACAAAACTGATGAAGTAAACAACACTCTTTCAAAGATACTCAACTGGTTCACTGTAAACAATCTACTTTTAAATGCTAAAAAAAACCAAATGTATAAAATTCGCATTACCAAACGTTAGAAATATTGACGCTAGTGTAATCATAGATAGTAATGAATTGGAATTTGTCAATAGTACGGTTTTCCTCGGTATAACTTTAGATGCTACATTGCAATGGGGTCCACATATAGAAACTTTAGCGGGAAAGCTTAGTTCAGCTGCTTATGCCGTCAAAAAAATTAGGCAGTTAACAGATGTAGACACTGCACGGCTAGTATATTTTAGTTATTTCCACAGTATTATGTCTTACGGAATTTTACTTTGGGGACATGCAGCTGATATTGAAACTATTTTCGTTTTACAAAAAAGGGCAATCCGCGCAATCTATCAGATGCGATCCCGCGAGTCGTTGAGGGATAAGTTTAAGGAAATTAATATTTTAACGGTTGCTAGTCAATTCATATATGAGAGCATTATGTACGTCCGCAAGAATCTACATTTGTTTCGTAAAAACAGTGACAGGCATGATTTAAACTTAAGGAATATAAATAACATTGATATTGCCTATTCGAGACTGAGCAAAGTTAAAAAGTCGTTTGTGGGGCAATCTGTACGATTCTATAATAAAATACCAGAACATGTAACAAATCTGCCTGAAAACAAATTCAAAACGCATGTAAAAAAATGTCTGTGCTCAAAAGGTTATTATAAGATAATAGATTATGTGAATGACAAAGACATTTGGAAATGTATTGCTCTTCCTGATAACTGTATTATTGATAACAAACATTGTATTAGTAATTAAGTATTATTTTAAAAAATGTGTTGAAGCGAGTTTCTTTTGGGCTCGACGTTTCTTCTCGCTTCGGAAACACTTCCCGAAACGTTGAGTGTACAAGTTCCGCGTGGTAGGAACTTTGTACTAGGTAGAAAAAAAGACGATTTAAAAGTATGTGCAAAACATCTACTTAAATAAAAAACATTTTGATTTTGATTTTGATTTTTGATTTTGATTCTGATTCTGAGTAACCCCTTAACATTTCAAACGCATTTCATTAACAACCTGTAGAATCAAACGCACTTTTTTAACACTCTGTATACTTAATTCTGAGTAACACCTTAAAATTTCAATCGCACTTTTTTAAACAACTTAATTTTTAATGGCAAATTTGAAAATCACCATTGTTCGGTTCAAATGTAACAACATCTTAAACATACATAATAAATGTAAAAAATGACGCTCCATACAAATCGATCGTTGAATTGACCATTTTTTCATACCCAATGGTCGACAGAGTAAAAAACTTTTCCTTTTTTTTAAGCAGTACAACAAAAGTCGACAACCCGACATATTTATCCCGATTAATAATTTAGCCCGAAATATTCATATCCGTCATTTAAAAATCCCATTATATATATGTAATATTATTTATTATACTCATTATATTTTTCTAATATTTGTTTTATTGCGTGGATGTGATCGACAGTTGAAAAGTTTGTCCTGTAACCCGCCTGTTCTTTAAGTTGATTCTCGTCTAGCGAGTTTGTGATTCTTACTAGAATGATCTTTGAAAATATCTTGTATATATTAGACATAAGACTAATTGGCCTATAATTCTCGGTGTCACCTCTGTCCCCTTGATATTAAAGATAAGTACTATTATTGATTTGGTCCAATCTAGTGGTATTTCTTCGTTGGTTATTATGTCGTTAAACATGTCAATTAGTCTTAAGGCTATTTCAGACTTGTTCGCTTTAAGCATTTCATTTGTGATCTGGTCTGGTCCTGGTGATTTCTCATTTCCTTGTGTTTCTATTGCTTTCATTCTTTCTTGGATAAGTATTGGTGGGATTGTATCCTCTGTGTCTTGTCTTTCATTATGCTGTTTAAAGTTAACAATTGAAAAAACATTCCTTTTGTTTGAACGGTATAGATTTTTATAGAAATCTGTAGCTATTTTGATAATCTCTTCTCTTTTTCCAGATGCTTCTCCTGATTAGAGATGGGGTTTTGCCCGGGCATTTATGGGCATTTTGAGTAAATGTCCAATATACGTCCTTTTACGCCCAATAAATGCCCAAACACAGGGCATTTATTTAAATTGTAAAATATCAAAAAATATTACATAACGCTTCGTTTAAATTACTTTTTAGTGTTTTTTAAAGTAAAACTATAACTTGAAAGCGCTTGAAGAATAAGAACCTTGTTTTATAAATACCCATTGAGTCATTCTACACAGTACATACCTATTTCGTTTCTACACGTAAAAACTATAACTAGCTGGCTGGAGTGCCCGGCTTCGCTGAGGTAGGTAGTTGAAATGAGATCGTGTGGTAGTTTGAATAAAAGGATAAAATTTCAAATCTAAGAGGTGATGTTTTATAGAACCTTATTCTATTTTCAAAACTAGTTTAAAAACAACATTTTTCGTTTTCAGTATATACCTAAATTTTTTCGAATTTCCTACTCAAGAGCAAGCTATGTATGGCTGACCGTGTGAAAAGCAGGAGGTTCCTCGCGCCTCACCTCTCCCCCTCTCCCCACATCCCGCACTTCATTCGCTCAGCCCCCCCGCACCCCGTTCCTCACTCCACGCTCACCGTGCTCCCACGCACCCGGTTCCCCCCGCGCACCAGCGGTCCCCCATCCCTTCGCCCCCCACTCCCTCGCCCCCATCCCGCTCGATCCCATCCCCCACCCCCTCGCCTTATTCCCTACCCGCGCACCCCGCTCCTCCCACTCCGTGCCTCCCCCCCAGCACCTGCGCTGCGCACGCTACGCGCTCCCCGCGCCACTTACCCATGATCCCCCTGTTCTAGAAGAATGTTCCCTTACGTGTACCCCGCATCCCGCACCTCACCCCCTGCATATCTTACCTTACCCTCCGCGTCTACCTCCCCCACACCTCATCACTCCCTCCGCATCTCACTTCTATCCCCGCACGTTGAATCTCACCCCCCCCCCCCCCCCCCCGCCCGCACCCCATACTGCACCCAGCCTCTAACCCCTCGTTTCAGACAATTTCTGAGTATTTCAGAATGTTCCAGGACTGCTGTGGAGTGCTCTCGAATACTCCAGAATGCTCTGGACTGTTATATTCTAGAAATTTCTTAAGGGCGAAATTTAAACCCTTATATCTTCAAAAGCACGCTCTTTATGTAAAAAAGGAAATCTTCATGGATGGGGGATAGAGGGCTACCGCACTATATAGCTCCCTTGATCGTACCTGTTATAATTCACCGAAGACAGCTGAAATTGAAAAGTAGATAAAAAATCTCTTCCTAGCAATGGGGGGCCGCTAGTGTTTACAACATAGACATCAAGGTTGTGAGTACTGCCCGCGTATGACACAGCCAACCGAACTAACCCTAAGCACATTATTTTATCACCTGTATAGGTCATTAACCTTTTCTTAGTGATAAACAATGGTACCTTTGAAAAATGTTGTTTATATAACTCTTCCGAAATTACAGTTACAGCAGATCCGCTGTCGATTTCAAACTGTAAATCTACCCCATGGAGTTTGACCCATTCCACTAGTGGTTCTCCCCTTAGTGATCGGATATTATACAACTCACCATCATCGTCAACGCCCTCGTCATGGGTACCCATATCCACGTAGTTCACTTTCCCGCACATCCTACGAAGATGACCTTTGACATTACACTTTTTACATACGTAATTTGCATATTTACACTCTGTCGACTTATGATTAGTGAATCCACAAACCGAACATTTCACTTTCCCTGAACCACTGCGTTTCTCACTGTTTTTAACACTGTGCTGGATTTTGTACAGCTGCGCGGCTGCGCGCTAGCGCTGCCGCCCGCCATAGCGGCACTGGCGCGCGCGCATCGCATGTTCTCCGCTATTTCCACTGCTTTTGCCAAAGTTAGTTCCGACAAATCGTGAGCATAAAGTTTTTCTTTTTCCTTTCCAGGTAACATCCCCATGATGAAATGATCCCTGAGCGTTTCTTCAATATTTAGAAAATCGCAGTTGGCGGTCAACCCACGTAACCTTGCTGCCCACTGGGAAGTACGTTTCGCCGGGTTCTTGCGAAGCAGCGTAAAACTTATGGCGCTCGCTGAATCCTACCCGCTTTGGAGTAAAATGACTATCTAATATTCGCAGGATATCTTCATATGGCACTATCTGAATATCCTTCGGCAACGCAAAATCTGCCAACAATTTGTAGGTGCCATCGGAGAGTGCGCTTAGCAAAATCGCTCGTCTTGTTGTTCCTGTCGCGTCTTTCAAACTATCTATATCATTTGCGATATACTACTGTGTTAAACGACTTTTATATGTACTCCAATTTTGCACACTGTGATCAAAATTACTTAAAACACTAAACTGAAATCCAGACATTTTTTGTACGTGGGTAATTTGCGTTAAAAATTCCGGTTCTCGTCGCCACTGTTAGATATGGGACAGGGACGAGTTAAACGACAGAGGGCTCGTTGCGCACTGACTTTATTCAGTAATGGAGTACTTATGCACTTAACTCCCCCCCTTCCACTGCTTGTGTACGAAACATACTCGTAGACTGACTAGGTAATCGTTTATATGCTAACCACTCGTTGACCATGTGATGATCACTGGTTGACAACGCGGCGTCCACACATGGACCACCAGCTGACAAACGAAGTTGTGCTGGTCGTGTACCGGGTGGCTCTAATAAGCTATAACTCTATTTTTTTTATGGCAGAGGTGGTAAACGAGCAGACGGATCACCTGATGGTAAGCAATTACCGCCGCCCATACACCCGCAACACCAGAGGAGTCACAAGTGCCCACTGGGAAGTACGTTTCGCCGGGTTCTTGCGAAGCAGCGTAAAACTTATGGCGCTCGCTGAATCCTACCCGCTTTGGAGTAAAATGACTATCTAATATTCGCAGGATATCTTCATATGGCACTATCTGAATATCCTTCGGCAACGCAAAATCTGCCAACAATTTGTAGGTGCCATCGGAGAGTGCGCTTAGCAAAATCGCTCGTCTTGTTGTTCCTGTCGCGTCTTTCAAACTATCTATATCATTTGCGATATACTACTGTGTTAAACGACTTTTATATGTACTCCAATTTTGCACACTGTGATCAAAATTACTTAAAACACTAAACTGAAATCCAGACATTTTTTGTACGTGGGTAATTTGCGTTAAAAATTCCGGTTCTCGTCGCCACTGTTAGATATGGGACAGGGACGAGTTAAACGACAGAGGGCTCGTTGCGCACTGACTTTATTCAGTAATGGAGGGGCGGGCGCAGCCGCCTGCTTATACTAGACAAGTACCTAACAGTACCGGAACTCGTTTCTGAGTTTTATTGACACACACATTTGTACACTTTATTTTATAATATGTATTTATTTATTATTATTATTTTATTATTCATTTATTTTCAGGCAACTTAGTAGCTAATATACAGGCCCATAGATACATAAAAACTTATACAATTAAAAAAAGACATAAATACTATAAATATATACACTAATAAGTTATTCTACTTTAGATGAGTGTTTTTCTGTGCTATGGCGTTGCTGGTATTGATTTATTATTATATGTATATGTATGTATTTAAATGTATATCAGTCTCTGGTTCCCAAGATACAGGGAATCCTAGTTTGGGGCCAGATGACCATGTGTGATTTGTCCCGGATATATTATTATGGAGTACCTGACTTCGCTCAAGAAGTTGATATGAAATCGTTCCCCGCTCCTAACGCCGCCGTGAAGCGGTCGTGACTTGCGTGCTCGCGTCGATCACGCGTGTTAACTGACTACAAGCATGGTCATAACCCGGAGGGTGTGGACTGCTAGTGACATTTGTCTCGACCGTTTCCGTGCTTTATAAGGCACGTTATGCCGTTGATGGCGGCTGCTATCGCTAGACGGCAGCAGCTAAGCCATGTCGGTGGCCTTATAGGCGGCTTAAAAACTTCTGACACTGGGGTTTGTCACTAGCGCCACAACCTCCACCAATACGGACTTGGCTCCTGTATGTTGAGTATGGCCTAATCTTTCCGGGGTATGGGAAGAGACCCGTGCCCCTGCAGTGAACGAACCCCGCCGCACTCCATATTTCATCGCTCCCTTCGCCTCATCCCCTCCTCGCTCACCACCCCCGGCGCACCCCACACGTCGCCCACTACACGCTGTCTATGCCTCACTCTCCCCACGTAACTCGCACTTAACTCCCCCCCTTCCACTGCTTGTGTACGAAACATACTCGTAGACTGACTAGGTAATCGTTTATATGCTAACCACTCGTTGACCATGTGATGATCACTGGTTGACAACGCGGCGTCCACACATGGACCACCAGCTGACAAACGAAGTTGTGCTGGTCGTGTACCGGGTGGCTCTAATAAGCTATAACTCTATTTTTTTTATGGCAGAGGTGGTAAACGAGCAGACGGATCACCTGATGGTAAGCAATTACCGCCGCCCATACACCCGCAACACCAGAGGAGTCACAAGTGCGTTGCCGGCCTTTAATATGGGAGTACGCTCTTTTCTTGAAGGTTTGAATGTCGTATTCCCGAACGTTCCACAATAATGCTCTCGAATGTTCTGGACTGTTCTAGTCTTGAAGGTGAAACTTCCATCCTTTAGGCTTTATTTACGCGGATATCACACTGAGGCGGAAATCGGACGGGAGCGCTCCACCGGACTGTTTCTGTCCGAATTTCGTCCGAAGCTGCGGTGCACGACGAAGGCGCGGATTCCGCCCGACCGGACGGTTTCCGTCCGAATTTCGTCCGAAGGTGCGGTGTTTGATGATTTTCGTCATGCAGTCGTACCCTGCGATTCGCGCCTCCGGACGGAGACGCGGCGTCAGTGTGTGGTACCCTGCGAACATTTTACAGTACAAACTTTAAATCCGCTCTACCGCAATTCGTCGCGGTGAGCGGAGCAGTAAGTTTTCCGTCTTACGGAGACCGCGGTGCGTTGCGCGGCGCGTCAGTCGTCACGTTTTTCAATGCAAACAAAAGCGCGTGATGTCGTTTCAACACGACCGGTATCTTAAATAGGGAGTTTTCCACGGCTTTCTCTAGACTCAACTAGATGGCGTTGATCAACATTGGAAATAAGAAAATCTTTAAAAAATCATCAAAACTGACTGATATTACTGACTAATATCATAATAATGATGGATAATGATGGACCACAGTCCGACTAATGAGGGACAAAATGACGAAGAAAAAAGATCGACACCGGATTCTGAAAGTGTTCGTCCTCCTCTTTTAGATGCACAGCAAAAATGTTCCCTATCCCCATCTCGAAAAAACATAACTCAAAGAAAAAAAACTTGTGAATATACCGACTGAGAATTCATTTCAGTCTTTGTCTGAAGAGGAAATAATACACAGTACGAACTTAAGAGAAAACAGTAAAATGTACAGAAGCTGCCCAGATATTACTAAAATCAATATAAGTCTAGAATTAAAAAAGTTCAAGGAAGAATTAGCAAATACGCAAGCAGAATTGAGGCTCGCTGAACATGAAATAGAAAATCTTTTGTCAGAAAATTTTACGCTCAAGAAGAAAATAGCTGAATATGACAAAAGAGTAGAGATGCTAACCGATTTATGCAGTCCTACCTCTAAGACATGTTCAAAGAGTGGTGCGAAGAAGAAGAGAAGAAGAGAAGAAAAAGTTCAAAAAGTTCAGAAAGCATGAATTTGTCAACTACTACAGCATGTCATTTGAATTCCACACTGAACGGTCCAGATTTTCAAACCAGTGACCTACAATTGCATAGACAGGAACAGTTGCAACAAACTCCCATGAAGCCGCAACAAGGTCCTACGCAGCAGCTGAGTCAACAAAAAGATGTGCCATCGCATCAAGAAGCTGTACATCTAGAACAAAAGAAACACAGAGTTCTCTTATTAGCTGATGAGACAGGATGAAACCTGCGTAGTATTCTGCAAAAACAGCTCGGTTCTGGTTATACAGTAACTTCAATACTTAAGCCATATGCAACCTTGGAGCAAATTCTGTCAGGTAGTGTTTCTTACTGTAAAGATTACACAAAATTGGACTTTGTAATTATTTTGGGTGGCTCAGATGATACTAATGTAATTAGGTTTCAATCAGCTTTGTATCATTGCTTGAATGAATTAGATAATACGAATGTGCTATTTGGTAAGATTATAAATGCTGTTAGTCTTAACGAAGTGAAACTTAATGACATTATAAAGGTAATAAGTTTAAATATTGATAATTTACATTGCACTGAATTGGTTTACTTCCAGAACAATATACTTAATAGAGTCGGAACATGTCAAACATTAATTCTTGATATGATTATGTTGAATTATAAGTATAAACAAACTCTAAATTGTAATAAAAAAGAAAGTGATGGATGTGTTGCGAAAAAGGAACCAAGAAGTGTATGCACACAGACGGAATGTTGTTTTTTTCGTGACTAACTCTAGTATGTATAATTCAGATAACACTCTAAAGAATATAGAGGACAATATCAAAGTATTCCAAATTTTTCACCAAAACGTATGTGGGATTAATACAAAAAAGGATGAATTAGATCTATACTTTAATTTACTTACTGATGGAAAACCTCGGTATGTTTGTATTACTGAACACTTTCTCAACAGTATGAATATTTCTATGTTGAGTCTAACAAACTACAACTTAGTTGATTACAATATAAGATGTAATAAAAAAAGAGGAGGTAGTTTAGTTCTTGGTTCCGTAGACAGCAACTGTGAATCGCTAAAAATCTGTAAACAATTGTATAAAGGCAATTTTTTTGAAATTAGTGGAGTGAAAGACAATGAATCGCAACTTAATGTTTGTTGTGTTTACCGTAATGACAGGAGAAAATATTTTGATGAATTTATGCTTCAAATGGAAAAACTGTTGGAATATTTTTTTAGCAAGAAATGCGTTATATGTGGTGATTTTAATATTGACTTATTGACTAACGATCAGTTTCAAAAAGATTTTCTAAACTTGCTTAAGTGTTATAATTTTAGACCCCTGTTTTCTGATATTACTTATATTCGTGGGAATTCATGTTCTTGCCTTGATAATATTTTAACAAATTTACCCGAGAGTGATATACTGTCGACTAAAATAGATCATAATGGTTATTCAGATGGTCATGCTGGGCTTTTTTGTGAAATATCGATACCCTGTATAAAAGCAAACAAAAATAACTTTGTCGAAGTAGAGCAAAGACAATTTAGTGATGATTGCAATGAACGATTTAGAGAGAAAATACAGTCTCACAACTGGACCTCTTATGGAATAAATAGTATTCTTAGTAAATTCTATGAAGCGTTTAAAACCAGCTATGTGAAAAAGAAAATTAAATATAGGCTAGAAACTGATAAAAAAATTAGATGGGTTACTAAGGGAGTGAAGGTAACTAGACAGCACAGGACGAACGCTGGGCCGCCACCACCGGCCGGCTTAAAATAGGTATCTATTAGGTATATAGTTATTTATTGATAAGTTATAGGCGCGCTGGACATCGGTTTGCGTTTATTTAGTAGTTACATACCTATCGTATATTGTTCAGCTAGTTAGATAACTGTGACTTTTTTCTATTAGATTTAAACTTGCGCAAATATATATTTCCAGTACAATGACTACCAGGAGCATGGCAAGAACTCTTGAGCTGGACACCAAGCTACGTTGTGCACTGGACCAACTGAAAACAACCCAGGCTTTAAACGATAAGCTACTGGCAGAACGTGAGGATAGTGAGGTGGAGCTCCGGAAAATATTCAACAAAAACAAGGAACTTAAAAGTGAACTTAGCGAATACGACATAAAAGTTCAGGATCTTCTCGACCAACGTGACCAGTTGCAATCAGCTGTTTCCGCCTACGAACAATGCAGCAACCATCACGAGGAAGCCTTGGACCGCATCAGGCACCTAGAACGCGAGCTGTCTGCGGCACAGGGCCGCGTCGAACACCTGGAGGCAGAGAAATACCAGCGGCAACTGGAGGACACTCAGACCCTGTATAACGAGCTTGTTGGTCAGAACTCTAAGTCACTTTTAGGTATTCGTTCTAGCCGGAAAAAATTAAAAAGTATGCAAGGCTTAATAAGTTAGTTCGAAAGTCCACACTCCAATTAAAAAAATTCTGTATTAAATGTAAAAGTACAGAAAAAATTAAAGCTGAACGCATCGAGTTATTAAAAAAATTAGATATGCACTGTATGCAATTAGATAATTATAAGATTAAATATGACATGGACACGCGAAATTTGGAGTTTGAAATAATTAGGTTAACAGATTGTCTTGCAGAAACAAAACAAAAATATGAACAAGCTGAAAGACAAATTGATGAACATGTTTTGGCTACAGATAAGCTCTTAGAACTATGTAGGTATAATTCGGAGCGATTTGACTCCCTAGTAAACAACCACCAGTGCGACTGCGGCCGTCCAGCTAGCGCCGAGGGGCCAGCAACAGACAGGCGCGAAAATGATACGTTTCAAAGCGGAGTCACTGTTCTAAACTCAGACCATTTAATGACTGTACCAAACTCGCTTTGTGAAAACACCTTGTCTTCTGCGAGTAAGTCAGAAAAAAATACTATTATTTTCTCTGACAGAATAGGTGTTGGTTTTGGACCATTGTTGGCCAATAATATAACAAACTCGTCTATAGTAAATATGTGCTATCCTGACACATCATTGGAGCAAATAGTTGAAAAAATCTGTAGTAGTTCTCTAGACCAAAGCACCTCGGTCGGATTAGTGTTAGGTAATAGCTTAAATGTAAAAAAACCTCAGATAAAAAGAACTGTCGACCGGCTGGTTGAGCTAAGCGCAAAGAAAAAATGTAAAATAACTGTCTGTGCGTTCCCTTACTGCAGTAATGAAACGCATAGCTACAACAAAAAATTATACAATTTAAATCTATACTTGTATAACCTGACTTGTAGTCATAGTGACTATGTATTATTTTTTGATACAAATAGTTTTGTAAATAAGTATAGATTGACTCAGGATACAATGTATCTTTCTTATGTACAGAAAAAAAGACTAGCTAATTCGTTAGCTTATAGTATTTTACATCGTACCGACTGTATTCAGTCGGTAATTACTTGCGTAACGACGGAGGAACCCGCTGCCGGTGGCGGTGCCACGGGTATGGCGCAGCCCATAAACGTACTAAATAGTACAGCCTGTGATGCCGTCGTCTGCAGTGGGGCTCGAACTCCAGATTTAAACTAGATTTAAAGACAACGAAGAAGCCTACCTGTTTTAATTTAGTTCAACAAAATATACAAGGCTTCATCGGCAAAGAATTTGAAGTAGAATTATTTTTGGAAAAATATAATATTAACATATTTTGTATTACGGAACACTGGCTTAAAGAACATGAAATGCTTTTTAATTTTGAAAATTATAGAATGGGAAGTGCTTTCAATCGAAAGACTACACAGCGTGGTGGTTCCGCAATATTAGTTGAAAATTCCATAAAAATTAAAGAACGGAAGGATGTCGTCAGTCTTTCGATTGAAAAAACTATTGAACTATCTTGCGTGGAGCTGGAGAACCACATAATTATTTGCGTGTATAGACCCCCATATGACGACAACTTTGTTCGTTTCGAATCGGCAATGGAGGATGCATTAGATTTAGTTAGTAAAAGTAGTAAATCGGTAATCGTTTGTGGAGACTTTAATGTAGATTTGTTAGAAAAGAAGTCTCTAACAACTAGAATCACTTGTCTTTTTAAGTCGTTTGATTTAGATTACATTTTTTTGGAACCAACAAGAAAAACAGAGACTTCTGCAACTTGCATAGATAACATATTTTGTAACTGTAAATTTGTAGAAAAAAAAGTTATAAATTGCTTAAGATCTGATCACAGCGGATTACTGGCTAGCTTCCCTGTGAGATTTATTAAAGAACAAATAAAAGTTCAAAGAAGACCTGTCACTGTTAACCGAATAGAAAATTTTAAAACAACACTAATTGAAAAGCTGCCCATAACAAATTTTGATAAACACGTAGACGCGAATAGTTTTTACAATGATTTTTTCACAGTGCTTGACAGAGAATTTCAAGATATATTTAAAACAAAATCCAGAAATATTAATCATCAATTCAAATTTTGTGAGTGGGCTACTGTAGGTATTTATAAAAGCCGACAAACTTTGTTTGATCTCTATGACAGGAAAACCTATATTTTTGATAATAACTTTAAAGAGTACGTAAAAAAGTATTCGAAAATCTTTAGACAGGTATGCCGTGCAGCAAAATCGAATTACTTAGCCAGAAAAATAAAATCATCAGATGATAAAATTAAAACCGTTTGGAATATTATAAAAAATGAAACCGGCAAGGTCAAACCCCGCGATAATGAATATGTTTTGCAAACAGATCAAGGTAAAATTACAACAAATGCCGATGTAGCCAAAGAATTCGAAACTTTTTTCACAAATATTCCACTTAAGACCACTGAGGCCTTGAATTCGTCACCAGTGCATGCTAAACAATTGTTAGAAGATAATGTCAGTATTTGTAATGAAAAATTCTCCTTCAGAGAAATTGAACCAGACACTATTGTCAAAACTTTTAAATCTCTTAAAATGAAAAGAACTGAAGACCTTTGGGGACTATCAGTAAGTTTAATTAGTAATGTAATTATGACTTTAGCGCCATATTTAGCTTGTCTTTTTAATATCAGTATTGATAGTGGCGTATTTCCGGACCTAATGAAATGTAGTAAAGTGATACCCTTATATAAGTCTGGTAACAAAAGTGATCCGGGAAATTACAGACCAGTTTCTGTACTACCAGTTCTCAGTAAAATTTTTGAAAAAATTATGCTCAACCAATTACTACAACATTTTAATGAAAATAATCTTCTGCATAAACAACAGTTTGGTTTCACAAAAGGTCGATCTACAACCGATGCAGGAGTATCTCTTATTCGTAACATCTATGATGCTTTTGAGGAATCACAGAATGCAATAGGAGTGTTCTGTGATTTATCTAAAGCATTTGATTGCGTTGAACATCATACATTGCTTATAAAGTTAAAGCATTACGGTGTCGAGGACGGGGCCCTCAGTCTTCTTAATTCGTACTTAAGCAACAGAACGCAAAAAGTTCAAGTAAATGGCACAAATTCATCCGGCTCTAAGGTTAAAATGGGTGTGCCCCAGGGATCTATATTAGGCCCTTTTCTTTTTCTTACATATATAAATGACTTGCCATATATGGTGCAAAATTTGTCAAACATTGTGTTGTTTGCTGATGATACTTCTCTTATTTTTAAGATTGACAGGAAAGATAGCAAAATTGACGAAGTAAACAACACTCTTTCAGAGATTCTAAAGTGGTTCACTGTTAACAATCTACTCTTAAATGCAAAAAAAACAAAATGCATAAAATTCTCATTACCAAATGTAAAGAAAATTGAAAACAGTGTAATTGTAGATAATAATGTATTGGACTTTGTAAATAAGACTGTTTTTTTAGGTATAACTTTAGATGCTACACTGCAATGGGGCCCACACATAGAAACCTTAGCGGGACGGCTTAGTTCAGCTGCATATGCTGTTAAGAAAATAAGACAGTTGACAGATGTAGATACTGCGAGACTAGTGTATTTTAGTTATTTTCACAGTATAATGTCTTACGGAATCTTACTCTGGGGACATGCGGCTGATATTGAAACGATTTTCATTTTGCAAAAAAGGGCAATTCGCGCAATCTACCAGATGCGATCCCGCGAGTCGTTGAGGAATTTGTTTAAAGAAATTAATATTCTTACCGTTGCTAGTCAATTCATATACGAAAATATCATGTATGTACGTAAAAATTTGCACTTGTTTCATAAAAACAGTGACAGACACAATTTTAATCTAAGAAATATTAATAACATAGATGTTGCCTATTCGAGACTGAGTAAAGTTAAGAAGTCATTTATGGGGCAGTGTGTAAAATTTTATAACAAAATACCCGAAAATGTGACTAGTTTGCCAGAAAACAAATTCAAATTGCATGTGAAAAATTGTTTATGCTCTAGAGGGTATTACAAAATACTAGATTATGTAAATGATAATGATATATGGACATGTATAGATCCTCCAGCTCACAATTTTATTGTTGACATGAATTGTAATAGAATTTAAGATTTTATTTAAAAAATGTGTTGAAGCGAGTTTCTTTTGGGCTCGACGTTTCTTCTCGCTTCGCAAACACTTCCCGAAACGTTGAGTGTACAAGTCCCGCGTGGTAGGGACTTTGTACTAGGTAGAAAAATAATATTGACGATTTAAAAGCATGTGTAAAGCATCTACTTAAATAAAAAACATTTTGAGTTTGAGTTTGAGTTTGAGGTAGCTAGCAAAATGAAACGATTTCTTGTAACTGCACACAAGTCCACGTGTCATGAAACCATAGTAAACTACAAAAGTAATTATGTTCGCCTCTTTAGAAGAGTAGTTAAACATGCTCAGCGGATAGCAGTGCAAAGGGAAATAATGAAGGCTAATAATTCATCTAAGGCAATTTGGAAAACTGTTAATAAGTATAGGAACAAAATTATGCCATCGCTTGGTGGGAACAAATTGCTTTTGAAATCAGGAAATAAGGTAACTGACGATCCAGAGGAGGTAGTAGAGATGTTTTCAAAAAAATTTGATTACGAAAATTTTAATAACTCAGGCAGTATAGGATCAGCAGACAGAATTTTAAAAGAGTACAATAATACATTGGTGAATGATATGCTATGGAAATGTGTAACACCTAAGGAAATAGCTAAGATTGTTCAGAAAATGCCCAACAAAAAATCATCTGGGTATGATGATGTACCGATCACAATAATAAAAAAAAATATTGATTGTTTGGCAGATCCTCTGTCAACTCTATATAATAAATGTTACGAACAGAATTTGTTTCCAGAACAGCTTAAAATAGCCAAAATTACACCCGTACATAAAAAAGGTGAAAAAACCGATACTAAAAATTATAGGCCGATATCGTTATTGCCAGTGTTATCGAAAATATTTGAGAAGCTAATTAAGTCACGCTTAGTTAATCACTTGACTTCTAACAAGACAATAAATAATAGGCAATTTGGATATCAAAAAGGGATTAGAACTAGAGAGGCAATCGACACACTCGCAGACGATATTTTACTTTGCTTAAATGAAAAAAAGAGGGTACTTGGACTATTTCTTGATTTAACTTCTGCTTTTGATACGGTTGATCATACAATTTTACTTACTAAACTTACGCACTATGGTGTAAAAGGAAAAGTATTCAAATTATTTGAATCATATTTGGAGAACAGATCTCAGTTTGTAGAATTAAAACATATTAGTAATGGGCAAGTTAAGACATATAAAAGCAAGTTTGTTTAAATAAAGCGGGGGGTGCCTCAAGGTTCTGTGTTAGATCCGATTTTATTTAATATCTTCAAAAATGACTTAAGTAATTATATAAATGGAACGGTTAAAGATATTAAATTGGTAATGTTTGCGGATGACACGAATGCAATTATTTCTGCTAATAATTCTGAAGAGCTAACAATAAAAACTAATAGAGCTCTCTCAGCTTTCAATGAGTGGTTTGCTACGAATAATCTTACTCTTAATATAGATAAAACGAATGTTATATTATTTAGGACGACATCAAAAAATAGAGAAAATTTAGACATCACGCTGAATGGCAAAAAAATCATACTAGTGGATTCAGTCAAGTTTCTAGGTATTCATGTTGATGCTAACTTAAATTGGAAATATGAATTGGACAAAATAGAAGCCAAAATAAGTTCAGCCTGTTATGCACTCAGAAGCTTAAGAGAAGTGATTTCTCTTGAACACTTAAAGTCAGTGTATTACGCATTAATAGAATCTCATTTAAGATATAGCATTAAATGTTGGGGTGGAAGCTATAATTACAATATTAATAAGGCTTTTGTATTACAAAAAAGGGCCATAAGGAGTATCATGCGAATCCCGCCGTGGGAATCTTGTAGAGAACACTTTGTAAATCTACAAATATTGACTGTACCGAGCTTATACATATTGATTTTATTAACTGATCTGATTAAACACTTTGAGAAGTTTGAGACAAATGAAGAGAGGGCAGAGCGCCTTGAGACACGCAGGAAGGATATACTAACCACATTCGTTCCTAAATTGAGAGTTGTACAGCATGGTGTGAGGTGTCAGTCTGTGAAAATGTTTAACAATCTCCCTATTGAAATAAAATCAATCACAAATGTTAACATCTTTAAAAATAAAATAAGGCATTTCTTGTTGAAGGGGTGTTTCTACAGTTTGGATGAGTTCTTGACGAAAAAATTTTAATTCATTGTCGATTAATTTTAATGTATCTGTTGACATGTTTTTATATAATATTGACTTCCTTGTTGTAATGTTTTTTTCTATTGTTATTATTTTGACTACTTAATTTGATTTGATTTTACTACTTACTGTTTTCTTTAAATTTATATTTATTTTGAATTATTTATAATTAATTTATTGTTATTATTATTGTAAAATTCCCACACAATGCATTTTTGTTTTTTTGGAATAAATAAATATGAATATGAATATGATACCTTTCGAATATTACTTTTCATTGAATATTTTTTTTTGTATTTGGATGCAAAAAATAATTTTCATAATTTTTGATGCAAAATTTTTCCTAAAGGAATTATATTATGATGCCGAGTTATAAATTGCATTTAAATCATAAAAATGCATTAAAATCAATGTATGTGTGGTTCGGAAGAAGAAATTACATATAACAGAGAAACCAGAACGCACTCAGCTCATCCATACTTGACCAAGTGGGAAATTTATCGTTTTTGTTAATTCAAATAATAAAAAAATATTTTCACGTGACTTTTTATATATTTTCAACAATATTAAATCTATTTTGCTACCTACCTAATTTCTACGAAACACATTTCCAAAGCTTAGAAACGCCATCTATTGAGAATCTTATGAACGGTGTGACATACGTCATCTGAAAACTCCCTATTACCTACGTTATGTTTGATTTCAACCACGCGGTGGCGGCGGGACCCTTGACACGCCGCGCAACGCCCCGCGTCTCCCTAAACGAGGCCTTATATCTTCAAAAGTAAGCAATCTTCAAGCAATCAAGAACCTCTTGATTTTATTTTTTTTCCGTCCCATTGTTATTTGTTTGTATATTAAATAATTTGCTGTATAAAAATTTTTGATCTTATCTATTTTTATTTAATAGTAAACATGTATAACTAGATAAAACTTACCAATGTTTAACGAAAAAGGGTTATTTGTTTCTGCCCTGCCACTGGGCATTTATTTGGACGTTTATTCGTTTTTGCCCTATTTGCCCTTTTTGCCCAGGTGGGTTTAAACCTTCTGCCCATCTCTACTCCTGATTTATTTTTGATATGGGGAAATCATATATACACTGAGAAAAATCCGCAGCCTGTAAATACATTACGATACTGCATATGCAATTAAGTCTAAAGTAATGGCTCAGCAACCGTATTTTGAATGAACGCTACGAATTAATGTAGAAACCTACAGACACGTCGAGATACCGCGACAATCCATTTCCTGTGTTTGCTGTCAAATACGTATAAAGATACCAACTCTTTACTAATATATAACGAAACAATATCTTACGTACGTTTCGTACACATGCACGTTTATAGATCTTTAATAATGATTGAAGTTCCTTGCAAATAGGTAATACCATTGTAAGTACTAAGTGTCATGGTGAAGGTAATAATGGGCCCACAACAGTATACCAGTAGTTAATGCATCACGTGCTGGTCTAATGCGTCCAGCATCTCTTAGTAACACCACTGTTGCAGTCATAATGCACTGACAGCCGTTCTAATGGCACATGTACATTACAAAGATCCAGCATCTGTGTCATGTACATCTGTCAGTCTAATACGACCATACATTATAAAGATGTGGCATACTGTTAACAATGTCACAGTTGCATTACAATTCACTGACGGACTGACGGAATTCAACTTGTAAATTATAATGATACGGTGACAGTGCTATGTCAGGGATACATTTTATTGAATATAATGTCAATACAATGTGAAATACACATTAGAAAGATCCGGTGTTAGTATAAAGTACCAACTGCCATTCTAAAGTATCCAGCAAGGCACAGTAATGTCACGGTTACGATCATAATGCACCTACGGTCGCCCTAATCATACATGTACATTATAAAGATCCAGTATCAGTGTAATGTGCCTCTGTCAGTCTAATGCGACCATACATTATAAGCAATGTCGTAGTTTCATTACAATGCACCGACTGTCTGTCTAATGCTACATGTAAATTATATTGATTCGTCGTACAGTACTTTGTCAGGGATACAGTTTAATGAATAGAATATCGTGGTTTAATTACAATGTACCGACTGCCTGTCTAATGCACCAAGTAAGTTACAATGATTCAGTATAAGTACTATGTCAGGGATACAGTTTAATGAATATAATGTTAATCCAGTGCGACACGCACATTGCAAAGATGCAGTATCGGTGTAGCGTACCAATGGCTAGTCTAATGCATCCAGGTCACTACATTAATGTCACGGTTACAATCTCAATACACCGACAGTCTCTCTAATGATGATACATGTACACTATAGAGATCCACCATCATTGTAATGTACCCCTGACAGCAAACTTCTACTAATAACGTGGTTTCATTACAATACACCGACTGCCTTTCTAATGTAACAGGTAAATTATAATGATTCGGCGTACAGTACTCTGTAAATGATACAGTTTAATGAATAGAATATCGTCGTTCGTTTCCTTGGGATCCCGTTGGTTTTCCAGGACATTGATAACGTAGATAGATAACGTAGAGGACACAGTATAATGAACATACAACAGCATAATGTACGAACTGCCAGTCTAATGCATCCAGTACAGCACAAAGATTCGGTGTACTGCTAGTCATGTTACGGATTCATTATAATAATGCACCGACAGCCGTTGTGAATGTTACAAATACAGTACAAAGACTTTTAAACCAATCAATCAGTTTTTACGTGCGAGTGTTGCCACATTTGGCACTTTTCGGCCATAAGTAGCATTTTCTGCTAAAACAAATCTGTTCACAAATCTGAAAACAGGTCAAATTTGTTTTTATTTTACAGAGTTATCCCGAACTTACTTAAAACTACATTTGGAATCAATTAGGGGTCGCAAACCGGGATCCCGTCTCTCGAAAATACCGGAATACCGGCCTAAGATTATTAAGGCGATCTTATCCAAAAATTTCGATTTTCGGGTCGACTCCTAACGAGATTTCGGCCAAGTCCGAAAAGAACTACACTATGCGAGTTTTTATTGGGGTATGGATACCGGTAAACCGTATACCGTAAAACTATAGACATTTCAGGTCTGAAAATTTGTTTTTAAAGAAATTGTATGCCCTATTAGTCTAAGGCAGAATATTAAGGGACTAATCATATTATTATTTTTTAACATCTACTGCATACTAATATTCATGCAATAAAATGATTGATTGATTGATTAAAAAAAATACTCATTTTTGACAATATTTCCTACGATCGTGCGTCATCCGAAACACGATTCGACAATTACGCCTCAATATAAAAATTTTCAAAGATGGGTCTACCGTTATTTAAAGCCGCTTCCAGTGTCTAGTATATCCAACGAAAAATATATATGTATGACAAATTGTTTTTGATAGTGTGAAGGAAACTGCGCCATTAGTGTTAGCACTTCCGTTCAGAAATAAAAATTTTTAAAGCAAATAACCTAAAACGTAATTAGTTCGCGAGGCCCGTTTTTTTTTCTTTTTATGTTTATAAGATTGGCAAAAAGCAGACGGCCCACCTATGGAAAACGGCATCCGCCGCCTATGAACATCTTTAACCCCAGAAGGGTGTGGGCGGGGCTTGCGTTTAGTACTGCGCGATCCGCTCTACACGTCTAATGTGCACCATTTTTTTCCGCCACGTTAAAGCAATGTGGATGCCCAGTTATGTGGTAGCCGGACTTGGAATACGGCGGCTTCGTCGGTAAAGCTTGCGTCGTCGGGGTCACCAATGTGGGATACGTGCGTTCCAGCTAGAGGTACCAGTGGAGGAGTAAAAGAGGTGTTTACTGGTTGAGCTCTCAGTTGAGAGTCAACTCTCTTTAATGGTCAAATTTACTTATATATATTTATACTAAATACTAATGTACATACTACAACTATATCTATGTATTTACTTAACTCTACCTTATATCTAAATATTAATCTTATCTAATTAGGTATGTACTTGTAGTGTCTTGGAGTATTCTGTTACGCTACAATGTATCTTTATAAATAAATAAATTCTAAACTACCCTAAACTATTATTTACAAAGTTACCCTACAAAAATGTATCGCCTGTTTAACAAAAAACAATGGAGTAGAAAAATAAAGTCATAGGTGGCAAGCGTAACAAGGCAAAATAAACGTCTTTGCATTAAAGAAGCCATTAAAAGGTAAGATATTTTCTTATAAAAATATGTATTATTGACGCAATAGCGACTCCCCGCGGTAGGCGGAGTTACTTCACCCCCTCGAATCGGATCTAAGGTCATCCCATATCGCCTTAATAAAATTCAATAAAATTCCTCTCTCGAAGTGTTTTACAACGAAGCCTTTTAGCAACTTGTCATTCGTGGTGCCTGGCAACACACAACAGACGCGCTTGATGTGCCCGCTCGCCTGCCTGTCTGTTATCTGTAAATCATTTCATATTGAAAGACGTGATGCTAAAAAATTAAAAATGGTTGAGAATGACAAAAGTGACTATATTGTAAAACAGTTGTTATGCGCTTGCGAGTGTGAGTCATATCTCCAAAAATTTATTGGTAAGTGCATCTTTATTGGTTGTAGTGCACATAAAGGGGCTACAAAACAAGGAGCCCCTTTAAGTGAACTCTAACCGGCATTTCTTTATTACTGGTCAAAACGACCGATTTACCTGTCCTTAATTACAGAAGAATGTGTTGACGATGAAACACTGAAACTGCTCGATGACGAAGCTATAAAAGATCTAATTCCAACAATTGGACATCGAATGAAATTTAAGGAAGCATTAAGGAGCTGGAAGCTGCAAAATGAGTCTGTAAGTACCTACTACCTAAAACCTCGTGAGATATTGTGGTCTATTTCACCAAATGCCCATGCATATCCACCACTTAAACTATCTTTGACAGTCATATATCAGCAGACGCCGAAAATTACGAACCAGAGGAGAATTGCCTGGGACGAGCCGCTCATCCTCGTCATCATCGACAGCTACAGCTACCACAGTGACAAACTCGACACCATCTGATAGTGAACTTCAAGGTAATTATCATTTTTAGCTGTGTTTTAATTGTTACACTTCATAATGTTATACAATACTTTTTGTTTTTGTTACAGATGATGAGGCATATCAAGAAAAACTAACATGGTAAAAAAATAGTGTTGAACCTTGGCACATGGTCGAAGAATATTGGGTGGCTACAAGTAAAATCCGGCTCGAACCAATAAAACTTGGATTAGAGAATTTGACAATTGAAGAGTATTTTAGAAAGTATCCAGCTCTTCAACAACCAACAGGATATACTTTAGTAAGTAAATACTATTACTATTTTACTTGCACCGTTTGTGTACAGGGTGAAGTCTCAATTCTCATAGGATTACATGCATACATCTTAGAACATATTTTTTATTATAACCAATATATATATAGGGTGACTTTAAATTAGTTCTTGATACGAAAGGCTATGAATGTGCTCATGATAACGAACAATTGGCTAAATGGCTAAGTGGTTAGCGATCCTGACCTCTTATCCGAGAGTCGTGGGTTCGATCCCCACACAGGGCAATCTTTTCTGTGATGAGCAGAATTGTTTGCTCTGAGTCTGGGTGTATTATATCTATATATGTATGTATTTAAAAGTATATGTGTATGTATATCAGTCTCTGGTTCCCACAGATATTATTATTATTATTAATTTTTCCTAAGGGACCCATAGTCAAATCACAAAAAATTTTGGCCTCTTCATACTAATTTGGCCGGTCAGTTCATCGATTTGTATAGAGAGTCAAAATTTTTTTTGCGATTTGACTATGGGTTTCTTAGGTAAAGTTGTTTGTTATCATGAGCACATTCATAGCCTTTCGTATCAAGAACTAATTTAAAGTCACCCTATATATATATATATCTGTATTTATAGGGTGACTTTAAATTAGTTCTTGATACAAAAGGCTATGAATGTGCTCATGATAACAAACAACTTTCCCTAAGGAACCCATAGTCAAATCGCAAAAAAAATTTTGGAATCTTCATACTAATTTGGCTGGTCAGTTGATCGATTTGTATGGAGGGACCAAAATTTTTTTTGCGATTTGACTATGGGTTTCTTAGGGAAAGTTGTTTGTTATCATGAGCACATTCATAGCCTTTCGTATCAAGAACTAATTCAAAGTCACCCTATATATAACTTAAATACTTTGTTGGAAAGCTAATAAAATGATAAAGTTGTTTTCATATTCGTACTGTAAATTCATAGAAATGCGGTTTTTTATTCAAATTTTAGTATCTATACATAGTACTATTATCTAATAAAAAAATAATAATAATAATAATAATAATTGCGAATAAAAAAAAAAATTTTGACTCTACTTTCTCTTTGATTTTCTACATGTTTCTCATTTTCATGTTTTGATTTTCTACATATTTGCAGTTGTTCCAGGATTTTGAGACCCTGTATGGGGAGAAAAAGTATGGGCTATATTCAAATATAGTTCTACTACGAGAAAATAAAAACCTTGCTCGAGAAAAATTGAACAAAACAAGAGATAAAGACATAAAGAAGGCTATTACAGATTATATTAATCTCACTAATGGTACGATTTCCATCTTCTAGCTAATCCGATACCTTAAGAGGCTATACAGGGTTATTCTTTTTGACCTGATATCGGTTTGACCACATATAAGTGGGGTCAAACTGCACAACTTTGGTTCTACGACTTTGCTAACAATGCATAAAAAAATTTGGACTCTACATACGAATTGATATTATACGGCTGTTCGGCCAATTTTGTATGGAGACTCCAAAATTTTGTATTGAGTTGTTTGCAAAGTCGTAGAACAAAAGTTGTTTAGTTTGACCCACCAATAAGTGGTCAAACGTATGTCAGGTCAAAATGAATAACCTTGTATAGGCTAAGTGGCACCTCACCTCTAAGTTAATAGGTTTCTAAGTGATCTGAGCTTCTATAAGAAATTGTGTTGAGCCAATTTTCGATAAACTATGTTTTCACTGGCCGGGGCACCACTTAGCCTTATCAGTTTCAATATGGTTACACTGGGATTTGTAACTTTGGCTACTGAAATGGCAACAACGAATAAAAATAACACAATATAACATGTTTTGAAGCCAAAAGTGTTTATTTTTTGCAGACTCTGACCCAGAAACACTGACAAACGTGGCCTTAGTACTTCTGACTTACCTTACTGGGGGTTCACAAGTTCTGAGACGAGGGAAGAAAACCCACTGGAACCATCGCGCTCTGAAATTCGTGACGGATTTATAACACAAGCTGCAACAGAGGCTGAGGTAACGTCAATAATTCAAACAAGGCGAGAGAAATTTCAGAGGCTTGGCAGAACTCTGCAGCCTTTCATAATTTTTGTCGGAGAATCTGTTGCACAAGTAAAAACAGCTTATGTAATTGTCAACAATACGTGGTCCAATTTTGTAAAGCTAGTAACAGCTGTTGATGCTGCTTTTAAGATTTTTCAAGCCACTGGGGCTCAGTACTCCGAGGAGAGCATGGATATATGGCTTGTGATACAAATAGGATTTTACAAAATAAAAACAGTCTTTCACCGGACTAGCCAATCTTCAACATCTCTGTTAAATGACCTACGGTTATTGTAATACCCATAATGTATACTTGTTATCAATGTAAAACAAAAAAAGAAACTGCTAGGGAATTGATAACGCATCTCAGAGTATATACAAACTTGGCGGTGTTTATTTGTCAATACCTTGTCTACCTCCTCATTATGTGTCGATGTTGCAAAATATATTTGTATTAGCTCTATTTCATTCAAATGATCGAACTCAATTTGGTAACAATGTTATTTTTCAAAAAATTATAGACCGTCTTAACCATCTACGGACCAATGGTATTTCTATTAAAACAACCTATTTTGAGGGTATTATCAAGTTCCGTGTAGTGGCTCTTACTGGCGACAATTTGCGTTTAAATTGTATTTTAGGCTTTGTGGAAAGTTTTGTAGCTAACCATCCGTGCAGAATATGTAACGCAAACAAAAATCAAATAAAGACTTTGTATTTTGAGGACAAAACATTACTGAGAAATTCTCAAAATTATGAAGAGCAGTTGGTAATAAACAATCCAAGCTTGACAGGTATAAAAGAAAAATGCGTGTGGTTAGGGCTAGAAGGATTCAACTTATTTGACAATGTCGCAGTAGATATACTTCATGATTTTTTTGAGGGATGTTGTCGATATGTAATGACATTTGTAATTGTAACTTTAGTTAATAAACATAAACTGATTTCTCTCAATAATTTAAAATCCAAGTTGTGTACATTTGACTATGGACCAGATTCTAGTTCAAAACCAACTAACGCAGTGGTACTTGATGGGTCAGACATTAAATTAAAGTGTTCAGCCTCTGAAATGTTAACTTTGGTTCGTTACTTTGGTCTACTCGTAGGTTACAATGTGCCAGAAGAAAATTATGTTTGGGAGTTACATATATATAATTTTACGCCGCATATTAGATAAACTTATGACTCACAACGTTTACAGTGACACTATTGAGCAGATGAAGGTTTTGGTATCTGAATTAAACGAGTTATACGTAAATTTAAGTGGATCCTACCTGACCCCAAAATTTCACTTTCTTACGCACTATCCCGAAATGTTTAAAAAATATGGTCCACTTACTCAAATTTGGACGATGAGATTTGAAGCCAAACACAGAATAAGTAAGTTTATTGCGAGATCGTCATCAAGTCGAGTCAACATATGTAAAACTTTAGCAATAAAAAACCAATTAATGCTTAATGATTTATTCTTAATGGACAGTACATTACAATATAGTAAAATTGGCTTTAAAAAGAAAATATCGGGTGTAAGATTAAAAGATTAAAAGGAAAGATATCAAAATGTATCATCTTCAATCGAAACTCTTTATTCAGTAACTTGGATCAAGATAAAAGGTATCATGTTTAAGACATCTTCTGTAGTCACTGTAAACTTGAGTGAATTGACATTTTTACCCAGATTTGCTCTAATACGCGAAATATTTGTTACAGATAACAATGAAATATTTTTTTCATGCACGTTGCTTGAAACTATAGATTTTAATGATCATTATTTCGCGTACGAAGTGAGAAAAACTAACGATCTTGTACTTCTTAACTATAAAAATCTGCTAACCCCGTTAACAAACACATTAACAGTAATGACAGACCTAACTAATTATGTTACTCTGAGATGGACACTAGATTGATTATAAAATATAAGGTGCAACTTTATTTAAATTGTTTGGACTTCCAATTTTAAATGGGAAGCCCAAAGTTTTTTTTTGCGAATTAACTATGGGTAACGTTAACATAACCAAAGGTTCCTTGGGGAAGTTATTTCTTACCTATCAGAAGTGGAAACGCTGACTAAAATAGCGGTTGCTAAAAGTTGCACCTTATAGTAGGGTGTTAAGGTAAAACAACCGACTTTTTGTATTTTGTATAATATAAAAAATAGCTCACGGAAAATAATACCTACTTATGTCGCGAACGTTTTAATTTGTGTAAAATTTTGTGTACTCATATTTTTATGACAGTTGTGCCAAGTAAAGTTGGATAATTTATAAGTTAAAATTTAAATTGTGTTAGATTTTGTGTAATTAAATTAGAAACTTTTATACTAAGGTAAAGGTTAATAACATTCAATAAATACTTATTATAACTTAAGAAACTTTAATACTAAGGTTAATACTAATTTTAATACTAAGGTTAAGGTAAATAACAGTCAATAAATACTTATTATAACTTACATTACACGAGATTTTAAATGTATTAAACCCTGACTAAAAGTCCTAAAGGTCAGGATGACGCATATAAATACGACCGGAATGCCCCAAATATTCTAGCTTCAGAGGCCTGCGCAAACCACTTGGGCAATTCGCTAGAGCGTTGTATGGCTTGTTTTATGGTGTAGCTCAACAATTGTACTGTAAAGATGTAACTGTCATAATTGTGCATAAATGATACGTGTAACCCATACAATTGGACTCCATACAAAATTGGTTAATCAACGAGAACAGTTTGTATCAAAAGTCCTAATATTTTTGCTCCGATTGTTTGGGTATTTGGGGAGTTAACTGTGTGTGTTTTCATCACATGAAGCTACACAGTTTCCTGCAGTGTAAATACCAACAATTATTTTGGTTTTATAAAATTTTATTTTTGGAATAAGACATTTTGGGAAAAGGACATTTTGAATCGTTCGTACACTCGGCATCAGAAGTAGATGAGCAACTCAAGTAACCAAATAATTATAAGCATTCAAGTTTTCAATAACTTCTTACACAATAAAAACTATCTTCAAAATGATGTATATTTGTAGCTTTTATTGTATAAATATTATCGGAAACTTGAATGCTTACAACTACTTGAGTTGCTAAGATTCTGATGCTGACTGTACCGGCGTGGCATCCTTACAGTATGTAGGTGTTACCATGATGTACGACTGCAACATCTTTACCGTACGTCAGCTACATCTTTACGTACGATAACGTCATCCTTACCTACCTAGACACGGAGTCCTTTCGTAAATAAGCATCATCATTGCTTACGTACATTGAGTCCTGACACAAGTAAGCCTCTCCATTACTGTACGTACACTGAATCCCTACGTAAGTATGCGACTTCATTACTGAACGTATTCTGAGTCCTTATGTAAGTAAGATTCGTCATTACTGAACGTATACTGAGTCCTTACGTAAGTAAGCTACTACATTACTGAACGTATACTGAGTCCTTACTTAAGTAAAGTACTACATTACTGAACGTATACTGAGTCCTTACGTAAGTAAGCTACTTCATTAGTGAACGTATACTGAGTCCTTTCGTAAGTAAGCTACTTCATTAGTGAACGTATACTGAGTCCTTATGTAAGTCGGTCTGATGCTGACTGTACGGGCGTGGCATCCTTAATGTACGTAGGATTTACCGCGGTGTACGACAGCTACATCATTACATACGATGGTGTAATCCTTACCCTATGTACGCGGAGTCTTTACGGAAATAAGCATCATCCTCGTTTACGTACACAGAGTCCTTGCATAATTAAGCCACTCCATTATTGTACGTATACTAAATCCTTATGTAAGTAAGCTACTTCATTACTGAACGCATTCTGAGTCCTTACATAAGTAAGAATCATTCTTGCCATATGTACACATAGACATGACGTTAGTAAGCGTTACATTTACCCTAGATCTACTGAGTCCTTATTGTACGTACACTGAGTGCTTACATAAGTAATCCACTCCATTACTGCACGTACACTGAGTCCTTAAGACGGTGGGCCTCTCAATTACGGCACGTGTGCACAGTTTTTACGTAACTAAACCACTTCATTACTATACGTATGCAAAGTACTGACGTAAGTAAGCCACTGCTATACAAAAGAGACTCAGTGAACGTACTACAAGGTAACCAGCACAGTTTTATTAGTATGCCGGCTACTTAGGCTACGTACGGAATCTACGTAATTGTTTGAATGTGTGCGTGCGTGTCTCATGTGATTCCTAATGTTCCCGGATCATTACAGCGAATACATTCTTAGTAATGTCGCCGCTTACGTACGTACGTCTGGTACGTTTTTGTCCAGAAATACGTACGCCGCGTACAGAATTACGCATGTCCGCACATTATTTTTTTCTCAGTGTATAAACGAGTTAATATCTTGTAAGCGCAGACAATTTCGAAAACGGCTTGAACCCTTTCGACGAAAATCTAGGGTTTAAAAATCACCAGAAATCGATCTATGAGGGAATTATCTTCAAAAACATTTATTTTAGGGGTGATTTAAGCGAAATATACATAAAATATGAACGCATATGATGCTTTTTTTAACAATGCATTTAAGTGTTATGTTTTCGAAGATAATTCCTTCATAGATCGATTTCTGATTTTTAATCTCATATGACGCACTTGTTATTTTTCCACACCATTCTTAAAGTAAACGTTAACAAATATATGAAGTATCAAAAATCATAGCTGCAAATGTCTTGGATGTTTACTGTAGATAATAATGAACAAAAATCAACGTTAAAATAGTAAATAGTAATTAAATAAATACTAGCTTCACTTTTCGAAATTTTCTATACAAAAGTTGTCTAAATTGTACCCTAAATAAAATAATGGCCCCGTTACAAATGTCATTTCCAGAACCAAGGCTGCCGTGTCATACGAATCTGTACTATCTCAAAAAAGGGCAATCTGAGATAATGAGGTTTAAAGTTTTAAACATATTTTATTATGTAGAAAATAAACTACATGGTGTATTGAAATGATTTAAATCACAAAAGTTTCCAAAAATCGAGTACAACAAGAGGTCTCAATTATTTTTTTGAAAATGTTCCTATTTTTCATTTAATTCCAAAAAAACAGTTAGGCGTGACAACAGTTTCATACAAACGTTGTCACGCGATAAGTTCTAACTATAGTTATAACAGTTAGGCTTGACATCGATCTCTAATATAAATTATATTTTTTGAGTTTAAAGTTGCTTTTAGGCAGGCTGGTTCATATTATAATTGCTTAAATAAAATATTTTTAAAATATTAAAACATATGTACCTATATTTTTGCAAAAAATATCGATAAAAACAGCAAAACTGGAGTCGCAAAATGACCACTTCCCAAAATACCAGTTTGCAAGATGAAAATATCGTATAATATTTATAATTAGGCCAGTCATTTCTGTTTTTCTGAGGTTAGTAACAGTTTTTTTTTCAATACCAACATAAAAAAATTATAGCTAGGTATAATTTTACAACAATATGTATGAACAGATTAATTCCCGAAATTCTAGTTTGCTAGATTAAAATATTTACATAGAACCGGAAAATGTATCTTACGATGAATTAACAAATGCAATTAACAAAGTTTTAAATTGCTCCTCTCTCTCAATTTCATAAAGGTTAGGCCGCTGCAGCACGAAACTTAAAGAGTACATTTCAATCCACCGGTGGATCCAGTAAGGGGAACCAAGTGGATCGAGGGGAGCGGCAATATTTTCAAACGCAAAGTTGCATAGTGCCGAATTGAAAATGCAGGAGCTTGCCTTGACAGCAACTAAATTACCTATTTATAATAGATTCAGCAAAGAGTCAATCAAGAGGTTTCATACCTGCCAAGTCTCAGAAACTTAGAGGTTCCTGTAGATACTGATCTCCAGTTGGATAAACAGGTATAGTATGAAGCCTCTTTGAAAGCCGCTGAACTACTTACTCATACTCAGCACAGCCTGTGTGCATAAGTTTCACGCTAGGCATAGAAACTCAGAAGCTCCTTTCGAAACTGATTTCCACTTGGGTAAACAGGTACAGTGTCCAGCCGCTTAAAAAAATACTGAAGCACATATTTAGATTTGAGTAATGAGTAATGATTTAACTTAAAGGGTACTACTGATACTGATCTTTGCCTAGATGAACAGGTAAAGCATCAAGCCGCTTTAATAATCTATGAAACCCTATGTAGTCCCAACAAGGACTCAGTAAACAATTTTCACGCCTGAAAAATCTCAAAATCGAGAAGCCACAGGGTCGAGTCACTTTAAAAGCTGCTAAATTTCAAGACAGTTGAAATTTAGCAACACATCTTTGAAGTTTAGAGGTTCCTGTTGATAGTGACCTACACGTGGATGAATAGACACAGCGTCAAAACACTTTGAAAGCCGCTGAATCGCCTGCTCAGGCTCAGTAAAGACTAGGTGAAGGGGTTTTACACCCAACACATCTTAGGAGCATAAAGACTCCTGTCGATCTCAGATCATCTCAGATTGGATGAATAGGTACAGTTTCAAGACACTTTAAGAGCAGTTGAATCATTTACTCAGACTCGGCAAGGACTGAGTGATCAGGTTCCATACCACGCATATTTATGAAACTTAGAGGGTCCTGAAAATATTGATCTCTACTTGGGTGATTTATCAAAGTGGCAAGCCCTTTTGAAAGTCAGTGTATCACCTGATAAGTTACACTCATATTCGACAGACACATCTTTACTTCGTTTTTTCCTTCTGTATGAATAGTCACAGCGTCGAAACACTTCAAAACATTAGTACAGTAATATTAGTAGACTTCAACATCAGATGTTGAAAACTTCATTATAAATCGAAACACGACCTTATCGCTGATTACCTTGTAATTGGTGGATTTCAAGATCTGATGTTGAAGTCTGAAATCTGGAGAAGTTTTACGGAAATAGCTCCTACGATATTTAGAAAAATATCGAGTTCAAGAAATATTATTTACAACAATGGGTATGAAGAGGTAACCCATCCTTAAAAGCTCATATAAAATAATATTTCATATATTATGTCAATATGTATGTCCGACTGAAACGTACAGACGGAACGACCTTATATTACTAAACTGTCTAGGTATGTTATAAATCCAAGGAAACAGTACAATATTTATCAAAATATTAAGAGATTTCCTTGGATGCTCATACTACATAACAACTGATCCGCCAATATTCTATTTGAAGCCCAAACATTTTTTAACAAATTGAGTATAGGTCCCTCAGAGAAAGTTATTGAGTTTTATGAGTAGAGTCCTGTGACATTTTTTCAGGTATTTTACAATGTATGGTATGTTTTAGGTATGTGTTCCTCCATAGCATTACTGAACCCTTAAAAATACCTAGGTATCTACGTTGTAACTCTATTTGTGCAATCTTCTTTTTGCTTATCATAAGTACATCTATACGTTCTAAGATTTGTAAATTTTGCGTACTGTACGTTTTGCGACTCGTACATTTCGCGAAGTACATAGTATATTTTTACTTATTGTAGTTTCTGCTGATTGCTGTGCATTTTGAGTTTGGTTAAATGGTTATTTTAAGTCCAAAAAAGAATTTTTTTTAAATTCTGATTATTGGTTTCTTGTGGAAAAATGTTCAGTTTCATTAGTATAATATGTAGTTTACATTTTCAGGAATTTTTAAGGACTATATTATATTCTGGGGCGAGACTTGAACAGTTGTTGTCACGCCTATCTGTTATAATTACTTCAGATAATACAGATAGCCGCGACACGTTATTGTTTTTTGCTGGAGCGCACATCTAATACATCTAAAGTTGAAACAGAAAGGCGTGACAGCACCTCAAAATATTGAAGTTATATCAGTTTGACAAGTTCAATATCTCGAAAACGGCTTAACTTTTTTCAATTGTGTTTGGTTGTATGTATAGTATAAAGGGAAAAAATATATTTTACACTTGTTACGCGTAACTGTACTAACTTAAGATAGTACATGTTGGTGTGACACGGCAGAAGGTACGTTTACCTAAGAAGAGTCTGTCCTTATTATTGTATAAATATATAAAAAATGCTCACACGAAAGTTTTCTAGAATGATTTGATAATTCTCATATTTCTGGACCGTTAGACCCCCCCCCCCTATGAAATCTTTAGCTACACCTATGCTCAAATGACTAGCTGTCAACTACCGGAATGTAATATATCGCCTACAGAAAATAATTTATAGTTAACTGTAAACTACATAAATTCAGGTGCTGTCAGTTTTTTTGCATGAGTAATTTTTTATAGATCTTAATATTTACACAGCTTTTCGGGCATTTTTTGGGGCAACCTTTTGTTCTGATTAGTATATAAGCCCACTTTGGCAGAAGAAATGTATTATTCCTTCACCGGTCTTGATCAGCAACATGAAGTTCTCAGTTAGTCTTCTCGCGCTTTTGGTAAGTTCAAAATACTGTGTTTCTTATACCTAAAGAAAATCTTAGAGCACATTTATTGTCATGCGGATTTCTGCCCGCATGCGGGCCGTGCCCTCATGAGTGCTTCCCGCAACCTATCGCTCATTACATGTTTTTAGGGCCCTTTTATTGTCATGCGTGTCACACGCACGCGGGTCGCTTTGGAAACGCCACAACACAATAAAAGCGCCCTCATATATTTTTTTCTGCCGCAATTGATAAACCTTCGAGATTATGTCATCATCATCAGGTAAAAGACCTCCACTGCCGAACAAAGGATTTGGAGGAAGGAGAAGGAGAAAATTTTCCCTTTTGCCTTACTACGAACCAAACCGAGTCCTACAAAGTTTGACCCCGCCGGAAATCGAACACACACCTCCTGATGTAAAGCGAGCAGACTAGCCACTAGACCACGGAGGCGATCAAAATGGCTGAATCAATTTTTCCTTCTTCTTTAAGCCTTTGTAACACCTAGGGGTGCATAGGGCCCATTTTTCCACTCGGATCTGTTCCCAGCTGTAGACTTCACGTGCTCCCAGGACATGTCAGCAGCCTTCAGTTCCTCATTTAGTGAACGCTTTCCAGGTCACCTTGGGGCGAACTCGCTTCCATTTACCACCAGCAATCTGAATCCATTTATACGAGATTCCTGTAGAGTTATTTATTTTGTTTTTCAGCTACTTGCCGCCTTTGTGCAGGCTCGCAGCGCACCAAGTAAGTAACATAATATACGTTACGTTAATAACCCAAATCGTCCCCACTGCAGGGGCACGGGTCTCTTTCTATATCTTGGGAAGGTAAGGCTATACTCCACATACGCGGGGTAAGTCCGGATTGGTGGAGGCTGTGGGGCTAGTGGCCAACCCTAATGTCAGAAGTTTTCAAGCCGCCTATAACGCCTCCGACATGGCATCTAGTGACAGCAGCCGGCTCCAAACGGAGCGGTGAATATACTGACCTCATAAGAAAGAAGGCCGCAAAGTGTACGAGTTTCCGTATAGAATCAGTAACATAGTCACAGTACACAAGTGACATTTAGTCGCCGACCAACTGAATAATCAAGAAAGATACCACTTAAAAAACAAAAAGAAACACTTTTCCAAAGAAAATCATACAAACGGAGAAAAAATGTTTTTTAGGGTTCCGTAGCCAAATGGCAAAAAACGGAACCCTTATGGATTCGTCATATCTGTCTGTCTATCTGTCTGTCTGTCTGTCTGTCTGTCCGTATATCACAGCCACTTTTTTTCCGAAACTATAAGAACTATACTGTTGAAACTTGGTAAGTAGATGTATTTTGTGAACCGTATTAAGATTTTCACACAAAAATAGAAAAAAAAACAAAAAATTTTGGGGGCTCCCCATACTTAGAACTGAAACTCAAAAATTTTTTTTTCATCAAACCCATACGTGTGGGGTATCTATGGATAGGTCTTCAAAAATGATATTGAGGTTTCTAATATCATTTTCTTCTAAACTGAATAGTTTGCGCGAGAGACACTTCCAAAGTTGTAAAATGTGTATCGTCCCCCCCCGTAACTTCTAAAATAAGAGAATGATAAAACTAAAAAAAATATATGATGTACATTACCATGCAAACTTCCACCGAAAATTGGTTTGAACGATATCTAGTAAGTAGTTTTTTTTTTAATACGTCATAAATCGTAAACCGCAATTTACCTTTCATTCAAGTTACAACGAACTACAAAAACTTTTATATTATGTTACTTGCTGCTACGGAACCCTTCATGGGCGAGTCCGACTCGCACTTGGCCGCTTTTTTTTGTTACCGTACTCATTCCATGTAAGTACAGTCTCGTGCAACTAAAACGATAAAGTAAATATTCGCACTTCCTTTCACAACTGTTCAGCAGAGAAAATATGTCTCTAAGCAGTTTATCTGAAAGGTATGGTTACTTAAAGGTATTAATTTTGATGTTTATTTTTTTGTTTGATAGGTCATATCAGAGGTGGTAAAAATTGATTAAGCGCATTTTGAAAAGATCAACAAGAACAAAAAAAAAACACAGCGAAATTTTAGTTGTTTTAAACGTGTAAAGCGTTATAAATTATTCTTGTAGGTAGAAAGTGAAAGACCTTATTAGCATCGTCTCACTTGTAGGGTAGTATTAAGTCATAGGTAATATGATAAATATAATTTAAGAAGTCAACGGTGTTTTTATAATTTTCTACTTAAATGTCATATAATATCTAGCAAGTGCATTCGTATAAATATAAAGAGAACCCCCCAGCAAACTGCAATAATACCAAAACGAAGTCTATTTTATAATCGTAAATTTAGTAATGTGAATAAATGTCATAGGCGTGGCAGCGTGCATAGATTTATCCCCGATCAAAAATCATCCTGAGCACTTATTTACTTCGAACAAATTTAAAATAAATTGAACTATACCCCTTTAATTCCGTAAAATATTTCATCATAAACATTAATATTTACTTTTTTTATAAAGAATCTGGACACACCAGCCAAACTGCTGTCGTCCGTCAAGAAGCAGACGACGATTGTGGAGATGAGGGATCCGACAAAAGCCAAACTGCTGTAATAGTTCAAAATAGTGATGGATCCAACAACGACCAAGATGCTACAATAGTTCAAAACGCTGGAAGCTCCGGAAAGAAGGGAGGATCTCACACCGACCAAGATGCTACTATAGTTCAAAACGCTGAAAACTCCGGAAAGAAGGGAGGATCTCACACCGACCAAGATGCTACAGTAGTTCAAAATGCTGAAAGCTCCGGAAAGAAGGGAGGATCTAACAGTCACCAAGATGCTACAATAGTTCAAAACGCTGGGAGCTCCGGGAAGAAGGGAGGATCTCACACCGACCAAGATGCTACTATAGTTCAAAACGCTGGAAACTCCGGAAAGAAGGGAGGATCTCACACCGACCAAGATGCTACTATAGTTCAAAACGCTGGAAACTCCGGAAAGAAGGGAGGATCTCACACCGACCAAGATGCAACTATAGTTCAAAATGGTGGGAACTATGGAAAGAAGGAAGGATCTCACACCGACCAAGATGCTACAATAGTTCAAAACGCTAAGAACTCCGGAAAGAAAGGAGGATCTAAGAACGACCAACATGCTACAGTAATTCAAAACGCTAAGAACTCCGGAAAGAAGGGAGGATCTCACACCGACCAAGATGCTACAATAGTTCAAAACGCTGGGAACTCCGGAAAGAAGGGAGGATCTAACACTCACCAAGATGCTACTATAGTTCAAAACTCTAAGAACTCCGGAAAGAAGGGAGGATCTAAGACCAACCAACATGCTACAGTAGTTCAAAACGCTAAGAACTCCGGAAAGAAGGGAGGATCTAACACCAACCAAGATGCTACAATAGTTCAAAATGCTGGGAACTCCGGAAAGAAGGGAGGATCTCACACCGACCAAGATGCTACTATAGTTCAAAACGCTGATAACTCTGGAAAGAAGGGAGGATCTGACACCGACCAACATGCTACAGTAGTTCAAAATGCTAAGAACTCCGGAAAGAAGGGAGGATCTAAGACCAACCAACATGCTACAGTAGTTCAAAACGCTAAGAACTCCGGAAAGAAGGGAGGAACTAACACCGACCAAGATGCTACAATAGTTCAAAACGCTGGGAGCTCCGGAGAGAAGGGAGGATCTCACACCGACCAAGATGCTACAATAGTTCAAAACGCTGGGAGCTCTGGAAAGAAGGGAGGATCTAACACCCACCAACATGCTACAGTAGTTCAAAACGCTGGGAGCTCTGGAAAGAAGGGACGATCTGACACCGACCAAGATGCTACAATAGTTCAAAACGCTGGGAGCTCTGGAAAGAAGGGAGGATCTGACACCGACCAAGATGCTACAATAGTTCAAAACGCTGGGAGCTCTGGAAAGAAGGGAGGATCTAACACCCACCAACATGCTACAGTAGTTCAAAACGCTAAGAACTCTGGAAAGAAGGGAGCATCTAACACCGACCAAGATGCTACAATAGTTCAAAACGCTGGGAGCTCCGGAAAGAAGGGAGGATCTCATACCGACCAAGATGCTACAATAGTTCAAAACGCTGGGAGCTCTGGAAAGAAGGGAGGATCTAACACCCACCAACATGCTACAGTAGTTCAAAACGCTGGGAGCTCTGGAAAGAAGGGAGGATCTGACACCGACCAAGATGCTACAATAGTTCAAAACGCTGGGAGCTCTGGAAAGAAGGGAGGATCTGACACCGACCAAGATGCTACAATAGTTCAAAACGCTGGGAGCTCTGGAAAGAAGGGAGGATCTAACACCCACCAACATGCTACAGTAGTTCAAAACGCTAAGAACTCTGGAAAGAAGGGAGGATCTAACACCGACCAAGATGCTACAATAGTTCAAAACGCTGAAAGCTCCGGAAAGAAGGGAGGATCTCACACCGACCAAGATGCTACAATAGTTCAAAACGCTGGGAGCTCTGGAAAGAAGGGAGGATCTAACACCCACCAACATGCTACAGTAGTTCAAAACGCTGGGAGCTCTGGAAAGAAGGGAGGATCTGACACCGACCAAGATGCTACAATAGTTCAAAACGGTGGGAGCTCTGGAAAGAAGGGAGGATCTGACACCGACCAAGATGCTACAATAGTTCAAAACGCTGGGAGCTCTGGAAAGAAGGGAGGATCTAACACCCACCAACATGCTACAGTAGTTCAAAACGCTGGGAACTCCGGAAAGAAGGGAGGATCTGGAAGCACCAAACAAGATGCTCATGTCCATCAAAACAGTAAGGGATCCAACAACAAGCAAGATGCTAAAGTAGACCAAAATGTTGACGATGAAGACTGCTAGTCAATAAAATACTAAAGGTTAATACGACCGGCGGGGCCAAGTATTTGAGTAATTTATATTTTTGTAATCACGTTTTATTTTTGGTTAAATGTTAATAAATAATGCAGCAACGAGAGAAGTTTATTTTCATTTTGTCTATTTTTATTTGCCGCTGGAAAAGTTGCGTGTACCTTGGTATTTATGTCTAGTAATAGACATTTAGGTATACAGGTGTGACAAATTAGATTTCACTCATCGAACTGAACCGCTTTTGTTCCACGACTTTGTTGAAATAGCAAAAGAAACCCTGGTTGGCTGTATCTTTGATACATCCGTAAGTTTTACGTGGATACGTCTATGTATAAGAAGATATTCGGGTAATCGGGAGAACAATATGAATTAATGTTTCAAACTGAGTTTATTTAGTTACAGGTCAGTGATACAAAAAATATGAAATATAACGAAAAAGGTAAATACAATGAAATGAAAATTAAATATATATTTATTGCAAAACTCATTTAAAGATGATGAAAGGGTCTAGCAATATAAGTATAGCGAATCGGCCCTCAAAAATATTATCCAGTACATATTAGGTATACCGGGTATTTACCCAAATGACGGGAAAAAACTCATTGGGTTGATATGACGTATAAAGTTTAATGTGTTTGTTTGGTTTTTCGTTCGTATATAGTTCGTATATAGTAGTTTCACACGAGCGATTAAATACAAATTTCGAAAAATGTAACTGAAAGGATCTAGCAGGATAAGGCAATCTCATTCAAAACTTGTATATCAGTATCGTCTTGATATACGAGTACAGACATTATTGATATGAGTTTCACCGCAGTACTCAACTTTAACTTTGAGATAATTTAAAAGGAGAGCGTAACTATGGCTTTCATTCAAATTATCATAACTTGGATTACTTGTAAACTATTAAAGTTAGAAACTTTAAACTAATTGCGAGGTTTCAGGTAACCTTTTGATGCATATATATTTTTTTTATATGCATCAAACAAAATATAATTCTTATGATAAAAAAATGTGTTTATTTCAGTGTTCCTTATGAGTGACAACAACTAGAAATATATATCGAGGGTTCACGGGCGACTTGTATTAAGCGACATTTTTGTAACTTTACAGGAGAGCGTGTCAATTTTTTTTTTTCGGAAAACCATCATATTAAAAAAGTATCAATATTTTTACGAAAAAAAGGCCAAAGTTGTTTTCCTTAGCAAAATCAGCACAATTTAGTCAGCTTTTCATGTTTTTTAAGCTGTTATTACTACAAATAAATGTCGTTTGATACAAACTGACCCCACATCACTTTTATTTAGAAACGGGCTAAATGATTCGAACTCCATAAACTGTAAATTATAGGTTCAAGAAAAAAGTTTTAAGCGAAAGTGAGGTGGTGTTTTAGTGTAAGGCTAAATGTATTAACAATCATAGCAATATCGAAATAGAATCAGGCTTTTCCGCTTAAGCACCTGAAGTATCATAAAGTAGTTGCAGATCAAAATGATTTATAGAGCACTTAATACTGACAGTGAATGGTTTGGAATGACAGTAAATTTGTATTTATAATAAAGATTGGCAGTTGGAAAAACATTATTTTACAGTTTTTAGGGTTCCGTAGCCAAATGGCAAAAAACGGAACCCTTATGGATTCGTCATATCTGTCTGTCTGTCTGTCTGTCCGTATGTCACAGCCACTTTTTTCCGAAACTATAAGAACTATACTGTTGAATCTTGGTAAGTAGATGTATTTTGTAAACCGCATTAAGATTTTCACACAAAAATAATAAAAAAAAAAATTTTGGGGGCTCCCCATACTTAGAACTGAAACTCAAAATAATTTTTTTCATCAAACCCATACGTGTGGGGTATCTATGCATAGGTCTTCAAAAATGATATTGAGGTTTCTAATATCATTTTCTTCTAAACTAAATAGTTTGCGCGAGAGACACTTCCAAAGTTGTAAAATGTGTGTCCCCCCCGTAACTTCTAAAATAAGAGAATGATAAAACTAAAAAAAATATATGATGTACATTACCATGCAAACTTCCACCGAAAATTGGTTTGAACGATATCTAGTAAGTAGTTTTTTTAATACGTCAATTTACTTTTCATTCAAGTTACAACGAACTACAAAAACTTTTATATTATGTTACTTGCTGCTACGGAACCCTTCATGGGCGAGTCCGACTCGCTTTTGGCCGCTTTTTTGAAATCTGTCAGAGTAAAGTATTTGAATAAAGTGTTAAAATAAAACTAAAATTGACTAAAATCAAACAAATTTTTGTTTTTAGTGTAATAACCGCCTAAGAATTAACATTTTTGGTAATTTTAAAAATATTTCAGCTCAAATATTTTTTTGGTAATTATGTGTTTGTAACACTACTTATACAGGGTGTAAGGGACAAGTTTCCGAAAACTTTAAGGGCTTGCTCAGTAGACGAAACTGAACAACTTTCCACAAGAATTTTTTTCAGGAAACGAAAACAAAAATCGGCTTCTCCATACAAAATTATAATCTTGATTGGACAGTTTGTATGGAGAAGCCGAATTTTTTTTTCGTTTCCTGAAAAAATTCTTGTGGAAAGTTGTTCAGTTTCGTCTACTGAGCAAGCCCTTAAAGTTTTCGGAAACCTGTCCCTTACACCCTGTATAACTGTATGTTCCCTGAATAAATAAAATAAAATAAATAAATAAATAAAGCTCTTCATAATTCTTGATTGCTACTAATCCCATAGTGGCATTCGACAGAGTATAATAAAACTGACTCACATCAAGTGCTTTCAACATAAACTGCAGGAATAATTGTAGTCGCTCTTCTCCCAAATGTCAATGTTCGAATGTATTTGTTATAAAGAATCTATGAATATTTTTTTCTATATTTTTTCTTAGGTGACATTACTACTAGCCAGTGTTTCTTTCTTTTCACAGTCGAATTCCGTAATGATCAGATATGTCTCTTCCTTCTTGTTTACTTATATTTTGTGTCCGCATTTTTTTCCACACAAGAATTTGCTTGTAGCTCTTTTGAACTACGCCCATATCCAACATTAAATTAAAGTGTATTGTCAGATATAATACACCCAGACACAGAGCAAACAATTCTGCTCATCACAGAAATGTTTGCCCTGGGTGGGGATCGAACCCACAACTCTCGGATCAGTAGTCAGGATCACTAACCACTGAGCCACCAAAGATGCTGCGGGTTTATTCAGAGCATTTTCAGGTTTGCCTCAGTTTGAACCTGATACTATGTTTGTTTCTGAGCATAATATTGATGAACATAGAGGTCAAAAATAGTATTTGAATTAAATAATTTAAAATCTAGTGGATTGCATACCATTATCTGTTTTAAGATTAATATACAGGGTGATTGGTAATTCGACGTGATCCTTCAAAGGGGTTATACTAGAGGTCATTTGCAACAAATTAAGTCCAGTTAACCAGGGGTCGAAAATGTATGGTTACTGAGATATTACTGTTTTTAGATTTTTTTGAAATTTTATACCTTGTTACCAAAAACAATTAATTATGAAAAAACCATGACACCGTTTTCATTAAATTTATACTTTTTTAAAAGCTGAAAAATGAGTGCTTGCTTTGAAAAAAAATCCTTGCCCAAAACTTACAAAGTCTCAAAAATAAACGGTCTTAAGTTGCATAAAAAAAATATTTTGTATAAATTTTCCATAAGTAATTGAGTATTACTAGAAAATATGTAGTGAACTTGGCGTATAAATTAATGACAAAAGTTCCTTGTTTCATAAGCTTTCTTAAAAGGTACAAATGTTACCAACTTTTGCACGGGATCGAAAAAAAATCCAATAAATCAATAAGTATCACATTTTTTCCAAACATATCCTGCACGGTGCCGCCCTCTCTTTTATTCGTGTCGTGCGTGACTCGTGAGCTTAACATGATTCGATAATTTGTAGCAATCTTCGCGACAGTTCGTGGACACGAACTCGCACAGTTTCCAACCAGCTGGTTAGTTTGATAGTTTGTTTGTTTGTCGATTTGTGTGATTGTTTGTGTTTGTGTGATTTGTGTGTGTTGTGTGTCGATGAGACCAAGCAAGCCACACTGAACCACGACCACTTCTATGTTCGTGCTGAAGAAGCGTCCCAAAACCACGCATATCAATATTAAAAGTGTTTAAATGTTGTTAACAACCCATTACGTCCCCACTGCAGGGGCACGGGTCTCTTCCCATAACTCAGGAAGGTTTAGGCCATACTCCACACACGGGGGCCAAGTCCGGATTGGTGGAGGTTGTGGGGCTAGTGGCCAACCCCAGTGTTCGCCTATAAGACCTCTGACATGGCTTAACGACTGCTAGCGATAGCAGCCGGCACCAACTGCTTAGCGTGCCTTGCGAAGCACGGAAACGGTCAAGATAAATGCCACTTACCTGGATGGGTTTGACTGTTAGTTTAAATGTAGTTTTAGTTAATTAACAAGGATATCAACTATTATTTAACAAATACTGTGACTTTTCTTACGCACGAAATAACTATTTGGTTGGAAACTGTGCGAGTTCGTCCACGAACTGTCGCGAAGATTGCTACTTGATAATTTATCGAATCATGTTAAGCTCACGAGTCACATATGACACGAGTAAAAGAGAGGGCGGCACCGTGCAGGATATGTATGGAAAAAATGTGTTACTTGTTTGGTTTATTGGATTGTACTACTTGTTTCTTTTTCTTTTTTGTTTTGTATGTGGTATGTGTATGTGTATTGTAGTCAATAAAGAGTATTTGATTTGATTTGAAAAGTTGGTAGTATTTGTACCTTTTTAGATAGCTTATAAAACAACGAATTTTGGCATTAATTTGTACCAAGTTCACTACATTTTTTTCTAGTAATACTCAATTACTTATGGAAAATTTATACAAAATAATATTTTTATGCAACTTAAGACAGTTTATTTTTGAGACTATATGAGTTTTGGGCAAGGATTTTTTTTCAAAGCAAGCGCTCATTTCTCAGCTTTTAAAAAAATATAAATTTAATGTAAACGGTGTAATGGTTTTTTCATAATTAATTGTTTTTGGTAACAAAGTAGAAAATTTCAAAAAAATTTAAAAACAGTAATATCTCAGTAACCATACATTTTTGACCCCTGGTTAACAGGACTTAATTTGTTTCAAGTGACCTCTAGTATAACCCCTTTGAAGGATCACGTCGAATTACCAATCACCCTGTATGTTTCAAGAAATTGAAAAAAAAATTAATGTTTTCAACTGAAAATTATTTGTGGTAATAAAAAATACTAAAGTCATGTGCAAGCGTTATCTTTGAGTTTTTTTAAAGTAGGTAGGTACTTAATTGAAATACAAGTAGAATAGAATATTCTTTATTGCATTAAATGTGGTAGGTAAATGATGTTTACATTTTTCTTTATGAGTTAGTAAAACATATTTAGTCGTTTATTGACGTAAGAAAGTGTACATACGAATATTTAAATGTATACTAGAAAAGCATCGTGTATTTATTTATGTTGATAGGTAAATGTAATATATCGCCTAAATACACTAATTCATAACTAGTTAATTGTAAACTACATAAATTCAGGCGCTGTCAATTCTTTAGCATAAGTTAATTTTAATAGATCTTAATATTTACACAGCTTTTCAGGGCAACCTACAAAAGGTTACTGCTTAGTATATAAGCCCAGTTTATCAGTAGAAAGGTATTATTCCTTCACCGGTTTTGATCAGCAACATGAAGTTCTCAGTTAGTCTTCTCGCGCTTTTGGTAAGTTCAAAATATTGTGTTTCATAAACGTAAAGAAAATGTGATATATAATTTTTAGCCGCATTTGGTAAGCCTTCGACATTATGTCATCATCATCAGCCAAAAGACGTCCACTGCCGAACAAAGGATTTGGAGGAAGGAGAAGGAGAAAATTTTCCCTTTTGCCCTACCACCAACCAAACCGTGTCCTACAAAATTTGACCCCGCCGGGAATCGAACACACGGCCTCTTGATGCAAAGCGAGCAAACAAGCCACTACCACGGAGGCGATCAAAAATGACTGAATCCATTTCTTCTTCTTCTATAAGTCCTTTAACACCTAGGGGTGCATAGGGCTAAGACTACTTTTTTGCGCTCGGATCTGTTCCCAGCTGTAGACTTCACGTGCTCCCAGGAAATGTCAGCCGCCTTTAAGCGCAACACACACAGAGGCGGCCGCGGGGCGGTGCGAAAGCGTTCAGGGAGCGGTATTTTTTGTAATGTTCGGATTACTATGAAACTCACATTATAAGGAGTAAGGACATTATACAGTATGGACACTTCACTGCCGCTCTCTGAATGCTACCTCACCTCCCTTGTGTCACCGATGTGTGACCATTTGTCAAGAGGTTGGCACAAACCAAAGTACAGTATTATAACCAAAGACAATTTATTTTTTTAAGGAAAGAGCTAAAGGCTTCTAAGGCTATACAGACTTGTCTGGTGTGTTTACACTTCTAGCCTTCACTTTATTTGTAAAAGTCTAGCTAACAATAAATAACAATGAGGCCTAATTAAATCTCGATTCAACCCTTGTAAATCTCGCACACATTTACATGTGTACAACCATGAATGTCTATGCAGTACACAATGGCGCGAAATTTGTATGAAGTGTCCGGGGTGTATATGAAACTCTTCACACCCAAACCTGGCGGGCGCTTTAAGTTCGCTTCCCGCAGGTCCGCCTTCGCCTTTGCGCTTTAGTTCCTCATTCAGTGAATGCTTCCAGGTCACTTCGGGGCGAACTCGCTTTCGTTTACCGCCAGCAATCTGAATCCATTTATACAAGATATATTCCTGTAGAGTTATTTATTTTCTTTTTCAGGTACTTGCCGCCTTTGTGCAGGCTCGCAGCGCACCAAGTAAGTAACATAATATACGTTACGTTAACAAACCATATCGTCCCTACTGCAGGGGCACGGGTCGCTTTCCATATCTCGGGAAAGTTAGGCCATACTCTACACACGCGGGGTAAGTCCGGATTGGTGTGAGGCTGTGGGGCTAGTGGCCAACACCAGTGTCACAAGTTTTCAAGCCGCCTATAAGGCCTCCGACATGGCTTAACGACTGCCATATACATAGTGACAGCAGCCGGTACCAACGGTGCCTTGCGGGGCACGGAAACAGTCGTAACATATAGTCACAGTACACCGGTCATATTTTAGTTGCCGACCAACTGAATAATCATGAAAAAAAAATTAACAACTTGTCCAAAGAAACTCATACAAAGGCTGCTTTTCCACCAGAGATGTGCGAGGAAATGTGTCGTACGAGGATGTGTAGCTGTACTGTGGATATGTGTGGGGGTTTCCACCAAACATGTGCGAGTAAATGTCTCGTACGACGATGTGTAGCGGTGCTGTGAAAATGCGCATTAATATGTGGTGCGAGGATGCGTTGCGAAGCAGTGAAATGTGTGGACGCAATACAATAACACATCCCTCGCAACACATCGAATTTCCACCATGATGTTTCGATCGTGACGTTATTAGGATGATAAACTACAAAACAATTCCACATGAAATAAATTTTTTTAGACAATTCGATAGGTATACTACAAAACCACGTCGGTATATTAATTTGGTTAGCGAAAAATCGGATGATTTTTCGATAAATATAATGTACTTTATGTCAGTGACATAGAGTACATTATCCCTTACTTACTTTAAATCAGTTGGATCGTTATGGCATAACTATGACCAATTATTCTTGTACAGAGTGAAATACCCTATTTCAATTTTTGGCATCTTGGCATTTATTGGCATCGTCTCACTTGTAAGGTAGTAAGTTATAGGTAAAATGATAAATATAATTTAAGAAGTCAACGGCTAAGTATAATTTTCTACTGAATAAAATGTCATATAATATTAAGCAAGTGTATTCGTCAAACATATAAACAGTACACCAGCAAACTGCATATAAAAACGAAGTCTATATTATTTATTTACATTGTAATCGTAAATTTAATAATGTAAATAAATCTTATTGGCGTTGCAGCGTACATAGCTTAATCCCCAAACAAAAATCATCCTGATCATTTATTTACTTCGAACAAATTTAAAATATCTAAATTGAACTATACCCCGTTAACTACGTCAAATATTTCATCATAAACTATAATATTTACTTTTTTTTATGAAGAACCTGGATCCACCAGCCAAACTGCTATCGTCCTTCAAGCAGCAACAGATGACGAGTGTGTAGACGAAAGCCAAACTACTGTAATAGATCAAGAAAGTGATGAATCCGACACAGACCAAGTTGCTATAATAGCTCAAAACGCTGGGAGCTCTGGAAAGAAGGGAGGATCTCACACCGACCAAGATGCTACAATTCTTCAAAACGCTAGGAGCTCTGGAGAGGAGGGAGAATCTAACATCAACTCAGATGCTATAATAGTTCAAAATGCTGGGAACTCCGGAAAGAAGGGAGGATCTAACGAAGCATCTGAAAATAACCAAAAGGGTAAGATAGATCAAAAAGCTGACGGAAAGAAGGGGGGAAGCACCAAACAAAATGCTTATATCCATCAAAACAATGAGGGAGAGAACAACAACCAATATGGTGAAATAGATCAAAACGCTGGGGGAAAGAAGGGAGGATCTGGAAGTGTCCACCAAAGTGCTTATATCGACCAAGAAAGTAAGGGACACAAAAACGACCAAAAGGGTAAGATAGTTCAGAAAGCTGACGGAAAGAAGGAGGGATCTGGAAGCACCGAACAAAATGCTCATATCCATCAAAACAGTGAGGGAGAGAACAACAACCAATATAGTGAAATAGATCAAAACGCTGGGGGAAAGAAGGGAGGATCTGGAAGTGTCCACCAAAGTGCTCATATCGACCAAGAAAGTAAGGGACACAAAAACGACCAAAAGGGTAAGATAGTTCAGAAAGCTGACGGAAAGAAGGAGGGATCTGGAAGCACCGAACAAAATGCTCATATCCATCAAAACAGTGAGGGAGAGAACAACAACCAATATGGTGAAATAGATCAAAACGCTGGGGGAAAGAAGGGAGGATCTGGAAGTGTCCACCAAAGTGCTCATATCGACCAAGAAAGTAAGGGACACAAAAACGACCAAAAGGGTAAGATAGTTCAGAAAGCTGACGGAAAGAAGGGGGGATCTGGAAGCACCAAAAAAAATGCTCATATCCATCAAAACAGTGAGGGAAAGAACAACAACCAATATGGTGAAATAGATCAAAACGCTGGGGGAAAGAAGGGAGGATCTGGAAGTGTCCACCAAAGTGCTCATATCGACCAAGAAAGTAAGGGACACAAAAACGACCAAAATGGTAAGATAGTTCAGAAAGCTGACGGAAAGAAGGAGGGATCTGGAAGCACCGAACAAAATGCTCATATCCATCAAAACAGTGAGGGAGAGAACAACAACCAATATGCTGAAATAGATCAAAACGCTGGGGGAAAGAAGGGAGGATCTGGAAGTGTCCACCAAAGTGCTCATATCGACCAAGAAAGTAAGGGACACAAAAACGACCAAAAGGGTAAGATAGTTCAGAAAGCTGACGGAAAGAAGGGGGGATCTGGAAGCACCAAAAAAAATGCTCATATCCATCAAAACAGTGAGGGAAAGAACAACAACCAATATGGTGAAATAGATCAAAACGCTGGGGGTAAGAAGGGAGGATCTGGAAGTGTCCACCAAAGTGCTCGTATCAAACAAGAAAGTAAGGGACACAAAAACGACCAAAAGGGTAAGATAGTTCAGAAAGCTGACGGAAAGAAGGGGGGATCTGGAAGCACCGAACAAAATGCTCATATCCATCAAAACAGTGAGGGAAAGAACAACAACCAATATGGTGAAATAGATCAAAACGCTGGGGGAAAGAAGGGAGGATCTGGAAGTGTCCACCAAAGTGCTCATATGGACCAAGAAAGTAAGGGACACAAAAACGACCAAAAGGGTAAGATAGTTCAGAAAGCTGACGGAAAGAAGGGGGGATCTGGAAGCACCAAAAAAAATGCTCATATCCATCAAAACAGTAAGGGAAAGAACAACAACCAATATGGTGAAATAGATCAAAACGCTGGGGGAAAGAAGGGAGGATCTGGAAGTGTCCACCAAAGTGCTCATATCGACCAAGAAAGTAAGGGACTCAAAAACGACCAAAAGGGTAAGATAGTTCAGAAAGCTGACGGAAAGAAGGGGGGATCTGGAAGCACCAAAAAAAATGCTCATATCCATCAAAACAGTGAGGGAAAGAACAACAACCAATATGGTGAAATAGATCAAAACGCTGGGGGAAAGAAGGGCGGATCTGGAAGTGTCCACCAAAGTGCTCATATGGACCAAGAAAGTAAGGGACACAAAAACGACCAAAAGGGTAAGATAGTTCAGAAAGCTGACGGAAAGAAGGGGGGATCTGGAAGCACCAAAAAAAATGCTCATATCCATCAAAACAGTAAGGGAAAGAACAACAACCAATATGGTGAAATAGATCAAAACGCTGGGGGAAAGAAGGGAGGATCTGGAAGTGTCCACCAAAGTGCTCATATCGACCAAGAAAGTAAGGGACTCAAAAACGACCAAAAGGGTAAGATAGTTCAGAAAGCTGACGGAAAGAAGGAGGGATCTGGAAGCACCGAACAAAATGCTCATATCCATCAAAACAGTGAGGGAGAGAACAACAACCAATATGGTGAAATAGATCAAAACGCTGGGGGAAAGAAGGGAGGATCTGGAAGTGTCCACCAAAGTGCTCATATCGACCAAGAAAGTAAGGGACACAAAAACGACCAAAAGGGCAAGATAGTTCAGAAGGCTGACGGAAAGAAGGGGGGATCTGGAAGCACCAAAAAAAATGCTCATATCCATCAAAACAGTGAGGGAAAGAACAACAACCAATATGGTGAAATAGATCAAAACGCTGGGGGAAAGAAGGGAGGATCTGGAAGTGTCCACCAAAGTGCTCATATCGACCAAGAAAGTAAGGGACACAAAAACGACCAAAATGGTAAGATAGTTCAGAAAGCTGACGGAAAGAAAAAGGGATCTGGAAGCACCGAACAAAATGCTCATATCCATCAAAACAGTGAGGGAGAGAACAACAACCAATATGCTGAAATAGATCAAAACGCTGGGGGAAAGAAGGGAGGATCTGGAAGTGTCCACCAAAGTGCTCATATCGACCAAGAAAGTAAGGGACACAAAAACGACCAAAAGGGTAAGATAGTTCAGAAAGCTGACGGAAAGAAGGGGGGATCTGGAAGCACCAAAAAAAATGCTCATATCCATCAAAACAGTGAGGGAAAGAACAACAACCAATATGGTGAAATAGATCAAAACGCTGGGGGTAAGAAGGGAGGATCTGGAAGTGTCCACCAAAGTGCTCGTATCAAACAAGAAAGTAAGGGACACAAAAACGACCAAAAGGGTAAGATAGTTCAGAAAGCTGACGGAAAGAAGGGGGGATCTGGAAGCACCGAACAAAATGCTCATATCCATCAAAACAGTGAGGGAAAGAACAACAAACAACATGGTAAAATAGACCAAAAAGTTAACAATGAAGACTGCTAGTTACAACTATTAAAGCTAAATACGACCGACCTGTCGCGGCGGGGCCAAGGATTCGAGTAATTATTATTTTTGTAATCACTTTTTATTTTTGCTTAAATATGAATAAATAATGCAGCAACGAGAGAAGTTTATTTTTATTTTGTCTTTTTTTATTAGCCGCGGGAAAAGTTGCGTGTACGTGTACCTATACTTCATTCCAATAAAAAAAAGTAAAAGGTAAACAAACCTTCTATGGAACTGACACATGTCAACGTCAGTTGCGCACTAAGTTTGTTTACTTTTTGCATTTTTTATTGGAATGAACTATAGATATTCATGTCTTTTAAATTTAGGTATACAGGGACCCTGTATGTAACAGGATGTGATAAAATAGGCTTCACCCATCGAACTGAACAACTTTTGTTCCATAAATAGCAAAAAAGACCTGGTTGGCTGTATCTTTGTTACAGCTGTAAGTTTTACGTGGATAGGGTTTGCCAATTTTACTATCCGGATTATTTGTAGTAAATTATCCGAATATCCGGATAATATACAAGTTGTTTAGAAGGCGATTACAGAAGCATATTTTAATCAAATTACGTCAACTAATGCTCGTTCGAAGGTCTTGACAGAAAAAAACTTTCATTTTTCAGTAAAATAGGTAGATATGTATTTAAATTATGTAGAGACTTTGTTTTAGTATGAATAATGTTAATCGATTTAGTGTATCGCAAGTACAAAATTCACCACCCTGCCTCACTAAGCTAAGGAAAACCGTATCAGTAATTTTCTTCTGGACAGACAACACGGAACAACTCCCAATGACATAGAAATGTAGTGGTGATCTTCTTCAATTAAAATCCTGGTGAAGAACTAGAGAATCATCTTATTTCTAGAGTCATGTCTACAGTCTGTTTTGTTTTGTTGGTAATCCCAGGAAACATAAATAAACGTTTAGCTATAAAGTTTTCTAACATGCAAGAGATGCATCCTTTAAGCGTTTGGTTTGGTTAGGACAAAGTGGAAGGCACCAGAACACGCCGCAGGTCTCTCGTGCGCTGGACATATCAGTTCAACTCTGCGCTGGGAGTTCTCCTAAATGAATGCCCTAGGGAAGCTGTGGTGCGAGACGAATGGCGACGTGTTATTCGACGGGTCACTAAAGCTACGACATGTTGACCTCAACTTTTCTATCAAGAGTGCACGGATCAAGAAAATAGGAAGATCTATTTTTTACAAACTGCTTTTGAGAGTTATTACAAATCGTTTCACACGTAGGCATGATGACTTTTAGCCAACCAAACAAGCCAGTTCCGAAAAGGTTTCAGTACAATAGAGCACACATATTATACTTTGCGGAACATATTTTCACATAATAGAAAACTGAAGAGTATAATCAGCCACTATGATTGGCATTTATGGACTATGAGAAATATTTTGATTTGATTTGAGTGTTGGAGTGCTTGTATGAAATCGCCACCATAGCAGTCTATCTCCAGGATCAGAATTCGAAACCTATGCTGCTGCGAAGGGTGACACTTACACAGGTATTTCTCCGAAACTGTTCACCGCTACCCTGGAAGATGTCTTCAAGCTTCTGGACTGGAGAGGACTCAGCCACCTTTTATTTACTGATGATATTGTAGTCATAACTTGAGTTGGAAAAAAAATCTCTAGGATAACGCCAATTCCTACAAAAGCTTTATATTTTTGTTGATACAATAAGTATATTAAATCTATCGGTTTAAATACTATTCAAATGATAAAAAATATTGCATCTTTAGTGGTTTTAGAAGCTGAGGTATCTCTTGAAGAAGTCTTCTAGAACAGATTTACCTCATGTATGCGTTCGCTCCAATGATATTTTACTAAGGATATTGCACGCTAAAGCAACGCGGCATCGTAGCGCGGCACAAGGACACTATACGTCGCTATACATCAATAGTAAACGTCGTAGAAACAAACGAAACACAGCCTATCTTTTTCTTACAAATGGAGCGCGTGAATTGCTTTTTCATATTACGTCATCTCGCAAGCCAAAAGCGTGACTCTTGAGAACATAAGAAGCGTGGAGTAGCATTTGAATTATATTTTTTTGTATTGGGCATCCTAAAGTAGTGTTTCAAATACTGCCATTCGTAATGTTTTCTGAAATATTGTACAATTGACTTAATTAGAATTCCAGATATATATATATAATGTGATTTTTAAATGAATGACAATGTGTGCCTTCCCGTATTGTAAAAATAGGACACGTAGCTATAACAAAAATGTATATGATTTAAATTTGCAGATATATAACTTGACATGTTGTTATACAGATTTTGTTTTGTATTTTGATACAAACAGTTTTATATATAATTTTAAGACGACTCCAGATACTATGTATCTCTCAATTAAACAAAGAAAACGACTATACTTCATCCCAATCAAAAAAAAACAAAAGGTAAACAAACGTAGTATGCAGATGACATTGACATGTGTCAGTTCCATAGTAAGTTTGTTTACGTTTTGGGTTAATCATATAAAAAGTCGTTAATAATGAAACAGATCTTCATACATAACACATACATAATAACATTTATACATACACCCGAAAAATATTATCTTGCGATTCGGCAGTATGGATTTTACACTTAAAACATTTAAACAAAAGCGACTCCATTCTTTTGTTTTATGACTATATTCTTGTTGCGTACTGACGCATGTCTCTTTCTGGCGCGCATGAAAGAAAAGAATAGGAATACTCCTTAATAATTTACGATATTTATTGAAATTTCAGTGCTTTTCTACTTTTTTTACACATTTTCGCATGTTATCTTTTATAAATAAAATTAACTTACCGGTGGTAGGTCACACCATCTTTTTTTAGGGTCGTTCGAGTGTTATTTCGATACTTTTTCACGACGCACTTCGGCATCCTTACTACTTTGCGCTCAAAACACGACTAAGGTAAAAAGTGTGCGCACATCGTATTTGACCACATTTCTGCTGTGCCGTTTAGGTACAGCGCGCTGATGCAAAGTCCATGTATAGAATGTCATTGGTTCGCTCTCAGTGACGAATTGCGATATAAATAAACAAGTGTCCGTATAATTAAGAAGTTATTGAAATAAATCCTTACTTTATTCCGTTTTGACGGTGTTGGAAATTGAATAATCTGGGCATAATACAAATAAAAAACATTTTAACGAAGAAAATTATTAACTCTTAAAGTATTTCAAAATAATCGAATTATCCGTTTTATCCGGATATCCGGATATTTTAAAATTAAATATCCGTTTTATCCATATAGTAAATTTGAACGGATAATGCAAACCCTATACGTGGCTACGTCTAGGGAGAACGGGAGAAGAATAGGAATTAATGTTTCAAACTGAGTTTATTAAGCATAGGTCGATGATAACGAAAAGTATGAAATATAACGAAATAGGTTATCATTTTAATAACGTGTGAAGGTTAAATCAAGATATGGGTAAGTCTGGCAACATTCCAAATTGAACTCTTTTTTCGTGAAACTGAGAAGTGATTTCTTGAAATATATTATATTCATAGGGTATCATTTAAACGGTGAGCAAAATATTCGTATTTTGGTGAGCAAAAAAATTTATTTGGCGGCAAAAATGACTAGTTTGTCGACGACTCATGGCCAGCAAACATTTCAGATTCAATCAGCAGTTAATGTCATACTGGACTACTAAAAATTTTTCTAGTTAGCCAATTAAATAATTGGCTGCACTGAGTGAGCCACAATTAATCCAGTTTTGGTAAGCACTCAGATGGTTAGCAGAAAAATTTTGTTCAGCAAATAAAGTTTACTTGTTAAGCACAAAATGGAGGCAACTATTTAATACATTACCCGACCGGGTTATGTTTTTTAACCCGACTGCGCCAGACGGAGGGTTATGTTTTGCCCGATTGCGCCAAAAGGAGGGTTATGTTTTTTACCCAACTGGGCCAGAGGTAGGGTTATGTTTTTACACGACTGCTGTGCCTGTGCCAAAAGGAGGGTAATGTGGAGAGGGTTAAGGAGTGGAAGTCTCTAACTGCTACCGTGTTCCCGATTCGTACGATTTAGGCGAAAAACACACTGCTCCGCTCACCGCGGCGAATTGCGGTGGAGCGGATTTAAACTTTGTACTGTAAAATGTTGATTTGTATACAAAAACCGCGGGCTGCCACACACTGGCACCGCTTCTCCGCCCGGAGGCGCGATTCGCACGACGGTTCCGCGCGCCCGGATGGAGACGCGGTGCGATTCGCTGAGCACCACACACTGACGTCGCTTCTCCGTCCGGAGGCGCGATTCGCGCGCGATCCGCGCAAAAACGAAACAGAACTACTGCTTCAGAACAAGGTCGGTAGGACAACAAATAGAGTCGTCTCTACTTTTTTTTTGTACTATGGGAACCAGAGACTGACAGAGTGTGTGGTACCTACTATCGCATAACAAATGTTATAATATGTGATTTACTCAATAATGTTATTATTTGTAACGAAATAATTAATAATGAAATAATAATCCTAAGTAGTTATATGATGTTATATTTATATTATGTTATATACACTGACTTGTAACTTGTGTTATTATATTAAATAAATTTGTATCCTTGTTGTATCCTTGACTGATATACATACACATATCGTAAAGATACTAAAGCGCCAGTGTACTTACTTAACAGGGGCGACATTTAAAGTTTTTTTTTAAGAGAAAAATATTCTTGTGATTTTTCTCTTCATTGCACCTTTATAAGACCTAGACTAGACACAAATGCTCAAATTAACACGAAAACTAGACCAATCGACGCAGAAAAAAAAATCCATTGGATTGTTTAAATATATAACTCATTTTCGCCAACTTGGCGCTTAAGTAGTTGTCCGAAAACTAATGCGACAAGTTTTGGCTGGTGAGAGCTTTGATCAAGACCTATCAAAATAATGAAACATATGTTCAGCAAAAGTTTATGGTTTTCGAGTTATACCAGATAAAAAAAATGAAAATCACTACCTTGCGGTGGTCTTTTGAGCTTTTGTTACAAAAAAACCACCTAATTTGTTTTTTTTTCACTCAAATATTGTTAATTGATTAGTGTCTCTATCCGAATCTATTATTTATTCCACAAAAATCTAAGGATGCCATCAGAAACTTTAAACATTGGCGGCGTAAAAAAAAATGTTCTGAATGATTTTGTCTCATATGCTATAAAAAATTCTTGTTACATGTCCATTTTAAAAATATATAATACTTGGACATTTTCCTTGCAAACATTGAGTTAATTGTTATTTTTGACGTCAAGGTGCTGATTTAAAAAAAATCTTGTATTCGAGGTTCTTCAAATATAAAATTAATTAGATTGATTATGTGTGTGTTCTACAAGGTCACTGTGACTTACTACCTGAGATATAAAAAGAAAATAAAACCGGCCAAGGTTCCGTACGAGAAACTCCAAAAAACACGTCTCTTGTATGGGAACCTCCTACCATTTTTAAATATAATTTTATTTTATTATTGTATTTTTTTACGACTATAGCAATAAAAACGATGTGTACCAATCCAGAGCATTCGAGACTATTTGAGAGCACTCTGGAACATTGTCGAATACTCGGGAATAGTCTGGAACGTTAGGCTCAGGAGTGGGTGAAGTTTGGGGTGCGGAGGGGGGGGGCGAGATTCGACGTGCGGGGGAGGAATGAGATTCGTAGGGAGACGCGTGGGTTGCGGGGGGAGAGGCGCGGGTCGGGGGGTGAGGCCCGGGTTGCGGGAGGTGAGGCCCGGGGTGCGGGGGGGGGGGTGAGGCGCGGGGGGGTTGAGTCTCGTGTTTCTGGGGGGTGAGGCTAAGGGTGCGGGGGGTGAGTCTTGGGGTGCGGCGGGTGAGGCGCGATGCGGGGTGTGATGCATGGTGTGCGTGGGGTGAGTTTTGGGTTGCGGGGGGGCGGGTGAGGCTCGAGGAGCGGGGGGGTGAGCCTCGGGGTGAGGGGGATGAGGTAGGGAATTCTAAAATAATTATATACCCTGCAAACGAAAAATATTTTTGATGAACCAGATACATATTTGAATTGTTAGAATAAGGATTCAATAAAAAACCTCTTAGATTTTTTTTTATCTTTTGTTCCAACTACCAGATGATCTTACATCAACTCCCTGTACGAAGCCGGGCCCTCCAGCTAGTGAAGATATAGTTCACTTCGATGTTTTTCTAAGAATGTTTGCCGTAGTAAAAATATTTTCGTTAAATAATAATAATAATAATAACCGACTGTGCTTCTGCTGGAGTAGCTCCTGCCACTTCGCCTAGCGCGAAGTGGTCAGAGTAGCCCAAATTTATATTTCTGCATAATAATAATAATAACTTCACTATCAACTCTGTTCTAATCGCAACGCTGTGACGTGGAATGCCACAGAACACAGAGATAACAGTAAGTAAAGTACTCCTGCTACGTGAAAGTTGTTTAACATGAAAAAACGGGCAATTTGCGTTTATAATACTGATAATTTGCAAAGAAATATTAAGAAATTAATATGTTTATTAATCAAACCCGTTTCGTTATTCTATAACATAAATTTTGTTGCTTCGATTTAGGTACTGAGTTTGCTTGCTGTTTTTCCGTGATTGAATCTTTACGCTGTGGTTTTGCATACGCATAGGTCAAGTTAGACTGGATGGAAAACATAGTTATATGAAACCATCGCGACTTACTATTCGAGGTTGACCTCTGTTGACAAATATGTATACGTATATGTATATAGGATAAAGTACTACCCTGCTTTTTGGAAGGAGTATTGTATAGAATTCAGTTTCTATACCTATTCTTGTTCTGAGCTTGTTACAAACAAAAACAACCCTTGACACATATATACACGTTCGAATATTAGATAAACGTATGACGTAAATCGTCGTGCACCGCAATTTCGGACGAAATTCGGACGGAAACCGCCCGGGGCGGTGGCGCGGAATCCGCGCCTTCGTTGTGCACCGCAGCTTCCGACGAAATTCCGACGGAAACCGTCCGGTGGAGCGGATCGCTGCCGCATGCGCTTTTCGTCGCTCCGCGCTCCCGTCCGAAATCCGCCTCAGTGTGATATCCGCGTTAGGAATCTTCAAGGTGTGAGTGAACAGGCACTATTTAATTTTGAGCTTGCGTGAGTTAACATCGCTGATAGATAACGTGCCATCTGCCTGCTGCACTTGATGCGACGACGCGACGGCGCCGGTGGCGCCGAGCTACTTGTCCGTATACCTGACTGTTTTTGGAATCTATTAATAGAACACGAATATTGCCAGACCTCCGAGCGTACATTCTGCACTCACTACCCAACCGACCGTCTTAGAATTAAGACCTACAATGTAGCCATTTTAATGTAATAATATTTTATACAAATAAATACCATAACTACCACAATGACTGGACTTCATCAATTGTTTACTGGCGCCCAACGCGGGGCATTGTCACGACACCACGTGCTCTTTCATCGCTAAGTACACTGCTGACCAGGAACGAGCCAAGAGTCAAATCTCCAAACTCACAAACTGGTACCCGGCACCTACAACGGCATGAAGATGTGGCTCGGCGGCTTTCAAGCCCTTGGACAATGGACCCCGAACAAACTTCACAACCTTTACCATCAAGATGTTCTGCGACCGGATGGAACTGCCTCACTGACAGTGTCATACTTCAAGCATTACTGCGACCGGACGAGACTGCCCCACTGGCAGTGTAATTCAAGAACCAATGTGACCGCACGACGCCGCACCCTGGCTTGTGCAGTAACCACGAAGAAAGTGCTGAATCTGAAGAAAATCACGCGGACATCAGAGACATTGAAATCGTCGGTCATCGGCCAAATGAATCCTGCAGTGCACATATGTACATTTGTAAGTACTGCACATTATCCGTTTAAAGTTTCCTTTGATCACAATGTTCCCCAGTTCCTTATTTTAAAAATTTAATTTGATATACATTAAATAAATAAACATAATAATTTTGCATAAATTCACACTAAGGTGTAGGATGAACGATGGTTCATCTGTGTTTATAAACCTTATGGGTTTCTATTTTCACATTGCAAATGGTACTTGGGTAGTCATATCATTTGTCTGTCAATCTTAAAAATAAAACCTAAAAATAAGAATTAATAGAACAAATAACCTAAATAGTAAAAAATAAACAATTTTAAGGAATAAAATTGAGTTAATAAATCAACTGAATTTATAAAACTAAAATGAATCGGTTTGTTCGCATACAAATAAAGTAAAGTAAGTTTAAAGAAATAAACAAATATATTATCAACATCTTCATAGCATTTAGTTCCATTTGAACTAAATATTGTAATATTCATAACTTCACACAAGTTTAAAGTACAGTATGATATAGAAAAGAGAAAACGTGTAACAGGTTGTCTAAACTTTTACAGAAAATAAGTCAGAGTAAAAAGTATTTATGTCTTCACAGAAAATAACAAAATTTAACGAATATAATAATAAGTTTTATAATTTCAAAAGATAACTTCAAAAAATATGAAGTGAGTGTTAAATTATTTTAAATACATTTCATATCAATTTCCCTAAATATAACTCTTTCTTAATTTAAATAATTCATTGCCTGAAATAATAAGTAGTAATACTTTCGCTGCTATGTTCTTTGTTCGTCTTTATCCGAAGAGACATTGGATTTTATTTTTGGGCTAAAAACATAAAAAATAAATGGTTTACTTTTAAAAGTTTTCTAAGATTTTTAAGTTATAAGAAATTATTAACAGATAATTAATTAATCGATAATCACTTCAAAACATAAATAAAAATCTGGAAGTGAAGCAAAAATTGATAAACCTCTTAGTAGTTAAAATAAATTTAAAGAAATACTGCGATTGATCGACATTGACAGAGAGTATAAATAATATATATAAAAAAAGCAAAACAAAATTAAAATAAAGACTTATGTTATAAAAGGTAAATGTTAGGCTTATAAGAAAAACAAAAAGGTACATAGATATGTCGTCTTAAAATAAGTACGATTAATCTACCATAAGGAGTAGAGTTAAAAAAAAATGAAGATTGAATATTTATTTTAAAAAAATCGCCTAGCATATGGACTAGAGCCTAAAATGATTAAAAAGAAAATATAATTAAAATTAAATAATAAATGATAAAATATAAATAAGTTGGATGGAATAACGTAATCTAGTAACGTCATTATGCAAAACGACACCCCATGTGTAGGGTTTGTCAAAAACTGCATCTTGAAATTACTTGTAGGTATATTATAGAAATATAAATGTTAGATAGGTACTAGTATCACTATTTCTCATCAAAAACGACTCCTCATATGTAAGGATTGTCAAATATTGGGAAATCTTGATCAACCTAGGCATTTGATAATTTTAATTTAACTATAAAGAAAAAAAAACGAATAGGTAAAACATAAAGGTTGTTATTACTTATTAGTATGATTATGTTATAGATGTGTAGACTTAAAGTTTATTAGGAACACCTAATTGTCATTATTCGCTTACCAAACGACACCCCATATGTAGGGTTTGTCAAAAAAAAAGGGAATCTTGACAGAGGCACCTAATTACCTAGCTCTAAATAGTAGGTTTAGTAATGTTAGTCGTAATTTTTTTATTAGAGTAGCTATTGTCATTGTTCGCTTACCAAAATACCCCATGTGTAGGGTTTGTCAAAAAAAGGGAATCTTGACGTAGCACTTAATCAGCTCTAATTGTTAGGTATGAGTACGTAACATCAGCATAAAGAGGACTGTTTAAAATAAAATAATTTTAGCACAGCTATATTTCAGTAATTACTCGCAAAATATGTTACATGTTGCAGTTTAACATAATATTATAATAAAAACACGGATAAACATATATATTAAAAATAAAACATAAATAGATAAAAAGGGATGAAAGTAACGATATTCCTGGGTTTTTAATTTTTAATTAGTATATTGAATGTTGAACTATTTTATCTTCATCAGGGCAAAATAATCAAAACCAAAAATCGTTTATTCCTTTACGTAGAAACATAAAGCTATACTAGTGTCTAATAGTATCTTTCCGAACTTTACAGTGTATAAAATATTTTTTTAATTTACTTTCTGGTAATTCACGGACGTCATTAGATACAATATTTTATTGCGATAGCGCAGGTACATACTGCCTCACAAATAACTTATTCACTTTACTAAGACTCGAGAAAGGAATGTGAAGATTATACTACTTCTCATTCAATATACTAATTAAAAAATTAAAATTAAAATATTAACAATATTGACATAAATAAAAAATATATATACGTGGGACAGTTTATTTCATGTTACTGATATCATATTTACCTACATTACAGAAATAATACTTAATATAATCAAATAATAAGATTGTCAAACAATATAAAATATTAAGAAATCTTTTATAAAAGTTATGTAAAAATGACACTAAATACAATACATTACACGTCAAAAATAAGATGTCAGCATAGTAAAATTACTATGTAATTAAAAAAATTCAAATAACAACAACTATCATTCAAATAATTCATCCATCACAATATCATTAAATCAGAATTAGAATATCTGAACACAATAAAACATGAATGTAAGAAGTAGTTTTTATGAAACCCTTCAGTATTAAACTTGAATATTCATAGTTAGTTACCTTTATTTCCTATATATTTTCCGATCCTACCTATCCTGTTTATTAAAGACGGATATTTGGCAGTAACTTAAGTATAATGATATCAAGGAAAATTTATCTTAAAGAAATTCCTACAACCTGACACTGCAGATATCGATTGAAGAGAAACTGATAAGAATATAAACTGGAAGATGTCTACAGAAAATACAAGTGACAATAATTCTGAATAACAGCAAGAAAGACCGCACAACATACATACATATGTCAACGCTAACTTGACATATTGAAAACAAACCTTGCAGGACTGTTTTCAATTCCGGGCGTGGAGAGTTAACATCGCTGATAGATAACGTGCCATCTGCCTGCTGCACTTGATGCGACGACGCGACGGCGCCGGTGGCGCCGAGCTACTTGTCCGTATACCTGACTGTTTTTGGAATCTATTAATAGAACACGAATATTGCCAGACCTCCGAGCGTACATTCTGCACTCACTACCCAACCGACCGTCTTAGAATTAAGACCTACAATGTAGCCATTTTAATGTAATAATATTTTATACAAATAAATACCATAACTACCACAATGACTGGACTTCATCAATTGTTTACTCGTGCTACATCCTCGGCAGCTAACATCAGGTGAGGTGTTGCCAAACGCACTAAAATCTATAATAAAAAATAAAAAAATGTTTTTACCCGACTGCGCCAGAAGGACGCTTATGTTTTTCGAATGTATGTATGACCATATTTTATTTATGCATATTTCTTTGGCACGCTCTGTAGCTAATCGTGTCACGCGACTGCCTTTCGCTCCGCCACAAAAAAATCCAAGAGGTTTTTGTATTATAATAACACAAGTTACAAGTCAGTGTATATAACATAATATAAATATAACATCATATAACTACTTAGGATTATTATTTCATTATTACATTATTTCGTTACAAATAATAACATTATTGAGTAAATCACATATTATAACATTTATTATGCGATAGTAGGTACCACACACTCTGTCAGTCTCTGGTTCCCATAGTACAAAAAAAATTAGAGACGACTCTATTTTTTGTCCTACCAACCTTGTTCTGAAGCAGTAGTTCTGTTTCGTTTTTGCGCGGAACGCGCGCGAATCGCGCCTCCGGACGGAGAAGCGGCGGCGGAGAAGCGGTGCCAGCCCGCGGTTTTTGTATACAAATCAACATTTTACAGTACAAAGTTTAAATCCGCTCCACCGCAATTCGCCGCGGTGAGCGGAGCAGTGTGTTTTCCGCCTTAGTGAAAGTGAACTCTATGGATTCCCAACTAGCAAAGTAGTCTCAATACGCGCACCTTATAGGAGTAATACACTTACAAAGCTCCTATAACAGTTTTTAAACATGCCATCGCTCCTATAAAAGTAATAGATAAGCCAGAATAGACTCAAAAACGTTTAGTCTCATTGCTTAGCCTTATATGCGCTTTTAGGATAATTTTATAAAACTGTTGTAAGTAAAGGTGTCCTATAATAGCATGTTGTAAAACTGTTATCCTATATCCACATTTTATAAGTTCGTTTTCTTTCATAATAGGCTTACACATGCTACTGCAAATATGTTAGTTTTATATTAACATAACGTAAGAGTACTATAACAATGTGCATTTGTAATCTTATTCAAGACATTTGTAGGATGAACAGCAATAAGTAAGACAGATATATGTGCGATATAGGATGAGCATACTTACAAGAGAATAAAGCGGGATAATTTTAAGTGTGTTTTACTTGTATTCATCTTGGGAATACAATAAAAGAACAAGGTTAAAATACTAGCTTTCCACCGCGGCTCCGCCCGCGTTAACATCTTTTATGGTGCTTGGCGCGCGAATTATTTATGAAAGCGTTCCAAATTAGTTTCGTTTGAGTAATTTTTACTCTGATAGTAGGATAGCCTATTATATTTTGTGTAAGTGTGAAAGGGATAAACTCTTGTCAGGTGAATCTTAACTTGGTTATGGAACGACTTCCAAGTCACACCACGGTAGGTTAACCCACGGGTAAGGTGAGTATATATAGAAAGCTTAACAACAATTTCTGAATTTCTGACTTCAAAAATCCAAAAGACGTGTATTTATAATAATTTTAACGGATGAACATTTATTCCAATTTACAAGTAAATCGACCAATGGAAAAGGCTAGCTCTATACCAACTATCGTATATTGCTACATTTAAACCAATCCCCATTTGAATTCCTTGAGGGTTGAACTTTCAAAATTCACCCTCAGTGGTTGTTAATATCAGAAAAAGTATTTTAAGTATAAATATGTTATTTTTGTATTCCTAACTTGAAAAATAATTAGTTCTTCATACTAACTTTTATCCCCTATATTTTATTTTATTACATATATAATATTTTATTTTTGCAATAAAATAAAGCCTATGTGCTCCAAGGTACCATCTATCTCCATACCAAAACTCATCAAAATTGGTTGCGTGGGTGTGAAAACGTAACAGACCGACAGACTTTCGTATTTTAATATATTAGTAACATGGCGCTAATATTTTTAACATGGCGCTTGCGCTAGTCTTTTTGATCGCTGATATAAGACAAAATGGTTTTACAATAGTTTGACAAAGCACTTGCGAAATGCTGATTTTTAAAAATGGCGGCGTCAGTACTGTTTTAGCTAATAAATAATAAAATATGAATACTTTATACTCATATTTAGTAAGGCGCATCAAAATTTTAGCTATATATGGGGTTCAATTTACAGTAAATAAAAATTCCCCATTTAAATTTTTATTATAATCACTATAAACAGACATTTATGTGACTAATGAATAATACGACATAAAACTTATCTTATTTTCATATTGTTTTCCACTTTATGTGCACAACACACGCAGTATTATTTTAGCTTTATGCGGGATACATTTTAGACCCACAAAAGCATTACTAAGCGCATAGTAAGCACGTTTGATCTTAACTAAAACCATAATAAGATCATTTAGACTTAGAAGCTTCTTACGTATGATCAATATAAGCCTATACAGGCTTATAAGTTACTTACGTATGACCAATAAAAGCCTATTTACACTTTTATGTTACTTTGGGATAATTACTATGAGTATGAACGGCATTCAGTAAGACTGATATAGATTGGATTTAAAACTAAACGCTCTTATAAGGAGTGCCCAAACCCAGGCTTATAAGAGGATATAGGAGTGAAATAAGAGTAAAAAAAAGTAGTCTTGAGATAATTATAGGACTACATTTTGCTAGTTGGGTTGCTATGTGGATTTGGGAATTTGGGTAAGATTAGAATATAAGGTATCAAAGACTTGTAAAATTTTAGTGTTTTTCTGGGACTTGTATTTTTTAAAAGTGTGTTAGTTTCTGGGACTTAGAAATGTTTTGTGTTTTGAACTTTGAAAAATCGAATTTTAACTTGGTGATCTTGTAAACAAACTTGTGAACATTGCAACCAAGAAAACTTTTGTGATTTTTTTGTTTAATGGTGTTTTTTGGACTTATGTTTTTTGATTGCGAACTTGTACTGTGTATTAAAAGTGATAAACATGGAAGAACTTTACCACCTTCAGAGAAATGCTTTGGCTTCTATAAATAAAGACTATGCTAATTTCAAGAAAGCCCCTAAAGAGAGATTGAACTTATTCAATCTCTCTTTAGGGGCTTTCTTGAAATTAGCATAGTCTTTATTTATAGCGCAGCTATATTAAAACAAGATTAGAGAATTTAAAAGATGATTGGGAGAGGTTCATGGAGACACATAGAGAAATAGTACAAGTTGTTTCAACAGATAAGGAAGAACAGCATGAGTATTTTACAGAGGATTTGTTTTCTACGGCAAAGGAAGAGTACATAAATTACAAGGCAGATTTGACGGAAATGTTAGAGAAACTGAATATAAAGAACACAACAGAACAACACATTGTTTCTTCTCCGTCGACGAGTCAAGAGGCTACTGCCTGCCTACTGAGTACTGCCAAAGATCAACATTCCTCTGTTCAGCGGAAATTATGACGATTTGTATTCATCTCTCATTCATAACAATAATACATTAAGTGACGTTCAAAAACTTCACTATCTAAAGAGCAGTGTAACTGGAGAACCAGAACAGCTGTTGAAGCACATCCAAATAACCGAGGCCAACTATAAAAAAGCTTGGGATACACTGAAACATCGATATAACAATAAGAGAATTATAGTAAATGCTATACTAAACAGATTTTTAGGACAGAGAAAGCTAAATACAGAGTCTTCGCGAGGAATAAAAGAACTACTAGATACCAATAGAGAGTGTTTGAACAACTTAACTAACCATGGTGTATCGATTAAGGACTGGGATCCTTTGGTTATACATTTGAGCGTCAGTAAACTAGATCAAGAGTTTCACAAACTATGGGAAGAAGAATTGAGATCTTTCTCTGTAGAAGAACTACCCACATTAGAGCAGTTTCATGACTTTCTAGAGGGAAGATTTAGAGTACTAGAAATGATACAGACGCAATCGATACAGCCTAGAGAGAACAGAAATATTCGAGCAAAAGCATTCCATTTAACGGCAAATGAAGCTACCACGAACCCAGACATAGTGTGTACTTACTGCAAGGAGAACCATCATATTTATGTGTGTAAAGAGTTCATAGAATTGGAACCACAAGAAAGGTCAGATTTTGTACAGAGCAAGAGATTATGTTTCAACTGCTTGTAGCCAGGGCATTATGGATTGCAGACACACTACATCTTGTCGTATATGTAAACGAAAACATCACACCCTACTCCACGGACAAAAGATAGAGGCAACAAATGAGAGTATAAGACCAAGAGCTAACGAAGGCGAGATTACAAGATCAAGAGCTAACAAAGGCGAGATTACAAGAACAAGAGCTAACGAACGAGAGAGTTCAAGAATAAACAGTAGCGAAAGAACAAGTTCAAGGTCAAATGAGGGAGAGAATTTAGATCAAACAAGACAGATATTATCTCATTTAATGTCATAAAACTGAGCTTTGTTTTTTTAACTCTTTATTGAATTCAAAAAATATACAACACATCAAAATCACATAGGAAAAATATACAAAGGCGGACCATAGTTATTTGTTCGACATGTGAGCAAAGTTAGTTTTTGCTAAAAATGCTGACGTTTAAACCATTAAATGCATATTGTAGGATAAATACTACATTTAGTTTGAATTCGTTTAATTCCAGTTTTATTAAATTATTTGTATAACCGATTAATGATTAGTGGTTACCGATCGAACATTTTATAGGCTGCACAACTACAGTGGGATTAAATTAGAATTACTTAGTAGCAATTTCTTGGTGTTGTGTCGTAATACTTAATTTGGCAAGACAGAAAAAATAATGTATTTAAGAGTTAAATCACGAACTAGCGAAGTAGTCTAGAATTGAATCACGAGCGTAGCGACTGTGAAACATACAACTTTTTACCTCGACCAACGAGAAAAGTAGAATAATTCGCCGTGGGAGAGCCATGCTTCGGCACGAATGGGCCGGCTCGATCGGAGTGTGTGGTATTTGTGGGTTAACTGGTAAGCATTTTCGAGGGTATTCCTAGTTTCTAAGTCAGTCTGCTGTCAACTTACGAGACGATTAAATACCTCGTGCAATTATATGGTTTTTTTATTGTTTAAACACATCATTTGGCGACGAGTAGTATTCATGCGTGTGAAATAGTGAAAATCAAAGTTAGTGCATATAAAATCTGTAATGGCTAATCAAGGAAACGTGACATTTGGCAGCAGTCTCACTTTCGACCACCGATAACAGGAATGGGACATTTTCAAAAGTATAAGTTTTACAAAGCAGAACAACGTCCAGGGGAAGATTAACATATTTAGCTGAGTGGGCGGCACGAGTGAGAAATCTAGCTAAGTACTGTGCTTTTAAAATGGAACTCGACTCAGTGCTGCGAGATAGATTTGTACTGGGTTTAGAAAACACAAAGGAAAATAAAAAGTTGTTTGCGGAAAGTGTGGAGAAATTGTCGTTTGGCAGAGCTGTGGAATTAGCTCAAAGTGTGCGGTGTGCACGGCTAGCGTTGCATGCGTCACGGCCGGCGAGTTCTGCATCGGAGGGCGAGCATGCAGTCATTGGCGTAGCTAGGGATTTTTTCTAGGGGAGGCAGCACAGAAGAAGTACTATCACAGTCATTTGGACCCGGCAAAGCGATAAAACGCGATCCACGCGCATTTTCGAAAAATTATGTAGTAGCTTTATTGCGTTTGTATGGAACAAATAAACATCCATACTTTCGCATTTATAATATTAGGGAGATGAGAAGCTTTACATTTTTTGGCTTATCGTGTAGTTTGGTCCTATAGATACATGTATAATTTTTTTTCTATTTATTTGACCAAGCTCTTCAAATAAATTGCATTTTTTAATAGTTTTAGATGTACTTAGCAAGTCTGGTACAAAAGCGCGAGCGAAGCGAGCGCAAAAATTTGAGATTTATCTTAAGAAGTTCTATACATGATAAGAGATCTTTTCTCCGCGAGCGAAGCGAGGATAATCCCACTGTAATGCTATTTGCCAGACAGTAGAATAGTTCTTTATGTTAAACGCGAGCAAAGCGAGCCCGAATATTTTAAATAACTTCTGATTTGTAGCAGAAATTTAACAAATTTTTGGTCAGTTTTCGACCTTGTTATGTGTCGGAAAAAATCTAGTGGTTCTGCTTATACAGGTGTCCCAAAAAGTATGGTCAAGCGGAAGTCCAGAGATAGAACAACTCTAGGGCTACCCAAATCACCCCCATGTATGTTCAGCGATTTTTGGTAGTTTTCGAGTTATGATTTTTTTTAGGATTTTTTAATTTTTTGGCCGGGTCGGATTTCATATTATTTTTTAAAGAATTTATTACAAATTTCCGGTATTTTTTTTAATGTCATATAATCATTATGAATTGTACTTTCAGGCATAAAATAATAAGCTTCGTAACATTAGTGTAAGTAACAAAAGTTATGATAGAAAGTCAAGAATTTTAGATTGAGCGACTCAGATTTAAACTTTCAGCATAAAATAAAAAATACAAAAAGGTGTTTTCAATGCTCTTCGGTAATTTTAAAAACTGCACGAGATTCTAAGCTTTCAGAATCATATTCAAAAAATAGTACTTAATGGGCTTTTTTTTCCTGAACAGCCGTCAAAGTTGTTAAGGTAGAAATATCCTAAGGAAGTTATTTAATTTTTGTCGTCTCTAGTTATCAAAACCAATTACTAATTTAATGAGTTTTATAGAAAAAATACTTACTTCAATTTAATAAAGAACGTTTTGAGCAGAATGGTAGCGGAAATTATCACCTTTTTTTAAAAAAAAAAACTGCGCATTTTTCTTTTAACTTGACTAATCAGTTATTATTAGATTGCCTCTGATTATTCGATGTGCCTCTGATTTTGGGATTCCCATACGGTTTTCTATGGTTCTCGTGCTAGTCGATGGGTCTCTCGCCACTTCTTCAAGCACTGATTCGACTACATCTGGATCTTGAATTTCTAATGGACGCGCAGACCATGTATTAAGTTGGCGACCTTCAATGTAAGCATCATGGACTCGTAAAGTGATACAGTACCTCTACTGTATCACTTTACGAGTCCTCACTCGTGCAGACTTCTTGCGTCCTGCGGAATTATTAGCTGATGAGTCATAAAAATAAATGTGTGATAATTTCCGCTACCATTCTGCTCAAAACGTTCTTTTTTAAATTAAAATATTTTTTTCTATAAAACTCATTAAATTAGTAATTATTTTTGATAACTAGAGACGACAAAAATTAAATAACTTCCTTAGGAAATTTCTACCTTAACAACTTTGACGGCTTATTTCAGGAAAAAAAAGCCCATTAAGTACTGTTTTTTGAATATGATTCTGAAAGCTTAGAATCTCGTGCAGTTTTTAAAATTACCGAAGAGCATTGGAAACACCTTTTTGTATTTTTTATTTTATGCTGAAAGTTTAAATCTGAGTCGCTCAATCTAAAATTCTTGACTTTCTATCATAACTTTTGTTACTTACACTAATGTTACGAAGCTTATTATTTTATGCCTGAAAGTACAATTCATAATGAATATGTGACATTAAAAAAATACCGGAAATTTGTAATAAATTCTTTAAAAAATAATATGAAATCCGATCCGGCCCAAAAAATTTAAAAATCCTAAAAAAATCATAACTCAAAAACTACCAAAAATCGCTGAACATACATGGGGGTGATTTGGGTAGCCCTAGAGTTGTTCTATCTCTGGACTTCCGCTTGACCATACTTTTTGGGACACCCTGTATATTGTAAAAAGTAGTGAGAGGACCGAACGCGAAAATTTAAAGAATGACCTCGGTCTTAGTCAGGCCTACTGCTGATTTTTCTAGGGGGGGCCAAGAGATTTGTAGGGGGGGCCTGGCCCCTCCTGGACCTCCCCTAGCTACGCCCATGCATGCAGTCTACGCGTTGCGCGTACCGGCCGCGCGGGGCTTTTTTGGATGGATGCTGACGACATCGTAGAAGGTAACTTTGATTTATTTAATATTGAATGTCATAATGGCGAGCCAATGCAACAAATGGTTTCGATAGGTAACAAACAGATTTTATGTGAAGTAGATAGTGGAAGCGCGTTCTCGGTTTTACCTATGATATGTATAAAGTATGGACGTATATAGTCTTCATGCACAACCGAAGTTGGTTTGAAAATGAATGAAATATTTCTTGTTTGTTAATTAGATTTATAATATTTATAAAAATAGTCGAATCTTTAAAAAATATTACTTAAATGAAAGAATTAAGATTGTTGAAAAGGAAATCCAGTTTAGACGGGTCTAAGTGCCTAAACATAAAAATCATAATCATAATCATAATCATAATAAAATACATAATATAATTGTGCGATGATGATTATTGGTACTGGTTTAGGCAGATAGCTCTTCTTAGGGGCTTCTTTACGTAACCGAATATAACAAAAAGAGGTGCGTGAAATAGCTTAATCATAATCACTGACATAGTTCAAAGGAATAAGAAAGTTGTCCTGGGGGTAATAGCGTATATAGAGATGGTAAATATATTTCTAAAAAATATATAGTTTTGAAGACGCGTAAGCGGGAACTGATTACTTGGAAAATTCAATTCTGTCTTAGGCTGGATTTTGGCTAAATGAGGGAGGAAATAAAGGACGTTGTGGTAGTTTACCAATCGCTGAAAGGTACCAAGTACAAGTGGTAGTTTAGCAAATGTTGAACGGTACCAAGTACAAGTGGTAGTTTAGCAAATGCTAAACGGTACCAAACCAAGTACAATACAATATGGTTCTTTAACAAATGCTGAACGTTACCAATAAAGTCATGTTTTGGCAATGGTTGCACGGTGTACCTACAAACGACAAAGTAAAATACAAAGTGTTGGTTTAGCGAATGCTGGGCGGTGTTCCTAAAAACTGGTACATAGTTTGAAAAATAATTAATTTTGCATTAAAAGTCGTAGCTTTGTAAAATCAAGTGATACGTGATATAATAAATATAACATACTAAATTGACTTTTTAGCTGTGTTAAATCCAATGAGATTTAAACTCCAATTGAGTCTTAGTCGGCTTGTACTTAACAGTTTTAGTCAACGGTAAAGAGAGATGGTTTATAAACAAAACTAAATGTTACATTGTATCTGTCGACGATACTTGTACCTGTTAGATAGTAAGCAGGCCGGGCAGAAGGAAATTGTAAGTCAGAGGTTAAGAACAAGTTTGGCTCTTGAGGGAAACAAGGAACGGTATTGCAAGTCCTGCAATGTTTCACATGATTCCGTTCGATTTTATATAATATGTACCATGAAAAAATATATAAATTGAGTTAGCACAGTTTTGAAACTACACATGCTATTTGTAAGATAAGATTCATTAAGTTCACATTATCAATTTTAAATTACAATAATAGCTTATAAAAAATTACAAAATATAATGTGATCGTCAAAATAATTAAAAATTGAATACAAATAGTCATTTATGTAAAATATCTGTACTAGATCGGGAGCCAGCAAGGTGTATGGGCCTGAACATATAAGAACGCTGGAAGCAGTCTATCTCGAAAGAACTTTTTGTTTTCAATCGTTTGGCTCGAGTCTTACAGCCCAGATCGGTCACTGAAGTTTTTTATGACGTTCAGAAAAACTTAAAAAAGTCGTATTTGGGCCTAAGCATATAAGACTCAAAATGAAATTTGGATATGAAAGTAAGTACATTGGACAACCCCATAACATTTTTATTTTCGCTGAAATCGGTCACCGTCCCAAATCAGAAAAATAAGTGCATTAAGGTTAACCATTAACACACTTCACCTTATACAAAAAGTTCAGTCTTACAACGCGAATCGATCACAGTTCCAAAATCTGACTACTTTTATAGCTTAGGTTTTTTTGCTGTCGATGGGCGATAACTCGATAACCATTAAGGTTAGAGGTATAGTTACTTCAGCAAAAATTAAGTGCATAAAATTTACAACAAAAAAGGTTATATTCATTTTTATTGTGGGATTAATAGATAATGAGCAAATTGTAAAATTGTTTCTCATAAACATCGTTTTTGTCTATTTCTCTATAACCTTTAAGATTACAGGTATAGTTACTAAGGTAAAAATAAAGTACATAAAATTTGCAACATAAAAGGTTATATTCATTTTCACTGTATAATTAATAGAAAAAGAGTAAATTAAAAAAATAATTTTTATGTTTGAATTTTTCATCTATTTGTTGATAAATTAAAGATTAGAGGTATCGCGGCTGTAAAAAAAAAACAAAGTTTATAATATTTCCAACAAAAAAGGTTCATTTTTATTATGGGATTAATAGATAAAGAGTAAATTGTAAAATTGTTTCTCATAAATAAAGTTTTTGCCCCTTTCTCCATAACTTTTAAGATTAGAGGCATAGCATGAATAAGGTTAAAATAAAGTGCATAAAATTTTCAACACAAAAAGGTCAAAGCAAACATTACAGAAGAGATGTCCGTGCAATATCACGGTCTCTTTTTCGAAGAGTCTTCGAAAATTTTTGTGCTCGGTTAGAAGAATGTCGAAATCGAGATGACCGTCATTTAGATGAGATTATTTAATAAAACCAGTCATATTAAATTTAAAAGTAAACTAATTCCGTTGGCACCTGTAGTTTAACTATTAGTCATACTTTTCTACTTCAACAAATTTTTCTTTGTTTTGTTTAGAAATTTATTTTAAGTTACAGCTCTTTTTTCAAATTATTATATTAAAATCGACACTATGTAAGTAATTATGAAAAATCATTTATCATTAGGCCCCAGGAATGTGAATAACTTACTTTTCTAAAATAGCACTTAAAAATTATGACAATACTATGAACAAAATAACATAAAATAAAAAACAATTTCAATAAAATTTTACTATAAACCATGTCATCATCATCATTAGCTGAAGTACCTCCACTGCTGGACAAAGGCTTCCCCCAAGGATTTTCACATCGACCAGTCTTGCGCTGCCCGCATCCAGCGGCTCCCCCAACCTTTTAGTAGGGCATCGGTCCACCGAGTGGAAGGCTTGCCTACACTGCGTTTTTCGGTGCGCGGTCGCCACTCGAGAACTTTACTGCCCCAACGGCCATCTGTTCTACGATCTATGTGCCCCACCCAAAGCCACTTCAGTTTAGCGATTCTGTGAGCTATGTCGGTGACTTTGGTTCTCCTACGTATGGAGATAATGAGGAGTCATTTATGATTCTATAACGTACGGAAACTCCAAGCATGGCACGTTCCATCGCCCTTTGGGTGACCTTGAGCCTTCTTATGAGGCCCATAGTAAGCGACCATGTTTCGGTTCCATATGTCATCACTGGCAACACACACTGGTCAAAGACCTTAGTCTTGAGACACTGCGGTATTTTGGACGCGAAGATATTGCGGAGCTTCCCGAACGCTGCCCAGCCGAGTTGGATTCGACGATTGATCTCTTTCTCGAAGTTGGACCTACCTAGCTGGACAGTTTGTCCCAGGTATACATATTTGTCAACAACTTCAAGTGTAGAGTCTCCAACCTTCAGAGGAGTGTGTGTGACACGCACATTTGGCAAGATTTTCGTCTTGTCCATGTTCATTTTAAGACCCACTTGTTGGGAGGCTCTACTGAGTCCATCGAGCATTGTGCTTAGGTCTTCCAGGGTCTCAGCCATGACCATGATATCGTCAGCGAATCGAAGGTGAGAGATGTACTCGCCGTTGATGTTAATGTCGAGTCCTCTCTAGTCTAGAAGCTTGAAAATGTCTTCCAGGGCAGCGGTGAACAGTTTCGGAGATATGACGTCTCCCTGTCTCACCCCACGCTGCAACCGGATAGGTTTCGAATTCTGATCCTGGAGGTGGATCGACATGGTGGCGTTGTCATACAAACACTTCAGCACTTCGATATATCGATAGTCAATTTGGCACCGTTGGAGAGACTGTAGCACAGCCCAGGTCTCAACCGAATCAAAGGCTTTCTCATAGTCCACAAACGCCAAGCACAGTGGCCGATTATACTCTTCGGTCTTCTGTATAATCTGCCGGAGCATATGTATGTGATCTATGGTACTGAAGCCTTTTCGGAAACCGGCTTGTTCGGGAGGCAGGAAGTCATCAAACCTGCGTGCGAGACGATTTGTAATGACTCTCGAAAACAGCGATAAACCATGCAAACACTACAATTTTAACTTCAAGACTTACACATATGTAAGTACATAATTTTCTATACTTAAAAATTCAAGGTACAAAAAAGTAAGTTGTTCACATTCCTGGAGCCTAATAATTATATGAAATGGTGATGTAAATATGTTTTTTCATTATAACTAGGTAAGCGTTTAATATTATGAATGTGAAAGTATGGATGTTTGTTTGCTTGTTCCACTTTCACGCTGAAAATAATGAATGGATTTGGATGAAATTTGGTAGGTAGGATACTTTTAATCCCAGAATCCTCGAAGGCTCACGGAGGAGTGGCTAAAAACTGTTATAGATGGCGCTGCCTTAACATTTTATCTCCCTGGACCAAATTCTGAAGTTTACGCAGACGAAGTCGCGGGCGGAAGCTAGATATTATTTTGACAGGACTAAACTAAATTTAAGCGTCCTTTCATTGTCTTTTCGATATAGAAGGAAAAAGACAGAACACTTAAACAAGGTTTAATCTTGTCAGATAAGTTTAATCATGAAAACCGAATCGACACCAATATGTCTCTTCCATAGTAGTGTTAAATTCTTATAAATTCTTCAACAGTATGTCTTTTGCAATTTCAAAAAAATCGTGGTTATTGTTTTTTTTTTTGATTCGGTAACCCTTGGTTTTTTTGAGCTCCTTCATTTGATCTTTTAATTATTTGATTCAATTTTTGAAAGAGATCATGGTCATCACGGTTTCAGGGATCATTGTTTCATTTTTTTTTATGTTTGATTTTAAAACATCAGTAGTATTCGAAACATGGTGCCAAAAAATATTTTGCTATCGTAGAATTACGGGAACAAATTTAGGAACTGATCGCATGGTTTATTTTTTAACTTGTTAATGTTTATTAAAAAAAATATGGGTGCTTGATTTAGAAAGCTCAAAGATTGCATAAATTAATTCGACCCTCATACAACGATCACTTAGAACAATTTGTTCCACAAGAGCATTTTTTTCCGATATGGTCGAATCGCCCAGACGATCCAGTGCTCTTCATGTTTAAAAAAATCATACCCGGAACGAAATTTGTACATCTACTTCTTTATGCCTGAATAAGAAGGTAAAGCCTCCCCGTACACATAGCAATATTAACTGTTCTTAAATCCTTTTGACTTTCCCCTTATTTTGATAAAACAACTCGACTGCATGATATTCGATTTATGATACGGCTGACCTATTAGAGTTTTACTTGTACAGTAAATAAATAAAAAACTTACTGATCTCGTTGATTACATCAGTGACTATTATCTGATTAAACAACTCGACTGCATGATATTCGATTTATGATACGGCTGACCTATTAGAGTTTTACTTGTACAGTAAATAAATAAAAAACTTACTGATCTCGTTGATTACATCAGTGACTATTATCTGAGTTACACTTTCCAGAAATATAGCTTAAATCATCGCTATACAACTCTAAATGTGTCAGGCTGGGAACTTTTGGCGCTGTCTACATTAAAGTAGAAAACAATATTTTATTGTCTACGTTTAGAAATTTAAGTTCTATGCTTTAATATTTGTATACTTCACAGGGTATTGATAAAATATTAATATTGAGTATACGTATAAAAGTATAAATAAATGCTGGTATTGATGAAAATAACAATGTTACTCACTTTTTTGTTGTACCTTAAGATTATTCTATAAAAACAGTTTGATTACAACTTAGTTTTTCAATTAACTTTTATCTTTTACAGAAAAAATGCAACAGTTTTGTTACATATTTTATGTATTCAATTTTTTATTATGTCACAATACCTCAAATTTTTAATTTATCAACAAATAGATGAAAATTTGTAAAATAAAAAAGTGTTTTCAATTTACTCTTTATCTATTAATTATACAGTGAAAATGGATATAAAATTTTTTGTTGAAAATTTTATGCACTTTGTTTTTACCGTAGTAGCTATGCCTCTAATCTCAAAGGTTATGGAGAAATGGGCAAAAACTTTATTTATGAGAAACAATTTTATAATTTACTCTTTATCAATAAAAATTAATAGAACCTTCTTTATGAAAAAATTATAAACTTTATTTCTTTAAAGACGCAATACCTCTAATCTTTAATTTATCAACAAATAGATGAAAATTTCAAATATCAAAATTATTTTTTCAATTTACTCTTTTTCTATTAATTACACAGTGAAAATGAATATGACCTTTTATGTTGCAAATTTTATGTACTTTATTTTTACCGTAGTAACTATACCTGTAATCTTAAAGGTTATGGAGAAATAGACGAAAACGATGTTTATGAGAAACAGTTTTGCAATTTGCTCATTATCTATTAATCCCACAATAAAAATTAATATTACCTTTTTTATTGGAAATTTTATGCACTTTATTTTTGCTGAAGTAACTATACCTCTAACCTTAATGGTTCAGCGAAAAAACCTAAGCTATAAAAGTAGTCAGATTTTGGAACTGTGACCGATTCGCGTTGTAAGACTGAACTTTCTGTATAAGGTGAAGTGTGTTTTATCGATTTACATTGGTTGCAGACATCTTATATGTTTAGTTCCAAAACCGATTTTTTACGATTTCTGACCCCTGTCTGATTTGGGACGGTGACCGATTTCAGCGAAAATAAAAATGTTATGGGGTTGTCCAATGTACTTACTTTCATATCCAAATTTCATTTTGAGTCTTATATGTTTAGGCCCAAATACGACTTTTTTAAGTTTTTCTGAACATCATAAAAAACTTCAGTGACCGATCTGGACTGTAAGACTCGAGCCAAACGATTGAAAACAAAAAGTTCTTTTGAGCTAGACTGCTTCCAGCGTTCTTATATGTTCAGGCCCATACACCTTGCTGGCTCAAGTACTATACTGTTTGACAAGTAAAATATTTTTACGAAATAGATTGAATTGAATTGAATTCAGAATGTCAATGTAAAAAATATATCAATCATAATTACTCAATTAGACATTGAAATAATAAATAACTTTTAAAATAATAAAGGTTAAAAGCCGAATATCACCTACCTAAAAGCTGAATATCACCTACCTACAGGTTGTTATCAAATATTGCGTATAGCACCTTAGTGCAAAAAAATTAAGTTGCTAATAGCGATGCTTGATTTGGCTGAAACTTAAAATGCTGAATAGTCCTAGAATAGTTGCTGCCAGCGCGACGACGGTTGATTTGGTCAAGGGTCTAAATAACACCTATAATACAATTATTTGGTCAGAAGACTGAATAGCATCTACAATTATTTGGACAGAAGACTGAATAGCATCTACAATTATTTGGTCAGAAGACTGAATAGTATCTACAATTATTTGGTCAGAAGACTGAATAACTTCAGCACCTACAATTATGGTTGTTCCTTCAAAGGAAAGCAAATACTCGTATACTGATCCCATTTAGCCAAATACTCGTAGCCTATAAAGACTAAATGATATCTCAGTTTTTGGGTAAAATCTAAATTATCCGATATAAGAATTAGCTTAATATTCTATTGCTAACTATTTGGAAATGGTCAACTCGTTTGCGACGTAGATCGCACGTATTCGTTACCATTGACATGGCTCGCGGCCCCTGTTGCATATATACTTATGTGGGTAAACCTAAATAAATAAATCAGTGGTTATCAAGCTATCGTGTCGTTTGCTTCATGGTGACAGCGGTGCTATAAAATCAATAGTTTTAGTGGCTCAAAGTTGGAAGTTTAGACTAAAAAGTGATATTTAACGGTTTAAAGTTTAATAAAAACGATAAACAATGGAGCATGCACGGCCGCCAGCGAATTGTCACTATCGGGAGGTCCCGCGGAGCGCGCGGACATGTGGCGCAAGTGGCTAAGGCAATTCCAGGTGTTTCTGAAAGCATCCGGTGTATACAAGGAATCAGAGGACGTGTAAGCTAGCTTATTAGTTAATTTGATTGGGTCGGATGGTTACGATGTGTATTCAACATTCAAATTTAGTGATGAGAAAGACCGTGACAAAATCAGCAAACTAATTGAAAAATTTAATGAGCACTTCGGTACAAAGGTCAACACAACCATGACAAGATTCAAATTTTTTACTCGTAACCAAGACAGTGGCGAAAGTATAGACGAGTATGTCACGGCGTTAAAACTTTTGAGTCGCAATGCGAGTTCGAACAGCTTGAGGATGGCTTGTTACGCGACCGCATCGTGTGCGGAGTACGGGACAGTAAAGTACGCGATAGATTGTTGCGGTCAGATGATTTAACTTTGGAGAAAGCCATAAAAATATGCCAGTTAAACGAAATTTCCAATGACGATGGAAAACAAATTGAAGGCGTAAAAACAGAAGTTTTTGGAAGCGTGGACGTGGTGAGAGCAAGCGGCAGTGTTCGTGGAGCACCCTGGGCCCGTAGGGTCTCGGGTAGCGGTTTTGTCAGCTCGCGTGGACGCGGGCGGGGCATGCCAGGCCGCGGCGGCGGCGGCGGCGCAGGCACTCGCTTCGCGCTCCGGGCGGACAGGGCCGGCGTCAGTAGCGGCGGTGCCGGTGATGGTGTATCCGGTTATACTTGCTTAACGTGCGCGAATGTATATTGTAATGGTGGTAACTTGTGTCCTGCGAAGAACGTTAAGTGTTTTTTGTGTGGTAATAAAGGACATTATAAAAAAGTGTGTCCAGGGCGTCAATACAGTAAAGTTTACAAATTACAAAACGAAGACGATGATGAGTTATTTTATATTTCCACGATAGATATGTTGGATTGCAATGAATTAAAGTCTAAATGGTATGAAACTCTTTACTTATTTAGTAATGGTAATAGTCATAGATTTAAATTAGATACAGGGTCTGATCTTAATGTTTTGTCAAAAAGAATTTTTTTGAAATTAGGATTATCTATCACTGATATAATTAGATGATCAAACGAACTTACCTCAAGTGAAGTTCGATCTTAATTATCCTTCCTTGTCGGATAGATTTAATTGGTTAACATGTAGTAGTCCTCGTCTACGTTTGACCCACTCGCACGTAGTTTAGCGCCATAAGAGAAAAAGAGACAGCTAGGTACTCTCCCACCTCGGCGCCATTGCACGGTTCAAGCCTCATTCATTTTAGAGAATAAAAAAGGCAACCTACATACTACAACATTGGTATTAGGGGTTTTAATACTAGCATCCTAGTATTGTCTACTCTAGGGCAGGGAGGGACCTTAAATCTATCCGACAAGGAAGGATAATTAAGATCGAACTTCACTTGAGGTAAGTTCGTTTGATCATCTAATTATCCTTCCTTGTCTTCTAGATTTAATTGGTTAACATGTAGATGTTTAGAGAGACTAACAATGTTGTAGGTAATAGGTATGAGAATTATTGCAATAAAATATAATCTGAGAGATTTTATAACTGTAATTCAATTAACAGAAATTTATTTCTGGAAGAAATTTCTTTTAGAAACAAGTTGCACCCCTTGCGTATATTTGATGGCAAGCTTTTATATTATGCCCATTTTGTGTACACAATAAATTATTAAAAAATAACACTTCCTAGAAGGTTATCAAATAAACAATATGAAAATAAAATTAAATCTTGTTCAATTTTATAAATGTGATTGTTAGTTGAACTTGACGTTAGGTTCTGATGAGGTTACACTTAGCATAAGTGCAGCGATAGACGATAGTGTTTTATGAAAGGTATATGCAGCGTCGTTGGGAACCGACGTCGATGCATAGGGAACCTGTTTGACATTTCCATCCTTTTAGCTATTTGGAACATCTGTTCTTAGTCCAAAGAACTGCTAAGATGGTAATCTAATTCGATATTCTGGTACCTTAATTACACTATGTATCTATCGTATTTTAACAAATATGGTTTTAACCTGTACATCTTTCATGTACTGCTTGAATAATTCACGTTGAACATCTGAAATTCATTTTTAGGTAATTTGACAAAAAATGTATCACAAAATAAACCCGAATAACTATAGGTATACCCGCAATGGGGATGAGCCGTGAACAAACCAACGAATCTATACTCCTGATCGATAATATTCCCCCACTGTTTAAAGCTAGACGTGAACTGAAACTTAGTATTATCGACCAGTGATAGGAATTTTATATCCAGCACTGACGATATGCATTTGTTCGTTCCTTATACGAATGAATAAGTAGGTAAATATTTGAGACAATATTTGAAAATATAAGTTTCAGGTTCACTTATAAGAAATAAAATATAGATAAATTCTGATTTCATAACTGACCCTACGTCAGGTATGAAAACGGTAGTAGCTTGAGCAGCATTTTTTTAAGACTTATTACATAATAAGTCATAATTTCGAAATAATAATATGAAGTTCATAATAATTGGAAAAAGTGGGAACCGTTGAAGATAGTTACACAAATAAACGGAAAGATTACAAAGATGTAAAAATGTACTTATTACATTTTGTATTTATTCTTTAAGTTAAAATTATTATTTTAGGCTGGATAAGCTTATTTAATAAGTTTTGGAATGCAGTAGAAAACATGTTTAGTATATTTATCTAAACTGTATCGATAACGGTAATTTCAGCAAGTTTTATATGTATTCTATTGTCAATACCAGCAATAGTATTCTATTGTCACAACTTTTTAACATTTTAATTTCTCGTTCTTTTGTTGTGTGTTAAGTAAACACAAAAAAACTACCTGTTTGGTTTATAGAGAAAAAAAATGCTGTAATTTTATATAGCCACGAAAGTATATCGCGGTTAATAAACTTTCAATTGTAAATAATTTAGTTCAAAATATACCAGAAGTTTCACGTAAGCTATGACTTATAATAATGTTGTTTTTGCAAAATTCGCTGATGTTCACATTTTTCATTTTTAATTCATTCAACATATATAAATCTTTTTAATGTATATTTTGATTATAGGCGATCTTAAACAATGCCAATAAATAATTTTCACCATCCTCACAAGGACATCTCCAGTGTGCTGTGGAGGCATCAACAAAAATTTTGATTATGCAAAGTCAAAATTTTGATTATCCACCATCTAAGAATTCACAGATTTCACCCATCAAACATTATTGTTTATTCTTATCTGGTGATTGCGGCAGCTTTATTAAGACTTAACCTGCATTAAACTTAAAAACAGGCACACCTATGAATCATTGTCATCTAGACTGAAGACATGGCTTCATAAGAAAAAATAACGTAGGTATATGTATTTATTATAATTAATACTTCCCGAAACGCTGTCATTGCAAGTTTCGTGTAAGTAGCAGAAGCTAGGTACAAAAAAGACAATTTTAAGTATAAGGTACAGAAAACCTTATTTTATAAAATACTTTTATTTTTCTTATTATAATTATTAACGATTACTTGTCAGTTATGGTAACTGTAAATCGAAAGGGTTTTGAATCGTATACCGAACTGGTTTCTATCAATTAATTATTTAAAGAATTAATGTGTACAATATTGTACATACAATTTAATTCGTTGATTTAAAATATATTTGGTGTTAAGTTTAACACCTCTCAATAAGATAATAATATAATGGTGATAACATCCTCAGATGGTTCCAAGTTTTGTGTTGGCGTGGAGTTTAAGTGTGGCGTAGTTCCCCAAACAATGGAGTATTTGACGTCGTGCCCTGCATGCCCAGATAACTGCAGGCAGGCAGATCTAATGAGTGCCACGGACAGTGCAATTCGCGTGGCTGAATTTTGGGCCGAGATTATTTAGGTTTGTTATCGACCGAAAAGAAGAATAACATAGAATAATATAGTAAAAACAGATTGAAAAAACTCCTGAATCTGTTCATAAAGTTAATGAACACTATAGTGTTCATAAGACTATAGTCCTATAAAAGTTGAGCACAGGCTGAAAGGTATAACACAAGTATTTATATAGAAAAAAGTGTTTTAAGTAAGATAAAATCGTGCATGAGCACGAGGATATCGGCCTATTTTATTTATTGCTTTTACCATGTAACTGCCCTGGGCAACTATGTAGGTACGATAAAATAGATTTCAAATTATCAATATTCAAAATTTGATTAACATTTTAAATCCAGTATAAATTAAACTTGTCTTCACTTTTATGGATTATAAAAATAATACTCGAAGCAAAGAGTTTTTCATAGGGTTGCTGTGTTAACTTTTACAATTTTGATCAAAAATATACCATATTTTGGCCACGACTTGTCCAGGGCCAATAAATTCATCTGGGGTAATGAGAGTCTTTATCTCAATATTTTGTGTAAAATGGTCTAGTTATACCAAACAATACCTTTTTAATGCATCCATAAAATATTTCCATCTACCCGCTACCTTAAAATGCGGCTGAGCTGCGGAGGGCGCGCTTCGCAGCGATCGGTCAGCGCGCCAGCGCGGGGGCGGCAGCGCGTCGTCGGCGCGGCGGCGACGCGACGGGTTGCGTTTGGGCTGGCTGAGCGGCAGTGGCACATACATACATGCGTATCTCCCTGCTCGCTATCCGATGCAACTCAATTCTTTTAACTTTTTGTATATGCCCTTTGACATCTTCACAAAACCACCGAACACAACACCGAATAAATGTCTCCCTTTCGATTCCAGTGTATAAGTATCACAGAACACTATTACTCGCAGATAAGTATTTTATAATATGATGAAGAAATAAATAAAAGGCTGGTATATTACTTAATTAAACTGCACTGGGCACGGGGGTTTGCCGCGAAGATTGGCTATATTAGCTATTTTCGGGCGCCCCACAGTCAACAAGTCTACTAGGAGTCGAAGTGGTCGCCATGACTCATGACCGAAATCGGTCGGGTGTTTCATCATTCATTCAATCAGTTATATAAACTGAAATGACAGGATGTCTATTGTTTCAATAAATCAGGTTAGCGGTAGGTATTGGACATAACCGTAAGGTTATGGTTAAGAAAAATAGCTATAATATCCCTATTTTTGGCTCCATCTTAGATGAATAGTTCAGCATCGCCTCAATTTCTGGAATTATTGTCGGATGACAAACTCGAGAATTTATTTTTTATTTTTTAAATAGACCGTCCTTCTCGAGGTTGGTTTTGAAATAATAACACACGCGTTTGGAAACACTAGAAGGAATCTCAACTGCGGATAGAAGACATCAGTATAAACGCACGATGGCGGTGGATATGTGCCGGAAGATTAAATAGACGTGATGGTGCTTATGGTACATATCACCTGTAGGCGGCGGCAGTTTTGGTGGTGGCGCCGGCAGCGGTTTTGGCGGACGGCGGTTACAGCAGCGCCGTTGGGGAGGTTTCGGGAGGCAATCCGTCCATCGTCGTTGTCGATTTTTCAGCATCGTTGTCAGCTGCATAAGCGGCGGTGGCTGTGATGGCAGTGCAGTGATATGAGCCACGATGCTGCCAACGCTTCACCTGTGGCGGCGAGCGAGGGTTGATGGAGCAGCCGCATAAGCATTAGAAAGCTGGTGATTCCAGTTCATACGAAACAGGAATATTATAGTGTGGTTAATGTCTCGCATTAACTCTAATAAAAGTAGCTATTGGTCAATGTCTCGCATTGACTCGAAGCAAAACTGGCTATTGGTCAATGTCTCGCATTGACTCGAAGCAAAACTGGCTATTGGTCAATGTCCCGCATTGACTCGAAGCAAAAATAGCTATTGGTCAACGTCTCGCGTTGACTCGAAGCAAAATAAAATTATTTGATATTCTCCCATCATGTTTAAATAAAAATAACTTTCACTGCACTTGTTTTTTTTTTTTTAAATGATTTTCGTATTTCCTTTCCACATAATCTCCTTATCTAAAAGTAACGTAAGGATTTATTTTCTTCTAAGCACATTTTTGCACACTTGTTAAATTCAAATAATTAACGAACTTTTTAAGAAATATTTTTTACTACGTGCGGTAGCCGTGCGCGCACGATAACGAATGAGGCTTGGACCGTGCAATGGCGCCGAGGTGGGAGAGTACCTAGCTGTCTCTTTTTCTCTTATGGCGCTAAACTACGTGCGAGTGGGTCAAACGTAGACGAGGACTACTACATGTTAACCAATTAAATCTAGAAGACAAGGAAGGATAATTTCAGATAACACAAAAGCAAAATCTTTTTGTGGGAGCATTATAAATATAATGGGGTCCTGTACAATAAAATGTCTTTATAAAAACAAAGAGCAAGACTTGAAATTTATGATTTGTGAATCAGACTGTCAGAGTATTTTGGGTAAAGATGCCTTAGAACGATTAAATTTAATAAAACGTGTGTATTCTCTAAATATGCCAAATTATAATGATCTGTTCGAAGGACTGGGAAAGTTACCAGGGAAATATACAATACAAATAGAAAATAATGCTTCTCCGTGTATTTGCCCAGTTAGAAAAATCCCTATAGGTATAAGAGACCAACTTCAGGTTGAACTAAATCGCATGGAGCAGTTAGGTGTCATTAGAAAAGTGAGTCATCCCACTTCCTGGGTGAATGCGATCGTCGTGGCTGCGAAAAAAGATGGGAGCCTCCGGGTTTGTCTAGATCCGCGGCCACTCAACCAAGTAATACGACGTCATCATTATCCGTTGCCAACGCTAACAGAGATCGCAACTAAGCTTTACGGGGCAAGGTACTTTAGTAAGTTAGATGCTCGTTCTGGTTTCTGGATGGTGCAGCTGGACAATGCCAGTGCTGATCTATGCACTTTTGGAACACCATTCGTACGATATCAGTTTCTTCGCCTTCCATATGGTATAAATTCGGCTTCTGAAGTTTTCCATTCTAGAGTTAGGCAACTGCTGGAAGATCTGGACGGTGTGGATTCTTTCATAGATGACATAATAGTGTGGGGATCAACGAGGGAGGAACACGATAGACGGTTAGAGAAGCTATTGGATCGCGCTAGACAGGTAGGTATAAAGTTCAATCGTGAAAAGTGTGAGTTTCAAGTTTCGCAGGTGACATATCTCGGTCATAATTTCAGTGCAGAGGGAATGAAAATAGATCAGAGTAAATTAAAAGCTATCACCGAAATGCCAAGTCCTCACGACAGACAGTCTTTGGAGAGGTTTTTGGGTATGATTAACTACCTTTGTAAATTTATTCCTAATTACTCTGTTAAGGTCACTCCATTGCGCAATCTCTTAAAAAAAGACAGCGAGTGGTGCTGGGGTGAGCAGGAGGAGAGCGTGGTGCAGCAGCTAAAGCGCGCGGTGTGCGCGGCGCCGGTGCTGGCGCTGTACGACGCGCGCGCGCCCGCCGTGCTGTCGGTGGACGCCAGCTCGCACGCGCTGGGCGCCGTGCTGCTGCAGGGCGGGCGCCCGGTGGAGTTCGCTTCGCTCACTCTCACGGATACCCAGCGTCGGTACGCCCAGATCGAAAAGGAGATGCTGGCCATTGTATTCGCGCTCGAAATATTTCATCAGTATGTATACGGTAAGGGAGACGTAACCGTCGAGACGGATCATAAACCCTTGGAGGCATTGTTTAAAAAATCGTTGGATTCTGTTCCTATGCGTCTTCAAAGAATGATGCTTCGTGTGCAAAGGTATGATTTTTCCGTTCAGTATAAACCCGGAAAATATATGTTTATAGCAGATGCATTATCTCGGGCTCCATTAGCGGAGTTAATGCATGATAAAGTCACAGAAGAGTTAGAAGATCAAACTTGTTTTTTCTTACAAAATGTTCAATTCAGTGACACTAAACTGAATTTAATAAAGGAGCACACAATCAATGATTCAGAATGTCAAACTTTAATTGGTTATATTTTAAAGGGATGGCCATTAAATAAATACGAAGTCGATGAGCGAGTACGTCCCTTGTTTGATTACAAAGAATCTTTTGAGTACATAGATGGGGTTATATTTAAGGACAATTTAGTATATATACCGATTAGTCTCAGACAAGATATGATAGAGCGGGTACACGAGGGGCACCTAGGTATAGACAAGTGCAAGAGGCGCGCGCGTGACGTCATGTACTGGCGCGGGATGTCGGGCGAGGTGGAGTGCGCCGTGCAGCGATGCCGCGCGTGCGCCGAGCCCGCCGCGCGCCCGCCGCGGCAGCCGCTGCTGCCGCACCGCGTGCCCGATGTGCCCTGGCTCAAGGTCGGCTCTGACTTGTTTGAGTACAATAGAAAGTATTTTTTAATACTAGTGGATTATTATTCAAATTTTATTGAGGTGAGTCCTTTGAGTTCGTTGACCTCGAAATGTGTAATTGCAGCAATGAAAGACCAATTCGCACGTCACGGTATTCCACAGCTGTTGGTGACTGATAACGGGCCTGCCTACGCATCCAAGGAATTTAATGAATTTAAAAATAATTGGTGTTTTGATCACGTGACTTCGTCACCTAATTATCCCCAGTCGAACGGGAGGAGTGAACGTGCCGTTAGAACCATAAAGTCTTTGTTGCAGAAAGCTGTGAGTACTAAAAGTGATTTTTACTTAGCACTACTTAACTACAGAGCTTCGCCAAGAGATGGGGTACGTAGTCCGGCACAACTTCTAATGGGTCGTAGGCTAAATACGCGATTACCGGTGCATGGTGATAAATTACGGCCGGAAACGAGCAGTGTTAGTGATTACGCAAATATCATGCGTAATCAGGAACGCAGTAAGAGCTGGTACGACAGGAGTGCGCGAGCGCTGCGGCCACTGGCGCCGGGCGCCGAGGCGGTGCTGCTGGACGCGCGCAGGCGGCGCGCGGTACGCGTGGCGGGGCCCGCGCCGCAACCTCGCTCATATTTCGTTACAGATACTCATGGGCGGCGCTTCCGCAGGAACAGAAGGGATCTCTTAGTTATTCCTCCTAATTCTGTGTCTAGTGTGGAATTGCAAGTCGAAAACTTGCAAGGGAATTCGAGTGACCTTGAGAAAAGTTTGTATGAGGATCCGGTGTCTGATACACGAGACCATTCATCCTCTGAACAAGGCTCTGATGATAATTTGTTAGAATATTATAATGGCTAATATATTTCACAAAAGAGTTACGGAGTCGTCTGTAACTGAACTAGGTTTTTGAAAAACCTGTATTTCTGTATACAGAGCCCTCCCCCGGAAGATCATGTTTCTTATCCTAAATATAATGAAAGTACAAAGTTATTTAAAATAAAAAATAAATTTGGTACATAGCTTCTACAATTTATATCGAAAACTTATAATTATACATATAATATAATATATATGTGTGTGTGTGTGTGTGTGTGTGTGTGTGTGTGTGTGTGTGTGTGTTTTAAGTTAGAATACATTAAGACACAATAGTTAGAAAAGCCTCAGTCTCATCATATGTTAAGGTTTGTAGCCACTGACTAACTTTCTTTTTGGTTTCAAATTTTGATAGTTGATATATTTTCAGAAACTTATTTAAATAGAAAGTTCAGCTTCTCCATTGCCTCGATTGTGTTATTATTTCTTCGTGTTTTCTTTGATAGTGTATTGTGTTTTTAAATTGAAAGTGTTGTTAAGTGCATTGGTACTTATTAATATTGTGTTATTAAAGTGAATTTTATATCTGTTACTTTGGTGTTTTCATGGGCTTGCCTGTGTGTCTTCTATCCTTGAACCACCCTATGGGGAATGTTTAACTGTTGTGTATCGTTATGCTTGGACATACGCAACATAAGGCCTAATATTATAAGTCGCGTTCATGAAGGTCACTTAGGCATCGACCGAGGTAATGTACTGGTCGAGGATGTCGCAGGATGTCGAGATGGCGGTGCGGCGCTGCAGTGCGTACGCAGTGACTGCAGCGCGCCCGCAGCGTGAGCCAATGATACCCCATCATATTCCTGATTTACCATGGGTCAAATTGGGAGCAGATATATTTGAATATAAAAAAAAATATGCTTTCTAATTTTGTGGAGGTTAGCCCTATAAGGAATATGGGATCAAAGATATAAGTTTGGTTATTAAGGACCAGTTTTCGCGGCACGGTATACCAATGTTACCAGTGTTAAAACTGAAAGACAAAGAAATTTGGTGGAAGGGACCAAAATGGTTGCAAGAAAGAACAACTGAGCGGAAGACAAAGACAGTACCTAAAACAAATTTAGAAGAGAAAAAACAAGTAAAAACATTTTTTGGTATAGATGAAGACAAACAAATACGGGAAAGATTTTCAACGTTGAATAAAATGATAAGAATACTTACCTATGTCCGAAGATTTCTGCAACTGAAAGAAAATAAACAAGATAAATAAATGAAAAATTTAAAATACTTACCTGACTAGTGAAGAAATGAAGGAAGCTTTAGATAACTGCATTTAAATCTGCCAAGAAAAAGAATTCGGTGAAGAAATCAAAGATTTAAAAGAGAAAGGAAATATCAAAAAGAGAAGCAAGCTTAGAACATTATCGCCTTACCTGGACAAAGAAGGTCTTCTTCGAGTGGGGGGAAGGCTCCAAGCAGCGAAGCTAGCTCAAGAATACAAACACCCTATAATAATACCAAACAATACTCTCCTCACTACGCTGATTGTGAGAGATGCTCATATGAAACTGCTACACGGTGGAATAGTACTCACAATGAACCTTTTGCGGAGCCGCTACTGGATCATAGGCTTGAAGTCACTGGTGAGAAAATGCTTTACAGAATGGGTAGTCTGCACCAGATTTAAAGCTACAACAACACAACCACTGATGGGTGAGCTTCCTAGAGTTCGAGTTAATCCAGGTAGACCGTTTGAAGAAAGTGGCGTCGATTTTGCAGAACCAATACAAATGCGTGTTTCCCAGGGTCGATGTCAAAAATCATTAAAGGGATATAATATTGCTCTATTTATTTGTATGAAGACACGGGCAATACACCTTGAAGCTGTGAGTGATCTGACCTCTCAAGGATTTATAGCAGCATACAGCAGATTTGTTTCACGACGTGGTCACTGCGCAGAGTTATGGAGTGATAATGGGCTGAATTTTGTAGGCGCCGCCAAGGAATTGTCACAAATGTTAAATCAAAGCATGACAAATGTTATGGAGGAATTGGCAGAAATGTTAGCCAATGATGAAACGAAATGGAATTTTATTCCTCCAAGAGCACCCAACTTCGGAGGCCTCTGGGAGGCTAGAATAAAATCGGTCAAGACACATCTAGTTAAGACAATTGGAGACTCAACTTTAACGTTCGAGGAGATGACAACACTGCTCAGTCAAATTGAAGCATGTCTTAACTCTAGACCCATATGTCAGATGAACAACCCAGTACCCAGATGATGTAACACCTTTGACTTCAGCGCACTTCCTAGTTGGAGAACAATTGATTGTCTTACCTGAAAAACACTACATAAAGGAAACTATTAGTCCATTAAACAGATGGAGATTAGTACAAAGAATGACGACACATTTTTGGAACAGATAGTCTAAGGAGTTTCTACACACAATGCAGCAGCGACACAAATGGTACACAAAAACAATTGCACCAAAAACAGGAGATGTAGTAATAATTAAGGACAATGATTTGCCCCCAACTAAATGGTTATTGGCCAGAATAACTGATGTACATATGGGACCAGATAATGAAGTACGCGTGGTGAAACTAAAAACCAAAACAACTACAATACACTGACACGTCCCTTATCTAAGTTGATTTTTCTGCCTAGAGAAGAGAGTTGTGATCATTGAAAACTTTTTGTTTGTAATGAAAACTCGGCGATGCACCGCATAACGCATAAAACCTTTTTATTTAGGTACTGACTTGACATTAGTCGTCAGAGAAAAAGAAGTAATTACAAACAACGCATGACATGATATTTTTTTCTAAAGACGAGGCAAATGAGTATTTTAAATTTAGGTGATGCCATTAAACCCTTCTAAATCTCAAACTCTCATCATTGGTGGAGTTCTGTTGCGAAGTCAGTTAGACATGCCTGCGCTACCGCCTGTTATCTACAATGGAGTCCCTATTGAGTTAACACCCACGGCCAAAAATCTAGGGGTTATATTTGATGTCAATCTGTCTTGGACCAGCCAGGTTAATGCGATCAGTAAAATTCTCAATAAATTAGAAAGATTGCAAAATCTATGTATCCGCTTCATCTTTGGTTTGCGTAAATACGACCATGTTTCGGAATACAGGTCTCAACTAAAGTGGCTCCTTATTCGCCGTCGCCGTGATATGCACACTCTCTCGCTTCTTTATAACATCCTACACAATCCTTCCTCTCCTTTGTACCTTCGAGAACGCTTTAATTATATGGTCCCTAGAGGTATGCCTTGCCGATCTATTACTTCCCTGCTCCTCAAATTTCCCTCTCACTGCTCTTCCCGTTATGGTGGATCTTTTTCTGTACACGCTGTTAGGCTTTGGAATGCACTGCCACACGAAATTCGTGAAAGTCCGAGCATACACATCTTTAAGAGAAGAGTTAAAGAACACTACTTGTCCTGACTTTATTACTTTCTTTTATTTACTGCAACTTATTATATACATATATATATATATATATATATATATATATATATATATTATATTTATTCTATATTATTTAATATATACGTAAATATGTTTATTTAGTGTAAGCATATCAATAAATAATAATAATAAGTTTATTCGCCATAAATGTTTTACAATTTAGATAAGACTAACATAGAGAAAAAATGTACAACACAGCGTATGGTAAAGTGACATAATAATATTGTGGGTCAAGGTCTTACTTCCTAAAGTAGGGAAGAACCCTGTATTTTAGGATAAGCAAGCGCCCTTCCCCCTAGAATACATGTACCAAAGAAATACAGCAAATGAACTAAGTTATAGTAATTAATACATAGTTCTAATGGTAGTTAAGTCGGTAACTATTGAATTTTTTAACATATATACAGTATATAAATATCGTTAGGTAGTTTAAATACAAGCATGCAAAATGATTTCTAAAGTTAATTGTGCTTAGGTAAAAAAATAAAAAACAAAAATAATATATATATATATATATATATATATATATATATATATATATATATATATATATTTAAACAAACATTACTGTTTATGACATGATACACAGAAGGTTCTCAGTGTCATCATAAGATTTGTCCAGAAGCCAAATAACTAAAACTCTTTTGCATTCAAATACACTCATTTCATAAATTTTCAAGTGTCTATTAATAACATTATATAAGTATGGGCCCATGAAGTTAAAGTATTTGCGCCCAAAGCTAGTATTGCATTTGTGATCTAACTTAAATACAATGTCCCTACGACGCTTATTAATCATATTAGGATCATAGACTAGTGTCTTGTGCTGCTTCTTAATGGTATTTAAAATAAATAGTTGCCGAACTGTAAGAACTTGACAGTTTTTGTACAACGATGCAGTGGGAAAATCAAAAGCCTTGAAAGTGCTTACTTTTAAAACTGCTCTTTGCGCCCTCTCAAGAGTTATAAGAAAGGTTTTAGGTGCACCTCCCCAACATGAAATACAGTAACTTAAGATAGATTCGCAAAGTGGTCGATAAACATTTTTCACTACACAAAATTCTAACAAGTGCCGTAGGTTTTTAAATATGAAAATTAATTTACGAACCCGCCCCGAAACAAGCTGGATATGTTTCTTAAAACTAAGGTGCTTATCTAATATAACTCCGAGATATTTAATATCATCGGTTCTCTCTAGCAGTGGACAACAACAATTTACTGAGTTGGTGGAATTACATCTGTGTGCCTTAATGTTGTATGTGGAAGAAGGCTGAGTATTAGTGCGTATTGAAAAGGTAATATACTTGGTTTTGTCAGAATTTAGGGTAAGTTTGTAATGTCGCAGCCAGGTCAGTACTTTATTAAATGAGAATTGAGCTGATTTAAAAACTTTATTCCAATTACTATCTGCAAAAAGAAGGACAGTATCATCTGCATAAGAAATAACTTTACCTGAAGGGAAATTCATTGAACAAAGACCGTTAATATATAGTAGAAATAAAGTGGGACCAAGAATACTGCCCTGCGGTACACCGCATTCAACTTGTAAGTTTTTACTCAGGAATTCATCAACTCTAACGGATTGAAATCTGTTGGTTAAATAACTTTCAAAAAGGTCAAGTTGTTTGCCTCTGATGCCAATTTCCTCAAGTTTTTTTAATAGGATGGGAACAGAGACCGTATCGAACGCTTTGGCTAGATCCAGAAACACTGCCAAGCAGCGTCTGCCGCAGTCCAAATTTTTTGCTACAAATTCAATAAGTTCATGCACCGCACTTTCGGTGTTCCTACCAGATCTGAAGCCAAATTGATTTGGAGCTAGAATGTTATTCTTCTCAAGATAGTTAATAAGTCTTTTGTTAATGATTTTTTCTAAAATCTTTGACAAAGCGGGTAGAATTGATATTGGTCGATAATTATTTGTGCGGTCCCTGTCCCCTCCCTTAAATATAGGAAGAATAATAGTTTTTTTCAGTGCAACCGGAAAAATACCAGAATTCAGACAACAATTGAAAATGTGAGTTAGGATAGGAACAAGTTCGTTTTTATTGTTTTTTAGAATTTTGTTAGAGATTTTGTCCCAACCTGTAGAGCAATTATCTTTAAGACCCATTATTAGGCATTCAACTTCAGATTTGTCCGTTTCAAGCAATACAAAAGACTCGAAGTAACTACTTGAAGCCAAAGGATTTGGAGGAGGACATTCAGGGATTATTATGCTTTCCGCTAGGTTCTTTCCAACATTCAAAAAGAATTCATTAATTTTATCAACGGCTACATCCGGAGATGAATGTGTTAATAATAATTCATTGGGAGACGTTGAGGTTGTCTTCGTAAAAGTCACGGATTTTACAGCATCCCAAAGTTTTTTATTATCATTTCCCGCTTTGGCAATTAAATCTCTTTCGTATTTTCTCTTAATCTTTTTAAGCAAGTTATTACAATATGCTTTGTACCGTTTATAAATAATTTGAACTGTCTCATTATTTGGTTCTTTTTTTGGCTTTTTTAAACAAGTTATTCCTATTCTTAATACACCTAAGTAATCCAGAAGCCATCCATGGTTTTAGAGTACGTTTTCGATTGTTTAGTTTTATGGTAGTGGTATTCTTTATAATGAGATCTTGGATTAATTGTATTAGGATGTTAATAGCAACACTGGGATCATGGATATCAAACAGAGGACTTAAATTAAGTTTAGCTATATCTAATTGGAGATTAGCTTCATTTATTTTGTCACGGGTTTTGGATTTCGGAATTCTAACAACATCAAGGCCCATACAGAGAAGTACAGAATAATGATCAGTGACGTCAGATTCTATTACGATTGTTATTGATGGTCTTTTTGTTTTTAGTAGGACATGGTCAATACACGAACTACTTACTAGACGAGTAACCAAGGTATAAGCCGGTAGAAATATATATGTGTATATCATTTATGTGTTATGGTATTTATTATTATAATATTTTTTGTATATTTCTCTTATAGATTTATCTTTTTACTGGTTTATTAGAACGATTATAGGTTTCTTTTTTTTTTTTATGGCAGAGGTGGCAAACGAGCAGACGGATCACCTGATGGTAAGCGATTACCGCCGCCCATAGACACCCGCAACACCAGAGGAGTTACAAGTGCGTTGCCGGCCTTTGATTTGGGACGAGTAGGTATTTTATATTTTCAATGCTCTGTCAGATATCTTACTTTATTTGTACACGCCTTTACCCGTTTACATCCCATTCTCTCATACTTACTGGTTTGTTGGCAGAAAACTCTTACAGAGTTAAGCATACCATTTGTAATTACGTTTACAATCCTTGTATTCATCATGTATCAGTAAAATGTGGGAACAAAGGGTCACAGAGTCATCTCAGGAACTTCCAAGCTTAAAAAACTTTGATGAGTTTTTGGAGACTAGGTTCCGATTATTAGAGTTTTTAGACCCAAAAATAAATAAATTCGATAAAGTAAATTGTAACCATCTCACTACGACTAACACTATTACGTCAAATGTATGCACATTTTGCTCCGAAGGGCACAAATTATGTAACTGCAAAAAGTTTGGTAGAATCTGTAGATGCCAGGCGTAAGTTTGCTCAGACAAATCATTTATGTTTTAACTGTTTGAATTTAGATCATTCAGTTTATGACTGCACTATGTCGACCAAATGCCGTCTCAGGCGAGGGCTGATAAACCCGTTGAAAACAATGTTGTGGCTGCTGCGACAACATCGCATACCAACGACCAAGAGGAGTCGGTGTCTTCTAGTCCAGTTGTGACTTGCTTTGCCAATTCATGTGGTGAAGTTCTGTTGGCTACTGCTCTCAAGGGTCGTTTCAGGTACTCAAGCGGTTACGTTCAGATCTTTGATCGATCAGGGATCTCAGGCATCCTTTATTACCGAGTCTGCCGTGCAGATACTTGGTCTTAAGAAAACGCCTGGTATAAATCTCGTTTCAGGTTTAGGCGGTGATCAAGGATCGACTTTGACTTCAAAGTCATCTGTTTTGGTGAAAGTTCAATCCCGCTTAGATTATCACTGTAAAGGCCAATGTTTTGAATAAACTAACAACCTTTCTTCCTAGTAAGAAGGTCGCGGTTCAGCTTCTTCCTGTTATTTCAAACATGGAGTTAGCTGATCCAACTTTTGACACACCCAACAAAATTGATCTATTGTTAGGTGCGGAGGTGTACAGCCAAATTTTGCTACAAGGTTTAGTCAAGGCTCCGTCAAGTTCTGTCGTAGCTCAGTACACTAGACTTGGCTGGATCCTCTCTGGCAGTACGCTCACTGGTGATATGCAGGTCGCTACAAATCGTAGTGTTGTTTTCAAGATGATGATAACTTGCTCAAGAGGTTTTGGGAGTTAGAGTCCGAGCCGTCTTCCCTGAAAACCAAGCATTTAACTTCTGAGGAAAAGAAATGTGAAGAAATCTTTTCTCAAACTACCACGCGGGATGAAAGTGGTAGTGTGGTGAATATGTAGTCAAATTGCCATTTAAAAGTGATGATCCTCAGTGCAAATATGGCAATTCCCGGAATATCGCACGCAAACGATTTTTATCTTTAGAACGACGTTTGCTCAGCAATCCCGTTTTGAAGACTGAATATTCAGATGTTCTCAAAGAATATCTTCAAATGAATCACATGGAAGTCGTACCGCCTAGTGAGGTGAATAACGTTCATGCCGTTTATTTACCACACCATGCTGTCGTAAGTCAGGACAGAACTACGACCAAAGTGCGTGTCGTACATGATGCCTCTTGCAAAGGAACTAATGGCATTTCGTTGAATGATGATTTGTTGGTAGGTCCTAAGCTGCAGCCAGAGTTATGGCATTTGGTAATCTTTGGTCGCGGTCATTGTCAACATGTACAGGCAGGTGGCAGTGGCAAAAGAAGACACCGATTATCAACGTCTTCTTTGGCGGGAGAATCCAGGTTCGAGTGAGTTTCAACATTTGCGATTGATTAGGCTCACATTTGGTACATCTTGCGCGCCCTTTCTAGCTGTTCGTTGTCTTCAACAGGTGGCGGTCGATGAAGGAGCAGATTTCCCTTTAGTGTCTAATAGAGTCCTAACACACTTCTATATGGATGATCTACTGACAGGATGTTACTCTGTAAGTGAAGGAGTAAAAATTTTCAAGGAAATGTCTGAACTTCTGAATCGTGGTGGATTTCCGCTTCAAAAGTGGACAAGTAATAACGCTGAATTGTTGAGGCACGAGGGTGGCAACAGCAGGGAAACAGATTTAGAGCTGAAGTCGGATGAACTCATGAAGATCCTGGGTTTGACCTGGAATAAAAAAAATGATGAGTTTCGTTGCACAGTGAAACTCTTCCCAGTTGAAGTTCGAGTGACAAAACGCAAGGTCATTTCAGACATAGCTCGACTTTTTGACCCGTTAGGTTGGCTAGCTCCTGCTATTACAACAGCCAAGGTTTTCATACAGATGCTCTGGTTGTCAGGAATAGAGTGGGATGCTGATTTGCCCCCTGATTTGCTTAAAGCCTGGTAAGAGTTTCGTAAAGATCTGTGTTATCTTACTAATGTCAAAGTGCCTCGTTGGATCAATAAGAGTTAAAGTGATAGATGTTTTGAACTCCATGGCTTCTCAGATGCGTCCAATCAAGCCTACGCAGCCGTTGTATTTGCTCGTATTGTTGATTGTGATGGTAATGTGTTTGTTCACTTGGTCACCTCAAAAACTAGAGTCGCGCCTATAAAGCAAGTGTCAATACCACGACTTGAACTTTGTGGAGCTGTGCTACTAGCTAAACTTCTCAATGAGGTTGCTGAAGTTCTAGAAGTTCCTAAGCAACAGTTACATGCGTGGACGGATTCAGAGATCGTTAATGGCTCAGCAGTCATCCAAGTAGATGGAAAACATTCATCGGTAACAGAGTATCTGAAATACTTACCGTGTTGGATGGGAGTCAGTGGTCACACGTCGTCTCGAAGGAGAATCCTGCAGACTGCGCTTCACGCGGAGTCTCGCCTGCAGAATGTGTTGACAATCAACTCTGGTACACGAAGAGAAAATAGAGTACGGGAGAAAAGTGATTAAATACACTAAGATGGAAGAGAGAAAGCAAAAAACTGCTTGTCACACCATCTGTAGCAAAGAGGTAGAAGATCTCTTTTCAAAGTTCTCGTCGTTAAGAAAACTTACACGAGTCATGTCGTACTGTCGTAGACTGTTGCGCTGGAAAAAACCTGAAAGGGGAAATAAATCGATTAATAAATGTTTAAAAGCTAAAGAAATAGATGAATCTTTACTTACCTGTATTAAACTGTGCCAAAACGAGTCGTTTGCTGAAGAAATGTCATCACTTAAAGAATCAAGGATAATTAGCAAAAAGAGCAAACTTCATTCTCTACATCCTTTTATAGATGAAAATGAAGTCTTGCGGGTGGGCGGACGGCTGCAGAATGCTTCTGTCGACGAGGATATGAAGCATCCTATTATTGTACCTCACAAGTCCACATTCACTGACCTGCTTGTCAAGAAAGCTCATGATAGAACTCTACAAGGTGGTCCTCAGCTGATGCTCAATTATTTACGCACCAAATATTGGATTATTGGCGCAAAAAGTCTTGTGAATTTAAAGTAAATTTGACCACGAAGGTATAACCTTACAGGTTTTATCTACCTGATCAACATTTTTATAATATGTTCCATAATAGGAGATGCGTGTCTCTCCGCCACAGTCATCAGGATACTGTTGGCGCTACCCCGCACTCTACTCAATAAAGATGCTGCTCTTTTCCGCAGTATGGCGTGGAAACCATCGGTTTGAGCCGTTGCAAACATCTCTGACGCGCTGCAGTATCGGGGCAGCCCCAACAGCATCCTGAATCCGTTGTTGTATTGGACTCGCAGGGCTACCAGCGATCTTTTGGTGTAGTTGGTCCATACGCTGCTCGTATAGAAACTTTGACAGTACGCTTTAAAAAGCGTTATTTTGACTTGGTCAGTACAACGAGCAAACCTACGGGCCAACATATTACACCTCACCGCAAGCGCCCTACGTTCCCTTTCAATGTCTACCTGATCCTTGAGGTCGCTGGTCACATAATGCCCAAGATATTTATACTGATGAACTCTGTTTAACTTGGCACCATTTAGGTATATGTTGGGTACCGAGTTTATGCATTTACCAGCCACCTCAAAGACCAGATATTCACTGTTCTTGACATTATATTGCAAACCATGGGCAGCGGCATAGGCCTCACATGTTTTTAACAGTTCCCTGATTGCACCTGCTGTCGGCGCCAGCAGCACCATGTCGTCCGCGTAGCAGATATTATTAATACTAATATCATCCACGCGGCATCCGACACGTATGCTACTGAGGCCGACGAGCAGGTCGTTGACATACAGGTTGAAGAGCTTGGGAGACGACAACCCTCCTTGCCTCACCCCGCACTCTTACCCGTATGCTTCAGAGAGAGAGTTAGCCCATCTTACATAGTTAACTTGGTTTGCATACTAATATTTAAACATATTAAGAAGTCCTGGTGGTATATTCATGTCTTTCAACTTTCTCCAAAGCACATCGTAGTAAACCAATTCGAAGGCTTTGGAGAGGTCGAGAAAACAGGCGTATACTGGCGTTTTCCTCTCAGTGTAATACTGAACAGTGTGCTTAAGACCCAAGATAGCACTCTCGGTTGACAGTCCGGACCTAAATCCGAACTGCGAGTCGTGGAGATGCAGATACTCATCCAAGTGAGAATCAAGCACACTATCCAGTACCTTCGCTATTATCGTGGCTAACGAAATAGGGCGATAATTATTTTTGTCAGCAATGTCACCTGTTTTATTTTTGACGATGGGTACCACGATGGTCTTCATCACGTGAGCAGGCAAGTATGAATAACTCAAGCACATGGAGTAAAACATCGACAGTACCCTCGGCAAATGTACACCTGCATGTTTAAGGTGTTCGATACTGAGTCCATCGTGTCCTGGAGATTTCCCTCAACTCATTTTCTTTATGATTCTACTTATTTTTCTCGCCGATATATGAATGAGTTTATCCCCATTACTAGGATTAGACTCAGCATCGCTCACCAACATAGACGGTCCAAGAGGAGATTTCACTTTGAAGTGCTCCTTGAAGACATTCGCGATTCTTTTAGGATCGCTCTCTCCACATACGTTCGATGGCAGGCCAGGCTTAACATCAAGCTTATTTGTTGCTTTCCAAAATTTGCTGAAATTTTTTGATTCTCTGTGCATAGCCAAAATATACATTTTAAGCTGGTCCTGGTTATCCTGGCACCATCTTAAACGGCTCTTAAAGATTTTACGAGATTCCTTCATTTCTTCATAAACGATCCCAGATGAAGGTTTAGCATATAAAAGCCACATCTGATACTTAAGCCTGGCCTCCACATGAGCTTCTCGAACATTTTTTTTTATTTATTTTATTTAGGAAACAAACAGTCTTTTACATATGTTGCTAAAACTATTCAGTACTTATAGACCTATAGTTCCATAATTTTTCTTATACAATAGGAACATATTGTATTTATACAGTGATAAAACAGCAAAACAAATTGTTATATTTAAGTTATAAAAAGAAATTTGCGTCCTGCTTCGGAAAAAAAAAAAAAAAAAATCCTTTAAAAAATGTGAATTTAATCTCTAAATGTTGAATAAAATTTTGAAAGTTGAGTTAGAAAAAGTTTTTTTTTTTTTTTTTTTTTTTTTTTTTTTTTTTTTTTTTACATTTTTTTTTTTATTAGAATTGTTATGAAAACCTTAAACCGAAGCAAGTCACATCACAAAATAAGCAAATATATCTTTTGTTTAGGTTAACAAAAGCTTCTTTTTGAAGCAATTTAGGGAAACAGAGAATAAATCAACTTCATTAGCTGTGTCATTATAAAAACGACAAGCACGTTTAATAAAGGAATTATCTGCAAAACAAGTATTACTTCTTTTGATCATAAATAATTGTTTTTTACGACAGGTTCTTTCACGTCCACGAGGTACTTTAAAAGAAATGTTGTGCAGTAGTGCGGGGGCATCGACCATATTATTAATAATTTTGTAAAGTAAAACGACATCAGCATAATTACGGCGATCAGTCAGAGAGACAATCTTGTGCCCATTCAAAGAGGACTCATAATCAGAGGGAGTATGACCAGTTCTATAATCAAGAGATTTCACAAATTTTCTTTGAAGGCGTTCAATTCTTTCTTTATGGATTTTAAATGCTGGGTGCCAAACTGTGCAAGCAAATTCCAGATGACTACGAACAAATGCGTTAAATAAAAGTTTATAGGTAAAAGAATTTTTAAATGGTTTCCCTACTCGCAGTATAAAACCTAGTTGCTTGTAAGCCTTATCAATAATTTTATCAATGTGTGGAACATAAGTAAGTTTAGAATCCATAATAATTCCCAAGTCACGAATTTGTGTTACTCTAGTTAATTTTTCACTGCATAGTTCATAATCATGAAAGATAGGATTATTTTTTCTAGTAAAGCTGATTGCAAAGCATTTATCTGCGTTAAGGAAAAGATTGTTATTTGTGCAAAAATCTTCAAAAGCTGTGAGATCACTTTGTAATAGGTTGCAGTCAGTTTGATCACGTATAATCCTAAATATCTTCGTATCATCAGCATACAGTAATGAGTTTGAATTTTTTAAAGTATTTGTGATATCATTTATGTACAAAATAAATAACAAAGGACCTAAATGGGAGCCCTGCGGCACACCTGAAGTTATTTCTTTATATCCTGATCTATACCCTCCGACTGCAACAGCCTGAGACCTATTTTCTACATTGAAATCGATTAATAAATGTTTAAAAGCTAAAGGAGGAGGAATCTGGCAACACTGCCGGTTGACAGTTCGTTCTCCGTATTTAAATTAATTTTATTATAATTTAAGTGGTTAATTATCTTAAAATATAGTTAAATTGTGATAATCAGAAGATAATCAAACGACGAAAGTATTTTGCACAAGTTCTGAGTGGTTTTTAGCAAAAAATAAGCATCGTAAAATAAAACAGCTGAGACCGCCATTAATAACGGACGACCTACAAGGATTTAAAAAACCTAACGCATCGAAATTACATTGGATTTAACCTGGGGAGTATTGTTTTCATTATAAATGTACTTACAGTTAATTTAGGTATTTAGACACCCACATCGTAACCCTTTTTCGAATAATATTATTGCACTTTTTTTCTGTGACTGAGTGAGCGTTTGGTATCCCTTTGTTTATCACTATTAAAATACTGTTGGATGATATAAACGTTACACACGGTCACTTATCATAACAAATTAAGTAAATATCTCTGCTAAGATACACATTCTACAATTTTAACTTGTGTTGGTCCACGAATCCTTTCTTTTACGCCGCGATTCCGAAACAAATCTTGTTTGTTTACCGTGTCTGCACCCAGCAGCAGCAATAGGTACTAAACGAGCAGGTAGATAACGCACATTACTGGATGTCGCTTGGCTGGCATGGCTATACTTAGTTATAGTTATTGCTGAGTTATAAGCACGATCTGGACTGTATCACACTAGCTAGCGTTTACAGTAAACAAATAGTTAGGCACATAGTTAATTATATTAAATATAGGTTTTACTAGATTTAAATTTGCATAAACCTAACATTCCAGAGAAATGACTACTAGAAGTATGGCCAAGACACTTGAGCTGGACTCCAAACTGCGTTCTGCCCTGGACCAACTGAAATCAACTCGGGCTCTGTGTGACAAACTACTAGCGGAACGCGAGGACAGTGAGGTGGAGCTCCAAAGGATTTTAAACAAAAACAAGGAGCTTAAAAATGAGCTAACTGAATATGACATCAGGTACCACGACATTCTTGACCAACGCGACCGGCTACAAACCACCGTCTCCACATATGACCAGTGCAATGAACTCTATGAGGAGGCGCTGGACCGCGTCAGACACCTGGAGCGCGAGCTGTCCGCGGCGCAGGGCCGCGTCGAACAGCTGGAGGCGGAGAAACACCAGCGGCAACTCAAGGACACTCAGACCCTGTATGATGAGTTGGTTGGTCAGAAGTCTAGGCCATTTGTAGGCATTTGTAATAGCCGTAACATTTGTAAAAAATATGGCAAAATTAATAGATTAGTTAAGAAGTCTGCGTTTCAGATAAAAAAGTATTGTAGCAAATGCAGGTCATCGGATAAACTTAGAGCGGAACGTAGGGACTTATTAGCGCAATTGGATACATATAGTGTTGAATTAGATAATTATAAAATCAAATATGACATCCGCTCGCGGAATTTAGAGTCGGAGATTATTAGATTAACGGACCGTCTTACGGAAATGACACAAAAATACGAACAAGCTGAGAAGCAAATAGACGAGCATGTTTTGGCCACGGATAAGTTATTGGAACTATGTAAATATAATTCAGAGCGATTTGAGTCTTTAGTAAATAATCATCAGTGTGACTGCGCGTGCGGCCAGCCAACTCTCACCGGCGAGGGGCCGGCCGCAGATCCGTGCGTAGGCCGAGCTTCGGAAAGCTGTCGGGATGTGTCGCCAAGCGCTGCTCCTACTTCGCCTCGGGTGTTTACACGGAGCACCGAATTTACATCACTTAATCCTAAGAAAAGAACCATTATTTTCTCTGATAGACTAGGTATAGGTTTCGGGCCGCTGTTTTCAAGTAGCATTGAATCTTCCAGGGTGGTAAATAGGTGTTATCCCGATGCCTCATTAGAACAAATAGTTGATAAAATTTGTAGTAGTTCATTTGATCACAGCTCCTCAGTTGTGTTAATGTTAGGTAATAGTAACAATGTTAAAAAATCTCACATTAAGAAAACTGTCGACCGGCTTGTGGAGCTAAGCATGGAGAAGAAATGTAAAATAACAGTATGTGCGTTTCCTTATTGTACTAATGCAGCGCACGACTATAATAAAAAATTGCATAATTTGAATTTGTATTTATACAATTTGACATGCAGTCATAGCGACTTTGTTTTGTTTTTTGACACAAATAGTTTTATAAATAAGTTTAAATTGACCAATGATACAATGTATCTACCATTTGTACAGAAAAAAAGACTAGCTAATTCGTTAGCTTACAGTATTTTACATCGTACCGACTGTATTCAGTCGGTAATTACCTGCGTAACGACGGAGGAGCCCGTCGCCGGTGTCGGCACCGCAGGTATGGCGCAGCCTATAATTGCACTAGACAGTGCACCCTGCGGTGCTGGCACTTGTAGCGGGTCTCGAACTCCAGATTTAAACTAGGTTCAGAGACAACGAGGAAGCCCAACTCTTTGAAATTAGTACACCAAAATATACAAGGCTTTCTCGGCAAAGAATTCGAAATAGAATTATTTTTGGAAAAATTTAATATAGATATTTTATGTATTACAGAGCACTGGCTCAAGGAACATGAAATGCTTTTTAATTTTGAAAATTATAATATGGCCAGTGCATTCAATCGAAAGACTGCGATTCGCGGTGGCTCCGCTATATTACTTAAAAATACCCTAAAGACTAAGGTACGGAAAGACGTCGTAAGTCTTTCGATTGAAAGAACTGTGGAGCTATCTTGTGTGGAGCTGGAGAACCACATCATTATCTGTGTATATAGGCCCCCATGTGACGATAACTTTGCTCGTTTCGAATCAGTAATGGAGGATGCTTTAAATTTAATAAGTAAAAGTAAAAAATCTGTCATCGTATGCGGTGACTATAACGTTGATTTATTAGAAAAGAAGTCCCTAACAACAAGAATTATTTGTCTTTTTAAGTCGTTTGATTTGGATTATTTATTCTTAGAACCAACTAGAAAAACAGAGACTTCTGCCACATGTATCGATAATATTTTCTGTAACTGTAGCCATGTAGAGAAAAAAGTAATTAACTGCTTGAGGTCTGATCATAGCGGACTAATGGCTAGCTTTCCTTTCAGGTCAATTATAAAACAAATTAAAATACAGTCGAGGCCTGTCACTGTTAAAAGAATAGAAAAGTATAAAAAAGCGTTAAATGACAAGCTGCCCATACCAAATTTTGATAATGAACCAGAAGCCAACAATATGTACAATGATTTATTTACAGTAATTGAGCGAGATTTTCAGGAAATTTTTAAAACTAAATCTATAAATATTGATAATAAATTTAAGTTTTGTGAATGGGCTACTGTAGGAATTTATAAAAGCCGTCAAACCTTATTTGATCTTTATGAGAAAAAAAGTTATATATTTGATGACAATTTCAGAAATTATGTAAAACGTTATTCAAAAATATTCAGAAAGGTATGCTGCGCAGCCAAATCTAATTACTTAGCCAGAAAGATAAAACTATCTGATAATAAAATTAAGACGGTTTGGAATATAATAAATAAAGAAACCGGTAAATTCAAGAAACACGATAAAGATTTTGTTTTACAAACAGATAAAGGCAAAATAACATCTAACGCAGAAATAGCTACGGAATTCGAAACGTTTTTCACAAACATTCCACTTAAGCTAACTGAGGCCCTGGACTCATCACCCACATATGCTAAAAAAATATTAGAAGAAAATGTCATTTCTTGTGATGAAATATTCTATTTTAGAGAAATTGGACCTGAAACTGTTATTAAAACTTTTAAGTCGCTTAAAGTAAAACAAACTGAGGACTTGTGGGGTTTATCAGTTAAATTAATTAGTAATGTAATTGACGTATTAGCACCACATTTAGCATACCTTTTCAATATTAGTATAGAAAGTGGTGACTTTCCAGATCTCATGAAGTGTAGTAAAATTATACCTCTTTATAAATCAGGTTCCAAAACTGATGCGGGAAATTACAGACCTGTTTCTGTATTACCCGTCCTTAGTAAAGTCTTTGAAAAAATTATGCTCTACCAAATGCTACAACACTTCACTTTAAACAAACTTCTGCATAACCAACAATTTGGCTTCACGAAAGGTCGATCAACTACCGATGCAGGAGTAGCACTTATACGAAACATCTATGATGCTTTTGAGAAATCACAAGATGCAATAGGAGTGTTTTGTGATTTATCTAAAGCATTTGATTGTGTGGAACATCAAACTTTACTTCTTAAACTAAAGCATTACGGTGTGGAAGATAGGGCTCTCAGTCTTCTCAATTCTTACCTTAACAATAGGTTACAAACAGTCCAAGTAAATGGCACAAATTCTCTCGGCTCTACAGTAAAAATAGGCGTTCCCCAGGGATCTATTTTAGGCCCCTTTCTCTTCCTTGTTTATATAAATGACTTACCATTTATGGTGCAACGTCTCTCAAATATTGTGTTGTTTGCAGATGACACATCTCTTATTTTTAAGGTAGACAGGAAAGACAGCAAAATTGACGAAGTAAACAACACACTTTCAGAGATACATAAATGGTTTACTGTTAATAACTTGCTATTAAATGCCACAAAGACAAAAGTAATAAAATTCCGATTACCAAATGTCAAGCAAACTCACGATAATGTAATATTAGATAGTAATATTTTAGAGTTCGTAAATAGCACTGTTTTTCTTGGTATTACTTTAGATGCTTCTTTACAATGGGGACCACATATAGAAACCTTAGCAGGAAAGCTTAGTTCAGCTGCCTACGCCGTCAAGAAAATAAGGCAATTAACAGATGTAGATACTGCAAGACTAGTGTATTTTAGTTATTTTCATAGTATAATGTCTTACGGCATCTTAATTTGGGGACATGCGGCTGACATAGAAACTATTTTTATACTGCAAAAAAGAGCCATTCGCGCTATCTATCAGATGCGATCTCGAGAGTCATTGAGGAACAAGTTTAAAGAAATAAATATTTTAACTGTTGCCAGTCAATTCATATATGAAAACATCATGTATGTTCGTAAGAATTTAGATTTATTTCCAAAAAACAGTGACAGGCATAATTTTAATCTTAGAAATAGAAATAATATCGAAGTTGCTTATTCGAGACTGAGTAAGGTAAAGAAGTCGTTCATGGGGCAGTGTATAAAATTCTACAATAAAATACCTGAAACTGTAATTAGTTTATCCGAAAATAAGTTTAAGACTTATGTAAAGAAATGCCTGTGTTCAAGAGGATATTATAAAACCCAAGACTATGTTAATGACAATGATGTATGGACATGTATAGATCTTCCAGCTCCTAGCTTTAGTAATGACATCAATTGTAATAGATATTAAGTATTTATTTCAAAAAATGTGTTGGGGCGAGTTTCTTTTGGGCTCGACGTTTCTTCTCGCTCCGCTAACACTTCCCGAAACGTTGAGTGTACAAGTTCCGCGTGGTAGGAACTTTGTACTAGGTAGAAAAAAGACGATTTAAAAGTATGCGTACGGCATCTACTTAAATAAAAAATATTTTGACTTTGACTTTGACTTTGACTTTGACTTTGAAAGAAATAGATGAATCTTTACTTACCTGTATTAAACTGTGCCAAAACGAGTCGTTTGCTGAAGAAATGTCATCACTTAAAGAATCAAGGATAATTAGCAAAAAGAGCAAACTTCATTCTCTACATCCTTTTATAGATGAAAATGAAGTCTTGCGGGTGGGCGGAAGGCTGCAGAATGCTTCTGTCGACGAGGATATGAAGCATCCTATTATTGTACCTCACAAGTCCACATTCACTGACCTGCTTGTCAAGAAAGCTCATGATAGAACTCTACAAGGTGGTCCTCAGCTGATGCTCAATTATTTACGCACCAAATATTGGATTATTGGCGCAAAAAGTCTTGTGAATTTAAAGTAAATTTGACCACGAAGGTATAACCTTACAGGTTTTATCTACCTGATCAACATTTTTATAATATGTTCCATAATAGGAGATGCGTGTCTCTCCGCCACAGTCATCAGGATACTGTTGGCGCTACCCCGCACTCTACTCAATAAAGATGCTGCTCTTTTCCGCAGTATGGCGTGGAAACCATCGGTTTGAGCCGTTGCAAACATCTCTGACGCGCTGCAGTATCGGGGCAGCCCCAACAGCATCCTGAATCCGTTGTTGTATTGGACTCGCAGGGCTACCAGCGATCTTTTGGTGTAGTTGGTCCATACGCTGCTCGTATAGAAACTTTGACAGTACGCTTTAAAAAGCGTTATTTTGACTTGGTCAGTACAACGAGCAAACCTACGGGCCAACATATTACACCTCACCGCAAGCGCCCTACGTTCCCTTTCAATGTCTACCTGATCCTTGAGGTCGCTGGTCACATAATGCCCAAGATATTTATACTGATGAACTCTGTTTAACTTGGCACCATTTAGGTATATGTTGGGTACCGAGTTTATGCATTTACCAGCCACCTCAAAGACCAGATATTCACTGTTCTTGACATTATATTGCAAACCATGGGCAGCGGCATAGGCCTCACATGTTTTTAACAGTTCCCTGATTGCACCTGCTGTCGGCGCCAGCAGCACCATGTCGTCCGCGTAGCAGATATTATTAATACTAATATCATCCACGCGGCATCCGACACGTATGCTACTGAGGCCGACGAGCAGGTCGTTGACATACAGGTTGAAGAGCTTGGGAGACGACAACCCTCCTTGCCTCACCCCGCACTCTTACCCGTATGCTTCAGAGAGAGAGTTAGCCCATCTTACATAGTTAACTTGGTTTGCATACTAATATTTAAACATATTAAGAAGTCCTGGTGGTATATTCATGTCTTTCAACTTTCTCCAAAGCACATCGTAGTAAACCAATTCGAAGGCTTTGGAGAGGTCGAGAAAACAGGCGTATACTGGCGTTTTCCTCTCAGTGTAATACTGAACAGTGTGCTTAAGACCCAAGATAGCACTCTCGGTTGACAGTCCGGACCTAAATCCGAACTGCGAGTCGTGGAGATGCAGATACTCATCCAAGTGAGAATCAAGCACACTATCCAGTACCTTCGCTATTATCGTGGCTAACGAAATAGGGCGATAATTATTTTTGTCAGCAATGTCACCTGTTTTATTTTTGACGATGGGTACCACGATGGTCTTCATCACGTGAGCAGGCAAGTATGAATAACTCAAGCACATGGAGTAAAACATCGACAGTACCCTCGGCAAATGTACACCTGCATGTTTAAGGTGTTCGATACTGAGTCCATCGTGTCCTGGAGATTTCCCTCAACTCATTTTCTTTATGATTCTACTTATTTTTCTCGCCGATATATGAATGAGTTTATCCCCATTACTAGGATTAGACTCAGCATCGCTCACCAACATAGACGGTCCAAGAGGAGATTTCACTTTGAAGTGCTCCTTGAAGACATTCGCGATTCTTTTAGGATCGCTCTCTCCACATACGTTCGATGGCAGGCCAGGCTTAACATCAAGCTTATTTGTTGCTTTCCAAAATTTGCTGAAATTTTTTGATTCTCTGTGCATAGCCAAAATATACATTTTAAGCTGGTCCTGGTTATCCTGGCACCATCTTAAACGGCTCTTAAAGATTTTACGAGATTCCTTCATTTCTTCATAAACGATCCCAGATGAAGGTTTAGCATATAAAAGCCACATCTGATACTTAAGCCTGGCCTCCACATGAGCTTCTCGAACATGCTTGTTCCAGCCGCATATACGTCTGTTTCCTCTCGGTTTAACACAACGTTTAGTTTTCGAAGCAGCCTCGCTCAGAATACTCACTATTTCATAATACAAGTTATCTATAATTTGTGTGTGTTCAACTATGTTACAAAATTCATAGCTACATTTCTCAAATTCAACAGGAAAATCATTTTTTCTTAGTTTACTATGACAATGAGCAAGATATTCATTCACCTGAGATACATCTCTGTCTCCCCATATAACCGAATTGATTGGTGTTTGAGTAAAGCTCAGCCTTTGCCTTACTATGTCTAAGTCACATTCGATAATTAGCGGTAGGTGATCAGATGAATAAATATCCTCCCTTATCGTTATATTGACCACAGTGCGCCACGCTGCCAACGAGACAACACAGTGATCCAACCAGCGAGTACATCCGTGGGCGTCACTAATAAATGTGTAGTGGTTCGAGCTTAAACCAAGTTTCTCTGTGTCGGCACAGACCCACTGCTGGTCAGAACAGAAACTATCTAATTCCCTATAGAATAGCTCATTAGGGTGAGCATTAAAATATCCTAAGATGTATAAGCTCTCCACTCCGCTGCTCTCCGCTATTGCACTTATCTCACTTAAAACATCTGTGAAAAGAGTTAAGTTATCAAGAGAATCGGTCGGCATATACACACTGCATACAATAATACAACGGTCGGACGTCACTGCTTTAATAGCGGAAAGACGCGTGCTATTACATTGTATAATACTGACCGAATGAAATAAACTTTTTCTCCATAGAATGGCTACTCCCCCATAAGGCCTTCCCCTTAGGAGGCCGGCAGAAGTATCTACAGCCGATTTGCCTGTATATTGAAAATCATTACTGAATGTGCCCAAACAGTTTAGGTCATGGGGAAGCAGCCAGGTTTCTTGGAGAGCTACTACATCTGATAGCCTACATAGATCGCGAACGCAGTCGATCGATCTCTTTATTGACTTACAATTAAAGCTAGTTAATTTACATTGATTTTTGATTTTAGTTTTATCCATAAAAAACGACTTAATTTATGTAACTTTAACAGGTGAACTTTTAGGCTTAGTTTGGTACAAAAAATGCACAAAACGCCTAAAAGTTATTCCTTCCGGCCATAATTGTTCATTTAAGAACACATGTTACATATACCTACATAAAGTACTAAGCCTACTTTGCATTTCCATCTGTTTATTCCAAACTGCATTCGGCAACAGCATCGAGGTCACCAGGCACGAGGCGCTGACTTTGCGGAACGTGAAGTGATTGGTGGAAGTGCGTGTGGACATAGTTTTGAACATTCTTCGTTCATACCTCGAACCGAATACTAGGATAGTTAGTACATAAGTATTTCTGTAATTGATCATAATTAAAGTAGTTTAAGAAAGTCTTTTGGTTTTTTTTCGATCTTCTCTGCGCAGCGTACGTAATTGGCGCAGTCGGTAGGATACTCGCGGGACGGTGCGAGTATTAGGAATTCTAAAAATCGGAGTTCGCGTTCACGTACCGCCCGGGGGCTATCAAGCCTCATCACCGAGTATCCAGAATCTACGGACCGCTGCGGACCAGGGAGGAGAATCAAGAAATCGATTCAGAGAGAAGCCAGAGATGAAATCTATGTAAGTACACTTGAACTGTTCTCGTGTTGCTTTCCTTTAGTTGTAACCCTAGTTTTATCACCCTACCAAGATTTTCCACCCGGAGAAGTCTACGATCCAAGAGTCTGTATCTCGACAGGCTCGACGAAACACATTAGATTTAAATAGAGATATAGAATTAATGTTAGAATCAGATTATACCCCAAGTGTCCCGGTAGAGCGAGAAATGGCCGTCGACCCGGATACTATTTTTAAGGCAATGCGCCTGGTTCCTGAGTTTGATGGTAACCCTAATGTTCTTACCAGCAAGGTTCGGAACCGGTTAACAAATGCCGGTTAATTTCGTTCGAATTTCGGTTAACGATTCCGTTCAGGTTAAAACCGGTTTCCAGCTTAACCGGTAAATTTGAATAAAATATCGGTTAATCAGGAAGCGGTTTTCTAACCAAAATAAGAACTAAATTAACCGGTTAAAACCAAGCTTAGTCAAGTACAGGCGCGTCGCGCGGGTGCCACTGCCCGAGTCTTCTGCTCACTTTCTCGCACGCTTTCAATTGATTGCACGCGGCAAATATGCCTACAAAGTCGCATATTCTTCAAATTAACCGGTTAATTCCGTTTGAACGAAAAAATATCGGTTTTGGTTAAACCGGTTAAATATACCGGTAACCGAAACCTGAACGAAACCTTAACCGAAATTATTTCGATATAGGGGTCAATGACCGAAACCGGTATTTTCAAAAAACCGGTTTCCGTACCCTGCTTACCAGATTTATAACTATTTGTGACCGGTTAGTTATGCAGTATATGAGTAACAAGGAAGGTAGTGAACTGTCTAACTTGTGTTTGTTAAACGGCATATTGAATAAAATCACAGGCCCTGCAGCATCCCATATTAACTCAAACGGGATACCAGACAGTTGGTTAGGCATTAGAAATGCATTAATTAATAACTTTTCCGACCAACGTGACGAAACGGCTTTGTACAGTGACCTGTCTTTAGCAATGCAAGGTAATAAAACTCCGCAGGAATTTTATGACCAATGCCAAACTATGTTTAGTACGATAATGACTTATGTGACATTACATGAAAACTTACCTACTACCGTTGAAGCTAAACGTGCCCTTTATAAAAAAGTAACTATGCAGTCTTTTGTAAGAGGGTTAAAAGAGCCCTTAGGTTCAAGAATTAGATGCATGCACCCTGAGACAATTGAGAAGGCCTTAGAGTTCGTTCAGGAGGAACTCAATGTCATGTACCTTCAGCAGCGCAATGATAAGCCACAGTTTTCTATCAGGGTACCACCCCAGATGCCCTCAATGAATTTCAGTGCCCCAAGACCGCAGGCGTTCCAGGCCCCTTCACCCAATTGGCCAGCCCCAGCTGGACAAAGACCTTCACAACCCCCACCACAAAGTTTTAAATTTAATCAACCCCACGGGCAACCCCAGTTGCAACCCCTATTCAGAATGCCTACTCGCACTCAACAAATGTTCCGTGCTGCACCCCCCAACTACAACCCCCAGAGTAATGTTTTCCGTATTCCACCTAGGAATAATCAACCCTTCAATGCTACCCCTAAACCTATGAGTGGAGTTCAGCATTTCACCCCTAAAGCTCTACCCCCAACCATGATGACTACGGGTCATAACTGGGCTAAATCAGGGAACCCGCCACCGACTAATTATTTCAAAAGTCGCGAAATGAACCTTAACGAGTGCGCGGCGTATGACGACTCGTATTACTCGACTGACTCATATTACGAGCCCGAGTATGATTGTTACACTGACAATACCGACTATAATACATATGTGTACGACGTAGAATACGAACCTGATATGACGTATAACAGCGAGACATCTGACGATCAGCTGATGACTATGACTCAACCGCAACCTGGCTCTAGCCATGACATTAACGCAAGTCAGGATTTTCAGAAGGGACGGACATTAAAAAAGTTAAAATAGAGGTTAATCTTCAGACTCAACGACAGCTACCGTACATACAGATAGCTAACCCTCCAATAAAACTTCTCATTGACACAGGTGCAAACCAGTCTTTTATAAGTCCCGAGGTAGTTAGAAGATTTTTCTCTGACTATCCACTAAACTTTGACCCCTTCGAAGTAACAAACGTACACGCGACTAGTCGCAGCGATTATTCGATTACGCTGCCTTGTTTCCCCGAGTTTAGTAGCCCAGACGAGATTAAATTTTTTGTCTACCGATTTCATGACTATTTTGATGGCTTGATAGGTTTAGATCTGTTAACCAAGTGGGAAGCTAAGATAGATCTGAAAGATCAGTCTTTAATAACACAATTTGCTTCGAATCCCATCAGGATGTACAATTCGCGTAACGTTAATTTATATGAGGATATAATACCCGCCGGAACCTCTAAGTTAGTGAGGATTCCCATTAACGCCCCCGATGGTGAAGTGATGATCAGAGAACAGGTTATCTGTAACTGTATGATTCACGCTTGCATAACAACTGTTGTTAATAACCGTGGTATTCTAGAAGTAGAAAATCCATCTCAGAATGACATCATATTCTCACTGGACCAACCAGCGCAGACTGAGTTGTATAATACCGAGTGCATGCGCACTGAAAACAATCAATCGCGCGTAAAAGACGTATTATCGCGGTTACGTACGGATCACCTTAATGAAGAAGAAAAAGCGAACTTAACATCTCTTTGTTCTCGCTACGCTGACGTGTTTTACATTGAAGGTGAACCTCTGACTTTTACTAACAAGATCAAACACTCTATTAAAACGACAGATGAAGTACCAGTGTACACTAAGACCTATAGGTACCCATTCATCCATAGACAGAAAGTTAGCAATCAAATAAGTAAGATGCTGGAGCAAGGTATCATCAGACCTTCAGAGTCTGCTTGGAGCTCACCTATTTGGGTAGTTCCTAAGAAGGTTGATGCTTCTGGCAAGCAGAAGTGGCGCTTGGTAGTTGACTTCCGGAAACTGAATGAAAAGACCATCGACGACAAGTACCCCATACCTAACATCAATGACGTACTTGACAAATCAGGCAAGTGTCAATACTTTACGACGCTAGATTTGGCGAGCGGTTTCTACCAGGTAGAAATGAGCCCCGACGACATCCCCAAGACAGGCTTTAATGTTGAGCATGGTCATTATGAGTTTCTTCGCATGCCCATGGGATTAAAGAACTCCCCTTCCACATTTCAAAGAGTGATGGATAATGTCCTAAGAGGCCTTCAGAATAAGATCTGCCTAGCTTACTTAGATGACATCATTGTCTTCAGCACTTCACTCCAAGAGCACATGATTAATCTAGAAAAGGTTTTTCAGAGACTTAGAGAATCCAATTTCAAGATCCAGATGGACAAATCTGAGTTCCTTAAGTTAGAAACAGCATATCTTGGCCATATTATCAGTGGTAAAGGTATTAAACCCAGGGTTCGAAAATATCCGATATTTATAATAAATATCAAAATATCAGATATTTTTGATATAATAATATATCCGATATTTTCGATATCTTTGATATTTTTGATATTTATCAAAATTACATACTAATTTCAATTTCTTACTTTAATACATGATTTTCGAAATAGCTCAATTTAAAATGTAGGTATATGTTTGATAATTTGAAGAGTTGCGGGTGGTAGGACCTTGTGCGAGGTCCGTCCGGATCGCTACCACCATCTTACTCGCTAATCCTGCCGCTAAGCAGCAGTGCTTGCACCGTTGTGTTCCGGTGTGGAGAGTAAGACAGCCGAGGAAATTACAGGCACAAGAGGCATTTAATCTTAGCCCTCTAGGTTGGCAACGCATCTGCAATCCCCTCCGGGGTTGCAGGTGTCATGGGCAGTGGTGATCACTTACCATCAGGTGACCCACTTGCTCGTTTGCCTTCCTTATCACATAAAAAAAAAAAAAAAAAAAAAAAAGATTTTTATTAAAATAACATTCAAATTTTTTACTCTGATATGTTTTTTCGAAATAACTGAATCTAAAATGTATATTTTATTTTTGCAAATTTGAAGATAGTTAATTAAACTAAACTCATTTATTTATTATTGTGATAACCATATCTTTATTCTTTGCATTTGGCACATTCATTCGTAAGAAGCAGCTCTTAGAAGTTAGGAAAATATAAATATCAATATTGATATATATCAAGCATAAATATCAATTGATATATATCATGATATATATCCGATATATATCAATTGATATATATCATGCGAACCCTGATTAAACCTAATCCTGACAAAATTGCAGCTATAAAAAATTACCCCATCCCAAGAACACCTAAACAGATCAAACAGTTTCTAGGTCTTCTCGGTTATTACCGAAAATTCATCCCAGATTTTGCTCGCATAACAAAGCCTATGACAATGTGCTTAAAGAAAGACAGAAAGGTTATATTAGACTCACAGTACGTTGACAGCTTTGAAAAATGTAAGACACTTTTGACAAATGACCCAATACTCCAGTACCCTGACTTTACTAAAGAATTCATACTGACCACTGACGCTTCTAATGTAGCAATTGGAGCAGTACTATCACAGGGACCTATCGGATCTGACAAACCAGTAGCGTACGCATCTCGTACACTTAACGACAGCGAGTTGAACTATAGCGTTATTGAGAAGGAGCTACTTGCAATTTACTGGGCAACTAAATACTTCCGACCTTACCTTTTCGGACGTAAGTTTAAGATCGTGACAGACCATAAGCCTCTGCAGTGGATGATGAATCTCAAAGAACCCAACAGTCGCCTGACTAGATGGCGTCTAAGACTGAGTGAATATGACTTTACAGTTGTATACAAAAAGGGTAAAAATAACACTAACGCTGATGCTCTCTCTAGGATAGAAATCCACAATGAGGAGATAGAAAGCCTTATTAAGCAGATTGACGAGCTTAGCTCTTTAATTGGAAACCCATCAGAGAGACCACCTAGTTTAGCACTTTCCACGACAGAGACCGCCCCTACCCAACAGCCTGTTGCAGGTACTTCAACTGAGACCGTGCATACCAGTCACGAACATCCCATTCTAGAGATACCTATTACTGACGATCCCCTAAACAGATACCATAGACAAATTTGCTTGACAGTCGTAGGTGACGTTAAACGAAGACCGACCGTTACTAAACCGTTTGACACGCATACAAGAACAGCTATTCAGTTATCTGAATCCGACTTAGAGAATGACGTAATCAATGCCATCAAAGAGTTTGTTAACCCTAAGGTTAAAACCGCCCCTTTGATTAACCCACCTCTTGCAATGTACAAAATTATCCCAATCATACAGGAAAAGTTTAAGAGTTCGGCTATGAACTTAGTTCTTACCAAACATGAGCTCGAGAATGTTAAAGAGTATGTACCTCCGACAGCAGGAGATCATTCGTCATAACCATGATGGTAAAACAAACCACCGTGGCATTAACGAGTGTTACTTGGCCCTCTCTCGTAAATACTACTGGCCTAAGATGAAGGAGCATATAACTAAGTTCATTAACGAATGTACAATCTGTGGACAGGCAAAATATGACAGAAACCCTATCAGACCCCAGTTTAACGTAGTACCCCCCGCAACTAAACCATTCGAGATCGTGCACATGGACTTGTTTACAGTACATAACGAAAAGTACGTGACTATAGTTGACGTTTTTACTAAGTATGGACAGGCATACCATCTGCGTGACGGCACAGCTGTTAGCATATTACAAGTCCTGCTTCACTATTGCACCCATCACGGTGTCCCCATTACCCTAGTGACTGACAACGGAACTGAGTTCACCAACCAACTTTTTTCCGAGTTCACCCGACTTCATAAAGTAAATCATCACCGAATCCTAGCTCATTCTCCGAACGATAATGGTATTGTAGAGCGCTTTCATTCGACTTTGCTCGAACACCTTAGAATTCTGAAACTGCAGCACAAAGACGAGCCCATCATCAACCTAATGCCTTATGCGATTATAGCTTATAATAGCTCTATCCACAGCTTCACCAAATGCAGACCTTTTGACCTTCTAACTGGTCATATTGACCCTCGAGATACTCTAGATCTTGATCTCACGCGGCACCTGCTGCAGCAGTATATCGTCAACCATAAAGAACAGATGAAGAAGGTATACGATATCATAAATGAATCTTCACTTGCTAACCGTACAGAAATAATTGAGAGTAGGAACAAAACCCGTGAACCTGAAGTCGAATACACTCCTAACCAGCAGGTATTCATAAAAAACCCCTTTGCTAGTAGGCAAAAAACCGCTCCTCGATACACACAGGATACTGTCCTGGCTGATCTGCCAATACACATCTATACTTCGAAGAAACGAGGACCTGTTGCGAAGTCCCGGCTGAAACGAGTTCCTAAAACAGCAAAATTGTTGCAGGATACTGCTGTTACTGGCCGTCCACGTGACGCCTCTGGAGATAAAACTTGAGAGTTTAGGAGACGGACCTGGACTTCTACCGTATAACCTTGGAGAGACGAGACTTACAACACATTACCATACTTTCTTACAATATGTTCAACTTACTGACATTGAAGACAAAGTTAACTTTTTACAGGCTCAACTACAGACTTTTAAGACCAGACTTAGTAATGAAACTTACCAACTTTATGAACTCCAAATTGACTATCTTACTAACAAGCTTGGCAAGGTTTTAGTTCAATTAAGATCTTTAGAACATAATCGTGCTAAAAGAGGTCTTGTAGATAGCCTTGGCTCCGTAGTAAAAAGTATCACTGGTAATTTAGATTATTTGGATGCTATAAGATACAATGAAGCAATTAAATCTTTAGAAAATAATCAAGATAAGTTAGTTTCTGAATTAAATAATCATGTAAGTCTCAATAAAGAATGGATGTCTCAGCATAGTAACGTTTTATCTCAGCTAGTTGAAAATCAAAGCAAGATTAACGCTACTTTGGAACCATTATTAGAAAAAGATGCATATAGAGACTACAGTCTTATAAAGTTTGCTAAATTTGCACAACTTTTAGGTATTATAAGTGAAAACGTAGAAGATTTAATGTTAGAGTTAATTAGGATAGAAAACTCGTTAGCTTTTATTCGTGCATTAAGCACTCATCATTCTATGATAGATGTAGGAACTATAAAAACTGTGTTAGATAAGTTAAAGGTTATTTACAGTAAGGACAACATTTTAAATTTAGAACTAAGGGAGTACTATGATATAATAAAACCTGGTTCTTTTTATATTGGCAAGCAAATAGTAATAGTACTTAGATTTCCTATAATTTCTGAAGATATATACGATCTATATAGACTCTCCGTAGTTCCCAATAAGCACCAACAGGCTCTTATCCCATCCTATACCTTCCTAGCAACTAATGAGAAGTCGTTCGTGTACATAGAGGCTGAATGCCCGAAGCTGAGTAACTGGTATCTCTGTGAAAGAAAGATCAGCCAACAAATTCGCACCAAACCCGATTGTATTCAAAAGCTCATTGTTAATCAAGACCTGGATAATTCCTGTCATTTCACCACAGTCTCTCTAGCAAAGGAGGCGATGGAGAAGCTGGATGATCAACACTACGTACTATCCTTTCCACACCCTACGAAAGTAAAGCTGGTCTGCGGAAGAGAAGATTTCACCTCGCTACAGGGAAGTTATCTTATCACTATACCCGTTGACTGTTACCTACGTACTAACGAATTTACTTTAACTAACGATAACGACGAGATCAAAGGCCAGCCGCTGAAACTGATGCAGATACCCTACGATGCTGCGAAGCAAAGCTCAGGTTCAACACATGTCACGTTGAATTCCATTAATCTCAAGGGTCTTCATAACATCCAGGATAAGATCATGGTGGAAGCTCCTGTACAACTGGAACGAGTGCAACCAGACGTCTTTTTTCATACAACTATACCCTTTTACGTCATACTTTTAGTTGTATGTGTACTTGTTCTCTACGTAGCCAGCCGACGTTACAAACTTTGCAGCTGTGTGGCCAAACCGACTTCTAACCCAACCAGTACGAAGAATCACGTTTACGAAGATCTGCAAGAAGCAAGACCCCAGCACGGCGAGAGATGTCTTCAGTTCCAGCAACTTTTTCACTAAACGTTGGAAAATAGTTGCTGATCTGCGAGTGGAGATGTTACATATACCTACATAAAGTACTAAGCCTACTTTGCATTTCCATCTGCTTATTCCAAACTGTATTCGGCAACAGCATCGAGGTCACCAGGCACGAGGCGCTGACTTTGCGGAACGTGAAGTGATTGGTGGAAGTGCGTGTGGACATAGTTTTGAACATTCTTCGTTCATACCTCGAACCGAATACTAGGATAGTTAGTACATAAGTATTTCTGTAATTGATCATAATTAAAGTAGGTAGTTTAAGAAAGTCTTTTGGTTTTTTTTTAGATCTTCTCTGCGCAGCGTACGCAATTCACATCTACTTTATGTTTATATACATATAATTTGTAAGCATTATATTTTCTGTTTTATTTTAAGTTTATCTTTTTCAAATCTACAACTTCATTAGTTTTTTCCTTAATATAATCAACAATGTCCTCCTCACTGGTTGCGGGAGAAACGTTAGATATAAATAAGGGCACCTTCGTTAAATCAGCCGCTTTAAATCTGCCCCCCGGATTAGTAGTAGCGCGTCCTCTTTGAGAAACGAGTCTTTTTTGCATCGGTTTCTTGTGTTGCACTGTTATCCAGTCGGAGTTATCGTCCCTTACCATTTGTTCTCGCTCCAAGTCACCTTCCAACTCTCGAGTGATATTTGCATACGACATAGGTCTGCTGGTTCTCGAACTTGCCGGAGGTGTAGGCGATAACGCCTCGAGTGACGGAAACCGGACTGCAATTGGGTCAGCGGTAGGGGTATTACCTTGAGCGAGCGCAGGGTGGGGAGACTGTGCGTTGCTAATCGTATTTCGCGCTAACGAAACCTCGGTACTTGACGTGTCCTCCACGCGTTGCAAAGACAGTCGCCCGGTCCCGTTCTCACACCCTGGTGACATTCCTATACCGCTCATCGCTTCACCGTTTTTCTCGCTGCCGCTGTTCGAAACCGCGATGGTCAGCTGGGCCTCCACGTGCTCGCACACATTAACGGTCGCCTCTTTCCGTACCTTTGCAGAACATCTACTCGTGCGGTCATTTACCTTCGAATCAGCTGTTTTTCGATCAGGTGATTTTATTGACACATATTGCAGCCCGATAGGGCCGCTATCCAAGGAAAAACTATCTTGTAAACAGGCTCCTCGCTTTCTATTTATATTAGTAGCAAAGTTGTTCGCTATGGAAGCGTCTTTCAAATTTTCTAAATCCAATTTTAATAGATTAAACTGCTCCTTTGTCACAAATTTCTCTTGCATTTCTGTGATTAAACTTTGTAGCCTTAAGAAATCTTTCAAAAACCGGGTCACGTCTATATGGTCAAAGGTGTCGGGTGGAAGTTTATGTAAATCTCTAGCTACAAAGACAGGAAAAAGCTCTGGATCCGTACCTTTAATCAGACTTATAATATCGTCCAATTCCCTCTGCGCTTTCTTTTTGCCCTCCTTTCGCCGAATTTTTTTCGCACTTGGGATGGAATTAAATAGCAAAATTTTTGCCTTCTGTAAATCTTCCGTTGAGAAAGCTGAGGTACATATTTGTTGCAAGCTTTCTTCATCCATAACATCTATCTTGTTTTGGATAAACGCTAAAACTTCATTTATCACAACATTACAATTTGCACATTTCACTATATCCGAGGTCATTGTCCTCACGCTTGAGTCACCGGTCTCTACGACAAATGCGTCCGTACAAGTCGAGTCCGAACGACGACTGGCACCTGGCATAATGGCTGGCATAATGGCACCACTTTTGTCGGAAGCGCCCGAGAGCTTAAAATGCTATTCGATGCGGAAAGATCAAATGTTGCTAGCGAGATGGCAGATTGGTTAGCTTCCAATGGAACTAACTGGCATTTCATCCCTCCTCATTCTCCAAACTTCGGAGGATTATGGGAAGCTGGGGTAAAATCCACCAAGTACCACCTGAAGCGAGTGATAGGCACTAGCACTCTCACGTTTGAGGAGATGACAACTACGTTGTCTCAAATTGAAGCGTGCCTCAATTCAAGGCCTATCTCTCAGCTATCTTCCTCTCCTGACGATCTCTGTCCGTTAACTCCTGGTCACTTTTTGGTTGGAGAGCCACTCGTGCTTGCTCCTGATCGCAACTACGAGAACTCTTCTCTCAGTAGTATCAAACGCTGGCATCTGACGCAAAGAATGGTCCAAGACTTTTGGCGTCGATGGTCGCAGTAGTATCTAACACAGTTACAGCATCGTTATAAAGGGTTGACCAAACTCCTGAACCGTCAGTTGGAGATGTTGTTCTAGTAAAAGAGGATGACATTCCTCCCACGAGATGGCTGTTTGGTCGTATTATCGAGAAACATCCTGGATCTGACAAACTTACCCGTGTCGTCAGTCTTAAATAAAGATTCTAAGGGTTTGTGGTCCGTTTCCACTGTTACACCACATTTTCCGAACAAGTATTGATGAATACGCTCCAGTGCAAATACCATTGCCAACATGTAAAGTTACTTTGCTTTCTAAAGTTGCTTTTCCACCGGCGGCGGGGAGAGGAGGGAAGAGAATTTAAATTGTATGTATAGGAAAAAATAAATTCTCTCTCTTCTTGCACATCTTCGGCGGAAATAGTCTTCTTCAAGAGATTTCAATAGGGTAATTGACAGTATCAATAATAAATTGTAAAATGTTATTCACTAAATAGCATTTCTCCTACAATTGCAAAAATGACGAACAATTTCAGAACAAAATTTTGTTTTTGACAGTTGATGAAAAGTCACTGAAATTACTACTAGTCAAATACCGTATTCTCTTCAATCCACCTCTCGCCTCTCCTCGCCTCGTAGGAGCGACCGAGATAACTGAGTGAGAAACTGTTTGGACAAGCACCAGATTGTACCCACAGGGTATAGGGAGAAGGAGGTCGCCTTCAGAGAGTGGCAGGGCACAATATAAAGACATTATACAGTATGAACGCTCCCTGCCGCTCTCCAAAGGCTACCTCACCCCCCCTGTGTGACCGATGTGTGACCATTTGTCAAGGAGTTGGCAAACCAAGGTACAGTTTACTAACCAAAAACAAAATTATTTTTTTAAGGAAAGAGCTAAAGGCTTCTAAGACTATACAGCCTTGTTTGGTGTATACAGCCTTCATTTTATTTGTAAAAGTCTAGCTAACAATAAAGAACAATGAGGGCTAACTGAACTTCGATTCAACCCTAGTACATCACGCATTAGGGTGGGCCGAAAATCAACTTTCTTTATTTTAATACCGACAAAAAGGTGCTTCTTAGGGTAATGACGTGTGTAAAATATTATTGGTCGCTGTTATCATTAAGAGCCTCCGGATTCACTTTGAAAAATCTGAAAAAATAATTTTTAGAACCGATTTCAAGAGACCATATTTATTAATTGAATTCAAATATTTTATTATTTTATGCACTATTTAGGAGCAAATATTATGGCATATTTTCAAAACAAAACAAAAAACTTCTTCTTTTCAATAATTTTTGACGTCAGTTGAGGAGTCAGGGGGGTGCAGATTGCACTTTGCGCGACCATTTTACACTTCAGTAACTACGCTATGGCTAATAGAATACACATCAGTATACACAATACACACGCTACATCACAAGACAAGAGAAATCGTTGCAAAAAGGTGACCATATACAGGGTGTAACAGAAAGGTGTGATAAATACTTCAAGGTAGGCTTTTACCCATCAAACTGAATAACTTTTGTTCTACAACTTTGTTGAAATCGCAAAGAAATTTTCGAACTTTTCATACAAACTTAGTTCGCCAGCTGATCGATTTGTATGAAAAGTCGAAAAAAAATTTTGCGATTTGAACAAAGTTGTAGAACAAAAGTTGTTCAGTTTGATGGGTAAAAGCCCATCTTGAAGTATTATCACACCTTTCTGTTACACCCTGTATATGTCCTGTTTTACACAAAATGGGATATTAAGGTTAAACGTCAGTCACCCTATTTCATACAAATTTACCTGGCTATTAACTACACAAATAACCACTATATTTTCGATTTTATCTGTCCAACGTAAACTTTGCAACCTTTTATTTTCTCCAAATGTATATAATTATATTATTTATTTCTGTAATATCATTAAAAACTGCAGTAAAATATCATAAATTTTACGCATGTAGTGGTGTATAATTCAGCACCACCTTTCTGATATTACAGTAACTACAATCTCAACTAGTCTGTTAAGCTTTGTTTAGCCCAGGATTTCGTTTTTAGCGCCATCTTGCATTTTGCTTGAGCATTACCAAAGTAGCAAATTTATTATAAAGACTTTTTAGTCTGAGTAATTTATGCTGGCAAACTTTTTTTATATTCAGAAAAAAAGACGCTGTCAGTCTCACGTCAGGGACATCTGAAAGACGAAAATATTGTTCACTCAACAAGGTCTAGTTGTGAGTTTCAGCTCGATATTTGTGATATACAGGCTGATATTTTTACTTATACAGGATGTAAAAAGATCACTCCGGGAAATTTAAATTATGGGATCCACTCATGAAACTGAACAACTTTTCCGAATGAACCTTAAGAATGCTGAATACTAAAGACAATTTTTGGACACACCATACAAAATTGGTCGGTTAGCTTACCATATTATATGAAAACTTCATTTTTATGCGAATTTTGTATGGGTTGGTATGTTAAAGTTTCCAGAAGTTACAGCCTGTATAAGGTGCATTCAAAAATTTTTTGACCCATACCATGCCCCATTTCAAATTTTAACCGCCTCCGCTTGTCCGCTCGCTTTACATCAGTAGGTCGCGGGTTCGATTCCCGGTGGGGTGTAACTTTCTGGATTCGGTTTGGTTGGTGGTAGGGCATTAGTAGTGTGTTTTCGCCGGTTCCAGACCACTTCATACAAAAAAAACGGTGGGTGGGTCGCGCAAACGACCGCCGTTTCCAGACCAGTTCATACAAAAAAAACGGCGGGGGTGAGTCGCTCAAAATCGATCGCCGGTTCCACGCCACTCCATATAAAAAAAGCTTGGTAAGGGTCGCGCATAAAAAGTGGAATCTCGGTTTGCTGCCGCCGCCGCCGCCGCCGCTGCCGCTGCTAGAAAAAGCTTGGCCACCACGTGAGGATCTCGCAGAAAGGGTCACCGGTTCGAGGCCAGTTCATATTAAAATAAAATAAATAAATAAATAAAATAAAAGGCTTTACATATTTTGTAAGTGCACCGCTCCGCCCCAACTACTATACTTATTATACGACACGAGGCCGCGCCCGCCCCGTAGGACAGTACGTACCTAGCGTATAATTATCGCCTAGATGAGGGAGATGTTAGCATCAGTGGTCTCCCGGTTTGCCGCTGCAAGAAAAAGCTTGGCCACCACGAGAGGATTTCGCAGAAAGGGTCACCTGTTCGAAGCCAGTTCATGTAAAAAAAAACTGGTCGCATGGGTATGAAAAAAGGCGGCACGCACACTGTACTAGGCTGGCCGGCTCCGCGCTAGCTGCCCCGCAACCCCGCTCCGCGCACGCTCTGTCCCGCTTTTTTATTTAAGTATTCGCACCTTTCTCAAATCAGAAACTTACGAGTTTAATACATATAAATTTCGTATTACAGTAGAGATTTCTTTAGAAACTTTTGTGTTTTTATCATGAATTTTGGCAACAGTTAATCTGCTAATGGTTAAATTATCTGTAATCAGTATACCGATCTAAAACTAAAATTACCTAGACAAGAATTACATTTTTGCGTTACCTTTTTTTAGATACTAAGATTTTTTAAATGTCGCAGTTGCGTCTACATTTATGCATGTTCAAACTTGTCGTTGGTATACCCTATAATATCAAACTCATAAAGTTGTTCTCTACTCAAGTACTGGATATTCTGTAGTGGATACCTACTATCCATCTTCACTATTCAGTTTTTCAAAATATTTTATCAAGTGAAGTTTCGTTAATTCATATATATGTATAAAATTTTGTTCAACCTGTGCTCAAAGTATGGATGAAGTGTCTGATATATATTTTTTTTCATGCAATTTCAAAAGATTAAATACTTTAACGTTTTAAAGTCTTAATTTTCTATTTCAGTACTCAATAAAGTCATCTTTAGGAAGATTAATTATTGTTGTACAACATCACAATGTATTTACTTCAACACCTACAATCCATTGGCTCTTTACAGTGATGACTGATGACGATAACGATCGTTCCATGTCACTGACTCGGTTGCTCAGTGGCTAGATCCGAGAGTCGTGGGTTCTATCCCCACCGAGGGCAAACATTTCTGTGATGAGTAGATGTGTTTTCTATGTGTCTGGGTGTATTATATCTATATATGTATGTATTTAAAACGTACATATACATATGTGTATGTATATCAGTCTCTGGTTCCCATAGTACAGGGAATCCTAGTATAGGGCCAGATGACCGTGTGTGATTTGTCCCGGATATTATTATTACTTCTGCAGACTGTAAAAAAAGAGATGCTCAACAAATGAAGACCACAGAAAAGAAACGAAACGTTGATTCGTTTTTTTATCGAAAATCAGAGTTGTTAAGACTGCAGTGTGTTAAACCACGCAAAAATGGAAAATCATACATTTATTTACCTGATCAAACAAACACACCTTTTCAAAACTGAACTCTATGATTTGCATAAATATAAGAAATATCAAGTCCTAAACACTGTAAACAAGCTGGGGTGCCCAAAAAAATATCTCACGAACGATAATGATGATGAAATTAAACACTCACTGAAAACCCCCAGTATGAAACTTATTTTTATAATTATGATTCGATACAATAAATACAACCTACCTTACCTACTCTACCTTAAAACTGGTGCTTATGATTATATTTTTCTAACTACGGTATGTAATAAGTAGGTATTGAATAAAATATTGATAACTGTACTTACTTTAATTATCTTTTTTTATATCACATCATTTGCCACCTATCACATAAAAAAATATCGTTATATAAGATGCTCACCTGGCGCCTCACAAGTAAAAAACTTACCTGCCACTGGTATTAACAAACATACCCCTTAATTCGTTTTTCACAGGCATTTTTACAGTTTTAATTGGTTTTTCAGATGCATTTTTAGATTTGAAAGCAAGTTTTTTAAATTTTAATTAGTTTTTCATATGCATTTATAAAGTTTCTATGGGTTTCTCAAGTGCGTTTTTCGATTTTAAAGCAATTTTTTTAAATGTTAATCAGTTTTTCACATGCATTTTTAAATATTTAATGGGTTTTTCAAGTGCATTTTTCAATTTTAAAGCAAAATTTTTAAATGTTATTTAGTTTTTCACATGCATTTAAAAAACACATAAGTTTAGGTTTAGGAGTTTGTCCGATATTTTTTTTACAAGTTAGAATTTTTTTTCATTAATTTTTTAGTTTTTGTTTTAAATTATCATATTTTTTGTTCCTTTTCATTTACCAATCAACATTCACTTGAAATGGACGCCATGTTTCACTTCATACATCCCTTTGCTGCTATAGTAGCTGGTCCGAGCAGCTGCGGTAAAACCTATTTTATAACAGAATTTTTAAAGAACTGTGACAAAATTTGCAACACTCAATTCAATGAAATTATTTGTTGTTATGATGAAATGCAACCACTTTATGACCAATTACAAGGAATACACTTTCATCAAGGATTGCCTGAATTAACAAACTTTACCGACAACAAGCCACGACTTATTATAATAGATGATTTAATGAGAGAAACTGATGGTAGAATAGTTGATATATTTACTAAAGGTAGTCATCATAAAAATTTAAGTGTTTTCTACATAACTCAAAACATATTTCACCAAGGACGAGGACAGAGAGATATATCTTTGAATGCAAATTATTTGATTTGTTTTAAAAATCCTAGGGATAAAACACAAATGCAATACATGGCAAGGCAAGTACTGCCTGAAAATACAAAGTTTGTTCAAGAGGCATACAAGGATGCGACTGTTCGTCCTCATGGATATTTAATGATAGATTTAAAACAGGAAACACCTGATTGGTGCAGATTTAGAACAAATATATTTCCTACTGATGAGCATTGCTTAATTTACTTACCCAAAAAAGGATTTAAATACGATGGACAATCAATGCCGACCATTATTTATAAATGATGTCTAAGTCAGTGCGCACACATCGTGAATACCTTAAAGCATTGTGTAAATTAAAACCTTATTATAGGAATATTTTAGTAAAGACGGCTGACGACGATGCTATTAAATGTATATGTGAATGTATATTTAATGTTTTAAAAGGATCTGTACCAATTACTGACAAAGAAAAAAAACAATTACGAAAGCATAAACAAATTTTACGAGAGCTTATAAAAAAAGGAGATTTGAGAAAGAAACGGAAGATCATAGTACAAACGGGTGGCGCATTTCTGCCAATTGTATTGGGTTCCTTATTGAGTGGTGTTTTAAGTTCATTAATAAAGTAACAAAGTAAATCACAATGGAACATACGAAGAAAATGTTTCTTATAGAACCCGAAACTATCGAAAAGCTAAAAAGACCAATCACTTATAATGATCCAATGACGTCTTTAGATCAAGATATGGAAAAGATTCTAAAATCCAAGCTGAATGATGAGGATAAGTGGAAACTTTATCAACAAACATTACAACGATACCTTCATTTCATAAAACAAGGCAGACAACCTGTAGTGATTAATATAACAGATCTTAATTCCAATGATGACCAAAAAGATGATAGTCCACCAAAATTTACTGAGCATAATGAATCAGAAAAGGAAAGAAAAATAACAGCTTATGATAAAGAAGAAATATTAAATTTTATTCCAAAAACATACCACAACAAAGGAGATGCTGTTATAAATAAATTAAAATCACACTCGGATAGAATTTCATGGAATGATCAAGGAGTAGTTAGTATTGATGGTGAAACATTGTTCGGTAGTAATATCACTGATTTAATTGGTGATATTTTAAGACCATTGAAAAGAAAGGAGCCAACAGGTTTCGATAAATTTCTACACTTTTTACATGACATTAATTTACCAATGGAATGTGTGGGTAACCCTCAACGAAGTCTATATCTACACAGATTGCACATAGAAAAGTATAAAAAGGACGTGAAATCTACACCAAAAGTAGATTACAGTATTCCTCGCAGATATACAGAACTATCACAGAGACTTAAAAAAGAAGTACATGACAGAGTAAAATATTCTTCGACACCGTTATCTTTACAGGAAACAAAAGATTTTGGAGCAATGAAAAAAATTAAGTGGGAAAAATGGACCCCTTAAGTGAGCTACAAAATATTTATTATGATCCTTCTCATCCAGCTGGATATAGTAGTGCAGTGAAATTAATTGATACAGTTTCTAAAAAAATACCTAAGGATGAAGTAAAAACTTGGTTACAGTCTCAAGATGCATATACTCTTCATAGGAGTGCTACTAAGCGTTTTCCTAGGAATAAATACATAGTTTCAGACATCAATTATTTGTGGCAAGCTGACCTAAGTGACATGCGCAGTCTTAGCAAGTATAATGACGATTATAACTACATATTGTGTGTGATAGATATATTTAGTAAAATTGCATTTGTTAGATCTTTAAAGAAAAAAAATGCTAAAACAATTATTACCGCATTTCAATCAATTTTGTCCGAGTATAAACACAGTCCGAGAAATCTGCAAACTGATAAGGGGACTGAATTTACATCTAAACAAGTTCAAGATTTTTTCAAAGCGAATAATATTAATTATTATGTTACAAATAACCCTGATATAAAAGCAAGTATTGTTGAACGTTTTCAAAGAACTCTCAAAGGAAAAATGTGGAGATATTTTACACATAGAAATACTTATCGTTACATTGATATTTTGCAAGATCTTGTAACCTCTTATAACAATTTAAAGCATTCTAGCATTAAAATGCGTCCTATAGAAGTGACTCCTGATAAAATATCTCAAGTATGGCAAAATTTGTATGAGCGAAATAAATTGAGTACATTACAGCATGCTCCAAAGCTCAGAGTGGGTGACCATGTTAGGATAAGTAAAGAGAAGTTCACTTTTGAAAAGGGATATGAAACTAATTGGAGTGATGAAATATTCATAATATCGTCAATAATTTATAGAAAACCGCTGGTTGTATACACATTGAAAGATCTCAATGGTGAATCTATTGACGGTTCGTTTTATGAGAAAGAATTACAAAAAGTTAATCCAAATTCTGATGCATTATACAAAATTGAGAAAGTACTAAAATCAAGGTACAAAAGAGGGAAAAAAGAAGTGTTTGTCAAATGGAGAGGTTATCCGAATAAATTCAATTCATGGATTCCGTACTCCAACTTAATGAGTATATAAAAATATTATATTACATATAAGTTCCCTTTTTTTTCTTTGTATTTCCATATTAGTTAAGTGAGTTATTTTTTAACTGATGTATAATATTGGTCATTGTCCATTTTTTTTAACAATAAAATACATGTAACCAAGTTGTCCGTTTTATTTATATACCCGTGCACATTTACTTAAAAGAACATCACAAGCACCAGAAACCTTAGTTTTGAATTGCATATTACTGGATTAAGACATCCATACCACTTTCTCACAATATAGTAATATTTTATTTATTAATTTAAAATGGTTGAAGATAATTTTTATTTAACTCTCCTCAGTAATAGCTCAATGACATACTTTTCAAATAATACGACTTCTAGTTTTATAACTAAGCTTCCTAAAATAGTTAAATTGGAAGGACAATGGTGTGTTAGTCTAGTTGAATTTAACTATCCATGTTCTATGTTAACTGTTCAAGAAACTGAAAACATTGTAACTTTATATAGAAAAAAGCCCGGAAAGGGGTTAGACTCGGCATATAAAGAAGAAGTTAAAATACCTGCTACAAATTATGATAAAATAGAAAATCTCATAACAGCACTAAACACTGTTCCTTTATTAAAAAACATTAAATTTAATTATAATGACGTCACCAAATTTGTTTCAGTTTCAGTGACTGATGACAGCATTTATGATTTAAAACTAACTTCTAAATTAAATTTACAATTAGGTTTTGAGCCCAACATAAATTTATTAACTAAACCATTGGGAAAATATCCGTGTAATCTATATCTAGGATTACCGTCACAAATATTTATATATTGTGACATTTGTGAACCTCAGATTGTTGGTGATGTAATGACACCATTATTGCGTAACGTTCCTTTAGATTCATCAAAATATTTATACGGTGCGAATAAAATGAATATATTTTCAAGACCGTACTATATTCCTCTCATGAGAAGAGAATTTGATACAATTGAAATACATTTAAGGTCTGAAACTGGTCAACCAGTACCTTTTGAATTCGGTACAACTTGTGTTAAATTACATTTTAAAAGAATTGCATAATTTTATGTATAAAAGATACGTTCTTTGTTTGTTTAACTTCATTTCATCTGAGACTATAGCGAGTGGATGCAGTGTTATTATTTATAATGAGATATATTAAAAGAGAAAATAAATATTTCACCTGTCCTTATGAACACTACTATTTACATCAAGCTGGATCAGGTATAGGAACTGTTTATAAAGGAGCTGTCCATCAAAGAGGACATGGTATTGGTAGTTTCTTGGGGGGTTTATTTAGAAATGTAATACCATTGTTGAAAAACGGTACAAAACTGTTAGGAAAAGAAGCTTTAAGTACAGGTGTTGGTATTATCAATGATATGTTTCAAGCTAAACCATTTGAAGAATCTTTGAAAGACAGATTACAAGAGGCAACACAAAATTTAAAACGAAAAGCTGATGAAAAGATTAAGACAATTAATATGAGCGGATCTGGATATAAAAGAAAAAAGAACAAAAGAAATCGTTCAGTATTATCATCGTCATCAAGACAGAAACAACGTGCAAAGAAAAACGTTACTAAAAATTCAACTACTTTTAACGATATTTTTGTATAATGGCATTTCTACATAATCAATCGTGTGAATGTGCTAAATCAGAATTAGACCTCTTTGCTTTACCATCAACACAGACAAGCATTGAACAAGGTCAGTGGGTGCATTACAAACCAATATCATCACTTACTGATGATGGACCCATAGAATTTCTTGTTCCGGGGAACGGTGATGAATATTTAGATTTGTCACACATTTTGATCAATGTTAAGGCGAGGGTTATGAACCATGATTCTACAGCTTTACCTGCATCTGCAACGGTTGCTCCTGTTAATAACTGGCTGCATTCACTTTTTAATCAACTGGATATATATTTAAATCAAAAACTTATTTCCCCGCCTAATAATACATATGCATACAGAGCTTACATAGAAACTTTATTGAATTATGGACCAGCTGCAAAAAAATCACACTTGACTTGTGGACTATGGCATATGGATACATCAAAACAAATGAATGAAATGACTGATGCTAACAAGGGGTTTAAAAACAGAAAAGAAATAGTGAAAGAAAGCAATGAAGTAGAAATGATTGGCCACATACATGGTGATATTTTTAATCAAGAAAAGTTTTTACTAAATGGCGTAGAAATGAGGATTAAGTTGGCGCGTTCAAGAGATTCATTTAATTTATTAGCAGATCAAATAATTCCGAAAGTGAATATTATTGATGCTACATTGATGGTGAGAAGAGCTCGTTTGAATCCAAGTGTTTTAATAGCACACAGCAAGGCCTTGGCCACAACCACTGCGAAATATCCTATCACACGGGTTGAAGTAAAAGTATTAACGATACCATCTGGTGTTCAAGGAAAAACTTTAGATAACATATTTTTAGGACAAATACCGAAACGTTGTATTGTCGGGTTTGTGAACAATGCTGCATTTAATGGTAATTTGAAAGAAAATCCATTTGATTTCCATCATTTTAATATGAATTTCTTTAGTTTGTATATAGATGGTCAGCAAGTTCCTTCGAAACCTTTACAACCCGTTTTTAACGCTGACAAAAGCTTATATACTTTACCATTCCATACACTATTTTCTGGCACTGGTATACATTTTCTAAATGAAGGGAATGACATTTCTTTAAGTGACTATCCTAATGGTTACTGTTTATTGGCTTTCGATTTAACACCTGATCTGTCAGCAAGTAACTCTTCTCATTGGAACCTTATTAGACATGGAAGTTTACGTTTAGAAGTACGATTTGATGCCGCATTGGAAAAGACTGTGAACTGTATCGTTTATGCTGAATTTGACAATGTTGTTGAAATAGATAAGAATAGAAATGTTGCTGTAGACTATAGTAGTTGATTAGTTAGCTAATTTATATATGTAAAACGGAATAATTACTTCACTCTACTATTGATCGTTGTTGGGTAAAAACATGGATACTCATGAAATCCAACAAGCATTAAAAAATATAGTCGGTACACTCCATCGAGAAAAAAATGTTTATGCCTCTAACCGTTTACCTATGTTTGTAAGCAAACCGGCATATATTGTTGTCAATATGGACCCAGACACAAAACCTGGATCTCATTGGATAGCCATACATATTGATAAAAACAACACTGGTGAATATTTCGATAGTTTTGGAAGAAAGCCTATAGGTGACCATTTGTCTTTCATGAATAGAAACTGTAAAATATGGTCCTATAATCATAAGATACTGCAAAATGTATTAACCTCTGTTTGTGGAAAATATTGTTTACTGTATTTGTACTATAAGTTTAAGAAGTATTCAATGGACTATTTTGTAAGCATGTTTGATTATGATAATACTTTACTAAATGATTTTATGTTAAAGTACATGTATAATCATATTGTCAATATCATTTAATAAAATATTTAATAAAACATTCAGAACTGTTTTTTTTTATCACTAGAACTAATCCATCCATCCATTACAACAAATCATTAGAAAATAAGAAGTCGGACCAAGAATGCTATATCTCCGTTGCTGTAACAATAACACTGGTGATAAAAGCCTACCTATGTCCTCACAACACGCATAGCTTCCAAACCCTAATTCAGACGCATTACGCAGATTGGAAAGAAAGAATATAACACCTACAAAACATCCGAAGGATTTTTTAATATTAGCGCGAAGACTAGCGCGTTGCCGACCAGCCTAGTACAGTGCGCGTGCCGCCTTTTTTCATACCCGTACGCAAGCAGTTCTTTTTGTACATGAACTGGCTTCGAACCGGTGACCCTTTCTGAGAGATCGTCACGTGACCAAGCATTTTCTAGCAGCGGTGGCACGCTTTTTATGCGCGACCCTTACCAAGCTTTTTTTATATGGAGTGGCGTGGAACCGGCGATCGATTTTGAGCGACTCACCCCCGCCGTTTTTTTTGTATGAACTGGTCTGGAAACGGCGGTCGTTTGCGCGACCCACCCACCGTTTTTTTTGTATGAAGTGGTCTGGAACCGGCGAAAACACACTACTGGCATTTTCTGAGCCCGCCTGGTATATGCCACCATCTTATTTAAGTCTTGCCGCCAAACATCAACGTTAACAGCATTGATGTGTTCCGGCATGAAGGTAAGATAACCAGTTCCCCACTGCGTTGGGGAATCTTGGTAAGCCTGCTTTCGTATTCGGCATCATCGTCACTTACCATCAGGTGAGATGATGCCAAGGGCTTACCAATTGGGGGTAAAAAAAAAGATGATAGCTAACCAGGCAGGCTCCGAGAATGCTCTACCACCGACCAAACGGAGTCTTACATATTATAGTTAGACTCTGCCGGGAATCGAACCCGCAACCTCCTGATGTGAAGCGAGCGACTAGACAACGGAGGCGGTTTTCCGGGAGTATTATTATTGTCTCGTTTGACAAAAAGTAAGTAGTTACCAGCAACCACGTGATACAACCCGAACCTTAGATATGTAGATTTTCATACACGGAAAGTAAAATCCCGACAAAAAGTTTCACATATCAAGTAAAATGTCTTACACGTCAATATTTATAGACTCGACTGTAAAAAGTAATGAATTCACGCCATGTAGCACAAAGTTTCAGGTTATAGAATAATTTATTTCTCACAAAAGGATAAACAGTTATTCACTTACACAATATTTTTTGTCACCAAAATATATTCCTAAACATAGTCGTCTATGTACAAAACCCTCGTTTTATTTAAACTTACTTGTCAAACATGGTTATGATAATTTTTTCCAAAGTATTTTGGCGCTTTCAATGTGGAGACATTGAAAGCGCCAAAATACTTTGGAAAAAATTATCAGGCATTCCAGGTTTCGAACGCGGTTTTCTTATCTCTTCAATTAAAGGCTAAAAACAGTATCACTCCCTATCAGAGCATGAAGTATAGGCAGCATTGTTGCTTTTTATGTTCTTGAAATTGTGTCAAAATCGCAGCATGTTAAGGTTTTATTTTAAATTACTTACCTATACGAAAACTTTATTTTTAGATACATTTTGTAAATACGAAACTCCTGATTTAATTCTATTACAAGACCAAAAAAGGAACAATGTTGTTCTTATTCTATGCTCTAACAGGGTGTAACACCGTGCCAGCCTCTAATGGAGGACGAAAGAAAACCGCGTTCGAAACCTGGACTGTTTGTTCTCCAGCAACTCTCGGTTTCAAAACGCTGGCTTGTGGAGACATTGCAAGCGCCAAAAAAGCTTTCGAAAAATTTATCATAACCATGTACTTATGACAAGACAGTTTGAATAAAATTATATTTTTGAATTGTACATAGATTTCTCTGTTTGTGGTATAAAATTATTTTAAATTGATTTGTTTTAAATATGTTTTAAGATCCAGCTAGTGCACCAGCTTAACCGATTGCAGGCGAGAATTATTCTCTAAAAGAGACCGACAAATATATAATATTCCATCAATGGACAAAAGTTTTCAACAACATCTTCTGAGAGCACTATGCCAGGGTGTCCACGTATGGGATCAGACATTAGTGCCCATTCAAAATCTCTCACGTCCGGCTTAGTGAAGGTGGGAAATAACCACAAATAATCAGTAGATACCGACATGGACTACTGCTGTGGCTGCTACCGCTTGTTTAGAGCTAATTTGGTGCAAATGCAGTTCAAATCACATTGTGGCTTTAGATGTAACTGTTAAAAAAACAAATGAAATGCCCCGAATTATGCCTTTGCAGTTCACATTTTCAAATGTCGGAAGAATGAGCACTCAGCTAGAACTAAGGTTAGTCATGGGTTTTTGGCCTAATAAAACATAAGCTTCCCTATTCCCAACTAGTTGTTGTGCAAGTGAGGTACTTACACATCTGGATTCTGGACGAAGCGATCGCCCGCCCTTTAGGATACGGTGCTAAATATTTTAAGAGGGAATAGGAAATGGACAGTAATATTTTTTTTAAACAAAAATAGTTAAGATAAGATAAGATAAATATACTTTATTGCACACCAAAAGAGTACAAATAACAACGAAAACATAAAATATTTAAACATTGATATGCAAAGGCGGTCTTATCGCTATCAAAAATAGCAGGTTCGATTTTTGTTAATTTTAATTTTTTTGTCTGACATGGTACAAAATCAATCCAAAACTGAAGGCTGCATCCTCGGTTCATCCGAAAACTACACCAAATTCAAGATTATTGCCCAATATAATAGATAACTGAAGCGCGGCAGATTAAAACGCTCACGCATGCCTTGCGCCGTGCAACGTTCAAAATTTATTTCTGAAGCTTTTTATTTAGTAATTGCCGTTAGTGTCTGTTTTTTTATTTTTGATTAGTTTGGTTTTCTACAAAAAATTTTTGTTTATGCCATTAGTGCACATTTTTTAAACTATAGCATCTTGTTGGTTTTTTTTTATTTTTATTTTATTAGTTTTTTTCACAATATGAGTAATAGATTGAACAAAAGTAATACAAAAAATGAAAGCTCCATTCTCGGTTTATTCGAAAACGATACCAAGTTCAAGACAATAGGTCAAATAGACCTGCCAGGGGGTGTGGGGTGGCTACCGGGCTAAATCAGCTTCTATTTATGTACCATATACGTGTGCCAAGTGGTTTTCTTTAATCATAAAATTTGACCTCGGATACATATAAGCTTACACTATTCAGGTGCCAACAGTGAAGGAAGAATTTTTAAATTAAAAGAATTATTTGTGCTATGTTAGGTACCTTGTATTTTTGTATTTTATCCTGTACAGAGAAAATAAATTAATTATGAATTATTTATTAATATTCATATCCGCCATTAAAAAAGTTACCTTGTGTATCCAGAATTCAAATAAAATTAAATGTATTTCAGAACAGAAGTTACAAATGGCACATTTAAAACACATTTTTTATCATCAGTACAACAAAAAAAACCGGCCAAGTGCGAGTCGGACTCGCGTACCGAGGGTTCCGTATAAATTCATAATCACACATGTCTTGAACTCTATATTTTTTATATTTGCGTTGATTGAATGAAAGGTAATTTTCGGTTTACGATTTATGACGTATTAAAAAAAACGACTTACTAAAGCTCGTTCAAACCAATTTTCGGTGGAAGTTTGCATGGTAATGTACATCATATAATTTTTCTACTTTTATCATTCTCTTATTTTAGAAGTTAAAGGGGGGGGGGCACACATTTTACCACTTTGGAAGTGTCTCTCGTGCAAACTATTCGGTTTGGAAAAAAATGATATGAGAAACCTTAATATCATTTTTGAAGACCTATCCATACCATACACGTACATGTTTGATGAAAAAAAAATTTTGAATTTCAGTTCTAAGTATGGGCAACCCCCAAAATTTAGTGTTATTTTTTTTTCTATTTTTGTGTGAAAATCTGCGGTTCACAGAATACATCTACTTACCAAGTTTCAACAGTATAGTTCTTATAGTTTCGGAAAAAAGTGGCTGTGACATACGGACGGACAGACAGACAGACATGACGAATCCATATGGGTTCCGCTTTTTGCCATTTGGCTACGGAACCCTAAAAAACTAGATGCTTTATCCTATACTATTAAACGAGTTAAGTGTCCCGACGATTTTGAAAACGGCTTGAAACCTTTTGATGAAAATCTAGGATTAGGGGTTAAAAATCACCATAAATCCAGATCTATGAGAGAATTATCTTCGAAAAGATTCATTTAAGGGAGAATTCATTTAATGATCGAAATTACATATAAGGAGAACGCATATGATGCTTAAATTTAACCATCGCTTATAGGTACATTGGTAGACTAGCGGTTTTGGTGCGAGCCGCTTACGTTTTGCTGCTTTTAGGTCCGCCGGATTCGAATACCACCCATGAGACTTTATAGTTCTTTGTTTTTTAATTTTTTTATTTTGTGTGAACTTATGTAAATATTATGAAAATAAATATAAAGACTTAAGAGTGATAAAAAATATATTTTAGCCTCTTTGTATTTTAGAGACAAATAGCGCCATCTTTGGCCATATAAGTTAATAATATACCTGGTGATTGTGCCGCTCTGTCCCGTGTTTGAAAATAGGAAATTTTCCAAGGTTTTCTCTAAACTCAACCAGATGGCGCTGATAACATTTGCAATAAGAAAATCTCTAAAAAGTCGCCAAAACTGATTGATATTACTGACTTATAAATGATGAACAACTTTCTAATATTACGTATCATTGAATATTTTTCTATTTTTTTTATCAAAAAAAAGGATGATTTGCATGTATTTTTTTCAATAGAATCAAATTATAAAAAAATATTATAGATATTTTCAGAACAAATATTGCTTGTCCTTTCGTCCGTTCACTACCGACTAAAACAACACCCTGCAAAATGTTTCATAGAAAATATATCTTATATGTACTACTAAACAATTTATCTTAGTTTATAAAAACTCCGATTGAACGAGCGCCGCTCGATCTCCCAGCTAGTTCAATATAATAAGAAAATTATCAGTATCATTATTTATATTAGAATGAATTATTTTAAAATTATAATACCCATTTAAATTCAGTGACTGGGACGATATTGGGTTGTTAAATAAGTAACTATGATGGTTATCATCCCAGCGAATGTGTTATTATCAATCAATCTGATGAGACCGTGAGAGTGAGTGACTGAATTTAAATGTATATTGGAGTAATTTATTATTCTTTAAATGATTATACTGATAATTATGTTATTTTAATTAACAAAACATCAACTTTTCTTAATCAATTTTATCAATTGAAAAACTTTCATCTTTATCGATAAAATAAATTGAAAAAATTAATAAAAAAATGAATCTATTTTTCTCGACAATGAAAACTAATTTCATGCTGCCACTACACGGAAGTAATAAGGGGGCCATTCCCTATGACATATACATAAAAGTTATGGTAATCTGTGATTCCTAAGTTTGATACTCTCCTTAGCTTGCGGAGGCACTACCGTGATTCCAAATAGCGTAAGACTTGGCTTGTAAAGGCTTGCAAGGCCGTGCCTCCACAAATTTTCGACATCACTTCGTATCTCCTTGCATGATACGTATCTCCTTGCAGGCTATTGCTAGGCAACGTTGTTATTCAATAAATGTTATGTGACTGAACAGATATTTTATGTTTTTAATATTGGCGACGAGGCCAATTCAATGGATTTAAAGAAATTAAAACGTACAAGAAGCTCAGTACAGTTTATTAACGCGCACAAAAAATGTGCTCGACACTCAAGACCCAAGTAAGTATATAGCCCCGCTTGGAGTCACTCGACAAAACAATAAAGGAATTTCACGAAATACAGAACAACATAGAACTAGAAACCGAAGATGAACATCTTGAGGAAGAAACCTTCTACATATTCGAGTTTGAGGAGTTGTGTATAGCACTGAAAACTACATTACGAAAACTAAGTATTGCTTCACCACTCAAGGGGAGACCTCAGTCCGCTTGAGGCAGACAGAAACTCCAAGAGGGACTCCCTACCTACTGATGTTTGGAAAAGAGTTCAGAACGAAGCTACATGCCATGCTAGTCCCATACCTAGACCGGAGCCACGTAGTCAGAGGACAAGGAGGCATTTCTCTCCTAGAGACAAGGTGGCCAGGAGTTACTCCTCTCTTGCCCAGAAGTTTGAATTCGGCACAATAACCCGACGTCTGGGTGGAGTACATTATGAAGTCAGAACCGATGGGGGACTCCTGTGGATCCGTCACCTCGACCAGCTGCTGCTGTGTCCTGATTCGCGGGGGAGACGTGATACATATATCCTTGCAGGCCAATGCTATGAATGATTGCTATGCGACATTGTTATTCAATAAATGATTTTTTTCTTTTAAAAAATCTTTTCTTTTATCGCTCTTGGGTCTTGTTATTTACCTATTTACTTATGTTCATACTAAATAAAAAAATTAAAAGACAAAAACAATAAAGTCTCGTAGGATACGAACCCGGACCTAAAAGCAATAACGTACAAAGTTCGTACAAAATTTGCCGCCTGCACCTCTGGGTTATGGACTACTTATAGAAGTTAGTCAAAAATAAGCATCATATACGTAAAAAAATTATGTATGTGTGGGTAATTTGAGCCCTTATTCATACGAGATAAACGCAAAACTATAATTGTAAGGGGACAAATATATCGAAATCCTTATTAAATTAACATTATTATGGTTTATTAGCGTACATTGATCATGTAGCTGCTCGCTGTTTTACGTAGTATAGTTTAGGGTTATTTATACTATTTTTAAATCGAGAAACCAAGTTATAGTCAGATTAACGCCATCTAACGGATTTTTTCAACCAGGGAGCACTAACGTTTAACCTTAAAGAAAAAATATTGGGTTTCTATGAAAAATTATGGGTGCCTACAGTTAAAATTAAACAAAATACAAAAAATGACTTTCAAAATATTGTGACAGTTGTTATACTTCAAATAGTTCAGATATATTACGTAAAATAAATAAATCTACATAAGTAAATGTCATTCCAGAATGCCACAAACAATCATGAAGAGTTTCAGCGTAGGAAGCTAAGCTTTGTTAGCTATTTCTGCTTGCAATTGTATGAATTTGGCAAACTGTAGCTGCCCCAAAGCTCAAAAAGTGCTTTAAAATCAGTGCAGCTTTTGCTGCCCTAATGAGCCCTTGTTCTGTCGGATACACCAGACCTTCACGAGTTTTGGCGAACTTGGAATATTTAACGCTGGCAGCAGTAATTTGAATAGCTGTTTTCCTTTAGGACAGCACTTCATTGTCACCATCGGGCTCATTGAAATCTACGTATGAGAAATAATCAAACTTAACCGTTGTAGATTAATTGTTGCGTATTTTTTGACATTTAAGCAAAAATTCTTGCTTTTAGAGCGTCCGATATAAACATTTTATGGCTTGCTTTTTGCCACAGACAACGACATTTACAATCATAGGTTTTCTGAAGCAAGTTAATCGATTAAAAAGCTGCACTGTATTTTGGGCTTTTTCCAAGCTGGGGTACGTAAAGTTTGCCAAATCCATACAATTACAAGCAGAAAAGTCTTACAAAGCTTTGCTACTACGCTGAATCTCTTCGTGATTTTTCATGGTATTTTGGTAAGAGACATAAAGTATGTAGATTTATGCATTTTACATGACATATCTGTAACATTTGTAGAGTATAACAACGGGATTTGATGCTTTTGTCAAAATATTTTCTTTTTTATCTTTCACAATTTTTTGAAAGATTTTTACTTCTAATTTTTGTTTAATTTTAACTGTCACCTCGCCTACTCGTAATACTTAATAGATATGCAATATTTTTTCTTTAATATCTCATTTTGCGCAAACAGGACGTCACATTTCAGGTGCACTTCAACGATCTCTCTTGTAATATAATTAGCTATAGCTATAATGTAAGTGCAACCTGAACCCCCCTGACGTCTAAAATTATTGAAAAGAAGATGTTTTTTTGTTTTGTTTTAAAAATATGCCGTATTTGCTCTTAAGTAGTGCAAAAAATTATAAAATATTTGAATTCAATTAATAAACATGGTCTCTCAAAATCGGTTCTAAAAATTATTTTTTCAGATTTTTTTAAGTGAATCCGGAGGCTGTTAATGATAACAGCAACCAGTAATATTTTACACACGTCATTTCTACCCTACCTAGCACCTTTATGTGCTATTAAAATAAAGAAATCAAAAAAAGTTGATTTTCGGCCCACCCTACTGTACACATACAAACATGAATGACTGTGTAGTAAACAATTGCGCGAAATTTGTTTGAAGTGTCCGAGGTGTGGTGTTAGCATTCCTTAAAATAGAGGAAGGAATAATAGGTATGTCACCATTTCTTCCCACACCCTTCCTATCCTCTTGGAATGGACCCAGCCCTACCGACTTCTCATTCGTCTGAGTAGCAAGCTCCTCCCATTTGGGAGGAGCTCTGAATTGGGAGCCACACGGGACACTCCCGGATAATTTTGGAAAAAAATGTCAGTGTTTGTATAAACGGGAACCAGTGTGCACGGGCTTTGAAATTGGACTGTCAAAAATTTATAAGTAACTTAATACAATTAATAATAATAATGTTAAATTAAACGATTTCTGCATTAGTTTTTTTTAAAGTAAATTGTTTTTTTTTTTAAATGTGAATAATATTGTGAATTATTCTTAATATGGTGTGACGAGTGTTGTGTTGATAAATAAATATAAAATTAAAGTTCACATGTGTTATTAGGTTTTGTTAAGTGAAAAATCGTGTGGTAAGTTGTTTATAGTTTTATTTATTTATTTAATATACTTAACTAACTTTTTGAACAAGATTCCAATCTCGATGGTTAAACTAAATTGAATTTGGTAGTTGACGCCTGTGACCTGAGTTATCTTTTTTAAATAAATTAAAAAAAAAAATCAAAAAAACAATGAATAAACTATACAGACCCTTTAGTCTGAGAAAAAACTGCATTTTGTTTAAAATATTTTGGAAACTGTGAACGATGACATCATTGTTCATGTCTATAGAAGTTTCCACACTTATTATACGACTAATGAACCTATATGTTACCTAATTGTAGGTTAAGCACTAATAAAAGTTCTCTAATGTAATATTTAAAATAAATACCTAAGTTATTTGACGGGGTGTGTATTTTATCCTGTAAAAATAATTATAGAATTCTCTCGGGAATCACACGTGAAGCGTAAAAACAACATCACTTAACATAGCATACAAAACCAAGACTAACTTAAAGTAACACTATAAAGTTAATTACTTATAATTGACCACGCTGAATACGTTAAAAACAACCGACTTCAATCACAACAACTTCAGTTTTGCTTTGTTTTTGTTGATTTTCTCAAAAACCGCTGAATCGATTTCGATAAAATTTATATGTTTTAAATTTATACCCTTTTAAACAAAAAAAAGAATTTTCCAAATCGGTTCAGGCGTCTTCGAGTAATCGGTGAACAAAAAAAAAAAAGATTCCGACGAATTGAGAACTTCCTCCTTTTTTCGAAGTCGGTTAAAAAGCACGACAAAAGGCAATATACATACAATAGGGACATATAGCCCAGCGTTAAAGGCAACATACCTACTGGTATTCTGCTACCCCCGAATAGACTTGCGAAAATAAATCAGTTCAGTGATATTTTACATCAATTATATAGGTATTATTAACTTTTATTGACCGTGCCGGCTGCTATCACTAGATGGCAGACGTTAAGCCATTTCGAAGGCCTTATAGGCGGCTTGAAAACTTCTGACACTGAGGTTCGCCACTATCCCCACAACCTCCACCAATCCGGACTCGGCCCCGTGTGTGGAGTATGGCCTGACCTTCCCGAGTTATAGGAAGAGACCCGTGCCCCTGCAGTGAGGACGATGTGGATTTGTTAACACTTTTATTCAAATGTATAATTCATGCAAGTTACCACTGAACTCTTCATAATGACCGACGAGATGACACCATACGATTTTACCTTTTTTGTCGTCTTTTTTGTGTCTACCGACACGGTGAAAATTGAAACAGCCTGCTAAAAAATACTTTCTTTTGAACATTTTGTTCATCAAGAACAATCATTTGTTCATTAAGCGATAACGGGTAACAGAGCTTAATATAGTATGTTCTAGAAGTTAAGTGCCCCCCGCCCCTGGCACTTCAGTTTAGTGAGTCTGTGAGCTGTGTCGGTTAGGTAGGTACCTACTTTAGTTCTCCTACTTATCTCCTCATTTCTGATTCGATCACGTAGGGAAGCTCCAAGCATAGCAAACTCCATCACCGCACCAGAAGTTGCCGGGTGAAGATAGCGGGAAGCCGCTGGATGCAGACAGCGCAAGGCCGGTCGTCGTTGAAAGCCTAGGAGGTCTTTGTTCAGCAGTGAACGTCATTTGGCTGATTTTGACAGATTAATAGACACAGGCTAAACAAAGAATTCGTTATCATAACCATCCATATTCCATACATAGAAAACAATCTTTAAAAATCTGTGCGCCTGCACACGTGGTAACCACGTTTGGTTCGGTTTAGCTATAAAATTCATTGCTTGCTGCCACATTATGCCATGTTAGACAACTGTTTACATTACTTACAGGACAAACGACGCGACGGTACGGGAACCCTATTCCCATATTAAATATACAGGGTGTAACAGAAGTGTGTGACAATACTTCAAGGTTGGCTTTTACCCATCAAACTGAACAACTTTTGTTCTTCAACTTTGTTGAAATCGCAAACTTTTTTTTGGACTTTTGATACAAATCGATCAGCTGGCGAACCAAGTTTGTATGAAAAGTCCAAAAATTTTTTTGCGATTTCAACAAAGTTGTAGAACAAAAGTTGTTCAGTTTGATGGGTAAAAGCCAACCTTGAAGTATTGTCACACACTTCTGTTACACCCTGTATAAATCCGAAAGTGTGTATTTTGCGTTTAGTAAAATATCATTGGCACAGTAGCTTAGTGCTACCTCGTCTTAACGTTCTATTCATTTCACCAGAAAGAAAGAAAAACAGCGAGTGAAATGCCCTACACTGGATCGCGGGTGATGCTAAGTGCAACGCTAGGCAACTGTCGTCTATCCATTGTGATTGCACGATTAAATGTGTCACACGATAAAAAGAAAAAAGCTAGTCAGTAAAATACAAAACAAAAATACAAATTCATAAATAACATGGTTAACAACAACAAGTTAAGCCATGTCGGAGGCATCAAAGGCGGCTTGAAAACTTCTCACACTTGGGTTGGCACTAGCCCCACAACCTCTACCAATCCGGACTTGGCCCCCGTGTGTGGAGTAAGGCCTAACCTTCCCGATGTATGGGAAGAGACCCGTGCCCCTGCAGTGGGGACGTAATGGGTTGTTAACAAATAACATGGTTGCACTTTAAATAGCTTTCTCTCTTCTCTGGCAGATAAATTAAGATAACTTAGTATGTATCTGACTTATGGAGCTCGAGTGCCTTCAATAGTAAGTAGCGAAGATAACATAGTTCTTTCGATGGTAACCACTTAAGATGGCGAGTCGAAACTAATTAATATGAACGCACTACTGTTTCAAGCTGAGCCGGCTGCTTTTTTTGGGGTTCCGTAACTAATAAGGGGTAGATTATTCTTTAGAACGGTATTCGACGCCCAAAATTTCGATGGCTTGAATAGATGTTGGTTACAATACACAGGATGTAACAAAAAGGTCTGGTAAGTTGAAATCGCAAAAAAAATGAAATTTTCATACAAACATCGATTTGTAGGAAAGGTCCAAATTTTTTTTTGCTTTTTCTGCAACGTTGTAGAACAAAAGTTGTTCAGTTTGATGATAAAAAGCACATCTTGAAGTATTACTAAACCTTTTTTGTTACACCCTGGGGAGAGAAAGTAAAAATAAATTGCTCTTAAAAGTTATACGTGACTGAGATGTTTTATTTACTGGCATGGCAATCCCGAATGGCACATAATAACATCCTGGAGAAAAAAGTATTATTTTTGTTGCCCAGTGTAATTTTGCAGTTATAGGCAATAAGTTTTGTGTTTATTGTATAGTAATTTATTAAGAGGCCTTATACCGCCCAGCAGTGGGCTAATGTGGGCTGATTAGATATAAATATATAATAATAATATCTGGGACAAATCACACTCGGTCATCTGGCTCCAAACTAGGATTCCCTGTATCTTAGGAACCAGAGACTGATATACATACACATATACATTTAAATACATACATATATATAGATATAATATACCCAGACTCAGAGCAAATATTTCTGCTCATCACAGAAAAGTTTGTCCTGTGTGGGGATCGAACCCACGACTCTCGGATCAGAGGTCAGGATCGCTAACGACTTAGCCACCGAGTCAGTCAAATTAGTTGTTACTATTTTAATTGGGGCTTGTACTCATGAAACTGAACAACTTTTCCCAAGGAACCCATAGTGAATTCGCAAAAAAAAATGTTTGCTTCCCATACTAAGTGGACCGATCAGGTGACCGACTTGTTAGAAAAGTACAAAAAAAATTTTTTTGTACTTTTCTTTGACTATGGATTCCTTAGGGAAAGTTGTTCAGTTTCACTAGTAGAAGCCCAATTTAAATATTACCAGCGAATTTTTTAACACCTTGTTTGTATAAATAGACAAGTTGTAGTGGGCTTTTTTAATATTTTTTTATTAAAAACACTTTGTATATGCCCAGACCTCAGCTGTGGAGACAATATGATTTGTTAACGAATACAGTGGTTTCCAATATTTTCCGTATCAGGTACCCACGCTACGTAGAGACCGGAGCAATGCAGCGTTCGTTGATGTCTTTCGTATGGCCGAGACATTTTACTTGATCTGTAGTAAGTCTACTGGAATTACAGAAATACAGACGAATTGAAATCGCGGACCAAACTTCAATCGTGGTTTCTGCTTATAAACTGAGAAAGTTTCTCTAAACTACCAATTCAATCGGAGCAAAAAAAAAATTTGACTTTCTATATAATAATAATAAAATCTGGGACAAATCACACACGGTCATCTGGCCCCAAACTAGGAATTCCTGTATCTTGGGAACCAGAGACTGATATACATACACATATACTTTTAAATACATACATATATAGATATAATACACCCAGACTCAGAGCAAACAATTCTGCTCATCACAGAAAAGTTTGCCCTATGTGGGGATCGAACCCACGACTCTCGGATCAGAGGTCAGGATCGCTAACCACTTAGCCACCGAGTCAGTCAAAGTTACAAAGTTAGTTACCTACTCAACTTACCGATTTGTATGAAGAGGCCAAATTATTTTTTTCTCCGATAAAACTACTAGAAGCCACAGTTAAACTTTGGTCCGCAATTTCAGTCCGTATTTAACACAGATCAGGTAAAATATCTCGGCCATACAAAAGACATCAATGAACGCTGCATTGCTCCGGTTCCTACATAGCGTAGGTACCTGATACGGAAAATATTGTAAACCACTGGATTGGTTAACAAATCATATTGTACCCATAGCTGCTGAAGTACGGTCATCTTCCCCTACCTTGGAATGGTTAGACTATACTCAACAAGTCGAATTGAAGGACTAACTTCACTTTGTAACCAGTGGTAGGACCACAAAATAGACACAGAAGGTCCGCTCAATACAAACCACTAAAATCGTAAGCATATACATGCTTATAGAAATATACGGTCATTCGAGGCAAGGTCACGATCGCACAGTACGTGATCTTGCCTACAACGACCGTATACGTCTATAAGCATGTATATGCTTACGATTTTAGTGGTTTGTATTGAGCGGACCTTCTGTATCTATGTGTTTTGTGGTAGGACCTTATTACGTAATGTATAACTGGGTGCGTACCTACACCACTGCTCGCTCTATACCTGCCGCCAGCAGCGTGCTGTGTTCCGGCGGGTGGCGCGAGATAGCCAGCGCAGTTACCGGGATAAGAGACATTCCACCTTAGTTCTCAAGATCGGAAAGGCTTTGATAACCCTTCTGGGATTATAGATGCTCGTAGGCGACGGATGCCGCTTTTCATCAGGTGGACCTTCAGGCTTTAGCCATCTTACACAATAAATAAAATACTCAACACACGGATGTCAAGTAGGGTTTGGTGGATATTGTGAAGCCAATGGCCAATCCCAGTGTCAGAAGTTTTCAAGCCGCCTATAAGGCTGCTCTTCCACCAGAGGTGTGCCACGAAAATGTGTCGTACGAGGATGTGTAGCTGTGCTGTGGAAATGTGTGGGGGTTTCCACTAAGCATGTGCTAGGAAAGTGTCTCGTAGGAGGATATTTATCTAGTATTTATCACAACACATCCCTCGCACGCAACACATCCCTCGAAACACATCCCTCGCACACGTTACATTTCTCAGTACAAAAAACCTCGCTTCGCTAAGCCCTTTTCCACCTGAGCAGTGCTTAGCGAGGCTAAGAAAATGAAGCGATTCTATTGGTGGATTTTTTCCTCGCACACCGCTCCGCTTCCTCGCACATCTCTAGTTAAAGTCCGAGAATTTGATTATACATGTTATACATAGTCATGTTTAGGTCGCGGGAAGCCGCTGGATGCGGGCAGCTTATGATGATAATAATAATGATGATCATGTATAGTGGACTACAGAACTCTTGTGATGGTTGTTGGCAGATACCTGATGTCTAGCTACGGCAGCATGTCTCCGTCAGATGAGGGCTTCGACCGGTACGAGCCCCCCTTCTACTGCCAGCCTCAACAGATGGGTAAGTTTTCTGGACTCCCAGAAAGGTGGTTACACGAGATACGAGATGAGGAATACTGTTAAAGTATGTGTAGAAAGATACATTATTTACAACCATAATAAATAAAAACAAAATAATAAATTAAAGAAAAGAAAGACGAACAGTAGGTACGAGGTATCTTATTATATTCTGCGTAGACCAGTGAAGACCAGTGAAGTTAGGCATTAATTCAGACTTTTTTTGTCTGAGATTCCCCCGGTCTAAAGAGTCTTTATTTCATGGAGATTCCGCTGGTATTTTACTTACTAACCCCTTGGAACGACTCAAAATAATAAGTAAAAATCTGAACAAAAAGACTTAAAGCATTGTCGATACTCAAGTGAGTTACATATAGGTACCTAACCATAACTCAAAAATTCAGTTTATTATACACATGCAGTGATAACCTTTGAAACGATTCTTCCATAAGTACTGTAGAGACTATACAGGTTAGGAGTTAGGCCTGCATAGGTTTGTATAAAAAGTAAATACGACGTTGATTTGAATATTTGAAATGTGGAATAGAAAACAAATGTATTGACAGATTTTAAGTTGGTACCTCGCCCCGAGTGCATGTGAATATTCGAATAAAATATATAAAAAATATCAAATTGTTTGCATCGATCCCTACAGTACGTATATTAATAACATTTTAATAACATTTACTTGAAACTTGATTTTGTGAAAAATATTTTATATTTACGCGTGTACAAACTTTAATATACAGGGTTATTTTTGGAGCCCCCCCCCAAAATTCACAGTGGCTTCTACTCATGAAACTGAGCAACTTTCCCCAAGTAACCAATGGTCAATTGGCAAAATAAATTGTAGACCTTTCATACTAATTTGATCACGTGCTCGGCTTATTTTGTATGGAGATGACCAAAATTTTTTTCCGAATTGACCATTGGTTATTTGGGGAAAGTTGCTCAGTTTTATTAGTAGAAGCCACCGAGAAGTTTTGGTTTGGGGAAATAACCCTGTATTCTCAGGAATAGGTCATTATAATGCGACCATCTGTTGGAGTGTCCTTGGTGACCTATGAACAAATATTGTAAGGTTCTATTAATTTACAAGCTTAGTATTTTTTTTGGCGCTGTATGCATGTTTGCTTGGATAATATTTTAAGGTGTTTATGTTATTTTTCTGTTATGCAGGCAATGTTTTTGCTCGGAAAATTTTACTAGGCGTTCATGTTATTTTTGTTTGATGGAAGTAACATCTAGTCATATATTTATATTAAATAAATAGGTTTATTGTTAAATTGGTTCAAGCAATGTTGATGCTGCTGTGTCGTTTCTTTTAATAACGAATTAAACAGCTAATAACATTAGCTATTAGGCTATTATATAGAATAGCTTCACATAAATTTCATATTTGGCGGAAAAAACGAACCAAAGAGAACTAATACGTAATACCAAAAAAAAAACGACTCAAATAAAACTTAAAACTTTTACGTACTACTTTACAACTACCTACTTACAATTATTTATTTTCAGTTTCTTATACAAATTATTATTATTACTATTATTCCTACTTATTCACTATTCAGATTTAGTATGGGTAACTAAAAAAAATACATAATTCAAGATCGGATTTTTAAATATTTTTCCCGTATTCTATACTTGATTTTGAGTAACCCCTTAAAAGGGTCTCACCGGGTTTCCTTGTGAAATCTGCACTGGCGTCTTTTTTGACATTGGTGCCTTTATTATATTGCTAGTTGTTGAAAATAATTTTTGGCCAATTCTCATACCCCTAACTTCATTCGTTTTCGGAAAATGGGGGTTGCAATCCCAAACTTCAAAATCATTTTTCTATGAAACTATGACAGATATTTGAATGAAATTAACGCCATATGAAAGGTCCTAATTAGCTTTATATTTCGTATTTTTTTTATAATTTTCCAAATAACTATAATGCTGCAAAAAAAATATTGAAAAAAATAAGGGTGATTTTTAGTGGCTATATCTTGAGGTACACCGACCAAAAAAAACACGTATAATCAGTACATATCCAACTATAACACGTAATAATTACATAGATGTGTGATGGGTGGAACATATTTAAAAAAAAAAAACGAAGTAAGCAGGCACGTATTGTATTCTAGCTAATCCAATAATAGTCAAATAAATTAAAATGCAACAGCTTTTTCGTAAAATTTTAATATATTTTATTTCACACATAACGATATTAAAATAATGTAACCTTAAAGAGTAATTATTTCGTTTTTTTTGTAATAAAAAAAAATTTGCAGCCTAATTGTTATTTGGAAAATTATAAAAAAAATATGTTATGTAAAGTTAATTAGGAGCTTTCATGTCGCGCAAGTTTTATTCAAATATCTGTCATAGTTTTGTCGACAAATCATTTTGAAGTTAGGGGTTGTAGAAAATTATTTGTATTGTATTTTTCTACAAAACCATGACAGATATTTGAATGAAACCTACAAGACATAAAAGCTCCTAATGGGGAAGAAAACTGACAAAGCTCGCCGTTAGAGGCGCTGATATCGCTTGACTCATACCAACTGTCAAAACGTACAGAAAAAATTGTTTACGTGAACTAAACATAAGATTATTTAAAAAATGCCGCGTTGTGTGGCGATTGGTTGCAATAATAATGGAAATCATTAATTTCCTAAAGATTCTCGGATGAAAAAGACGTGGGAAAAGTTACGTTTTCAATTATGTACTTTTCAACTTCGCCTTTAAATGAGGAACAGTCCAAGTCGCATATATTTTCCATTTAACAATTTTACAGAAAAAAAAACGAATTTATACACCTCGATAATAAAAAACGCGGAACTAATTGAAAGTTGTTATGAGTCAAGCGTCCGTAGCGCCATCTGCAAATAGCTTAGCGTTTTCTTCCCCATTAGCTTTACATAATATTTTTTTTTTATAATTTACCAAATAAAAGTAACTCTGCAAAAAAATATTGTTTTTTTTTTTAATTGAAACGAAATAACTACTTTTTAATATTAAATTATTTCAATATGTTTATATGTAAAATAAAAGATAAGTATTAAATTTTTACGAAAAAGGCTGTTACCTTTAAATTTATGTGACTTTTATTGGATTAGCTAGAATACAATACGTGCCTGCTTACTTCGAATTTGTTTTTTTTTTTAATATGTTCCACCCATCACACATCTATGTAATTATTACGTGTTATAGTTGGATATGTACTGATTATACGTGTTTTTTTTGGTCGGTGTACCTCAAGATATAGCCACTAAAAATCTTCCTTATTTTTTTCAATATTTTTTTTGTAGCATTATAGTTATTTGGAATATTATAAAAAAAATATGAAATATAAAGCTAATTAGGACCTTTCATGTAGCGATGGTTTTATTTAAATATCTGTCATAGTTTCGTGGAAAAATCATTTTGAAGTTAGGTGTTGCAACCCCCATTTTCCGAAAACGAATGAAGTTAGGGGTATGAGAATTAGCCAAAAATTATTTTCAACAACTAGCAATATAATAAAGGTACCAATGTCAAAAAAGACGCCAGTACAGATTTCACAAGGAAACCCGGTGAGACCCTTTCAAATTCACTTTTTTTACACCCCGTACTATTAATCTAGTACTATTTAATACTAATTAACCGTGTATGCACTCAGGTAGCCCAATGGATGGGGCTGTGTATTGGCCCGCCGTAAATGGCGACGGTCCCGAGTTCGATTCCCAGGAAGTGTACCACGAGAACACGCACTACATCGGCCGGAGTTATGGTAAGAGACATAGTACGATACTCACCCATTCTTACCTTGCATAATAAGGTCATCATTATCATCAAAAAGTCAAATTGACCATGAACGATTATTCCTTATGTTATGTTATTATTAAGACTTGTTGGGGGTTGGTTGCCGGGACTTATACCGAGCATGCGTCTGTTGAGTTAATTTTACAATTATTACCGTTTTAGAATAGTTTCAACGTTATCTTTGTGATGGAGAAATAGCTGTGATCCTGATTCGAGATAAGCGATAATAAGAAGAGGATTAACTCGCGAAACAGCTCCGTTTTCCGAGTTCCAGCAGCAAACCACCACGTGGAGCGTCTTTAATTGCCCATCACCCTTAGAGGCGTCACTTTCACTTGACACTGGCGTTTCGCCATTTTTTTTATTGAAGATTCTCCCATTTTTCACTAGACATTGCATTGGCAAAATCACGCTCGGTATGAGATGTGGAATGCCAAATAGAAAAATTGAATAGAAGACATGTTAGGTAAAGGTGGCTTGAAAACGTCTGACACTAAACCACAACCTCCCCCTTTACAATTTTAAGTTAACCCCCATATCATCCCCACCCCCGCAGATGAATCTCTTTGAAAAGGTTAGGTCACCAAATGGCGGATCACGGTCCGCATCAGGATAGCCGACCTATTTCGTGCGGACCTTCAGTAAACAAAACAAATCAACATAGTCCATGTTGTGTGCACCATAGTCCTCCAATACACTATAGAGCACATACAATGTGCTCCATAGTCCAGCTGCTCCTCCGTATCTTAAGGACAGCTTTCGGTGTAGGGCGTCAGCGCATGGTCGCCAACCTCGGCCATGTAATGCGCTCCTTTTGGCCTTTCCTTCTTGCCGCACTGACTTCTTTAGTAAATCTTTTGCGGCTCACTCGGTACGCCTATGGAACCTTTGATTATTATGGAACTTATTACCTGCATCTGTTCGTACATCCGAAACTTTATTTACTTTTAAGAAAAGACTTATAGGGAACATTATTTTAGCCTATGTAATTATTGAAACTTTACCTCATCTATTTAAGTACTTATCACTATTCTTCTTTGGTTTCATACTTATATATTGATATAGGTATTATTTATTTATTTATTTATTCGTTATATATGTACTAATATATAAAGAATAATAATATCTGGGACAAATCACACACGGTCATCTGGCCCCAAATTAGGATTCCCTGTATGTTGGGAACCAGAGACTGATATACATACACATATATTTTTTTTAAATATTGTACATACATATATAGATATAATACACCCAGACTCAGAGCAAACAATTCTGCTCATCACTGAAAAGTTTGCCCTGTGTGGGGATCGAACCCACGACTCTCGGATAAGAGGTCAGGATCACCGAGTCAGTCATATATTTTATATAAATATAATATTATTTATTTATTTACTGATACCTATATGTATTATGTCTAAATAAAAACACAATTGCAGCCACCCGTTACTTGTTTTTGAAACTATACAATCTTATAAGTTTTCAAGGTTGCCTGGAAGAAATCGCTCAAAGCGATAAGGCCGCCTTTGCATTCTCTGTAAATATTTTTTGATGTCTCTGTTCTACTGGTGTGCAATAAAGAATATTTATCTTATCAACTTACGCATTTTTTTTAAGTGTGCAATCGAGCTGACAATATACAACGTTAAATTAGTGTCAAATCCCATGTGTTGTTTGACAGCTCGACCTGCACAGTTAAAAAATTGCGTTATACGCTACTCGAGTACGTAGTTTATAATTTCCCGCGTTTTGTCTTATAAAAAAAATAAGGCTGGACCGCGACGGTCATTATTATTCCCTAAAACGGACCCCAAATGAAACTAATTGGTGACCCGTGGATTAGGCCATACTCACGGGATTAACTAAGTCCGTATACATGGAAGCTGTAGAACTTAGTGCCTATAGCCGTAGTGTCAGAAGTTTCACGCCACCTGTAAAGCCTCCGACGTGGCTTAACGATTGTCATCATTTGGTAGCAGCCGGAATCAACAGCTTTACATATCTTTGAAGTTCGGAAACGTTTTTGATATATATTTAATAGCTGTGATTTCTACCAGGTTACGAGGATATGCCAGTAGATAACGAAGCTTACGACCCATACCACAACATGCATCAGGTGTATCAACATAACACAACGACAGGTATGTTTCCATACGATTTACGATACAGCTTTTTCAAAAACGATAAAAAGGTTTGAACTCACCATACAAATCGATCGTCGAATTGACCAATTTTGTATGATGATTTAAAAAAAATGGCCATTTATTTATAAAGCGGAACATAGATTATCATAATATTTGACTCACTTGTAGGAAGAATTCAACAAATGTTGACATTTATTAAAAGTGTTTAGAACAGAAGTTGTCGTATTTGACGTCAGTAATACCTAAATCAAATCAAAAATATTTATTTGAAAGAGGTAGAATTGTATTTTTTCTACCTAATACGAGGTTCATACCACTTGGAAATAGTAAGTAGTTTGGAACCTGCCGTTTCACGAAGGGTTTTTTTGGGGAGAGGAAAGAAACTCCCAAGAAACTCCCTTCATCACATTTTTCATTTCATTACAAAAATTACCTAGTTTACCCATCTATTTTTTTCGTATGGTTATCGATGAATACCTAAAAAAAAAACTTTAAAAAAACCTTTTTCTCTAAACAGCTTTAGAATGCGAACTCCAGCCTCACCCTCGGTACGAGAGACCTCCCCCCTCCTTCGTCAGAGTGGTCAAACGTCGGACCACAGCCAATAAGAAGGAGAGGCGGCGGACCCAGAGCATCAACACAGCGTTTTCGGACCTTAGGGAGTGCATACCCAATGTTCCACCTGATACGAAACTGTCTAAGGTAAGAGTTAAGAGAATCGTAATTCTCTAGATCACTGCATAAAAAAATTAATAAGTATAAGCTAGTTTTGCTAAACTGCTCTCCAATTGAAAAAACAGAAACCCTATTTGTTTTGTATTCTATCCGCAATTTTTATTAATACAACCACAAAATAAATCCATAAATGACGTTGAAATATGACGTCATGTCTTGGTATTTTATTACGGTATTTCAAACATTTTTATTAACTTCGCATGGTGTATCCAAACATTTTTTGTCAGCTGAACTATATTTTAGAATTTGTTTCTATGTTCAAATAAATCAGCTTATCACACAAAATGTTATAGGTCCTCCCAGTAGTAGCGGGAACAAAGGCTTTTTTTGCAAATTGACTAAAATAATCGCTCCCGACTCGTGGTCCCACCGCATTGACCCACTGGTGGGTCGACGAGTAATTGACTGTTTACTCGTGGTCCCACCGATTCACTCCTGACTGCTCTTGGAGGATATGAAACAATGATGTAGCAATATGGTATGTTATTGTCATGAAATAATCGATTTAATTTGCTCATATTGGCAGTTCGTTTAAATTCGCAATTAGTACATTAATATAAATTATTTTTTTGTTGTTATGTATTTATTGTTTTTCTACGGGGAAAGTCAGAAACATCAAGTTAGAAAGAAAGGCATGGCATGTAGTATCTAGGTATACTCGACTGACTTGTATAGACTGTCAAAGGACCGCTCCGAGTTTAGAACCAGAGAGCCGTAATATAAAACCGTCTCACTCACTTTTATGCAATCACCAGATGGTGCGAAAGAGATCGCAGAGCATCAACACTGCGTTCTCGCTGCTTAAGGACAGAATACCGAACGTCCAGCCCGATACCAAGATGTCAAAGGTTGGTCCACTATCGCTGTCTGCTAATGTTGGTCTACTGAACAAAAAAATACGACACAAAATAACGTTCTAAAATTTTGCCATGTATTTTTCCTTTTATTTCTCTAAAAGTGCTAAACCGTTATTAATAAAATTTTAATGGGAATACTTTGAAGATATTATCTATCGATTAAAAAAGGAATCTTTAAAATCGGTTCATAATGGACGAAGATATCGCGTAACATAAACACACAAAAACATACAGTCTAATTGAGAAAACCCTCTTATTCAAAAAGTACAGTTACAGCTATTTGTTATGTTAGCGCTTTGTTGTTGATTGCATTTACATATAAAAGAGAGGTAAAATAAAATTCCGTCTAGTTAGAACCCGCATAATCCGAATGTATAGGGTCCTTCTAAAATGCTCGAAATAAAAATAATTAACCGTGGCTTTTTGCGAATTTCCTATAGGTAGGTTCCATACAAAAATTTGTTCAGTTTTTTACATCTATTACAGTTTCTGGGAGGGTCTTATAATACACTGTACCACCAAAACCAAAAATGAGATGCAGCGGATAACTAACTATAAATTACTATAAACGATTCGATATCCATTCCGGAGATCCGAAGTAGAACAACATTAGCAGATACCTAGATAAAAGATTTTCTGCGATTTTGGACCTAAAAAATCGAATTACATGCTTTGACTCATTGTTATGTCTTTGTTGGTTGCTGGATTGGATATTCGGTAGTTTTGTGTTCGCTGCATTTCATAAAAAACCGTGAAATAGGGTTATAGGTTAGATTCCCATTCGGGCAACAAAAATTGTGAAGTAGATTTATTATGTTTCGAGTCTGGATGATTTGTTTACTACACAGAGTTCTTTACTTATTCTGTTTGTTGCCGTTAACTGTGTCTTGTATAAAAAAAGTTGAACTCTTCATACAAAATTGGCTAATCAAGCAATCGATTTGAATAAAAAGTTATTTTTTTTTCTTTAGTAGATCAACAGTTCATTACAATCTTCCTAGCTTTGTCATTCCCATTATTTGGGGTCGGCTTGTTAGTAAAATTCACAGTTATTGAAATAATAATAATATCTGGGACAAATCACACACGGTCATCTGGCCCCAAACTAGGATTCCCTGTATCTTGGGAACCAGATACTGATATACATACACATATACTTTTATATACATACATATATAGATATAATACACCCAGACTCAGAGCAAACAATTCTGCTCATCACAGAAAAGTTTGCCCTGTGTGGGGATCGAACCCACGACTCTAGGATTAGAGGTTAGGATCGCTAACCACTTAGCCACCGAGTCAGTCAAAATAACGTAACCATATTAAAAAAATGAAACCCGACTGCATTAAAATGTATCCTAGTATGTCAAAAAGATTCTAACGACTCCTCTCAGGCTAAAATCCATCAAGCCGTTTAGGCTACAAATCCTGCCAAAAAAAAAAAACATACATACACTCAAAAAACATAAACCTTCTGGCGCAGTCGGGTAAAAAGGACAATATTGTTTTACTACAATTATGTTGGTTGCTAAGTACCTAAGTATGTACTTTTCAGCACAAAATAGACACAGAAGGTCCGCTCAATACAAACCACTAAAATCGTAAGCATATACATGCTTATACAAATATACGGTCGTTAGAGGCAAGGTCTCGTATCGTGACCTTGCCTACAACGACCGTATACGTCTAGGTATAAGCATGTATATGCTTAGGATTTTAGTGAGCGTATTGAGCGGACCTTCTGTATCTTTGTCTTTTGTGTTTTCAGTCTTTGGTTCCCATATCACAGAAATCATAGTTTGGGGCCAGATGATAGTGTGTATTTAACCCTGATTTATACATCATGTTTCTGTTATTGTTTTATAAATAATATGTGTTTTTGTTATACATACTAACTATAACCAGCGGTGGGCGCTCACTGCAGCGAGACAGCGAAAGCTAATGCTGCTTTTATTGAACACATTTGAAATTTTAAGGTTTTTGGTTCCAAATAAATATTTTTTCATTTTCATTTTTCATACCATTAGGTTGCCATCAGGTGAGATAATGGCAAGAGCTTACACATTGTAAATAAAAAAAATACCTCAGCCCTATAAAATTAATACAGAAGCTACAGAAGTTTTAACGCGTTTATCTTTCCCACATTCGTGGGCCGACACTTGAAATGATATATTTCAATGAGACATTTCTTTACTAACAGATAAAGACCCTGCGGCTGGCGACGTCGTATATTTCTTACCTACTAAAGGTGCTTGAGACGGACGGCGAGCCGGCGGGAGGGTTCAGAGCGGAGTTACACCACACGCCTCCAAGGAGACGGAATAACGACACGCAGGTACGAATCAAAACCAAAAAGTTTTTATACTACACTTGTTTAGAAAGTACCTTAATATTATATCGAATTTGAGGCAGAATGTACGTCGTTACTATCGTACAAATATGCGGGAAGAAAACGCGCTGAGCGGAAGGGAAAAGTGTTGAAAATCCATTACTAACGTGCTTGTTTTTTTTTAATTTTGCGTAGTAAACTAAATGTAAAATGCCAAAAAGTTTTTATTTTCAAGTTCGCAAAATGATACTGGCCACTAGTTTTTTCCAAACATTATTTTGAAAAAAGAACATGTGTTTTTAATTTTCCTCGTAGGTGTAGTATAAAGCCATCGTATAAAGCACTATGTATCACTCGGAAGAAAGTGCGATTCCCAACTCGAGTGTATTAAGGCTCAAACCAGTGCCGTAAATAGGGCGGTGCCACCGGTGCCCATGCACAGGGCGTAGACTCTGGGGGGCGCAAGAATGGCCAGACCAGGCAGGACTATTATTTTTTCGGTTTGCTCCTGATAAGTTCCCGCTGCGCCCCTAGTGCTAGATTCCAACACATACGTACCTACATGCCAGTATCATCAGAAACGTCTATTAAATTAGACAAAACATCGCGCTCATTTTTTTGGCAGCGCAAAATATTACATAATTGATCCACCAACACCAAGTTTTATTTTATCACCCTTAATGAAATAAAGTAGGCCTATACTATACATACATAGCATTGCTCTAGTCTAGGGTACCTATAATATCTAAAAAAAAAACAAGGGCGCAGTTATAGAAGCTCGCACAGGGCGCAAAAAAGGCTATTTACGGCACTGGCTCAAACTACATCGCTCGTTGGTAATCGGTCACTTTCTCGCCTTGATGAACAATGTACTTACTATTATTTGCGAAAGTAGATGATTTGCACATTCTTTTAAATTGTCATTTTTTTTCTACTTAGTAGAAAAATCCTACTACGCGGAACGTTTCGGGAAGAAACGTTTATTTACGTTTTACTTTCATTATCATTACTTAGGTCATCGGGCTATTCACGATTTCAGTGGCTGAAAATTAAAACAGTTTTTCTTGAAATCACTCTTTGCATTTCATAAACTCCACAAAAAGCTGTAACAAACAACCAACAAACCAATATATCGACGGGGGAAAGGCAAATTGTATTAAGTTTACCTATCGTTATGAATGTTATTAAAATTTAAAAAATATATGTAAGGCGCTACTTTATTAGTGCCCGATATTTAAGTCACTGCTTCTAATCCTGATTCTGATCAACTTTCCCTAAGTAAGCCATGGTGAAATCACAAAAAAAAATTAACTCTTCATACTAATTTGGCCGTTCGGCTGATCGATTTGTATGAAGAGTCCAAAAAAATAAATTTCGATTTGACTATGGGTTCCTTGGGGAAAGTTGATCAGAATCAGGAGTAGAAGCACTAAATAAAACATCGGGCACTCATAGACGAAGTAGCTCGTATACCCAACGTTTCGGGAAGTGTTTGCGGAGAGAAAGAAACGTCGGGTCCAAAAGAAACTCCCTCCAACACATTTTATCTATACATGCTATTACATTAAATCTAATTGAAGCTCTTGAATCGATTGAGTCATCAAAATCATAACTTGTCTACTTTACCCGTTCAGAGTCAGTCAAGCACTCGACAATTCACGAGGGAACCCGCCTTATCTACACATGTGCGCCCGCGCATGTGTTTAGCTACACTCCGTAGATAGCGGGACGATAGCGCAGTGCTTACTGAGTATACTTGACATATAGGTGGCGCCACTGTCTGCATTGTTGTCTTGAGCTCGAGTGGGGCCTTCACAAGACAATCTGGTGGAACATTTAAAAATAACTGAAGTGCGAGTATTTTACTTTTTAAAGTAATAGCTTGTATACATGGAGTAATTGCGTTCGAAATTTTAAGGGGTTACTCAGAATCAGGTATAGAATACAGGAAAAATACTTATAAAAAAAACCGATCTACAACTGTTTTTCATGATGATGATGCCGAAGATGGAAGCGAGCTTACCAAGATTCCCCAACGCAATGGGAAACTGGCTATCTTATCTTCATGTCGGAACACATCAATGCTGTTAACATTGATGTTTGGCGGCAAGACTTAGATAAGATGTGGTAGCTAGCCAGCCGGGCTCGAAAATGCCCTACCACCAACCAAACCGAGTCCTACAAAGTTGGACCCCGCCGCCCAAGTAGCACAGGTAGCATTACAAAAGATCACGTTTGGTATAACTCGGAACTTAAGGAATTAATAAACACTTAATATGGTTCAACCGAGAACTTAGAGCTGCGCATTACGCTTTGATCTGTATAATAGCATCATAAAAGTAGCAACGGACACTACTGTTACGGGATCAGAGTTAAAGCAGATGTCAAAAATGCTTTCTTACAGCCTTTATCGCATTGGTTGCATAAGAGAATTTTAGTGGTAGTAGAATATAATAATTGCTGTATAAAGACGTAGAATTATACCACTATAATGCTAGCATTTTAAAAGAGTCACTGTGAACTACCGTACTGCCAATAGTCTTAGAGTGGTGTACATTTAGAGTGATTTCACGCAAAAAGTTCCACATTGGTTCACCTCGACTCTGTTATTAGCCTCTTTTGCAAAGTTGCATAAAGGTGTTTAATCAGCACACGTGAACACCAAACGTATTTGGAGATCCTCGTCTAACTCAGAAATACAGCATTTGGCTGTGAAATGGTTCACTTGAACTCTTATTTACTGCAATAAGCATAATAGAGGAACTGGAGTGTACTCTTGTATAGCCATGGTAATTTATTCAGGATTAAAAGAGTTCACATAGGTTTCTTAAGAATGCGCCATTTTGTTATAACCTAAACAGTGTATCATATTATGTTGTTATATAAGTTTTACTAATAATTTCTGCTTTTAATTACACCTTAAACATACACTTATTATAATATAATATAAAACTTTGCATAATTTTATGTAAATCAGACAAAAATATTTTAACGTATTAGTTTTTTCACAATATTTCTAATTAAAAACGAGATATTTTCGAGGCGCGTAAATTTTTTGCTTTAAAACCATATAAACATTCACAGTGAACTTGCAATCCCAAGTGTTTTCACATGCTAATAACATAATAAAAGTGTATTTATACCTAAGTTACCAAAAATTCTCAATTATAACATTCACTTCACCATTAATCACACTCTGGGAAATTATCGGCACCGCTATAATGCTATTTAAAGCAGCTCTGGCAAATAAAATAAAGTTTTCTAGTGATCGAAGAATATTATAGAACCTAAAGCGTTATTTAAGACTAGCAGTCTGTATAACAGGACAATCGTATTTCGTTAAGCAGCTGATAAACAGCCTTGTGAACCATAATAATTCCAATATAGTGCTACTATAATGCTTTTAAGTAGAAATGTGAACCAAATTAGAACCATAGGCTGAATAATTTGTGCCCAAATAAGAGTTATATCGGTGTTTACAGCGCTGTAAACACCATTATAACACTGTCTTATACAGCTCTTAGTTTCCGTGTAAACCAAATGTGGTCTCTTATAATGCTACTTGTGCTACTTGGGCGGGAATCGAACCCGCGACCTCCTAATGTGAAGCGATCGGACAAGCCACTGGGCTACGGAGGCTGTTAAATGCTTTAAGAAATACCTCATCCGAATCCGTTCAGTTGTTTCGGCGTGAAAGTGAAACAAACAAACATCCATACTTTCGCATTTATAATATTAGTGAGATGAGATGAGATAAGAAACATTAATTACCAACTATACTATACTTGACTGACTTGGTGGCTCAGTGGTTAGTGCTACTGACTACTGATCCAAGAGTCGTGGGTTCGACAAGGCAAACATATCTGTGATAAGCAGATTTGTTTGCTCTGTGTCTGGGTGTATTATATCTACCTTTATAAATATGTCTCGCTTCTTTTTACAATATATACGTATATATTATAGTTCTGCTTATGTGTAAATATGTATTTATGTATTTAAACGTATATGTGTATGTAATCAGTCTCTGGCTCTCAAAATACAGGGAATCCTAGTTTGGGACCAAATGACCGTGTATGATTTGTCCCGGATATTATTATTATTATACTGAGTTATTTCTGTAATTTCATTAGCTGATTTTATCTATCCAATTCACTTGGCGCACTCCGCCCGCTCCGCTCTCGTAACTCCATACAAATATCTACTCTGTGAGGCCATGTGGCTCGATGTTTATTAGATTAGCGGGAATGGTGCAAGTCACAAACTGCAGCGGCCTGCTGGTTAAAATACAGGCTGTAAATCTAGTCGTTCGTCAAATTTTAATGCTTCTACTTCGGATTCTGATCAACTTTCCCCAACTTCATAAAACCTTGGACACTTCATAAAATCCGCCTTAAATAAAATAAAATATATAATTCATAACATTTTCAACCGCCTCCGTAGCCTTGTGGTGTTAGCCTTTCAGCTAAACTTAATTTATGATTTTAATTAACGTAATTAAATATAAATTTTATATTAACAAAAAAATATCAAGTTCAATAGTTCATTAGGATAATAAGTAGATATAAAGAAAATAAAAAATCAATAAAAAGACGTTTGCTTTGATGAAACTATTTATTTTGCTGCATGGGTTACACTGGGGTTGATTCCCTTCAGTGAAGCACCTTGTGATATACGACATTTTCATTTTGTTATCGGGCGCCAGAACAAATAAAGCATTGTCAACTGTAGGTTTGCTACCTACAGTTGACAATGAAAAAAACATGCATTTTCTAAACTCAGACCACAAACACTCAAGGATTGGCCTTGTGATTTGTTATGGTGAACGCAAGACGAATCGGAAATTGAATTCATTTAAACTCAAAGGACATATCGGTCGGGATCATCGGAAACCTTTGAATTTTCCTTTGAGTATCATCGCGTGAGTGATTCGCGTGATTGATCACGTGGCCGCTATTCCAGAAGAAGAAACTGCTACCGCAATGTCGGATCTCGCACGAACAGTGGCCAAAATCAATGACATGAGGAATGTCTTCCTAGTTCTACCGGGGGTATCCAGGAAAAATGGTAGCTTACTTTCCATTATCAATTGCCTTCATTAATGTATCATATACTTCCTTCTGTTAGGGATTCAACAGAGTACATTCGTTTGAACTGATTGGTCTACTTCGTGATGAACATATTCACGTTCACGCTCCAATTCTCTATTAAATGCGTCATTCATTCCAGGATCTGGCGCTGGCATTCCTAACCTGACTAAAAAACTGCCACACATGGGGCAACACATGTCTTCGATCAAGAGCAAAGCCTGATTTATTAATAACACTCGCACAAAACAAACAAATCGAACGGTAACCTTTTGAGACCGATCGATTTGACAGTTGTTGTAATTTGTTCTCAATATTTTTGTTTACATTTCGATTCGAGTATTTTCTATGTATTTGGATTTTTTTACGAGAATCTTTCCGACATTTTAATAGTTATTCTGTTATTCGGGGCGGAGACGAATCCAATATATCAGATATCATTAAAATCGGTCCAGCCGTTCTCGAGTTATAAATGGTGTAACTAACCGACTTTGTTTTATTTATTTCTATATAATATATAACTATAAATAAATAATAAATATAAGATAAGTTTATTAATTACATTATCATCCACATCAGCTGAAAGACGTCCACTGCCACGGGCTCCCCCATTATCAATTTATTCAGTGAAATTATGACTTGTAACCCTCGTAACTTGTACCACACCCCAACGCAAGCGCAGGCGGGCGCGGCAAAAACCAGACGACGCAGATAATTTCAGCTGAGTAATTTAGCGATTCACCTTTTATTACGCTATTTATAATCATTAGTAACACTTTGCCCTATATAAAAAAGCCGATTTAAGAAAAAAATAACGCCCATTTGAAAAAAGCCCCAGTTTTTATTTTATGATTGTTTTATGTAGAATAATTAAGCAAAAATAAAACACTTAAATAAATTTTTTTATAATTGTGGAGGATATGCCACATGCCTTTCTATGTTTAATATATGTATAATAATAATTATAATAATATCTGGGACAAATCACACACGGTCATCTGGCCCCAAACTAGGATTCCCTGTATCTTGGGAACCAGAGACTGATATACTTACACAAATACTTTTTAAATACATACATAAATATAGATATAGTACACCCAGACTCAGAGCAAACAATTCTGCTCATCACAGAAAAGTTTTCCCTGTGTGGGGATCGAACCCACGACTCTCGGATCAGAGGTCAGGATCGCTAACCACTTAGCCACCGAGTCAGTCTCTTCTTTTTATAATCACAACATTATTATTGACTGATTCTGTCTTTTCCAAGTTTTTCTATTCTGCTGTAATTTCTATTTATTTCTCATTTTTACCCTTTCTCATTTCAGAGAAGAAATAAGTATTTTTCTCATTTTTCCTGTCCTCCACAATATTAATTATTTAAATATTCTCGAGAGAAATACTTATTTATTTTTGTTAGGGTGTACCAGGGTATGAAGCATTTCCGTCAGTTCGTACTCACATTTTTTTATTGTTTTAGTGTTGCCTTATTTTGTCCGTGAAATTGTGGATCAAAAAGGAGAATGGGTATTTTTGGATGGGCACCGTACCCTATGCACTGTAGTATTATGAACTATGTTTATTTATTTATTAAAGGTACTGAACAGCTTATAATATAATGTTGTGATACAGTACTTTTTATGAAAGTAAAGCCAATAACAGATTGCCTTAGAGTACAAAATTCTGAGTGCAGACTATATCTAAATTAAGTATATTTGACAAAAAATAAGTGATATAAAAATATAATATAAAATATATTATACATATATTATACACAAATGCAAATGCTTCATTATCGTTGTAACTGTTTTACATTAACTAAAGAGGAATATAATGCAAGCATATTTATTTATTTACTGTAATTTATACGTAGAGACCAAAGGACAGGTAAAATCGGTAAAAGAATGTTGGTTTTTGTTGCCCTCATCATAGCTTTCATGGAGTAGTTTAATTCATCCTAAGACAGCACCCCTGAATTCACTTGAAAAATAAAATGATTGTTGGTAGATGAACTGATTTTCGTAATGATTAAATATTTTTCCAGGAATGCACCAAAAACTAGGTTGGCATATCTTTTTTCTCCAAGTCGATTAAAGAAGCGCTGTTACGCGGATAACACACTGCGCCGGAATCCGCTCCAGCGAGCGGTTTTACGTCACAATTTCCGTTGTAAAAAAATCGCCGCACCGTGTGTTATCCGCCTTAGGATAAAAAGAGCAACACAGACTGACATAGTTTATAATGCTACAAAATTTGGATACGCTATTACCCATTGTCCTTTGAAATGTTGTCGGTTGGTTAGTCCTGGGCATCATATCACCTGATGGTAAGTGATGATGATGCCTAAGGTGGAAGCGGGTTTACTGATATTTCCCAACGCAATGGGGAACTGGCTCCTTATCTCCATACCGAATACATTGCTGTTAATATTGATGTTTGGCGGCAAGACAAGTTGGTGGGTAGCTAACTAGGTAGGCTCAAAAATGCCCTATGACGGTGGGGTCCTATAAAGTTGGACCCCACCGGAATCTAACCCGCGACCTCCTAAAATGAAGCGAGTGGCCTTGCTACGACGCCACCGAGACGGTAAAAATTCACGGAAATTGATAACTATTTAAAATAAAATTAGTGAATCTTCAACCTTTTTTGCTCCTATACATTATAAATCTAGCCACAAACGCAATAATTAAATAATATTATATAATACACACATATACATACACATTAAATACATGCAGATTGCAGAAGACCAAACAAATGATCACTGAATTGCAAACACAGATCAAAAAAATGTTTGCTCTGAGTGGCAATCGAACCCACGATCCACCGACTTTTACCCAATGAACACCTTCTTGCCGTTGTCGGTAAGAAAGTAAAATTAGGGTAAACTAACAGTAGCAGACACGCGTTCCTTGTTTACATAATTATTAACAGTTAACAACTACTTGTTTCCTTCGCCACGTGTCTACGTGAAATATGTTTAGCAGTTACCGGCTTTTTGCTGACAGACGCACAAAAAATAGCCCGTCCGATATTAAGTCGAGTGCGCAAGGAGGTTTGTAACTTTTACGGATGTCAAAAAAGTTTTTGTTGCCTCTGATTTTTATTCAGCACAACTAGGTAGAGGATAATGTTTTTCGAGTGTATGTTATAACTATTCATAAAACTGGTCAACTTTTCCAAAATGTTGGCAATTTAGTAGTATAATAACTATGAGGGTGGTTTGATAAGTTCATTTGTTTGTAAACTCTTTATTGTAATAAAAAACAAAGTACAATCGACTACAACACAATTTATTGTTTAAAAAAAAATCAATAAAATTCAAAATATTTTTTATTTAAGTAGATGCTGTACGCATACTTTTAAATCGTCTTTTTTTCTACCTAGTACAAAGTTCCTACCACTCGGAACTTGTACACTCAACGTTTCGGGAAGTGTTTATAAGATATATAAATCGCGTTTGTAACTTTGGCTCCACCTATTTAAATGTAATTCGTCTCAATTCTAAGATTGACTGGAAGAGATCCCGGAAGGGATAAGTCCGCCCTTGTATATTTTGTCGTGTTTTTTTAGACGTATTGCACTTTGTTTTTGATTACTATAAAGAGTTTACAAACAAACACATTAAAAACAGGAAAAAATATACAAGTTTCTTGATTTAGTAATTAAAGTAACGCATAAAGTGATTTATTTTTAATATTTTTTCTACATAATCTCCTCGGAGTTCAAAACACTTATTCCAGCGTCTTTCAAGACGCTTGAATAAGTGTCTTGAAAGATTGATGCTGTACGCATACTTTTAAATCGTCTTTTTTTCTACCTAGTACAAAGTTCCTACCACTCGGAACTTGTACACTCAACGTTTCGGGAAGTGTTTATAAGATATATAAGTCGTGTTTGTAACTTTTGCTCCACCTATTTAAATGTAATTCCTCTCAATTCTAAGATTGACTGGAAGAGATCCCGGAAGGGATAAGTCCGCCCTTGTATATTTTGTCGTGTTTTTTTAGATGTATTGCACTTTGTTTTTGATTACTATAAAGAGTTTACAAACAAACACATTAAAAACAGGAAAAAATATACAAGTTTCTTGATTTAGTAATTAAAGTAACGCATAAGTGATTTATTTTTAATATATTTTCTACATAATCTCCTCGGAGTTCAAAACACTTATTCAAGCGTCTTTCAAGTTTCATTTAATTATCCCTTCACGAAAATGACTTAGTTATTGGCCGCAATATTTTGCAACTAATCTAACAAAAAGACTATCAGAATAATACCTTCTCTATCCAAGAGACTCATCAAATCACCCTAGTACAATTTCAATTATCGGTGATTTCCCAATCGCCGTGGTCACCTAGGTCGTGAATACTCCCAAATTAGAAACAAAACAGTCAAACTTCTGTTTCTAACTAAGGCGGAAACAAAAAACGGCTAAACTATAAACTTACACGCACAATCAACGACGTTCAGAAAAAAGGTGTAAACTACACCCCCGGGATCACATGGACGAGAAAAACATGTTTTTTTGTTTACCCTGTATATATTAAAATACGATACTGTTTCGGGCGGGGTTCCGATTCTGTAGAATTTTTGTTTTAACTGTAAGCTGTAGAAATTACAGCTCATGGAGTTATCCGAAATTTACGTGTACCGTATCCTTACATACCTACCGGGTGATAAAAAAAATTCTGCCAATATTTTAACAGTGGCTCAATCTAACCAACTCATCAAACTAACCAACTTTTCCCTAGTATAAGCACTGCATACTTTTTATAAAGTATGTAGTGATTGCTTGATTGTCTTCTATGCCATCGATATATTCTATGGGCCTAGTTGCCTGAAATAAATAATATGTCATAATAACTAGTTAACCGATTTCATTGAAATCTGGCAAAGATATTAAATAGATGAGTGTGGGGAACAACATAGGATACTTATTTTGATACCGAAAAACTTATTTCCGTGCTCGCAAGTTCCTTGCAACTTACGCACTGAGCACCCTTAAAAAACGCAACGCGGGCGCAGCCGCTTGAAAAAGCTAGTTCTTGGTTTTATAAGTATCTATACTTTTTCAAACAAAATGTAACTTTTTCACAATCGGCTCTATCACTCGTGAACAGGCGTGAACATATTCAGTGTTAACAACCCATATCGTCCCCACTGCAGGGGCACGGGTCTTCCCATAACTCGAGAAGGTTAGGCCATACTCCACACACGGGGGCCGAGTCCGGATTGGTGGAGGTTGTGGGGTTAGTGGCAAACCCCAGTATCAGAAGTTCTCAAGCCACCTATAAGGCTTCCGACATGGTTTAACGACGTCTAACTAAATCAGCTAAAATTTTTAAAAATCCTCAATTCATAAAACTGAACAACTTTCGCGTTAAATTAATTCCAACAAAGCCGTAATACACTTTTTCTATATTACCTATGCGCTATATTGTATATGTTCCTTGGGAAAAATTGTTCAGTTTATAGTTTTAGCTGAATTACAGTTGATACTGGGCTAGCACTAATAGGTTTCGATTTTACGTAGGGAACCCGGGTTATTTACCTCTAAATTCAACCCGCTATTACTACTCATCTTAAAATTTTTGTTGTAAGACACTGAGATTTCAAACAATCAATTTTGAATTTCCATACTGACAGGGATGAATTTTTATGAAAAATTGTAGAACAAATTTAATTTCATTTGAGTAGAACCACCGTTTAAAAGGCAGACAACTAAAGCAACTTCTTTGGAACTCAGGTCAGAATAAAAATACATTTTTAATAGTTAGCTCAAAGTAGGCGTGTGCCGTGGCTCCACACATCTGTTTTCAGTTTTGTCTAAAGCTCAAGTTTCTGACTGTTTCGGATCAAATAGTTGATTTACTATTCTTTTTGTTAAACTACCCCTTAATTATCGCAGGGGTAGGTAGGTTTATGTAAACAATGGTATTTTTGTTCCTTTAAAACCGTACCAAGTTATTTACTAGGACGAGTCTGCAATAAAGTGATATTGCGTTTGCATTTGCGTCATGACCTTGTTTTTGTTGATTAAAACTATTTCAAAGTCAAAGTCAAAGTCAAAATATTTTTTATTTAAGTAGATGCTGTACGCATACTTTTAAATCGTCTTTTTTTTCTACCTAGTACAAAGTTCCTACCACGCGGAACTTGTACACTCAACGTTTCGGGAAGTGTTATATATATATGGTATTTACATTATCAATTTACTTATCGATAATTACATTAGGTATATCGAAAATTTATATTCTCAATTTATTTGTGTTGAATCATTTTTCGAATTCAGTACCTCAAAAGGAAAAAAAGAACCCTTATAGGATCACTCGTGTCTGTCTGTCCGTCTGTCACAGCCAATTTGCTCCGAATCTACTGAACCGATTCAGTTATTACACATATACTTATGGGGGGAAATCATAAAAAAGCGGTCAAGTGCGTGTCGGGCCACGCGCAGTGTAGGATTCCGTAGACAGACACTGCTTCAAGGGGAAAACCTCCCGTCTTACAAAATTTACTAATACTCGTAAAGCCTTCTAAAGCCTACTTAGCTGTGATAGTTTTCCTTTTAACTTCCTTATATATACTACTGCCGTGATTTTTTTCACATTTCTAGAAACAACCGTTTAACTGGCGGGGGCGGGGACACTAGACTTCAAAAAAACACTTTAAAGCTTAATGTTTCGAAAACGAATCCCTGAATCGAAAAAAGGTTTTCGAAAACTCAAAATTTTTTTTGAAAGACCTTTCCAACGACATCCCACACTATGGGATAGAAACTCGAGAAAAAAAATTCATCCCACCGATACCCGAACAAGACTGACTCACGTGTACCTGAAAAAATTTTTTTTTCAAGATTTTATTTGACCACTTGTCGGCGTGATTAATATGCATATCCGTGCCATATTACAGCTCTCTAGTACTAATAGTCTCTGAGCTAAGCCGCGGACAGACAGACAGACAGACAGACAGACAGACAGACGGACAGGACATGGCGATACTATAAGGGTTCCTTGTTGACTACGGAACCCAAAAAAAATTTAAAAAAGTTCTGCAAACTGCACCTACCCTGTGATATATCAAATGAAATAGCTTGTTGCAAGGATCTCATATATATTAAAATATGTAATAAATATTTTTTAAGAAAATTTATGCAAATTGACCTATATCTCTGAAACTACTGAGCTTAAAATTTTTACAAAAATATGGAAAATGTTGTAGTTCTTTACAGAAAAACATATTATTATGAGAAGATTTAAAGTAAGACGGTAAAATTCTCAATATTGTTTGTTTGTACGGAACCCTCGGTGTGCGAGTCATGAGTTATGGCGAATAAAGGAATTGAATTGAATTGTCATACTCGCACTTGCCCGGTTTATTTTTATATCCCTTAAATAAGTACATTAGAAACACAGATCAACCTACAGATCTTTTGTTCCTGCTCATAGACAACAATGCTAACGCCGCCATATTGTAAAACGTCTCTTTTTATATAACCTAATAAATAAAAACAAGTCAGATTTGTGTTAAAAGCGCCCAAGCGCCCAAGCGCCCCTCCTGTGAATGTCATTCACATACCATAAGATCTTGGTACTGTATCGAAAATGCGGCATTGTGACTGGCTAATCAAAACTATCATTGCAGTTAAAATTGGAAACTATCCCGCAGATTACGTGCATTTTCATAACATCGTGAGGAAACCTGCACATCTGATATCTAGATGTGTATGATGGTCGCGTTGCCCACGTCCGTAGGTGTAAATCTAAATGCCCTACACGTGACCGCGGGCGATGCTAAGTGCAACATTAGGCAACCGCCGTCTTTACATTGCGGATGGAACGGTTAAATGTGCCACACGATAAGAAGAAGAAGATCTCGCAGATAAACCAACAAAGTTAGCATGTTTGATTTATAAATAAAGTTACAAAAGCGCTTAATGTTGATAATACAAGAACAGCAGTCGTATTTTTTAAATAACTGAAGAATTTGACTGACAATAAGTAGGTTCCTTACATTTCCAGTTCAATACCAAGTTAATACATTCGGAGTACCTCAGGGGAGCATACTAGGGCTTCTATTATTCATTTTATGTATTAACAACTTTCCCGACGTCAGGCACAGTGCCTGCTTTACCTATGGTGCACGGTGAGCAGTGCACACGGGCGCAGGGTCCAAGGGGGGCGCCGCGCCGAGCGCCGCTCGCGATACCTTCAAAGGTCGCGGTGCCGGCATTCTCAAGGACCCTGCGCCCATGTTATGGCTGACACCAGGCGGCGACAGCAAAGCAAGACGCGCCACGAACGAAAAAATATAAATAATTAATCTTGGGCTGCCGTCCGTCTGGGTTTCCCCGGATTTGTCCTAGTTTGGGATTCACAAAAAGTGTATTTTGTATCCCGGGGACACCCTATCAGTAACATTTTATTCAATAAATTAAATTAGTAAAAAAATAGCTCAACTACATCCGCTCACGCAAACTTCGGCGGCGCGGTAAGTTTTAGTCGTGTGGTAAGGTATTATTTAAGTGGGGTCGGTTTTTGTTTTTGTTAGGGAGTTTTTTGAGTCCCATTTGACTAGCTACCACCATCTAATCTCAGTCTTGCTGCCAAACGTCAATGTTAACTAACAGCTTTGAATGTTCAGACAAGAAGATAAACGCAGTTCCCTATTGCATTGGGGAGTCTTGGTAAGATCACTACCACATCTTCGACATCATCATCACTTAACATTAGGTGAGATGATGCCAAGGGCTTACCGATTTTGGATAGAAAAAAAATATTTTTAATAGCAAACAAGCTGTGAATAAGAAAACATGAAAGTAGGTGCGTTTTTATATTTGTGCATCGGCGCAGGGAAGGGGGTGCTGGCGTAAAAAAATTTTTATTAACTAGGTATATGGAAAACCCATTAAAAATTTCGCGCTCGCTTCGCTCGCGCTTGTTTGCTTACATTGTAGGTACACCTTAAAGCGATCTTGCTTTCCTGCCGGCGTCCATACATTTAAAAAAGCGTTCAAGTGCGTGTCGGACCACGCACAGTGTAGAATTCCGTAGTACTTCGACAGACACTGCTCGGTACGAAATTTGTCTTTGATAAGTTGGTCGATCGACTACTACTCGTTAACATTTAAAGCCTACTTAGCTGTGATAGTTTTTCTTTTAACTTCGTTATATAAACTACTGATGTGATTTTTTCACATTTCTAGAAGCAAACGTTTAGCTGGCAGATTACACTTTAAAGATTAATATTTCGAAAATGGATCCCTGAATCAAAAATGGTTTTCACAAACACACAATATTTCTGAAAGACCTATTCAACGACACCCCATACAATGAAATAGTCGAGAAAAAAAATCATCACCATTTCGTGTAGGGAGGTACCGTGAAAAAAACTTTTTACAAGATTTTATTTTACCACTTTGTCGGCGTGATTAATATGTATATCCGTGCTAAATTACAGCTCTCTAGTACTGATAGTCTCTGAGTTAAGCCGCGACAGACAGACGGACATGCTGAAACTATAAAGGTTCCTTGTTGACTACTTCAGAGTTTTTGTCTGGCATCGGCAATTTAGGTGACGGCAGCCTTATCTGTAACTAGGGTTGCTAGAAGTCCGGTTTCCGACCGGACAGTCCGGTTTTCCTTATGCTGTCCGGTCAATAAAACCTTGGTAAACAGGACAAAAGATTTTAAGTTTTATTGTAATTTGGTGATTTTGTTAAATTAATAAAAAAAATAATAAATTAATAAAAAACTTGTCCGGCTTTTTTTGCACCACACCTGGTAACCCTATCTGTAACGAGTCTGACAAATGCAAGCGTGACCTGGAATTTTCTGAAAAGTTTTTACATGGTAACAGTAAAAAAGTTGTCTGTGGCTGTCATTGTTTTTGCAAAAAATTTAAATACGTAAAATATTTGTTTAATAATGGGCAAAACGATTGAAAGTATGTGAGAAGTATGCTACATACCATAATCAGTAAATTCAGACAAAAACAAGAAGGGTAACAAGTTGTTTTCCAAGAAAAACAACAATGTTTACATTTCTAGACTAGTACAACTGATAATATTGATAGTTGTTGGCTTAATATTCATATTTATTATGTAGGTAGATTTTTTTTTATCGCTGCAGGTCGAATTTTTAGTCACATTTTGAGTACGATGATAAAATGTTTCATGATCTTAGAATAACATGTGGTGATAAATGTGTATATTATGTAATATTATGGTTCCTATGTTACTGAAAATAAATAAGGTCATGTTATGTGAATAAACACAAACATGTGCTTTTTTATATATGACCATAAATCTGTTAATTATATGTATATACTATATATGTATGTATGTATATGTACATGTGTATGTATATCAGCTTTTTGCCACTTAAAACAATCCATACACCAATCGTTTTTAAAGATTTATTACACAAGTATTAAATCTATTTTTCCTGCTATAGGTGGTGATACCACATGAAGATTTTTTGTATTTGCCGCGTTTTCTTAGGTCACGCTTTCATTTGTCAGACTTTAACTGTTATTTTTCCAATTTGACCGTGCGCCTACTAGAGGGCGCCAGGGTATCGATGGCACACGGGCGCTACATAGGCTAGAGCCGCCTCTGGTCAGGTACTGCAAATGACAGATTTTATTCTAACGACTGACATATTATGTAATAAACTGAATTTAAAAAAAGCACAACAAACTGCACGTCAAAGTTAACACGACCAGTTAAAGCGAAGTTACGCTTAAAAAAACATCTTACAAAGGGAGACCAACCTATAAAATACTGGCAGGGTTACTATTGACGTGATATAGAGTATAGATCATACATAGTAGACACTGACGTCTGTCTTTTGTGTATTCAGCTGATATACAATAAGCTACTCAGACAAACAGCCCGGGCAGTTTCAAGTACATTAAATTCTCTTGTTAATTAAGCGAATTCCAATATGTACTTTACATGGCATTATAGAGTAATTAAGTATGGCTCACCGACACAAAGAGTAAATAATAAACAATAATTTTAACGTTGGTACCTTGGTGGTGAATATAGCTATGTAAATAAGATTATTAGTAAAGCTTATTTAACGGTTGTTAAGCCTTATTTATTCTGTTGACTGTAACGGTAGCAACGTTAACCATTTGACATTCCGCGCGTATCAGTCAGTGTACACTTGACAGTCCGAACTTGCGGCGAAAGGCGCGAAATTTGTATGTACCTCAAACCACGTGGACTCATCGACTTAATAAAGGACAGGCCCTATGGAAGCGAAAAATGGTGCCATTTTATTGGTCCTGGCCTACTTATAAGTGAAACTAAATAAAAAAGTTTAATCGCAGTAACAGTATACGGTACATAACACATTTCGCTGGTCATATAAATGACACAACAGACGCGACAAATGATTAATATTTTGAGACCAAAAAACGGTGCCATTTGTCGCTTTCGTTGGGTGGGCGTGTCCTTTATATAAGTCTATGCAGTGGCGGCCCTAGGGTGGTGCGAGCGATGCGGCGCCATTTGTAGGGGGGCGCCAAACTCTCCGAAAACACAACCACCACTGATCGATCCTGCGATTTGTGGGTGAGCGCAAATCATGAGATGAGCCATATAGGCGACGGGTGCGGGTATTTCTTGCTTACTATATGTATACATCGACATCTCATTACTGTTGACAGTAAAAAAAGGTGTCATAACAAGTATTCTTAACCAATATCCTCAGGTATATACTAATCGCTATGGGTGCACCCCTACGAAATCTGCGGGATCAAACTGTTATTTTGCGGTGTACTGTAGAGGCTCTACTTTAGGTATATTTTACAACATATAAGCAGATCTTGCTTTTACCTATCCTATCTTGATCTTTTCCTTTGTAATTACTGAAGACACAAAACGAGGTCGAAAACTGGCCAAAAATCTATTAAAGATCCGCTACTAATCTGAGGGCAATTAAAATATTCGCGCTCGCTTCGCTCGCGTTTAACACAAACATCTATTCTACTGTCTAGTAAAAAGCATTACTCGGGGATATACGCAAATCAAGGCGTAAAATTGACTTAAAACTTCTTAAAAATGCAACTAATCTGAGGTGTTTTTTATGATAAAAAATTTTCCTATCAACACGACAGTCGTTCCTGCCTCGTGAATCAGATAATTGGAGGAACAAATACAACGAAGCGCTATTTTTACTTAGAAAAAAAAGAATAACACAATTTTTTATGTTCAAAACATTAATATATTTTTTTCTCAAAATGTCTCTGATGGTTTTGGAAGTTCTTTGTTAATTGTTCTCAAATCATTTTTGAAAACATTTTTGAATTAAAGTAATTTAATAAAATTGTATATGTTACTATAGTTTTATACGGAGTACAAACCCATTAATATTTTTTTCTCTATCGTGATCCCAGAGTGCCGGATTACCATAATTATAAGCAAATCAAATAATCGCTTAGGGCACCACGTCTCGGGGACACCGTACACAGCATTGAAAAAGATGTTGCTTGTGGAACAAAGGTGCCTTACCCTGAAGAACTTCTTAAGATAAATCTAAAAAATTCGCGTTTGCTCCGTTTGCGATTTTGTACCTGAGTTCCAAAATACACCTAAAACTGTTAAATGCTCGCTCCGCTCGCGCAATTTTTATACATATAAGACCTAACTACACGATAAGTCGAAAAAAGTTTTTGGTTCTTCTAAATGTAACTTCTAATGTAACAAGAACATAAATTACGAGAAAATCGACGAACGCGTCGGAGGAACACACATTTTGTATGCGGAGGGGGCGCTATCATTAGACCTCGCACCACCTAAAAATTTTGCTAGGACCGCCACTGAGGGCTATAATAATGTAAAAAATACCAATAAGGGATTCCAATGGCATAAAAAAAAATAAGAATACAGTGAGAAATGAACAAATATGCATTTTTTGTAAAGTGCTACCTACTTGGCCGTATACTTTTAGTTACACGAGACTGAACAAGTGCCGCGTGGTAGGTACTTTGAATAATAAGTACTCCTACTAGGTGGAAGAATGTTTAAAGCTACTTAAAAATAAAAATAAAGACTAATAGTGTTTAGTTTAGTTTAAAGGAAACGGAACAAGTGCGAGCCTGACTCGCGCACCGTGGATTCCACCCGTACAAACAAACTACCAAAGTACCGAAAAGTCAGTTCTAATGAAAGTCGAATTGAAGGAATAACTTAAAATTGTAACTAGTGGCAGGACCTTATTATGCAAGGTCCGACTGGGTAGTGCCACTGCTCGCTCTGCACCTGCCGCCGGCAGCGCGCTGTGCGGCGGGTGGCGCGAGACAGCCAGCGCATGCACCGGCATAAGAGGCATTCCATCTTAGCCCTCAAGGATCGCACAATTCACTGATATGATAACCCTTGTAGGGTTATAGATGCTCATAGACGACGGATGCTGCTTTCCATTAGGTGCGCCATCAGCCTTTTGTCATCGCATAAAATAAAAATAAAAAATAGTAAAAAAGCTTTGTACATATTGTAAAATAATTGACCACGCTGAATACGTTAAAAACAACCGACTTCAATCGCAACAACTCCAATTTTGCTATGTTTTTGTTGATTTTCTCAAAAACCGCTGAATCGATTTCGATAAAATTTATATGGGACCACCTGTGAAGTATACCCTTTTAAACAAAAAAAGAATTTTCCAAATCGATTCAGGCGTCTTCGAGTAATCGGTGAACATACATTAAAAAAAAAGATTCCGACGAATTGAGAACCTCCTCCTTTTTTTAAAGTCGGTTAAAAAGACATCGTTGTCTCTGCTCTGCTTTGTAGCAGAAATAATGGTCTCCTTTACATCCATACGTCAATATACTACATCACGTCGATTATCCAACTGCAAATGTTAAAAAAATCATTTGTCCACAGTCCACAACGTCGGAAAAACGCGGGAAAGGACGCACTGGGTGGCCACAGCACGTCTGGGCTCTCGAGCTGAAGACAGAGCAGAATCTGCAGACGTAGAGAGAAGAAGAAGAAGAAGATGAGAATAATAGAGCCTGCTAGCTAATGAAGATGGGAACTTGCAAGTGTTGAGTTTAAGCACAGAATATTAAAGTGTAAATACTTAAAATAGGTAAAAATAATGACTGTAGAATGACAACATGACAAGAATGTTGTAGTGGTCGTAAATTAGGCAGTTTACTGTATTAATATTAAGTACTTATGAAATAAATATTGTTAACTATAACTATCTTTTTAGGGCTCCGTACCCAAAGGCCAACGGGACCCTATTACTAAGCCTCCGCTGTCCGTCCGTCCGTCCGTCTGCCTGTCAGCGGGCTGTATCTCATGAACCGTAATAGGTAGACAGTTGAAATTTTCACAGAGTGTGTATTTTTGTTGCCGCTATAACAACAAATAATAAAAAATTTAAAAATAAAGGGGTCTCGCTACTTGAATCGTGGTTTTTGCTCGATCTTAATAAGGCAACAGGTAGACGCTTGAAATTGCTATTGTCGCTAAAAATAATAAAATAAAATTATATTTACAAATTATAGTTTAGTTTAAATCCCCTGGGGGTCGCGACCCACAGGTTGAAAACCACTGCTGTATAGAAATATGTTAAGGCCCTATATTATTTTATACATATTATTGTACATTATTATGAACTTATGACTTATCTAATTATTGATACCAAAAAAGTGTCATAAGTACTTAAACCAAAGAAATAAATGTTACAGCCGTCATATAATAAAGAATAATAAAATATGTAAATTAAACTAGTATTTTTTACTTTCTTAATTTCAAGCATCCTTAACTGTAATCTTGAAATAACCCGACCAAGAAACTGCTTAATAGAGTGTCCAAAATAGATAAATAGGTACTTCTTATATAACCTGATAGTTTGGTCAATTTTCAGTTAGAGACCATTTTTTTAAGAATTGACTACAAGTCCTTAGAGAGACTTTTTTAATCGACATTTCGTAAGGCCACAAAACACATAGATACAGAAGGTCCGCTCAATATGCTCACAAAAATCCTAAGCATATGCTTATAGACGTATACAGTCGTTGTAGGCAAGATCACGTACTGTATGTATCACTGTACGTATATGCTTACGGTTTTAGTGGTTTGTATTGAGCGGACCTTCTGTCTATTTTGTGGTAAGGCCTTCTCACCTGATGGTAAGTGATGATGATGCCGAAATATGTAAGCGAGCTTACCAAGATTTCCCAAGGTAATGGGAAACGGTTATTTTATATCTACATATACTGGAACACATCAATTACTCAGATGGTGGATGCTAGCCAGCCAGGCGGGCTCAGAAACTGTCCTACCCAACCAAACCAAGTCTTACTAAGTTAGACCACGGCGGAAAACGAACTCGCGACCTCTTGATGTGAAGCGAGTAGCCACTCACTTGATTACGAAGGTAGTAGAGTAAGTTGTTCGGTATAATTTGTAGAAGCCCCAGTTTACGACATCCTGCTTTGTAACATCCTGTACATATACTATGCCACTTAAGGCTCCTTACACCCTAAAATCGACAAAGCTATATTAACACTGCAAGATAAAGAATTTGGTCAAATTTCTATAGAGCCAGGCCTGTTTGATTAAGCCACAGGACTAAACTAAGCCACAAGAATAGAATCAAGAACAAGAAGAATATAAATCTTTAAACGTTGGCCGTGGCTCCACGGCACAGTAGTGACTCGGACCTCCAAACTTAAAGGTCTTGGGTTCAATCAAACCAAGCCAATGTACCAGTGAGTATTTCGAAAATTACGTACATTTTCAAACCGATCGCTTTACCGATAAAGGAAACATCGTTAGGAAATCTTTATCAAAAATTACTACATGTGTATTACACTCGCATTGTACACTTTTGGTGTGAATCTAATGTAACTGCGGGTGATGCTTAGTGTTATAATATTGAATAACACCACGCAACTGCAGTTTAAAGTTTATATCTTGTGATAGCATTGAATTTGTAACTAGGTATAAAGAAAATGAAGGATAAACTCCTTACTGGGCATGACGCAGTCAGCATGCTGCTGTGTAATTTATACTGCCTATCATCTGTGCAAGCTGTATGCATACATGTTGGTGCTACTGGAGACAACTAGAGACTAGTTTAACTATAATTTAAAAAAATTGAGAACTTGACCCGACGAAAAGGCTTCATTCATACCCTATACAGCGAGAAATATCTTTTTTTTTGTTGTTGTGTAAGACTGCAGAAGGCGGTCCACCTGATGGAAAGCGGCATCCGCCGCTTATCAGCATCTATAATCCCAGAAGGATTATCAAAACCTTGCCGATCTTGAGGGTTAAAGTGGAACGCCTCTTATGCGGGTAATTGCGCTGGCTATCTCAATCGCGCCACCCGACGGAATACAGCACGCTGATTGGCGGCAGGTATAGAGCGAGCAGTGGTACCCACCCAGTCAGATCTTGCATAATAAGGTCCTACTGTATATATTGTTATATGGTGTTTTATTTCTGTAAATTCTACATATAAAACTAAAAATGGGGGATCAAAATCCTGTCAATTATGTAGTAGCATTCATCAAACTATTTCGGTTCGTTCGTTTCTACAGGTTGTATGCATCTTCAGTCTACACTTGATCTACTTACACGGGTATTCCTGTAACAGTAACAGTTTAGTTTACATTACGAGTACCTACGTTGATCGTTTCCGCTGCCGCCAGACAGGGGGCCATGTGGCCTGGTCTGAGGTGCTGGCGTGTGCCCGGTAGGGTGGCCGCACGGTTCGGGACAACGTCGGGACTTCTCTGTAATAATTTGATAATAATTAAACTAAGTATATGACTTCTTTTTCTTTTTTTTATTTATCCACAATTGGTAAGCCCTTGACATAATCTCATTGGATGGTCGCGTTGCACATGTCCGTATGTGTAAATCTTAATGCCCTACACGTGACCGCGGGTGATGCTAAGTTTAACATCAGACAACCGACGTCTATGCCTTGAGGATAGTAGTTCAATTGTGCCACACGAAAAGAGAAGAGACCTGATGGTAAGTGATAATTATGCCAAAGATGGAAGCGGGATTACCAAGTTTCTCCACCGCGATGCGGAACTGGCTATCTTATCTGCATGCCGGAGATTTATTCATTGACTGGTTGTGTTTGTAAGGTTGCAAAAGGTGATTCCTGACCTGATGGATAGTTAATACCGCCGCTGTTTGTAGGCTCTGTACACCAGAAGGGTAACCAATGCCTTGTATATGATCGAAGGCCCCGTATGCCAGTAATCGCTATCGCTACTCTGGTTTTCACGACCACATAGGTATATCGCCCCACCAGCCGAAACGAAGCACATTAGTTACATATGCAGCATTATGCTGAGCCTGTGCCTTTTCAGGGCTACAGTTCAATTTCTGTTTTTTTTTTACTTCCTATCTTAATTAGAAATCTTATTAATAATATTTCTCTCGTTTTAGTTTTCTTTGTACTACAATAATTTTAGATCTGTAATCTCTGAATAAAGCTTATATCTATCTATATAGTAACTATTGTTAGGTCAAGAAGCGACATTCACCTGTCAGCGAAGAGATCGCTCCCGACTCGTGGTCCCACCACATAGTCCCACTGGTGGGTCGACGAGTAATTGACTGTTTACTCGTAGTTCCACCGATTCACCCTTGACTGTTCTTGAAGGATATGAAACAATGATGTAGCAATATGGTATGTTACTGTCATAAAATAATCCATTTAATTTGTTCATATTGGCAGTTCGTTCAAATTTGCAATTAGATATGTCACATCTTGTCGTCACTCTGATTTCCCGCTCACGCATAGTACTGCCCTCATATGGAGTTTCCGTATACTTTGCGGCCTTCTCTCTTATGATGGCAGAGTAGGTACATTTTTCAGTGGACAAGTGTGGAGTGTCCGGGGCCTGGCGGTACGTTATTTACAGGTAAACAAGTAAAAAGTAAGATGTAAACTTATAGAAATATTCCTTGATATGATTTATATGGGCATTCATCAATTTGGACTTTATTCGGTTTTTCAGGCGCTAAGTATCGCCAAATCGAAATATTCAATTCAAATTCTTGAAATAATGCTTAAAGCTATCACCATGGAAAAAATATATAACATACTTGAAACGACACAAAACAAATTGTCTTGAACAGAATCATAAAATTCACAAAAACTTTAATGAAAAAAAATCCTGTAAACCCTGTATTTTGTATTAATTGCAAATTCTCTCTGAAACAAAATATTTGTTTATATTGAAATCAACACACAAAAATCTGCCATTTTAATACCTTCAATTTAACTTGAACGGTTTTTTTTTAACTTATTCGAAAACCAAGAAAAGTAATAAAACTATCGAAATCTCGAGAATTTTGCGTTCGGCCTTGACGTAACCGCCGCGATGGTACCCACACTGATTTGATTTTAAAATGAGTGGCGTTAGGGTCGATATTAAATTATCATGCATCAACCGCCTCAGATTGAGTGCACGTCGCGCCTTCATATGTCTTAATATGACACACACACACACATTTTACCCATTCAATTATTACGTAAATTACGTAACTTAGATAAATAGATATATAAATAATTTATTATTATTTAGCAACTTTATTCCAAATTAATAATTGTCAGTTATGGAAGAGCGAGCTATAATAGTATACATACTGGGCATTAAAAAGTGCGTTTGAAATTTTAAGGGGTTGTTCAGAATCAAGTATAGAATACAGGAAAAATATTGGAAATATGCTATCAACAATTTTGGACCGATGGATGACCTGGTAAAGGTTGCGGGAAGCCGCTGGATGCGGGAAGCCGCTGGATGCGGTCAGCGCAGGACCGGTCGATGTGAAAATCCTTGGGGGAGGCCTTTGTCCAGCAGTGGACGTCCTTCGGCTGATGATGATGATGAATTTTTGTTTCAGTTTCCCATACAAATTCTTTATTCACTATTCAGATTTAGTATGGGTTTTTTTCACAATTTTTCCTGTATCCTGCTCGATTCTGAGTAGCCCTTAAAATTTCAAATGCACTTTTTTTAACACCCAGTATAGTATACTGACACAGGTCTTTTTATATTTAAAAGGAAACCTCAACCTTGTTTTAGAAAGTAAGGACAGTAAATAAACTTTTTGTTTTCATTTTTCGTCGAACTCATCGTCACCCTACACCAAGACTCATAGTCCAGGAATACCTGACTAATTTGTTTTATGGTTCAAACACTGGAGAACATTCATCCTCCTTTGATGCTCCTCCTATAAACGATTGATTAAACTCCACAACAAACGTTTTGGACATTTTAAAAGTTTTTCGAAACCGAGATTGTTGGGTATTTATTTTATGGTTTTGACAAAAAATACGTTGACAGTTTGAAAATAAAAAGTGACTAAAGTCGTTTCAAAATCTTATTTTTCATCTTTTTATTATTATTTAATAGCTATGTTATTTATTACCTATACTTATAATAATAAATAACTAAATAAATCTTTTTTATTTCAGGCAAGACAGTGTCTTGCCCGTTAAGTAAGTATATACTATCCTACCTCGGTGCCGGCAGAATAACAGCGTCGTAGGTATACTTTGTATACCTATGATATATGCTGAGTCGGTGCCAATTTAACAGACATTGATGTTTTATGTTTTAGTATTACCAGAGTAGAGAGAGTAGGTGATCTGCTCGCCGGTAGTAGACTATAATACTTATGTATATGGTGTTGTTGACCAAACACGCAGGGTTGTGCCTCACTGTATAAGTGTATGTACTTACCTATACAGGGTGATAAAAAATGACCGACGAAGTTTTAACTGTGGCTTCTACTTATGAATTTAGAGAAGTTTCCCTAAAAAACACCTATAAATAGTAAAAAAATCACTTCCCATACAAAATTCGTTAATCAGCTTTTATGATGGTATTTTTTTTTGGGATTTGACTATGAGCTTATTATCGGGCAAAGTTTTAGGAGTAGAATACCTGCATAAAGTGTTACTTTATTAGTGCCCAATATTTTAGCGAGACTCAAAATCAGAAGTTAAGGTGCTTACTAAAATATCGGCCACTAATAAAGTTAGTACCTTATACCTACTAATAATTATGTAATTTCATTAAAAAACACTGACTGACTCAATGGTTAGCGCTCTGTTGATCCGATGGTCGTAGGTTCGATTCCCACCTTGGCACACATGTGTTTGCCCTGTGTCTGGGTGTATTTTAATGATATAATATTTAAGTTGGTATTTAAAACGCATTAGTGTATACAGGGTGTATATGCATAACCAAGAAACCTTTAAGGAGGTGAAAGTATAAACGATTCTGGTAGCATTCCACCAAAAAAAAACATACCTTATTTTTTTACCAAAATATCCATTATTTTTCTAAGTTCTAGCCACGCATTCTTATCAGCTAGTTCATTCACCCCGTGCGCCCCCGGCTCGCGTAGGTCGCTGGATAGTACTTACGCAGGAATGGAAAAATTCAAGGCCAAAATTCAATCGCAAGGTCAAGGCCGTCATCGCGTGGTCGCGCCGTCGCACCGTCGCGCTATTGGTTCTTTAGCTGTGCCACGTCACTGCCGCGCATGCGCGCGTCTCCTACCCCACCCCCTCGCAAGCAGTCGACGTACACCCCCTCGCGCTCGAGTCGGTGCGCAGGTCGAAGACAGTTGCTAATTTGTTTATCGAGCGGATGTACGTCGCCGCGATCGATCGCTCGATTAGATACCTAAATCATGGCTGAAAATACGCCACAACGTCGACGTGGCTGTTTTTTTTGCAAATATCAAACACTTTGATATGGTATCATTTGTACTTAACAAGTAACCAAAATGTTTCACGGACGCGTACAACGTGGATGCTGGTGGATGAAATGATTTCCTGACTGAAACGTGTCAAGCAGTTATTTTTCTAACCCCGCAGTTTAAAACCCCTTTACATGCTCAAGGTCGGGGAGGCTGGAGCGCGTTAGCCGTTGTATTTGTGGAAGTTTGTGTACTCTATCCAAGAGGAAGTGTGAACCGTGTGCGAGTTAAAAATACTTAGTTATTAAAAGTGCTTTCCGCGAGTTAAAAACAAGAAGATTTGAATCCTGTCACGGCTTGGAGAAGTAGGTAGGTATGTCAGCGTGTCTTGTACCAAAACGGCGGCCACTTTGAACACTTCTTGTGTACCTACTACGATTACTTTGTAAAATCATTTTGTAATTTACAATAAGTGTAAATTTCGGATTTTTAAATACGCTAAAAATGCGTTTTCATTTCACGTAAACATCAGAGTAGCGAGCCGATCGCGCTGTTGCCTGTTTCGTGCCGCCCGCCGCTGCGCTGTTGCCAAACCTCTGCTCACTAGACTACATAAGTAGGTACTAACGCTATCAAAGTTCACTGACCAGTAAATTGTGTATGAGTTTTGTACGTTTAAGGAAAAGAAAATCGTGTGATTGTGTGTTACTGGTATCTTACAGATTTTTTTTATTATTGTAAAATATTTATACATCAGTTATACAATCATACCCTTAAATGTTTCTCGCCTTTGCATATACACCCGGTATATGTATGTTTATACAGGGTGTATATGCATAACCAAGAAACCTTTAAGGAGGTGAAAGTATAAACGATTCTGGTAGCATTTCACCAAAAAAAAACATACCTTATTTTTTTACCAAAATATCCATTATTTTTCTAAGTTCTAGCCACGCATTCTTATCAGCTAGTTCATTCACCCCGTGCGCCCCCGGCTCGCGTAGGTCGCTGGATAGTACTTACGCAGGAATGGAAAAATTCAAGGCCAAAATTCAATCGCAAGGTCAAGGCCGTCATCGCGTGGTCGCGCCGTCGCACCGTCGCGCTATTGGTTCTTTAGCTGTGCCACGTCACTGCCGCGCATGCGCGCGTCTCCTACCCCACCCCCTCGCAAGCAGTCGACGTACACCCCCTCGCGCTCGAGTCGGTGCGCAGGTCGAAGACAGTTGCTAATTTGTTTATCGAGCGGATGTACGTCGCCGCGATCGATCGCTCGATTAGATACCTAAATCATGGCTGAAAATACGCCACAACGTCGACGTGGCTGTTTTTTTTGCAAATATCAAACACTTTGATATGGTATCATTTGTACTTAACAAGTAAACAAAATGTTTCACGGACGCGTACAACGTGGATGCTGGTGGATGAAATGATTTCCTGACTGAAACGTGTCAAGCAGTTATTTTTCTAACCCCGCAGTTTAAAACCCCTTTACATGCTCAAGGTCGGGGAGGCTGGAGCGCGTTAGCCGTTGTATTTGTGGAAGTTTGTGTACTCTATCCAAGAGGAAGTGTGAACTGTGTGCGAGTTAAAAATACTTAGTTATTAAAAGTGCTTTCCGCGAGTTAAAAACAAGAAGATTTGAATCCTGTCACGGCTTGGAGAAGTAGGTAGGTATGTCAGCGTGTCTTGTACCAAAACGGCGGCCACTTTGAACACTTCTTGTGTACCTACTACGATTACTTTGTAAAATCATTTTGTAATTTACAATAAGTGTAAATTTCGGATTTTTAAATACGCTAAAAATGCGTTTTCATTTCACGTAAACATCAGAGTAGCGAGCCGATCGCGCTGTTGCCTGTTTCGTGCCGCCCGCCGCTGCGCTGTTGCCAAACCTCTGCTCACTAGACTACATAAGTAGGTACTAACGCTATCAAAGTTCACTGACCAGTAAATTGTGTATGAGTTTTGTACGTTTAAGGAAAAGAAAATCGTGTGATTGTGTGTTACTGGTATCTTACAGATTTTTTTTATTATTGTAAAATATTTATACATCAGTTATACAATCATACCCTTAAATGTTTCTCGCCTTTGCATATACACCCGGTATAAAAAAATGCTTGGAATAAAATAGTATTTTATTTTATTCATACAATAATTATCGACCAAAAGTGAAACCCACTATATTATGTTTTTATCAGTAGCGCAGTGTTCAAAATTCAAACTATCTGTCTTGCCACTCTGACCAACTCAAAACTACCTAATTAAAATTGAATCACATAGGCACATCATAGGTATCAAGGAGAACTACGAAGCCGTGCATTTATTAGTAACTTACTAAACGCTCTTAGGTCAATGATCTCTGAGAATAACTATCGTCACAGAATACCTAATAGTACAGTACTATCGTAAACTACGACAGACCGAGTAATAGAATATTTTTAACGAGTAACGTATTTCATACAATTTCTTATAAATAACATATAAATAGATAGGTACGGTAAAATATAACAAGCGAGAAATCGTGTCGTCGCGTCGTTGGTGTGGCCGGCGGCGGCGCAGCGGACAGCGTGCGGTACGGCCGGCAGATACTCATGTGACTGAGCTGAGCGGCGGCGCGGCGTTGCAGCAGCTCTCGGTCGGCGCACGGCGCATGCGCGGCGCGGCCCGCGGCCGTCTGCGTGATTCTATATAGATGCATCATGTAGACCGGGAGCTTACTGCATTTTGTCAGTCACATTGCGTATTTGTATTTTGTAAAGGTGCTAACCATTACAATAATTAACTGATTGTTAAATAGCAGATACATACAAATACATAAAGATATAGGTCATTTCAATCAAAAGGTACCTAAATAATCTTAGTAGGCAACTGAAGTTCCATAATCAGTTTGATTTTTACCTTTTGCTTTCTCTTGATTGGAACAAAGTATATCCAGGCTATTTATTAGTCGGGTCTAACGTGACAACTTTTGTTGTAACACTTTTTAAATAAATGACACAAAAATTGACTTGTAATCAAAGAAATTGTTTATCTACATATAAATACTACATATAAATTCCTTGCTTGTAACACATATTTATGATTTGTAAGGACTATCGAGGACTTCACTCAACTATGGATGGGTAACTGAGAATAACTAGTATTAATAAAGCAATTGAATTTTTTAGGAAATAGATATATCGTTATCGTATCGTGTGTCACAATTTAACCGTGCTATCCACAAGATTTAGACGGCGGATATACAGGATGTAACAAAAAGGTGCAGTAATACTTCTAGGTGGGCTTCACCTGAACTCATCAAACTGAACAACTTTTGCTCTACAACTTTGTTGAAATCGCAAAAATTTTTTTGGACTTTTCATGCAAACTTGGCTTGTCAGCTGATCGATTTGTTGGCAGCGAATCCGAGAATAATTAGCGGTACCACCGCACGAAGGAAAGGAACGACAGGCTTAGAAAAAGTTTGTGAAAATAATCAGAATAAGAGCGGTTCAATTAAAAGCAGCTAGTATTTAAATTATATTATTATTGCGCAGTGAAGATTTGATAGCAATAAAAAATCTTAAGTTCAGACTGTATTTATATTATATTAAAAATTAAAGCCCTCTGGTTCCTGGTCTATAATCATTGTAAAATTACCTCGATAAACCCTATCAATGAAAAGTTTAAACACAGTGATAAATTGATAATAGTGATCAAAAATATACAGGATCACTGCCACATACCCAAATGCTAACCTCTTAACTGGTGATTTTACTTATGAACTGAACAACTTTTGTTCTAGAACTTTGCTTAAATTGCATAATCTTTTGGACTTCTCATTATGAACTACGCTCAATAAGTTGATCGATTTGTATGAAAAGCATAGAAAAAAATGTGATTTGTGCAAAGTTATATAGACAAAAGTTTTTCAGTTTCATGAGTGGAATCACCAGTTAAGAGATCTGCAGATATTACTGATCACTTGTAGGTATAATGTCAATGTTCCTCCGTCAGTTGCCAAAGAATGGAATAAGTGGCTTTAATATTTTGTTTGTTCAATATCATATTCTTATCTTTAGAGATCAGTCGGTATCTTGAATAACGACAATTCTGGATTTGAATAATTGTTGATGAGGCATCCAAAAACACAACAATATTTTCGCTTTTCTTATCTTATCTTTGTAGATGCAGTCTTTTTTTTACACGCGATGGCGTCGATGTCGTGTCGTGTCGTGTCAAGAGACGGCAAGTGACTAACACGTCACGTCACTAGGCCGCGGTGCAGCCCCAACCGTTTCACCTCGGTCACCTCGGCATTTTGTGCTTTTGTGTGCGTAGACGGCGGTGCCTACTGGCGCGCACACATACAAGCCGCGCGATGTACCATTGTATGAAGATAACCTACTATTTATACTATGGTATTACTTACTTATAAGAAATATGTTAACTTGTTTATGTTTGTTTTGTGTTTATTTTCTAACTGTGCTTGTTTCTCTTATTTTCCTTGTTGTAATTTGTTTTGTGTTGTTTACTGTCTGTTAAATAAATGTATCTCTATCTATCTATCTAATTTTCCACCTGCAATCCAAAGAGGAGTGTTTTATTATAAGTGGATTTGTCTGTGTCATTGTTGCTCTGAAAACGGGTGGGTCAATAAGATTTTTTATTTCAAAGCAGGTTTCACAGTGGGTAGTTCTTAGCCAATAAGGCGGAAAACACACTGCTCCGCTCACAGGCGCGGATCCAGGGGGGGGGGGGCACAGTGGGTTGAAACGGCTATCTAGGGGACATTCGTAATTTTTTTACAATTTCCAATTTTAAAAAATACTCAGCGATAGGCCTCGGTATTCTGAGAAATAATTGTCATTAAAAGTTTTTTCGAAAGCTGATAGTTTGTCAGAAAAAAAAATCCTATTTTGTTGTATGGAATGACATAGAAAGTACTCAATTTCGTCCAAGTCTTGACAGGTCCCGCGGAATCCGCGCCTTCGTGGTGCACCACATCTTCGGACAAAATTCGTACGGAAACCGTCCGGTGGAGCGGAACGCTGCCGCATGCTAATTTCGTCGCTCCGATTTCCGCCTCAGTGTGATATCCGCGTAAACAGCTAAGGTTGGTTCGGAAGTCATTCCCAAAAAAAAATACAGGGCGTTAAAAAGTACTTACGTTTACAATTTTAAGAGGTTTTTAAAAATCAAGTATAGAATAACTATTGCAAAAATTCCATTATTATTATTGTTAGAAACTTCCGTGTGAGTATTTTATTTTTGTTTTCTATATACTTTACTAGCTTTTGCCCGCGGCTCCGCCCGCGTGGATGTCGCTTTTTGACCGTCTCTAAGGTATCCCACGGGAACCATTCATTGTCGCGGAACAAAAAGTCGCCTCTCCCTACTACATTTCATCCAAATCTGTTCAGCAGTGTCGACGTGAAAGTAGAACAAACAAACAAACGAATAGAAACAAACATCCATACTTTCGCATTTATAATATTAAGTAAGATAAGATTAATTTCTAACGACTCTTATCAAATAAACTTTAAGTGCATCAAAATACCGACAATAGAATTACAGCTAAATATAATAACAATAAAAAGCAATAACCACCCTCCCCGGAGTCATTTTATCGCTGTATAATTGCATTTATATCTGAGTAACGCGAAACCGCAATATCATAGATTGTTTGTGATGTCGTGGTGGTATCTCTCTGTATCTGTGTAGCTAGGGGGCCGCGAATGGGGCGGGCGTGTATCCGAATGTCCGGAACCGAATATCCGTATAACCGAATAACCGTTAACAATCCATATCGTCCCATCTTCTGTCTGGGGCACGGGTCTCTTCCTATCTCTCTCTCTCTCTTTCGGGAAGGTTCGGCCATACTCACATGGGGGCTATGTCCGAATTAATGGAGGTTGTAAAGCAACCCTAGTGTTAGAGGTTTTCAAGCCGCCTATGAGGCCTCCGACATGACTTAATGACTGCCATCTAGTGAGAAACATAACATTACGTACGTATTTGTATCCGGTAGTTGACTGCTAGCTATAAGTACTTTTTATAAAATGACAAAAACGAAAAATGTTTGAAATTGCGAACCATCGATGAGATAATTATTCAATGTAGAAAATAGTTTGCATAAGAATAACAATATTTTTGTCAAATAAAAATTGTTTAAACTGTACATACAGACATCCACAAAGACATCTGAACCCCTCGTAACACCATGTATCACGAAAGATTGAACTTAGCTTTAGCAAAACGAGAACCATCGGGTTATAAGGAAACCGTAATATACCTATACGAATACAGAGAAGACATCTACCAGTTGAAAATTGCAATAGATGGTGTTTCAAAGCAAAGTGCGAATTACGTTTTAAAACTTAGGGTTTCAGATACATATCAAACTCGCCCAAGTCACTTTTCAAATATGGCCGAAGTGCCGATATGAATGTTACGTGTGTTTCTGTGGGTATGTTTTTCTGCAATTTTGATAAAAGAGCTGATTTAGTGAACAATTTTTTTATTTATTTTTTATGCAGTCAACTGCCGCATTATCATGGAGTTAAAAATAAGGGAAAGAATGCTTAGAAATAACAAATTGATCCGATTCAGGTCCACGTGGTTTCGTCCTTTTCTATCCATGTACCTTTACATAAGTTAAAAAGGGACACAACTAGCCGCAGCAGCAGTCCTACTAGCCGTTTTAGATTCAAATACACCGTAGACCGAATTTGAACATTCACTTTTCTCTCTCCATCAGGCAGGAACCACGTAATATAATATTAATATAATTAATATTAATAAATAATTGATCATGTGTTTTGCCATTTTTGTATGAAGAGTCCAAAATTTTTTTGCGATTTGAGCAAAGTCGTTGAACAAAAGTTGTTCAGTACGATGAGTAGAATCCCCAAGGTTCCTTCACCAATTTTGTTACACCCTATATAAGAAGTTATCAAATTAGGTGTCATTACTTCAACTGGGGCTTCAACTAGTGAAACTGAACACCTTTTCCCAAGGAACCCATAGTGAATTCGCAAAAAAATTGCTCTTCATTAGGTGACCGACTTGTTAGAAAAGTACAAAATTTTTTCGCGAATTGACTATGGGTTCCTTTGGAAAAGATATTCAGTTTTACTAGTAGAAGACCCAGTTTAAGTAATGACAACTAATTTCTTGTATTTCTGCAAACAAATAAAAGTAATGCTAAGTGCAACATCAGGCAACCGCCATCTATACATTGTGGATATCATGGTTAAATTGTGCCACACGATAAGAGAGAGAGTGAGAGAGACTAAAGTTAAATTTTTGCCCAGTTTTCGTTTCGCTTATCTCAGGTCCGAATTCCATATCCGATGTTCTCAACCCTAATATTGCCCGCGATACACAGTACCGACGCCAGCCGCCCGCCATTTGCAATTTGACACAATATTTTGACAACCGCTGCGCCATGTTGATTGAAATGTTTGGGGTCGCTCGTAATGTGATTAGGTAATCTCTGATCATTAGAGTAATATTAAATTAAGAATATTACCACTAACCGAGTTGTGGCTTAGTTTGCCTTGCTTGGTCGATTGTGCAGGTTAATTCACTAGAAACACGGACATAACCTGGATGATTTGACTGTTAGTAGCCTTTATATGTTGATGATTTCCGTTCTTCACAAAACACTTTTAACTGTAGGCGCTGGTGGCTATCACCAGACCTGCAAGCACCTATCACCAGGCAAAAGTCCTTAGGCTACGAGCATAGTCCTCAGGCCATGTCAGAGACCTTATACTTAATGTGACCAGATGTAGGTCTTACTCGTACCTTTCCAAAGAATACATAATTTATTTACCTATATAGGTACGACTTCACTTTCCTTTGACCATTCTAACACGTAACCGAGTGATGACTTTATGGGCTGTCAGCGGATCTTACCAGCGAGTGAGGTTGTTTTTAGCGGCAGGGAGTGTTATAGTTTAGCTATGTTTAAGATATTGATCCTGAATCTGAAATAAAGCTTATTATTATTATTATATACATACTGTGCTGTTATGCGAGTGTCAATTGTACCTATAAAGTAGGTATCAATAGGACACGTTAAAACAAACCAAATGAACTTCACTAGAAGTCATTGAAGAGTTGACCTCCTGTTTCCATCATCAGATCAGCTCGATGGAGCCAAATTATTATATTGTCATCCGTATAACACACATTTGCAAATTAATACGACTTGTTTAATTTCGATTTCCAAGATTTGACTCATTCTGGCAGGGATTTTTCACTAATTTCACATAAATATAAAATAAAACTGCACTTTTCTGATGATGTCCGAAACCGATCGCTAAATAAGACAGTAAATATACTAAAAGTAATCTCTTCCAGGCAACTGTTGTTCTTAAGTGATAAAAAAGGACAGTTGCCTGGAAGAGATTATTTTTAATGAATTTACTGTTGCTACTTAGTACAGTCTACGTCATTCATTACAATTGCTAACATGTAATTTTGGTACTGAAGTTCAAAACATCACGAGGTCGTGGGTTCGATTCTCGGCGGGGTCCAACTTTGACTCTGCTTTATTGGAGGTTTTCTGAGCCCACTGGACCACACCGTCTTATCTAATTCTTGTCGCCAACGTTAATGTGATTAAGCCGCTAAACCTATCGACCCATAGAATAATTTATATGACATGGTGGGTGTAAATATTTGTAAAAATATCTGCAAATATAAAGATGTACACAAAAACGAATACTGTGAGTTTTCTGTCCGCACGAACTAACCATCTGGTTGGAAACTGTGCGATTTCGTGTTCACGAACTGTCGCGAAGATTGCCTGAAATTATCGAATCATGTTAAGCTCACGAGTCACGCACGACACGAGTAAAAAGAGGGCGGCACCATGCAGGATATGTATGGAAAAAATCCCGTGCAGAAGTTGATAACATTTGTACCTTTTTAGAAAGCTTATGAAACAAGGAATTTATGTCATTAATATGTACGCCAAGTTCACTACATTTTTTTCTAGTAATACTAAATTACTTATGGAAAATGTATAAAAAATAATAATTTTATGCGACTTAAGACCGTTTATTTTTGTGACTATGTGAGTTTTGGGCAAGGTTGTTTTTTTCGAAATGAGCGCTCTTTCTCAGCTTTTAAAAAAAAGTATTAATTCAATGTTAGCAGTGTAATGATTTTTTCATAATTAACTGTTTTTGGTAACAAGACAGAACATTTCAAAAAAATCTAAAAACTGTAATATCTCTGTAACCATACATTTTGACCCCTGGTTAACTCGACTTAATTTGTTGCAAATAACCTGTATTATAACCTCTTTGAAGGGTCACGTCGAATTACCAATCACCCTGTATATCAAAGAGATTAGTTATTACGAAATTCTGGCCGATCAGGGAACTGTGCACCACGAGAGATAGGTATCTTAGATTTCTCAAGCAGCGCATGAAATATTTGCATGGTGATCGCAAGAGCACCGTTTGGCTTCTCTATGACAATGCTGAATCTCATCGTAGTACGTCTATGATGGCCTACTGGATCAAAGAAAACCAAACGGAACGTTGGCTTCAATATGCCTGTTCTCTCGAATTTAGCCGCTGCGTCCACAGTTGCTTCCATGCGCTAAAGAGAGATATTGGTGGTGTGGCCTACTAAGATATGAACACCCTTCGTTATGCCATAAATACTGAGGTTCAACAGGGAAACGAAAGTGGAAAGTATCTTGCTGTTAGCAAATTGCTACAGCGCTGGCAGCGCTGTATTAATACAGAAAGGCAATACCTATAATTATGTAAAGGTCGAGTCGATCACGTGGGTTAACTTACTACAAACACAGTCATAAAGTTTAAGACGTATTGTAATACTGTTTGTTAGTCCTAAATAAATTAAAAAATAACCCGGATGGGCTTGACTATTAATGGCATTTATCTCGAAAGTTTCCGTGCTTTGCAAGCCATGCTAAGCCGTTGGTGCCGGCTGCTATCGCTAGATGTTGGTCGTTAAGCCATGTCGGAGGCCTTAAAAAGGCGGCTTGAAAACTTCTGACACTGGAGTTAGCCACTAGTCCCACAACCTCCACCAATCCGAACTTGGCCCCCTTGTTTGAAGTATTACCCACCCGAGGTATGGGAAGAGACCCGCGCCCTTGCAGTGGGGATGTAATGGGTTCTATAGCGATCGTTAACCAGGCAATTTTGAATGGAGAGTGGCAGGGAGTGTCCATACTGATTGTCATATTTGATGTACGAGTTTGGGTGAAAGTCAAGTTTTCCAGCGTGGAGATAAGATAGCCAGTTCCCCGTTGCGTTGGGGAATCTTGGTAAGCCCGCTTCCAAATTCAGCAATCGAAACTTACCACCAGGTGAAATGATACCAAGGGCTTATCAATTGTGGATAAAAAAACAAATTGTACCCAATGCTAGGACATGGGCCTCCTCGTATACCTCGGAACACTTTGTTTCACCGCCTTTGTGGTGTAGTGGCAAGTCTGTTCGCTTTACATGAGGAGGTCACGGATTTTGGTCCAAGTTGGTAGTACTCAGTTTAGTTGAAGGTTTTTTTTTCATGGCAGAGGTGGCAAACGAGCATACGGATCACCTGATGGTAAGCGATTACCGCCGCCCGTAGACACCCGCAACACCAGAGGAGTCACAAGTGCGTTGCCAGCCTTTGATATTCGTATCGGTCCGCATATACCGCAGGCGACAATTTATTCCACAGTTTGGTTGTGCGAGGCAGAAAGTTTCTAGTGAAACGCACAGTTATGGACTGCCAACCATCTAAGTAATGGGAATGAATATATTGTCGCGTAGAACGATGGCGAAAAGAGGCGGCAGGGATCAATCCGAACAATTCCTCGGAGCACTCCCCATTGTACAAGCGACAGAGAATGCAGAGCGAGACTGCATCTCTACACAGCGCCAAGGAGTCAAGCCGATCTGAAATATCCTGACAGCCGAAGATTCGAGTAGGGCATTTTCTAAACCCTCCTGGCTAGCTATAACACCATCTTATCTAAGTCTCGCCACCAAACATCAATGTTAATAGCTAGCATTGATGTGTTCCGGCATGGAAGTGAGATAGGTTAGGAAAGCAATACGTAACTAAATGCGCAAAAGTGAGTTAGGTAAATTTGGAAAAAAGTAATAAATTTTAAATACGTCCATGCTTGTTTAATTGTTCAAATATTCACTTTTATATAATATTATTTTTCTTTTAAGAATTTTTGGCAATTCAATGTATGTTTGAGCAGGTTGTAGCGCTGTGTTGATATTGGCTGTTTTTACAGTATTGTGCTTTTGTTTGTTTTTAATTTGGGCGGGTCACAAGAGCAGTATAAAATGTCGGTAGGAAGTACCGAAGAGCATAGAGCATCATCCAACAACCATGAAGCTCACACTCACTCTTTTGGCTCTAACTGTAAGTCACATTTTATGCTTTTATTTTATGTAATGGCATTTTAAAGTTATTTCATCTTTTCTGTAAGTAACACTTTAAATCAATTTCATTATTTTAAATTAATGTGTAATAATATTAGGTGTGATACCTTACTCTCGTCATTCCGAACTGAACAACAATTGCTGAAATCCAAAAAAAAAATACTCTCGAAACCAGCTACTTTTACCATTAGTGGCCAAAACATTTTTTTTTGCGATTTCTAGCAAGTTGTAGATTAAAGTTGTTCAGTGATGGTGTTGTTCAGCACAGAAGCGAAAGTTGATGGATCTTTCAACTATTTTGTAATGCCATATGTATTCATGTTACAGAAATGACTTACCCAAAAAAAATCTCGATTTGCGCTCATCAAACTAAACAACATTTTAATTATTATGTTTCTGGACATAACATACCTATACAGGGTGTAACGGAAAGGTTTCCGAAAACTTTAAGGACTTGCTCAGTAGGCGAAACTGAACAAATCGGCCTCTCCATACAAAATTATAAACTTGATTGGGCAGTTTGTATGGAGAAGCCGATTTTTTTTTGTTTCCTGAAAAAAATTCTTGTGGAAAGTTGTTCAGTTTCGTCTACTGAGCAAGCCCTTAAAGTTTTCGGAAACCTGTCCCTTACACCCTGTTTATACAGAATGTTAAAAAAGTGCGTTTTAGATTTTAAAGCGTTACGCAGAATCCAGTATAGTATACAGGAAAATATTGAAACAATCCGATCTACAACTTTTTTCGGTTTTCCATACAAATTCTTGATTCACTATTCAGATTTAGTATGCAAAGCTGAAAAAAAACTGAAGAGCGATTTTTTGAAATTTTTCCTGAATTCCATACTTGATTCTGCGTAACCTTTTAAAACAAACGCACTATTGTTAACATCCTATATACAGGGTTTATCAAAATATTTTAGAACTTGCTATCTGAGACTTCTATTTGACATTTCGACATACAGTCCGATTACGATCATTTGGCAGGTGCTGAAAGGCCGGAACTAATGCCGCCATCTTCAAAAATGACACAATTTATATGAAAGAAATGCCAGATTTGCGACTAAAGCGCCGCCATGTCAATGTCATCCATCTGCCAAAAGATCGGAGACAGACTGTACTGAACATTTTTGGTTCACGACTGTTACCTTCAGCGCCACCTAGCGTCATTTAACTTAAGTATTTTGTATTTAACTTGCTCCGTGTGAAGACGATTTTTACTTAACGATTTATGTTATGTACTAGATAACATGATAACGTGAATTCCTTATGATTCTAATGGCGGCGGCGTATCTAACTACTCATAAGAAGTACTGATTTTCCTCGGTCATTTTATCCACTGCGTCGGTTTGAACTGCATCTCGAATACAGAACCTTCCTTTTGTCAAGACGTGGTTTCACTTCACAAATTCCCACAATTCTTCAACGACTTTGTTTAATTCTCAAATTTTATAGACTTTATTTTCTTACAAATTACAAAAAAATGTTGGCCCAATTTTGTATGACGAGTCCATTTTTTTTGACAATTGTCTATTATTTCGCATCTATTCGAAAAAGTTGCTCAGTGTCCTATCCTTCACATATTTTATACCACCCAGCCGATATTACTCTTAAAAAGTATGTTATTTACATAAGTTAAGGACTAGATTCGTCGCTTACCATCAGGTGAGATGATGCCAAGGGCTTACCAATTGAGGGTAAAAAAAAAAAATACTATCAATAAACTTATATTAAAATATCAGAATGTGTATCTTCCGAAGTTAACTTTCTTAAGACCCGACGGAAAGGAGCGTTATAACTTTCTGTGTATGTCTCTGTGTTGTATCCGCTCCCGACTCGTGGTCCCACCGCGTTGACCCACTGGTGGGTCGACGAGTAATAATAATTGACTGTTTACTCGTGGTCCCACCGATTCACTCTTTGCCAGTAATCGTAGCATGCATTATAGTATGCTATAGGCTAATGTTACAATGTCTATAGATACTTGAAAAAGTATATATTCCCTTATGTGCATGCATCGTACGTAGCTCCCTAACGGGCGACAGATTTTAATCCAGTTTTTTTTTTTATTGAAAGAAGATTTCACTTAGGCGGTTCTTTGGTAAAAATTGGTTACATTTGGTGAAAATTGGTTGAGCTCTTATTCGAATGTTACAGTCGAAGATACATATAGGGTGACTTTAAATTAGTTCTTGATACTTAAGACTATGCATGTACTCATGATAACAAACAACTTTTCCTCAAGAACCCATAGTGAAACCGAAAAAAAAGTTTTGGACTCTCCATTCAAATCGATGAACTGACCGGCCAAATTAGTATGAAGAGGCCAAAATTTTTTTTACGGTTTCACTGTGGATTCCTTAGGGAAAGTTGTTTGTTATCACGAGTACATGCAATAACTTTCGTATCAAGAACTCATTTAAAGTCATGCCATGCCTACATGTTTTTAATTAAATAGCCGGGAGACCGAGCGTCGCTCGTTCAATCGGAGTTTTTATAAACTAGATAACTTGTTCAGTAGTACATATAAGATATATTTTCTATGAAAAATTTAGCAGGGTGTTGTTTTAGTCGGTAGTGGCCTTCTAAGGAACGAAAGGACAAGCAATATTTGTCCTAAAAATATCTATAATATTTTTTTATACTTTGATCCTATTGAAAAAATACATGCAAATTATCCTTTTTTTGATAAAAAAAAAACAGAAAAATATTCAATGATACGTAATATTAGAAAGTTGTTCATTATTTATTATGATATTAATCAGTAATATCGATCAGTTTTGGCGACTTTTTAGAGATTTCTTATTGCAAATTTTATCCATCTAGTTGAGTTTAGAGAAAGCCGTGGAAAATGACCTATTGTCAAACACGAGGCAGGGTGGCACAATCATCAGGTTTGTAATTCACTTATATGGCGAAAGATGGCGCTATTTGTCTCTAAAATACAAAGAGGTTAAAATATATTTTTTTTATCACTCTTAAGTCTTTTTATTTATTTACATAATATTTATAAGTTCACACAAAATAAAAAATAAAAAGACAAAAAAACTATAAAGTCTCATGGGTGGGATTCGAAACCGGACGTCAAAGTAGCAAAACGCAGGTGGCTCGCACCAAACACGCTAGTCCACCAAAATACTTAGAAGCGAAGGTTAAAAATAAGCTTCATAGGCGTTCTTCTTTTATGTAATTTTGCTCATATCTCCCTTAAATGAATTTTTTCGAAGATAATTCCCTCATAGATCGATTTCTGGTGATTTTTAACCCCTAATCAATTTAACCACTTTCAAGCCGTTTTCGAAATCGTCGGGACACTTAACTCGTTTAATAGTATAGGATAAGTTATTAATTTATGTTTTTATTTCCACAGGCCTTCGTCGCAGTAAACGCCTTACCATGTAGGTATTACACGTTAATTAAATTAAAATATTATATTTAGTCCAAACAATCCTCAAGTGATTATAATAATAATCATCATTTATTTCGGACATAATCCATAATTTGTTTGTAACATTGGTACTTATCAAACTAGTGTTAGTAACAGACACATCACACAACATTCAATTGATAAAATAAAGAATAAAAACAAATAAAATAATATGGCTTTGATGTGACCGTCAGACACCGGGGAATATGGCTACTTGACTGCATGCAGTCGTATCCAGCGCCCCAGAATCTGCAGAATCTGAGAGTCCCATCGGTCCACCAGAGCACACAGGATGCCGTTGGCGCTGGCGCGCGTTCGCTTCAGCAAGGAGGCGCACCGCTTGCGCATAATAGCCTCAAAGCTGTCGGTCCGCGCCTCCGCAAACATGCCAGAGGCACTGCAGAACCGCCCCAGCCCCATCAGCACCCTGAATACGTTGTTATACTGTACGAGCAGGTCACTGTATGCCCGCCGCGTGTAGTTGACCCACAGACTGCACGTGCACGTTAAAAAGCGTGACCTTAACCTGTTTGGAACAACGTGCAAATAAATCTGCGGGCCAACATGTCGCAACGTACAGCCAGCGACCTGCGCTCCCTCTCTATGTCGCAGTTATCTATCGTTCAGGTCCTCGGAGACCCAGTGACCCAAATACTTAAAGCGAGCGACTCTGTTAAGGGCGGTGCCGGTAATGCTAAGGCAGGCACATTATAGTAAAGAAATTTTGCCGTCATTATACCATAAGGATCCAACTGACTTTAAAGTAAGTAACGGATAATGTACTTTATGTCAGTGATATAAAGTACATTATCCCTTACTTAATTTAAAGTCAGTTGGATCGTTATGGCATAACTGCGGCCTTTTTATACCTGAACTTTTTGAACTTTCAAATAACTTCGTTTAACCCTCTAGTGCAAGACTTGACGGTTGCTGGCATACCCTTCACGCCAAGCCATTCAAGCACATTTCACATTTTATCTAGTCTAACAAAGTCAAAGAGTGACTTTCTGTGCTCTAAAACGCGACAAATAGAAAATGCTGCTCATGGAAACGAAAAATTTGCCAGAAAATTTATTTTTAGAGTTTCGTAGTCAACAAGGACCTTATAATTTCGCCATGTCCGTCTGTCTGTCTGTCTTCCAGTCCGCGGCTTAGCTCAGAGACTATTTGTACTAGATAGCTGTAATTTGGCACGGATATGCATATTAATCATGCTGACAAAGTGATGAAATAAAATCTTGAAAACACTTTTTACACTTTAGGATACCTCCCCTACACGTGAAGTGGGGATGAAATATTTTTTCTCGACTATCTCACGGTGTGGGGTGTCGTTGGATATGTCTTTCAAAAATATTGTAGGTTTACGAAAACAATTTTTCGATTCAGGGAACCGATCATTTTCGAAATATTAAGCTTAAAGTGCAAATTTTTGTTAAAGTCATGTGTCCCCCTCCCTACCCGCAAGCTAAACGGTTGTTTCTAGAAATCTGAAAAAAAAACACGGCAGTAGCATATACAGCAGGGTGTAATGAAATTGATTCAGAGTGTATTGTTTCATCGTACTGAACAACATTTGTTCTACGACTTTGCTCAAATCGCAAAAAAAAACTGTGGACTCTCCATACAAAAATAGCAAAACAGATGATCAATTTACATGAAATGTCCAAAAATGTTTTGGTGATTTGAGCAAAGTCATAAAACAAAAGTTGTTCAGTACGATGAGTAGAACCCCCAGTTAACGGGTCCTACATCAATTTTGTTACACCTGTATAACGAAGTTAAAAGAAGAACTATAACAGTTATACAAGTTAACGAGTAGTAGTCAATTTTGAATGACGGGAGGTTTTCCCCTTGAACCAGTGTCTGTCGAAGTACTATGGAACTCTACACTGCGCGTGGACCAACACGCACTCAACCGTGGGAGAGCCATGCCTCGGCACGAATGGGCCGGCTCGACCGGAGTGATACCACGGCCTCACAGAAAACCGGCGTGAAGCAACGCTTGCGTTGTGTTTCGCCGAGTGAGTGAGGGTACCGGAGGCCCAACCCCTCCCCCCCCCCCCCAATGATAGCGCAGTTACCAAATATGTCACCCCAGGAAGGTACCAGCTGCGCTAGCGCTGGAGAATCCCTCTCTGGACGTCCAAGCTCAGGATACAATGTGCCTGAGCCTGGACGTCCAGGCCGCCCCTCGTCGTACTCTGGGGGGGCATAACAGCGCTCCATCATCCAGTTGCACAAGGGAAGGGCAAAAACACCTTGGCACCCCCTGCCACGCTGGCCGTGGACTTCTGCAACATCAGGGGCTTACACTCAAACATTAATGCTGTTCACTACCACCTAGAGACAGCAAAGCCGGCCTTGCTCTTCCTGACCGAGACACAGATATCGTCTCCAGCGGACACATCATACCTCTCCTACCCTGGGTATGGACTGGAACACTCCTTCATACCTAGCTGGAGTGTGCGTGTACGTTAGAGACGATATCAGTTCTCGCCGTCTCAGCAACCTTGAAGGTAGGGACCTCTCCACCTTATGGCTCCGCGTAGACAGCGATGACCATCCCCGCGTCTACCTGTGCCTATATAGGTCCCATACCGGTGATTCTGAAACTGACCGGCTCATCGAGCAGATCCAAATGACCGCAGATACTGTGCAGCAGCAGATCCCATCCGCCGAAATCGTGGTACTTGGCGATTTCAACGCCCACCACGCCGAATGGCTCGGTTCTGGCAAAACCGATCACGCGGGGAGATCTGTTCACGACTTCGCCCTAGCATATGGTTTGACACAGCTGGTTACTACGCCCACGCGAATCCCAGATGTGGAGAACCATGAACCTTCACTGTTGGACCTTCTGCTGACTTCTGATCCGGACGGCTACCAAGTATCCGTTGGCGCCTCACTCGGCTCTTCGGATCACTGCCTTATCCGGAGTACGGTGCCACTCACGTGCCCGCCGCGACCGCGAGTTGCTTGTCGCCGTCGTGTGTGGCACTACAAGTCAGCAGATTGGGATGGGATGCGATCCTTCTTCGCGTCCTACCTACCCTTGGGGGCAGGTTTGCTTCACGCCGGATGATCCCAACTTCGCTGCTGATTCTGTCGCTGATGTGGTGCTGTAGGGTATGGAACTTTTCATTCCATCCTCGGTGGTCCCCATTGGCGGCAAATCCCAGCCTTGGTTTGGTCGGTCCTGCAAAAAGGCTTCTCGTCGGAAGCAGGAGTGTTACCAAGCCTGGGCAAATGCAGCGAAGTTACGGGATGAAAAGACCAGCGCTTTAAAAAAGGAGTTTAACTTTGCCTCCAGGTCCTTCAAAAGAGACATTGCCAGGGCGAAGTCGGAGCACATAGGCAGAATTGGCGAGAGACTAGAGGTCTTCCTTCGGGAACTCGTGCGTTCTGGTCTCTGGCCAAAGCTGTCCAGGGGAACTTCTGCACGCCATCGTTTCCACCACTGCACACGGGTAATGATTCGTTGGCCCACGACGCAAAAGAGAAAGCCCATCTTCTAGGCAAACTCTTTGCGTCCAACTCAACATTGGATGACGGGGGAAACGAGCCGCCAACCATACCGCGGTGCAAGAGCTCTATGCCGAATATCCGGTTCCACCAACGCTCAGTGCGTAAAGCACTTCTTTCCCTCGACATTCATAAGTCGAGTGGGCCCGATGGAATCCCTCCTGTCGTGTTGAAGGTGTGTGCTCCAGAGTTGGCTCCAGTTTTAACGCGCCTTTTTCGGCTCTCCTACTCTGCTGACATAGTCCCAAACTCATGGAAGACAGCCTTGGTCCACCCAATCCCTAAAAAAGGTGACCGCTCAAATCCGTCCAACTACAGGCCGATAGCCATAACTTCCTTATTCTCAAAGATAATGGAGTCCATTATCAACAGCCAGCTCCTTCGGTATCTAGAGTATCGCCAGCTGCTTAGTGACCGACAGTACGGTTTCCGTAAGGGCCGGTCCGCTGGTGATCTTCTTGTCTACCTGACACATTGTTGGGCACAGGCAATCGAGACAAGGGGGGAAACATTGGCTGTTAGTTTGGATATAGCGAAGGCCTTCGATCGGGTCTGGCACAAAGCACTTCTTGCAAAGCTTCCATCTTATGGGCTTCCCGAGGAATTATGCAAATGGGTCACTAGTTTTCTTACAGACAGAAGCATAAAGGTCGTAGTCGACGGTGCATGCTTAGATTCTATGTCTGTGAATGCTGGTGTCCCTCAAGGCTGTGTGCTTTCGCCTACACTGTTCCTTCTGCATATCAATGATATGCTGCAAATCAGCAGCACTCATTGTTATGCAGATGACAGCACAGGTGATGCCTTCTATACCAGCCGTGCCAACATTTCTCGGGAAAACGTCACCGAGAGCCGAAACAAACTTGTGTCAGAAATTGAGGCCTCTTTAAAGAAGGTCTCAGAATGGGGTCGGCTTAATTTGGTCCAGTTTAACCCTACTAAGACACAGGTCGTATCACCTCATTTTGAGGACACTCCCCTAAATGCCTCAGCTAGTATCGGAATCCTTGGTGTCGACATATCGAGTGAAGTCCAGTTCCGTGGTCATCTAGAGGGTAAGGCTAAATTAGCCTCGAAGAAGCTTGGTGTGCTCAATAGATCGAGACGGTATTTCACGGCGGCCCATCGCCTGCAACTTTATAAGGCGCAGGTTCGGTCGGCCTCATATGGAATACTGTTCTCTTCTCTGGGCAGGGGCACCTCAGTACCAGCTTCTCCCTCTGGACCGCATTCAACGGAGAGCGGCTCGAATCGTCGGCTGCCAGGATATTTCAGATCGGCTTGACTGCTTGGCACTGCGTAGAGATGTAGCCTCGCTCTGCATTCTCTATCGCATGTACAATGGGGAGTGCTCCGAGGAATTGTTCGGATTGATCCCTGCCGCCTCTTTCCGCCATCGTTCTACGCGACAACAATTTCATCCCCATCACTTAGATGGTTGGCAGTCCAAAACTGTGCGTTTCACTAGAAACTTTCTGCCTCGCACAACCAAACTGTGGAATGAATTGTCGCCTGCGGTATTTCCGGACCAATACGACATTCAAACCTTCAAGGAAAGAGAGTACTCCCACATCAAAGGCCGGCAACGCACTTGTGACTCCTCTGGTGTTGCGGGTGTCTATGGGCGGCGGTAATCGCTTACCATCAGGTGATCCGTCTACTCGTTTGCCACCTCTGCCATAAAAAAAAAACGCTTTTTTCCTCAATTTCTTTACTTTCCACTCAACGATTTTCACGCAATTACTATATACACACTTAAATCTTCTTCTTAGCATGTCTTACTCGTCGGTTTCATATTTGTGAGGACCAATATCTCGCCACTGACAAGCATTATTAGTAGTGTTATGAAGCTCCTCACGTGTGCAGATGGAGGGACAGGAGGGGCAAGATACGAGTAGTAGACGTATCTTACTTAAATATAGTCATTAAATAAAACTAATTCATTGTACATCTTATATTTTACTCTTCACAGACCCTTCACTCGATGACAACACTGATTCAGTTCTTTGGAGTGAGTCTAGCTCTTTTTCAAAAGAAGAGTCCAGTTCCAGCAGCTCAAGCTCAAGCGAATCCAGCGTAATCGAAATCGAGGGTGACGGTAAAAGTTTCAAAAGCTCTAGCGTCGAGTCAAGCAAAGCGAGCCAATCTTCTGCATCGCAAGAAGCTAGCTCCAGCGAGAGTGAAGTGATTTCAAACCGAGGGGGTCTCTCAAAGGTCGCCTCGTCGAAACATTCTAGCTCTGCCGCATCAAGCGCACAAAACCAGCATGAAGCTTATAGCCAATCAGCGTCAAGCTTCAAAGCTGGCAAAAGTGTGAGTAAGAAAGAAGAGAGTGAATCTGGTTATAGCGATGATGATAATTCTAGTACCCAACAATCTGCCTCTATCAAGCAGACCAACAAAGACTCTAAGAACAGCCACCAATCTGCTCATATCGAGCAGACCGACAAAAACGCTAAAAACAGCCACCAATCTGCCCTTATCAAGCAGACCGAAAAAGACTCTAAGAACAGCCACCAATCTGCCCATATCAAGCAGACCGAAAAAGACTCTAAGAACAGCCACCAATCTGCCCTTATCAAGCAGACCGACAAAAACGCTAAGAACAGCCACCAATCTGCCGATATCAAGCAGACCAACGAAGACTCTAAGAACAGCCACCAATCTGCTCATATCAAGCAGACCGAAAAAGACTCTAAGAACAGCCACCAATCTGCCCATATCAAGCAGACCAACAAAAACTCTAAGAACAGCCACCAATCTGCCGATATCAAGCAGAACAACAAAAACTCTAAGAACAGCCACCAATCTGCCGATATCAAGCAGACCAACGAAGACTCTAAGAACAGCAACCAATCTGCCGATATTAAGCAGACCAGCAATGATTCTAGCAACAGCCACCAATCTGCCGATATCAAGCAGACCGAAAAAGACTCTAAGAACAGCCACCAATCTGCCCATATCGAACAGACCGACAAAAACTCTAAGAACAGCCACCAATCTGCCCATATCAAGCAGACCAACAAAAACTCTAAGAACAGCCACCAATCTGCCGATATCAAGCAGACCAACGAAGACTCTAAGAACAGCAACCAATCTGCCGATATTAAGCAGACCGAAAAAGACTCTAAGAACAGCCACCAATCTGCCCATATCGAACAGACCGACAAAAACTCTAAGAACAGCCACCAATCTGCCCATATCAAGCAGACCGAAAAAGACTCTAAGAACAGCCACCAATCTGCCCATATCGAACAGACCGACAAAAACTCTAAGAACAGCCACCAATCTGCCCATATCAAGCAGACCAACAAAAACTCTAAGAACAGCCACCAATCTGCCGATATCAAGCAGACCAACGAAGACTCTAAGAACAGCAACCAATCTGCCGATATTAAGCAGACCGAAAAAGACTCTAAGAACAGCCACCAATCTGCCCATATCGAACAGACCGACAAAAACTCTAAGAACAGCCACCAATCTGCCCATATCAAGCAGACAGAAAAAGACTCTAAGAACAGCCACCAATCTGCCCATATCAAGCAGACCAACAAAAACTCTAAGAACAGCCACCAATCTGCCGATATTAAGCAGAATAACAAAAACTCTAAGAACAGCCACCAATCTGCCGATATCAAGCAGGCCAGCAATGATTCGAACAACAGCCACCAATCTGCCAATATCAAGCAGACCAACGAAGACTCTAAGAACAGCAACCAATCTGGCAGTATCAAGCAGATCAACAAAGACTCCAAGAACAACCATCAATCTGCCGATATCAAGCAGACCAACAAAAACTCTAAGAACAGCCACCAATCTGCCGATATTAAGCAGACCAACAAAAATTCTAAGAACAGCCACCAATCTGCCGATATCAAGCAGACCGAAAAAGACTCTAAGAACAGCCACCAATCTGCCCATATCAAGCAGACCGAAAAAGACTCTAAGAACAGCCACCAATCTGCCCATATCGAACAGACCGACAAAAACTCTAAGAACAGCCACCAATCTGCCGATATCAAGCAGACCGAAAAAGACTCTAAGAACAGCCACCAATCTGCCCATATCAAGCAGACCGAAAAAGACTCTAAGAACAGCCACCAATCTGCCCATATCGAACAGACCGACAAAAACTCTAAGAACAGCCACCAATCTGCCCATATCAAGCAGACCGAAAAAGACTCTAAGAACAGCCACCAATCTGCCCATATCGAGCAGACCGACAAAAACGCTAAGAACAGCCACCAATCTGCCCATATTGAGCAGACCGACAAAAACGCTAAGAACAGCCACCAATCTGCCCATATCAAGCAGACCGAAAAAGACTCTAAGAACAGCCACCAATCTGCCCATATCAAGCAGACCAACAAAAACTCTAAGAACAGCCACCAATCTGCCGATATTAAGCAGACCAACAAAAATTCTAAGAACAGCCACCAATCTGCTGATATCAAGCAGACCGACAAAAACGCTAAGAACAGCCACCAATCTGCCCATATTGAGCAGACCGACAAAAACGCTAAGAACAGCCACCAATCTGGCCATATCGAGCAGACCGAAAAAGACTCTAAGAACTGCCACCAATCTGCCCATGTGAAGCAGACCGACAAAAACGCTAAGAACAGCCACCAATCTGCCCATATCAAGCAGTCCGACAAAAACGCTAAGAACAGCCACCAATCTGCCCATATTGAGCAGACCGACAAAGACTCTAAGAACAGTCACCAATCTGCCCATATCAAGCAGACCGAAAAAGATTCTAAGAACAGCCACCAATCTGCCCATATCAAGCAGACCAACAAAAACTCTAAGAACAGCCACCAATCTGCCGATATTAAGCAGACCAACAAAAATTCTAAGAACAGCCACCAATCTGCCGATATCAAACAGACCGAAAAAGACTCTAAGAACAGCCACCAATCTGCCCATATCAAGCAGACCGAAAAAGACTCTAAGAACAGCCACCAATCTGCCCATATCAAGCAGACCGAAAAAGACTCTAAAAACAGCCACCAATCTGCCCATATCAAGCAGACCGAAAAAGACTCTAAGAACAGCCACCAATCTGCCCATATCGAGCAGACCGACAAAAACGCTAAGAACAGCCACCAATCTGCCCATATTGAGCAGACCGACAAAAACGCTAAGAACAGCCACCAATCTGCCCATATCAAGCAGACCGAAAAAGACTCTAAGAACAGCCACCAATCTGCCCATATCAAGCAGACCAACAAAAACTCTAAGAACAGCCACCAATCTGCCGATATTAAGCAGACCAACAAAAATTCTAAGAACAGCCACCAATCTGCTGATATCAAGCAGACCGACAAAAACGCTAAGAACAGCCACCAATCTGCCCATATTGAGCAGACCGACAAAAACGCTAAGAACAGCCACCAATCTGGCCATATCGAGCAGACCGAAAAAGACTCTAAGAACAGCCACCAATCTGCCCATGTGAAGCAGACCGACAAAAACGCTAAGAACAGCCACCAATCTGCCCATATTGAGCAGACCGACAAAAACGCTAAGAACAGCCACCAATCTGGCCATATCGAGCAGACCGACAAAGACTCTAAGAACAGCCACCAATCTGCCCATATCAAGCAGACCGACAAAAACGCTAAGAACAGCCACCAATCTGCCCATATTGAGCAGACCGACAAAGACTCTAAGAACAGTCACCAATCTGCCCATATCGAACAGACCGACAAAGACTCTAAGAACAGCCACCAATCTGCCGATATCAAGCAGACCGACAAAAACAATAAGAACAGCCACCAATCTGCCCGTATCGAACAGACCGACAAAGACTCTAAGAATAGCCACCAATCTGCCCGTATCAAGCAGACCGAAAAAGATTCTAAGAACAGCCACCAATCTGCCCATATCAAGCAAACCGACAAAAACGCTAAGAACAGCCACCAATCTGCCCATATTGAGCAGACCGATAAAAACGCTAAGAACAGCCACCAATCTGCCCATATCAAGCAGACCGAAAAAGACTCTAAGAACAGCCACCAATCTGCCCATATCGAGCAGACCGAGAAAAACGCTAAGAACAGCCACCAATCTGCCCATATTGAGCAGACCGACAAAAACGCTAAGAACAGCCACCAATCTGCCCATATCAAGCAGACCGATAAAAACGCTAAAAACAGCCAGCAATCTGCCCATATCGAGCAGACCGACAAGAACGCTAAGAACAGCCACCAATCTGCCCTTATCAAGCAGACCGAAAAAGACTCCAAGAACAGCCATCAATCTGCCCAGATAAGTCAGACCAACAATGGATATAATAACAACAGCCACCAAACTGGCGTTGTCCAGCAGACCAACACTGGAGCTGACAACAGCGACCAAATTGCCGTTATCGACCAGACCAGCAATGGATCTAACAACAGGCACCAATCTGGCCATAACAAGCAGATCAATAAAGGATCTCACAACAGCCACCAAACTGCCGGTGTCCAGCAGACTAATACTGGATCTACCAACAGCCACCAAATTGCCGTTATCCAACAGGCCAGCACTGGATCTCACAACAGCAATAAAGGCAGTAATACTGTCGTCTCATCAGAGGTGAACACTAGCAGCAGTAGCAGTAAGGAGGCCGAGAGCGCTTCTTCAGACAAAGAAAGCTATTCTCAAGTTAGTAAAGGCAACGGAAAGATCATCGTATCGAGCAGTAAATCTAGCAGTCAGCAGGAATCTAAGAAGAGTTCCGAAGAGGAAGCCAGTAAACAATCGGAGCAATCCACAATTTATGGGGATGATGGAGAAGTAACAAGTTACTCTTCATCGTCTGAGGAGGAGTCGTCATCTTCCACTTCGTCATCATCAAGCTCTTCATCGGAAAGTAGTTCTACTGTGATTATTTCTTAAGATATCTACGATACTTCGTTGAACTAACTCACGATTGTTTAATATCAATTTTCGGAATAAGCGTTAAAAGCGTAAATTTTACAGTTTTCTCTGTCTGTTTGCATGTACGCGACACAATTTGAAATAGAAAAAATTTGATACATGTTCAATGACACTTAATAAATTTTACTTTAATGTATCTAATTGTTAAATTTTTTTCTATCCGAAATTCTTCCTAATTAATGAGTGACTCTATTTATGAGCTTGTTTATAATGAAATCACTATAGAGAGAGGTCGCCAAGATGCACTACAATGAATGAATAAAATCAATAAACGTTTAAAATCATGCTAGCCTACCTAATACAGTATACTATTACCTACATAAAGTATGGACAGGCCACTTCCTGCCACTCTCTGAAGGCGACCTCACCCCCTCTGCGGGTAACAGTCCATACAGTCGTCACGTCAGTCAATTGTCTCCTCGCTCCTACGTGCGAAAACGGGGGATCGTATTAGGTTAATAACTCGGACGATTTGTATGTTGTGTCGGGCGCAGCACTGCCCATTGCACAGCACGACAACTATAGTGATGTCACAGTGCACAGGATGTTAAAGAAAGTGCGTTTGAAATGTTAACGGGTTACTTAGAATCAAGTAGAGAATACAGGAAAAATATTGAAAAAGCTGATCTTCATTTTTTTCAGTTTCCCATATTAAATCTGAATTCAATCAAGAATTTTTATGGGAAACTGCAAAAAATGACGATTGGATTTTTTCAATATTTTTCATGTTTTTTTATACTTGATTCTGAGTATAAATAAAAATAGAAGAACAAGAGGCACCGACATAGCTCACAGAACAAGCAAATAATATGGTAACAATTACTGGTGACAATGACGATTTTATCAGAAATTGTTATGTATTGGCGTACTCATGTGCTCTCAACGTGCAATTGTACACGAAAGTTTGTCGCGAAGATGAACTATATTCGCAGCAAACTAGACTAAATTTATATCCTGTATAGTCTTTACAGGATGTAAATCTAGTTGTGATCATATTTTAATCAGTGCATCTACGCCTGATTCTCATCAACTTTCCCCAAGGAACCCAAAGTGAAATCGCAAAAATATTTTGGACTATTCATACTAATTTGGCCGCTCGGTTGATGGATTTGTATCAAGAGTCCAACAATTTTTTTGCGATTTGGTTATGGGTTCCTTGGGGAAAGTTGATTAGAATCAGTGGTAGAAGCACTGATTAAAATTTGACGCACGACTAAATTTACAGCATGTATTAGCCATCTTCGGGCGCACTAGCGCCACCAAGACTAGGAGGCGAAGTGGTCTTCATGACCAAATCGATCGCAGGGTTCATTCGTACATTCATCAGTTTGGGAAGAAAAGCTCCGAAGTTATCACGAGGGGTCGGGTGTTTCAGAGCCCCGTCTAGATGGAGTAGTCATCTACTCAGGCTTGCAGGTATGGTAGGCAAGTATGGGGGAAGCTTAAAAAGGTTATAAAAATACACTCCTGGACACTTTAACAGGGTAGTCTTCTCTAGAAAATAAAGTACTTTTCCTATGAAACCTATACAGAATCCGCAAAAAAATTGTGGTCATTTTATACAAAATGATCGGTTAATTAGGAAATTTTGTATGGAGAGACGCCCTCAGAGGGAGGCAGGGAGTGTCCATACTGAATATAATATTTGATATACTAATTCGGATAAAAGCAAAACGTTAACAACCGATATCGTCCCCATTGCTTGAGCATGGGTCTCCTCCCATACCCCGGAGCACTTTTTTTTCAGTAGCATGTCTGCTCGTTTCACAGGAGGTCACAGGTTTTGATTCCCGACAGGGTCCAACTTGGTAGGACTCGGTTTGGTTGAAGGAAGGGCATTTTCTGAACCCTCCTGGCTAACTAACACCATCCGATTTAAATCTTGCCACTAAACATATATGCATCAACATCGGCATGGAGATAGCTTAGGTTAGGAAAGCAATACGTAACTAAATGCGCAAAACTATTAAATGCATAATACAGTGCACACAGTGAGTTAAGTAAATATGGTAAAAGTAATAAATTTTTAATCCGCCATGTTTATTTACAAATATTCAATTGTATATTATATTATTTTTCTTTTACGAATTTTTGCTAATTTAACGTATGTTTGAGCAGGTTGTAGCGCTGCACGCTGTGTTGGTATTGTGCTGTTGTTTGTTTTTAATTTGGGCGCGTCACCAGAGTAGTATAAATTGTCGGTAAGAAGTACCAAAGAGCATAGAGCATCATCCAACAACCATGAAGCTCACAATCGCTCTTTTGGCTCTAACTGTAAGTACCATTTTAATTATTATTTTTCTGAATTAATTTCATCTTTTTTAGGGTTCCGTAGTCAACAAAAAACCCTTATAGTTTCGCCATGTCCGTATATCTGTTAGTACGTCCGCGTCGCGTCCGATAGCTCAGAGACTATTACGACTTACTAGAGAGCTGTCATTTGGCACTGATATGCATATTATCACGCCGACAAAGTGGTAAAATAAAATCTTGAAAAATTTTATTCAGAGTACCTCCCCTACACGTGAAGCGGGGATGACATTTTTTTCACACTATCCCATGGTGTGGGGTGTCGTTGGATAGATCTCAAAAATATTGTGGGTTTGCGAAAACTGTTGTTTCTAGAAATGTGAAAAAAATGTTCGGCAGTAGTATATACAGGCTGTAACAGAAGTGTGTGACAATACTTCAAGGTTGGCTTTTACCCATCAAACTGAACAACTTTTGTTCTACAATTTTGTTGAAATCGCAAAATTTTTTTTGGACTTTTCATACAAATCGATTAGCTGGCGAACCAAGTTTGTATGAAAAGACCAAAAAATTTTTTGCGATTTCAACAAAGTTGTAGAACAAAAGTTGTTCAGTTTGATGGGTAAAAGCCAACCTTGAAGTATTGTCACACACTTCTGTTACACCCTGTATAACGAAGTTAAAAGGAAAACTATCACAGCTAAGTAAGCTTTACTTTCTTTACGTAGGTACATTAAGCACTCTTATAAACGTCATATCATTTTGCTGAAGAATTATTCCAAATGTCATTATCATTAAAATAATCTACAGTCTTATAATATCCTCTTGAACATATACAGCGTTTTATGTTTCTTAAATTTACATTCTGGTAGTTTACACGCGTCATTAGGAATTTTGTTATAAAAGCATACACTCTGCCCCACAAATGTTTCTTTCACCTAACTAAGCCTCGAGAAAGCAATGTCAAGATTATTTTTACTTCTCAAATTACGGTTATGTCTGTCATTGTTTTTGAAAAACATATTTAGATTTTTACAAACGTACATAATATTTTAATAAAAAAACTGACCGGCAACTGTTAGAATATTTATTTCCTTAAATCTATCTCGAAGTGATTCTCGAGATCGTAGTTGGTATATAGCTCGGATTGCTCTTTTTGCAGAATGAAATGGTTTTAGTGTCTGCTGCGTGTCCCCACAGTAAAACACCATGACACATTATACTGTGAAAGTAACTGAAATATACTAATCTGGTAGTTGTTACATCCGTCAATTGCCTTATTTTCTTGACGGCGTAGGCAACCGAGCTAAGTTTCCCCACTAGAGTTGCAATATGTGGGCCCAACTTTGTAACGTACTATCTATGTATAGTTATGCCGAGAAAAACTGTAGGAACAAAATCTAATTCATTCGCTACCGACTCGTGGTCCCACCGCGTTGACCCACTGGTGGGTCGACGAGTAATTGACTTTTTACTCGTGGTCCCACCGATTCACTCTTGGCCAGTAATCGTAGCATGCATTATTGTATGCTATAGGCTAATGTTACAATGTCTATAGATACTTGAAAAAGTATATATTCCCTTATGTGCATGGCTACTTATGAGAATGATTAAAAACTATTTATTCCATGGAATTGAATTGTTTGTCACTGTCACCCATATAGTGAAAGTACCAGGAGAGCATGACCGAACAGAAGGTAGACAGTGCCAGATTACTTTGTGATCCCCGTCTGGTTGCCTGTGATACTTCGTGTTCAAAAGTACCAGGAGAGCATGATCGAACAGAAGGGACCACGAGTAAACAGTCAATTACTCGTGGACCCACCAGTGGGTCAACGCGGTGGGACCACGAGTCGGTAGCGAATTCATTGCCATTACTTATTATGAGCCTGTTTAACATTTCGTCACCTGAGTGCTTATTTGTTCAATGTCCATAACCAACACTTTATACAACAAAGTTTTTACTGATTATTTCACGTAAATTGAATTATTTCTTACAGATTGCGTTTTCAACAGTTAATTATATTTTTAATGTTCTAAAGGTCTAAATCATACGACTCATACAATAATCGACGGGGAATTGGATATTATGATAACTGCATTTAAAAGTAATTTTCGTTAATATGGTCGATTGGACAAATAAGCACTCAGGTGACGATTTGGCAAAGAAAACTTTAAGCATTTTGTTTTTTTCGCATTTAGTAACCAGTCTAGTAACTTATAGAGAGTGTTGTTCACTTCGTCAATTTCGATTGTCTTTCTACTTGCCTTAAAAAGAAGGGATAGACGTCAGAAAAAGGAAAAGGCCTAAAATAGATACCTGGTGGCACGTCTATTTTCACAGTGGACCCAGAAGAATTAGCGACCTTGATTTGTACCATTTACATTCTATTATCAAGATAAGATCCCTCACGCCATAATGCTCCAATTTTATGAGTAAGGTTTGAAGCTCTACATAGTCAAAGCCTTAGATAGATTACAAAATACCCCTATTACATTCTGAGATTCCTCAAATGCCTCATAAATATTGCGTACTAAAGCAACTCCTGCATCTGTTGTTGAACGCCCTTTAACAAAACCAAATTGTCGCATCAGTAGGAGCGCTAATCACTGAACTACAGAGTCAGTCACAGGAAAGGTTGATCAGAACCAGGAGCAGTGCCTGTCTAGGATCAAACTGGGGTTTCTGTTCACGAATCCGAATTTTTTTCTTAAAGAACAACAGCGGAAGCAACGTTTTTATTTTGAATTAGTCGAAAAAAAACAATTTTTGGTGGAAAAACAATATATTTACAATTTAACCTCTAATACCGGCTACCAGTATTAGCCACCTGCAATATCGGTATTGAACGATAATATCCTCTCCAATATCGGTAATGAATTATCGGAAAAAACGTCCGGTCCGACCGATTCTGGTATTTCGGGATTCCGGTAATCGGTAACGTATGCCCTACCAAATAGTCAAAAAAAAGTTATGCGATAGATATTATAGAGACCCCTAACTTTGATATCACCCAGTTTACAAAAATATGTATTTAGAAAGCCTATTGAATCACTGGAGATGTCCGTCCGGCCTACAGAACGTGTGGTCATTAAATGAGTCGCCGCAAAGCGGATACGAGCGTTGCGCGCCGCGCATCGATAAGTTCTGCCGATTTCAGCGTTGCGGTGCCGCACCGCTCTGTTGTGTTTTCGCCCTCCGTGTCTGTGTTGTATCTTACGTAGCTCCCTAACGGGTGGCCGATTTAAATGCAGTTTTTTTTTTATTGAAAGCAGTTTTCACTTATACAGTTCTTAATTACATTTGGTGAAAATCGGTTGAGCGGTTATTCGAATTTTACAGTTGAAGATACATGTATGTATGATAGATTTAAATTTATTTAGTTACCTATTAATTAATGTTTTTATTTCCGCAGGCCTTCGCCGCAGTAAACGCTTTACCGTGTAAGTATTACACGTTATTTAAATTAAAATATTATATTTTATGCACTGAATTCACTAACACAATCCTCAAGTAATTATAGTAAAGAGCTTTTATATCTGAACTTTTTAAATTTCAAATAGGTATGTAACTTCGTTTAACCCTGTGAATTTAAGACTTGACAGTTGCTGGCATACCCTTTAAGCCAAGCCATTTTAGCACATTTCACATCATGAAATTTGGCAGGAAGCAATGTCTTATAGCACAAGTAAAGGGAAAAGTCCGATAACCAAAAATAAAATGTTTTGGTTTTCGGACTTTTTCCTTTACTTGTGCTATAAGCATTGCTTGTTGCCAAATTTCATGATTCTAGGCATACCGGAAGTACCCTATAGATTTTAATTTCCATGCGAGTGTCCAAACATGCGCATAAACGGCCATATCTCTTGAATGTATTGGCATAGAAGTTAGATTTTTTCACAGTTTCAAGGTATTGCAGGCCTAAGTATTTGATACAGAGTTCAAGACATATGTGAATATGAATTTATATGGAACCCTCGGTGCGCGAGTCCGACTCGCAATTGGCCGGTTTTTTACTACATTTTTTTTACCTTCTACTCAACGTTTTCCTCACAAATAGTAGGAACTTAAGTATCATTAAATAATAATAATTCGTTTTACATCTTATCGATACATGTATATAGGGTGAGTTTAAATTAGTTCTTGATACGAAAGGCTATGCATGATAACAAACAACTTTCCCTAAATAACCCATAGTCAAATCGCAAAAAAATTTTTTTACTCTTCATACTAATTTGGCCGCTCGGCTGATCGATTTGTATGAAGAGACCAAAATTTTTTTTGCGATTTGGCTATGGGTTCCTTAGCGAAAGTTGTTTGTTTTCATGAGCACATTCATAGCCTTTGGTATCAAGAACTAATTTAAAGTCACCCTGTATTTTACTTTTCACAGACCCTTCACTTGATGACAAATCTGATTCAGTTATTTGGAGTGAGTCCAGCTCTTTTTCGGAAGAAGAGTCCAGCTCCAGCAGCTCAAGCTCAAGCAAATCCAGCGTAACCGAAATCGAGGATGACGGTACAAGTTTAAAAAGCTCTAGCGTCGAGTCAAGCAAAGCTAGCCAATCTTCTGCATCACAAAAAGCTAGCTCCAGCGAGAGTGAAGTGATTTCAAACCAAGCGGGTCTGTCAAAGGTCGCCACGTTGAAACATTCTAGCTCTGGCGCATCAAGCGAACACAGCCAGCAAGAATCTTTAAGACAGTCCGCGTCAAGCATCAAAGCTGGTAAAAGTGTGAGTAAGAAAGAAGAAAGTGAATCTGGTGGTAGCGATGATGATAATTCTAGAATTCGACAATATGCCATTATCAAGCAGACCAACGAAGACTCTCAAAACAGTCACCAATCTGGCAGTATCCAGCAGACCAGCAATGGACCTAACAAAAGCCACGAATCTGGCCATAATAAGCAGACCAAAAAAGAATCTCACAAGAGCCACGAATCTGACCATAACAAGCAGACCAAAAAAGAATCTCACAAGAGCCACGAATCTGGCCATAACAAGCAGACCAAAAAAGAATCTCACAACAGCCATGATTCTGATCATAACAAACACACAAAAAAAGAATCTCACAACAGCCACGAATCTGACCATAAAAAGCAGACCAAAAAAGAATCTCACGACAGCCACGAATCTGACCATAAAAAGCAAACCAAAAAAGAATCTCACAGCAGCCACGAATCTGGCCATAACAAGCAGAACAAAAAAGACTCTCACAACAGCCATGAATCTGGCCATAAAAAGCAGACAAAAAAAGAATCTCACAACAACCACGAATCTGAACATAAAAAGCAGACCAAAAAAGAATCTCACGACAGCCACGAATCTGACCATAAAAAGCAAACCAAAAAAGAATCTCACAGCAGCCACGAATCTGGCCATAACAAGCAGACCAAAAAAGAATCTCACAACAGCCATGAATCTGGCCATAAAAAGCAGACCAAAAAAGGATGTAACGACAGCCACGAATCTGACCATAACAAGCAGACCAAAAACGAATCTCACAACAGCCATGAATCTGGCCATAACAAGCAGACCAAAAAAGAATCTCACAACAGCCACGAATCTGGCCATAAAAAGCAGACCAAAAAAGAATCTCACAATGGCCATGAATCCGGCCATAACAATCAGACCAAAAAAGAATCTGACAACAGTCACAAATCTGAACATAACAAGCAGACCAAAAAAGGATGTAACGACAGCCACGAATCTGACCATAACAAGCAGACTAAAAAAGAATCTCACAACAGCCACGAATCTGGCCATAACAAGCAGACCAAAAAAGAATCTCACAACAGCCACGAATCTGACCATAACAAGCAGACCAAAAAAGAATCTCACAACAGCCACGAATCTGGCCATAACAAGCTGACCAAAAAAGAATCTCACAACAGCCACGAATCTGGCCATAACAAGCAGACCAAAAAAGGATGTAACGACAGCCATGAATCTGACAATAAGAAGCAGACCAAAAAAGAATCTCATAACAGCCATGAATCTGGCCATAACAAGCAGACCAAAAAAGAATCTCACAACAGCCACGAATCTGGTCATAAAAAGCAGACCAAAAAAGAATCTCACGACGGCCACGAATCTGGCCATAACAAGCAGACCAAAAAAGAATCTCACAACAGTCACGAATCTGACCATAACAAGCAGACCAAAAAAGGATGTAACGACAGCCACGAATCTGACCATAACAAGCAGACCAAAAAAGGATGTAACAACAGCCACGAATCTGACCATAAAAAGCAGACCAAAAAGGAATCTCACAACAGCCACGAATCTGGCCATAACAAGCAGACCAAAAACGAATCTCACAACAGCCACGAATCTGACCATAAAAAGCAGACCAAAAAAGAATCTCACAACAGCCACGAATCTGGCCATAACAAGCAGACCAAAAAAGATTCTCACAACAGCCACGAATCTGACCATAAAAAGCAGACCAAAAAAGAATCTCACAGCAGCCACGAATCTGGCCATAACAAGCAGACAAAAGAAGACTCTCACAACAGCCATGAATCTGGCCATAAAAAGCAGACCAAAAAAGGATGTAACGACAGCCACGAATCTGACCATAAAAAGCAGACCAAAAAGGAATCTCACAACAGCCACGAATCTGGCCATAACAAGCAGACCAAAAAAGAATCTCACAACAGCCACGAATCTGACCATAAAAAGCAGACCAAAAAAGAATCTCACGACAGCCACGAATCTGACCATAAAAAGCAGACCAAAAAAGAATCTCACAGCAGCCACGAATCTGGCCATAACAAGCAGAACAAAAAAGACTCTCACAACAGCCATGAATCTGGCCATAAAAAGCAGACAAAAAAAGAATCTCACAAAAATCACGAATCTGAACATAACAAGCAGACCAAAAAAGAATCTCACAACAGCCACGAATCTGGCCATAACAAGCAGACCAAAAAAGATTCTCACAACAGCCACGAATCTGAACATAAAAAGCAGACCAAAAAAGAATCTCACAGCAGCCACGAATCTGGCCATAACAAGCAGACAAAAGAAGACTCTCACAACGGCCATGAATCTGGCCATAAAAAGCAGACCAAAAAAGACTCTAAGAACAGCCACCAGTCTGCCCAGATAAGCCAGACCAACAATGGATATGATAACAACAGCCACCAAACTGTCGTTGTCAAGCAGACCAACACTGGAGCTGACAACAGTGACCAAATTGCCGTTGTCGACCAGACCAGCAGTGGATCTAACAACAGGAACAAATCTGGCCATAACAAGCAGATCAATAAAGGATCTCACAACAGCCACCAAACTGCCGGTGTCCAGCAGACTAATACTGGATCTACCAGCGACCAAATTGCCGTTATTGACCAGACCAGCAGTGGATCTAACAACAGACACCAATCTGACCATAACAAGCAGATCAATAAAGGATCTCACAACAGCCACCAAACTGCCGGTGTCCAGCAGGCCAGCACTGGATCTCACAACAGCAATAAAGGCAGTAATACCGTCTACTCATCAGAGGTGAACACTAGCAGCAGCAGCAGTAAGAAGGCCGAGAGCGCTTCTTCAGACAAAGAAAGCTATTCTCAAGTTAGTAAAGGCAACGGAAAGACGATCATATCTACCAAAAAATCTAGCAGTCAGCAGGAATCTAAGAAGAGTTCCGAAGAGGAAGCCAGTAAAAAATCGGTAAAATCCAAAATTTATGGTAACGATGGCGAAGTAATAAGTTACTCTTCATCGTCTGAGGTAGAGTCGTCATCTTCCTCTTCGTCATCATCAAGCTCTTCATCGGAAGGTAGTTCTACTGTAATTGTTTCATAAGATATCTACGATACTTCGTTGAACTAACTCACGATTGTTTAATATAAATTTTCGGAATGAGCGTTAAAAGCATAAATTTTACAGTTTTCTCTTTCTGTTTGCATGTATGCGACACAATTTAATAAATTTGATAAATTTCATTGAATGGCACTTAATAAATTTTACTTTAATCAAATTTTTCTATTTTTTTTCTATTCGAGATTCTTCCTATAATTATTTTAGTTTGCTTATAACAAAATCACTATAGATATCGCCAAGACGCACTACGATGAATAAATAAAATCAATAAACCCTTAAAATCACGCTAGCGCTAGCTAATACACGGCGGCGCCACAGTAGATTAATAGTATTACGTACAGTATGGACAGGCCTCTCCCTGCCGCATTCTGAAGGCGAACTCACCCCCTCTGCGGGTAAGATCCGGTGACAGTCCATACATTCGTTAGTAGTAGGTAAATAACTCGGACGATTTGTATATAGTGTCCGGCGCCGCACTGCCCACCACAACAGCACGACAACTATAGTGAGTGATGTCACAGTGTACAGAGTGTTAAAGAAAGTGCGTTTGATATTTTAACGGGTTATTTAGAACCAAGTATAGAATACAGGAAAAGTATTGAAAAAGCCGAACTTCGTTATTTTCATCTTAAATCATATTAAATCTGAATAATGAATAAAGAATTTTAATGGAAAACTGAAAAAAATATTAATTTACTTTAAGTCAGTTGGTTCGTTGATTTTGATCAACTTTCCCCAAGGAACCCATAGTAAATATACGGTGCGGGTTACCGTAACAGACAGAATCTCCGCAGTGCTGGCTTGCTCACAATTGTAACGCATAGGTTGGAAAAATCTGCGAGGTCTATATTTATTATGGGTCCAATAGTTTACAACAGACTCCTAAGTGATATAAGAAACTGAGACGTTATATTGACGAAAATTTATTTATTTATTTTATTTTATATAAAAACTGACTCGGTGGCTAAGTGGTTGCGATCCTGACCTCTGATCTGAGAGTCATGGGTTCGATCCCCACACAGGGCAAACTTTTCTGTGATGAGCAGAATTGTTTGCTCTGTATCTATATGTATGTATCAGTATCTGGTTCCCAAGATATAGGGAATCCTAGTTTGGGGCCAGATGACCATGTGTGATTTGTCCCGGATATTAAGTATTATTATTATTACTTACAGGATGTCCCAAAAACCAACGATAATCCTTAGAATGGTGATGGACCAGGTCCTGACTAGCCAGAAAATGTTTATTCACTTTAGTAAAAATATCATACATAGTTTCATAGTTCGAGATATTGGCACTTTTATGAAATACTTAAAAATGTCTACCTTAGGACAAAATTACCCACGCCACGTCTACAAATTTAGGTATAATTTGATTTTGTTTTTTTTCTAAGTGTTACAGAGGAATAAGGCTATCGACAACAATAAAATATGTGTTTTTAAATCGTTACCAAAACGACTAAGCGGCGAAGTGGTCGTCATGACCGAAATCGGTTGCAGGGTTCATTAGTTCATTCTTCATCAGCTGGAGAAGAAAGTTCCGAAGTGGTCACCGGGGGCCGGGTGTTTGAGAGCCCCGTTTAGATGGAGTAGTTATCGAGTCAGGCTTGCAGGAAGCCGCTGGAAGTGGAACTGTATAAATATACCACTCCTGGAAACTTTGACAGGGTAGTCTTCTCTAGAAAATGAAATACTTTTCCTATGGAACTTATACAGAATCCGCAAAAAAATTTTTGGTCTTTTTATACAAAATGATCGGTTTATTAACGGTTTTTTTTTATTTAATTAGGAAATGTTGTATGGAGAGGCCCTCAGAAAGAGGGAGTGTCCATACTGTTTCTAATATTTGATATACTGATTCCGATGAAAGCAATACGTTAACAACCAATATCGTCCCCACTGCTAGGGTGTGGATCTCCTCCCATACCCCCAAACACTTTTTTTCACCGACCCCGTGGTCTAGTAGCAAATCTGCTCGCTTTACATGAGGAGGTCACGAGTTTGATACCCGGCAGTGGGGTCCAAGTTGGTAGGACTCGGTTTGGTTAAAGTTAGGGCATTTTCTGAACCCTCCAGGCTACAACACCATCTTATCTAAGTCTTGCCGCCAAACATCAATGTAAATACCTAGCATTGATATGTTTCGGCATGGAGATAAGTTAGGAAAGCAATACGTCCCCCCAGTCGTGCTGCCACCTTGTCGTTAGTGGGGGGGCTTGCGTGTCCTTATGACCTTCAAGACTATGCCGGACAGGGCCATCCATACCGGACAGGCTTGAAGCGAGGGACCAGACGAAGCGCAGCATAGGAGGGGGCGCTTGAGGCAATCCTCAGAGATGTGCCTCGCGCCACCGCGGAGGAGCTTCCTTGGACCCTTGCTGAAGGGTCCAATTAAGGGACGCTCGGGGCGTCGATTTTATCGATGCCCCAGGGGGGGTGCCGCCTGAGATTTCATCTCTGCGCGGCGTCGGTTGGCGGCGGAGCCTACCATCTTATCCGCGGCAGGGGGTCGGGTTTCCTGGCCCCCATCGCTTCCAGACAGTAGACCGGGGGTCTGCTTTCCACTGTGAGGAAGCAGTTGGAGGGTGCGCTCAGCGTCCGGTGCGCCCTATAAATGCGGGTGGGCAGACTTTCTGCCCTTCACGCAGCCGGGCCACCTTCGGGTGACAGTCGCCGTTGGTGGGGGACTGGTAGTAAAGGCTATTCCGGTTTCCCAGACCCCTGCCATACGGCGAAGCGGGAACGCCGTTGGGTTTTAGCCGGTAGGAGTCCGGCATAACCCGGTTGCTGCCCCCGCAGTGACTGGGTATCCGTGATGGATTTCCCAACTTTAAAAAAAGGAAAGCAATACGTAACTAAATGCGCAAAACTATTAATACTTAATACAGTGCACAGAGTGAGTTAAGTAAATATGAAAAAAGCAATACATTTTAAATCCGCCATGCTTATGAATTATGCATACTCAATTTTATATTAAGTATTTTTCTATTGCGAATTTTTGCTAATTTGCCGTATGTTTGAGCAGGTTGTAGCGCTGTATTAGTATTAGCTATGTTTTACAGTATTGTGCTGTTGTTTGTTTTTAATTTGCGCGCGTCATTAGAGCAGTATAAAATGTCGGAAGGAAGTACCTAAGATTCATAGAGCATCATACAACAACAATGAAGCTCACTATCGCTCTTTTGGCTCTGACTGTAAGTAGCATTTTAAATTTATTTCTTCTTTTTTAACTATAAAGAGTTGTGGGTGGTTAGGTGTGGTACCCGTGAACGGGGCTATGTTCAGTTTATTTCATTCCGAACTATGTTCAGTTGATTTTTTACGCATTTGCTGAAATGAACTGTATGTTTTACACATTTGCTGAAATCCCAAAAAGATTTTTTTTGGACTCTCCAGTGTACAGTGTCCAAAAACATATTTTTGCTATTTTACCAAGTCATAGAACCAAAGTTGTTCAGTATGTTGAATAGAAGTTTCAGTTTACAAGCCCTAAAACTATTTTGATAATGTATATATAGGATGGAAGTTTGTAACCTCACCTGGTGGGAAAGTACTCTAAATACTGGAGATAGCAAATTTTACTCAAAGGAAATATTCCTTTATTTTTAAAAAGAAGCAAACTACATTCAAAGATTTTTGAATATACCTATGTCACACCCAGGAATCGAACCGGCTAAAATCCGAAAAAATAACATCATGTATTTTTATGGCATTAATCGATAGGGTCAATCCACAGTACAAGGACATTATACAGTATGGACTCTCCCTGCTGCTCTCTGAAGGCTACCTAACCTCCCCCCCCCCCTGTGTGACCAATAAGTGACCAGTTGTCAAAGAGGACAATTTTATTTTCTTAAGGAAAGACGTAAAGGCTTCTAAAGTTATAATACAGCTTTGTCTCGTGTATACAATATTCACTTTATTAAAAATGTCTATTGTAAAAACTGTCGTTAAAAGTTATATATAGTTATAGTTATATACAGGGTGTCCAAAAAGTGAAGGATAATCCTTCACCTGCGGATTGGTCGAATCATTTCCTACTACATATCAAAATTTTTTCTTGTAAAGTCCCACCATTTTTGTGATATCAGTATTTTTAGTTTTTTTTTTCAAAAAAAATTTACCTTCTTCAGTTTAATGCATGCCATTCCTACAAATAATGACATTTTTAAGTCTTGTTTTTTTTTAATATTCGTGAATACATAATTCATCAAACACAATGGTAAATTATTTCTTAAAGTGGCAAATCCTGTAAAAAAATAAGTTTTGCAAATTTTTTACAAAAACTTTTTCGAATAGTTAACTTCGAAAGCCTGTGATGTAAAAAAAATTACTAAGCTGATCGTGCCAACAACTTTAAAAAATTTCTTAGTTATTGACAATTCTAAAATGGTATAATTGTTTGACATTACATTAAAAACAATTTTTTTAATGATAATTCTAATGCACCAAGGTCGAATTTTTGGAGTTTCGCTATACTTACTAAAATGCTATCGACATAAAGTAACTAAGCAAGACTTTGGTTGGTTTGTTCATTTAAATAACGAACTGCCACGCTACGCCAGGATACAATGGATAAAAACAAAAGACAGTATGGATAAAAAATATCTTTTTTTTTATAATAAATGTTCAAAATTCCCGCCATTAGCCCTTATGCATGCTCTACATCTTTTACAAAGGACCTATTTAGGCGGCGGGCGTATCCTTCTCTTGAAATTTGTTCTGTAGTTCTGTCTATTTCTTCTTGCAGCTGCGTGATATTTTAAGTCTCCGTTGCATAGACTAAATCTTTTAAGCAGCCCGAAGACTCGTCGCGTCATAGAATTTTATGAAAAATCTCATTATCTTCGTTCATTTATTCTGCAGAACTCTGATCTTGTCGATCTTGAACGATGGGTAATCGTTACGTTCCAAGGTTTGAACTCGCTGCACTTGAAATGGCCAGCAAGGTCGCCAGACCTTAATCCCCTGGATTTCTTTTATTGGGGCTGCTTATACGATTTAGTCTATGCAACGGAGACTTCAAAATCACGCAGCTGCGAGAAGAAATAGACAGAGCTGCAGAAAAATTTCAAGAGAAGGATACGTCCGCCGTAAAAAGTCCTTTGTAAAAAGATGTAGAGCATGCATAAGGGCTAATGGCGGGAATTTTGATCATTTAAAAAAAAAGATATTTTTTATCCATACTGTCTTTTGTTTTTATCCATTGTATCCTGGCGTAGCGTGGCAGTTCGTTATTCAAATGAACAAACCAACCAAAGTCTTGCTTAGTTACTTTATGTCGATAGAATTTTAGTATAGCAAAACTCCAAAAATTCGACCTTGGTGCATTAGAATTATCATTAAAAAAAATGTTTTTAATGTAATGTCAAACAATTATACCATTTTAGAATTGTCAATAACTAAGCAATTTTTTAAAGTTGTTAGCACGATCAGCTTAGTAATATTTTTTTACACCACAGGCTATCGAAGTTAACTATTCGAAAAAGTTTTTGTAAAAAATTTGCAAAACTTATTTTTTTACAGGATTTGCCAGCACTTTAAGAAATAATTTACCATTGTGTTTGATAAATTATGTATTCATGAATATTTAAAAAAAACAGGACTTAAAAATGTCATAATTTGTAGGAATGGCATGCATTAAACTGAAGGTCATTTTTTTTTTAAAAAAACTAAAAATACCGATATCACAAAAATGGTGGGACTTTTACTAGATAAAATTTTTGATATGTAGTAGGAAATGATTCGACCAATCCGCAGGTGAAGGATTATCCTTCACTTTTTGGACACCCTGTATAGTTAGTTATTATTTTCAAAAATTTCAATTTCTGAAAGCGGTAATACTACAAGAAGAAGGTGGTATGACCAAGGAGCCTTTACTTAAGCAGCCCCATGGGCGTAGCTATAGCTTTCATAAGGGGGGTCCGACGGTCCAGAAATATGAGCATTATCCTCGTAGGCCTCGTTTAGGGAAATGCGGGGCGAAGAGCGGCACGTCTGGAGTCGCGTCGCGCGGTCAAATCAACGCGATGCCTGACGCGCTGATAAATTTTTTTATGTCCTCATTGTTTCTAGGTGAGCACGAATTCACCAAACCCAAAAGATCAGTGGGATATTGGGCATTTCTTTTTTCTTTGATTGGTAAGCCCTGGCATCATCTCATCTGATGGTCAGTGATGATGATGTCGAAGTTGGAAGCGGAAATACCGAGATTTCCCAACGCAATGCGGGACTGACTAAATTATCTTCATGTCGGAACACATTAACGCTGTTACCATTGATGTTTAAAGGCAAAACTTAGATGGTGGTAGCTAGCTAGATTTGGGCTCAGTTTCCTGCTACCAACCAAACGGACTCTGTTTAGTTCAAAGGACGCCACCGAGAGTCGAACCCATGACCTACTTATGTGAAGCGAGCGGACAATCACTAGAGCAAGGAGGTGGTCAAAACTCATTACCATATTACAAAAGTGTAATTAAAGAAGGAAACTAGGCGCTTATCGCTTAAGGCCAACTAAAAGATTATCTTGTTCTCGCCAAGTCTCATTTCACTCTCTCATGCCTGAAAACTGCACTGTCAAATTGTTTTAGTGTCTACGTCTTTTCAGGCACGAACTAAATAATACATTAAAATTGCCTCATATTAGCGACATTTTTAAGAAATTTCTTGTGAACAGCAATAGTATGGCTCAGTGAAAAAGGCGCGAGCGGAGCGAGCGCTAATATTTAATTTTTTTCCTAATGAACTGCATCTACACAAAACAGAAAAACATTCTAACAGCTCATTTATGCCAAAGTCAAAGCCAACCATTCAACCCAGCGAATTTTACGTTTACATGTCATGCGTTGGATATTCCGCGATATGTTTGTCCTATGCTAAGGGGGGGGAGGGGGAGTTTCGAACCCCCTAAACCCCCTCCCCCCTTATATACGCCTATGAGCAGCCCTATATACTCACACACGCATGAACACGTGTACAGTCACGAAGAAGTGTCAAATTTCTATGTATAGTTCATGTTCAACTCGGAAATATGTAATGATGTTTATGACATATTTAGATGCGACAGACACCAATTTAGTAGTTCGAAAAAAAGTGGTGGAGAAGTACTTATACTGGTAAAACGTATCTTTAGCGCATTTGTACGCACGGAATGGAGTGTTAAATCGTTAGAACTTATATGGGTAACTATTCCGAGTCACTCACTGGCAACCCGCCAATCTTCTTTTCATATTGCTGTTACATACATACCTGGCAGTACGAATTCAGGATACCAAGTAGAAGATATTGAGTCGTTTATTAGCTCTGCTATAAATGTGGTTACCGCTAATACAGACGACATGTTTCTTTTGATTGGAGATTTTAACTTACCATGCATTAGCTGGAGTGCTGTAGAATGGAGTGTTAAATCTTTAGAACTTATAGGGGTAACTATTCCGAGTCACTCACTGGCAACCCACCAATCTTCTTTTCATATTGCTGTTACATACATACCTGGCAGTACGAATTCAGGATACCAAGTAGAAGATATTAAGTCGTTTATTAGCTCTGCTATAAATGTGGTTACCGCTAATACAGACGACATGTTTCTTTTGATTGGAGATTTTAACTTACCATGTATTAGCTGGAGTAGCAATAATGAGGCGATTGTCAATAAAGTTGGTTCCAAAAAAGTTCAAGAAGTAGCCCAACGTCTGGTTGATGAGCTCAGCTGTCTCGGTCTTACACAATATAATAACTTTTTAAATAAGAGTAACAATACACTAGACCTAGCCTAACTTTCCCATAGAAATACAAGTATCTGACACCCCACTCTCCAAAGTAGACGATTATCATCCTCCTTTTACAATTGATGCAAAAGATTTAATGTTACCATCCTTTAAAACAAAGACGAATATTCGGTACAGATTTAATAAAGCTAATTATGAAGGTATAACTAATTATTTGAATGAAATTGACTGGGAGAATGTGCTAACTAATACCACTGTTGATGAGGCTGTATATACATTGAATGAGTATATTTATAATAGTTGTAAAATTTTTATTCCCCTTAAAACATCGAATAATATTTCATATCCAGACTGGTACTCCTCAGCTGCAATTCGAATAGCTAGAGAAAAGATGAGGGTATATCGACAGTGGGAAAAGTTTAAAAATCCTTTAGACTATCAAGAATTTTCTTTATTACGCTCCAGACTCAGGAAAGTCGAAAATACATGTTACCAGCAATTCATTACGAACGTACAAAATAATATAAGTAAAGACCCCAAGAGTCTCTAGTCATACATAAAATCTAGACGTAAAGGTTCTTCTAGTTATCCCAAAACTATGACTTTAAATAATGCTTCTTATACTGGTGATTCTATATGTAATGCGTTTAACGTATTTTTCCAGAGTGTGTTTCAAAAAGAATTGGATACTTATGAAAATGTTTCTCTCTCTCCACCTTTCATTGATTGATGAAGTTTTCAAATTACTTAATACACTAGATATACAAAAAGGTGCAGGAGCGGATTCCATACCTCCTATTTATATTAGAACATGCGCAACTTCCCTTGTAACTCCTCTTACTATTATTTTCAACAAATCCCTGACAAAGGGGAAATATCCCGTTATCGTTGTGGAAACAGGCAAATGTTGTGCCAGTGCACAAAAAAGGCCTTAGAAGTAGAGTTGAGAATTATAGGCCCATCTCAATCCTTAATGTTTTTGACAAAGTTTTTGAAAAGGTAGTTTACAATCACATATATAACACAGTAGTCAGAGCAATTCCCAACCAACAACATGGATTTCTTAAAGGTCGGTTGACCACAACCAATCTCACTGTCTTTATGGACTATTTACTAAACTCCATGGATAAGCGTAAACAGATTGACATGGTGTATACAGATTTTGAAAAAGCCTTCGATAAAGTGGACCACGTCATCCTAATAAAAAAACTTAACCGTATTGGCATATGTGGGGATCTGTTACGCTGGATAACATCTTACCTCCGAAATCGTTCTCAGGCAGTAGTAGTTGGAGGATGTAGGTCAGATCTTGTTGCTATACCCTCTGGTGTACCCCAGGGATCCCTTTTGGGCCCCCTTCTGTATAACGCCTATCTCTATGATATTCATACCTGTTTTGTCAACAGTAATTTCTTAATGTACGCAGATGATACCAAAATCTTTATTGATGTAAGTGAGACGCAAGACTGCATTGAACTACAGAAGGACTCAGATCGTTTATCTGTATATAACAAACTAAATAGAATTTCAGTTAATACGGAAAAATGCCAAATTATCTCTTTTTCCCGTAAGCGTAATAATATAGTGTTTAACTATCGCATTAATGATTCTCTAGTACACAGAACAACACTAGTAAGGGATTTAGGAATTCTTTTAGACCAGAAACTGCTCATGGATAGACATATTGAAGTAATTGTTGATAGGGCTTTTAAAGGATTGGGGTTCCTCAAAAGAGTTTGCAAACCGTTCTCTAACATAATTTGCCTAAAATCAATATACTATGCTTATGTGCGAAGTATTCTGGAGTATGGTTGCACAGTCTGGTCACCTATTTATAAGGGTTACAAAAACCGTATTGAAAAAATCCAATCAAAATTCTTAAAATATCTCCATTTTCGGTCATACACTCAAAGAATGGAATATCGTGAGCGTTGTATGCACTTTAAAATGCTATCTTTAGAGGATCGTCGACTGATGCTTGACATGGCTTTCCTACACGATGTGTTGAATTCCAATATCGACTGCTCTCATTTAGTATCCAGTATATCATACAGAATACCTTCCAAGCGCACTAGGCATACCGCCATGCTAAATGTCCCCCACCAACGTACAAACTACGCATGCAATAACGTATTAATTCGCTTAAGCCGAACCTATAATACGAAATTCAGTAGTCTTGATCCTTTTCTTGATTCTAAAAATTCTTTCAAAAGCAAGATTTTCTTACAGTTACTCAGCACTTAAAACTGTCTGTCTGTCAGCTTCCTGACATTATAATCGCAGCGGTCGCGTACCGATCCCAAGAGATACTTTACACTCGTAGGGCTGTGATACAAATTGTTCTGGTCCTATGCTGTTCGCATCCATATAGCTCGCTCGCTCGCTAATATACTTTTCAGAAAAACCCAATATCAGTCATATCAATCAGGCATTAGTCGCCGTTTTAGTCTCCTAGTTTATAGGACTGTCGCCCAATACTCATAAACGTAACTACAGGACCTTATCTACAATATCTTTATAATGTATCTGACATAAATACACAAAAAAAAACCCAGTATTGGTTTTAGTCTGTCTCCAGCTAACTCATATTTTCCATTGTATATAAGTATGTGATTATTTTCTTATATATGCTCCTGGTGGCTATTGTTTAGGTATATACACAAATATCAATACACATTTATATTTCCTCGTCTTCACTCATTGTTTACTTTGAATTTTTAATATCTTTTCTACTTTTGTGACTCACACCACACACACTCACACACACACACACTCTCTCTCTCTCACTCACACACACACACACACACACACACACACACACACACACACACACACACACACACACACACACACACACACACGCACACACACGCACACACACGCGCACACGCACACTGTTTGCAATACAGTATACACACACATTCCACATACATTTTTGTAATTCTGTGGAAATCTGTAAGGCTTTACTATCTCTTAGAATAAGCGTATTAATGTTACTGTATATTGTAAGCTGTTGATTTCCCTAATAAATAAAATAAAAATAAAATAAAACATGTACATAAGTAATCCGATGGACCCTTGAGTAAAAATGCTTTAGGCTTATGAGTAAAAGTGTCTCATTGAATTTATAAATTTACATTACATAGTTTTCCTTTCATTTAACTTACCATGTTTATTAGAAAGATTTGATCCTTATGATTGACCCTGTCGAATAATGCCTTAAAAGTACAGAATGTTATTTTTTCGGATTTTAGCCGGTTCGATTCCTGGGTGTGATAAGCGTATTTTAAAAAATCGTTGAATGTAGTTTTGCTTCTTTTTAACAATAAAAGAACGTTTCCTTTGCATAAAATTTGCTATCTCCAGTATTTAGAGTACTTTCCCTCCAGGTGAGGTTACAAAATTCCACCCTGTATAGAATCCTTCAATTTTTTCGGATACCTGAAAAAAGAATAACCACGGCTTCTACTCATGAACTAAACTGAACAACTTAGGAACCTATATTGAATTCGCAAATAATTTTTTGGACTCCTCATACTAACTGATCAACTGAACCGGCAATTTTGTATGGAAAGACCAAAAATTTTTTTGCGAAATTAATTGAGTATAGGTTCCTCAGTTTTATGAGTAGAAGCCATGGTTTTTTTTTTTTCAGTTTTAGAAGGACCCTATATGTATGTATTATGCCCAAAAACATAATTCGATGGCTGCATGGAAGACTGCCGCAATAGCGATTGTTTTCGTGTAACGTCATTTTTGGTATCTACTAGCCTAGATACACCTTGTGAATTTTTTTCGTAAGTTTCTTGCGAATACTTTATGAGTTACAAAAAAAATACTACTTTATTCCGGTAAGCCCCACAATTTTCATTACTGGAATAGTAACACTATATGCTGAATGCTAAAATGTTCATCGCACTTAGTTCATATAATAGCGAGCGATTGCGGCTTTCTTCCCGGAAAGAGTTCCGAGTTTCGTTCAGGCAACAGCTATAGCCGCTTTCATTTGTTAGTTTGCAAGACGGCAATATAAAACACTAGTTTAAAAAATTAAAATTAAAGAGTTATATCGGTTTTGATGCAAGTAATTCCTTACAAAGGGGTGTCCATACGTTTTGAGTGAAAAATATTTTGCAGTTAAATCCACAAAAATACATTTATTTTCCGAAGGAACGTTAAGTTTTTCTCAAGATACCTAGTTTGTTAAGACCATTATTTAAAAAAAAACATTTTAATGCATAAAATGATAGTATGGATTGATGAACTGTATAATGTATAAAACATTTTTGATGTACGCGATCAAATCAAAGAGCGCGATTGCGGCTTTATTCCATACCCTTGGCCGTAGCTGTGCAGCATTGTTGAGTACCACGACTGCAGTGAAAACTTAAAACAAGCAATAATGTATTGTTACTATTAATTTTCTATGCGTACGAATGCAACCAAGTATTGATGTCTTTGTTTTTTTCATAACTTTGGCCGCAAGTCGTGGTTCGTTTGACTTTCCAAAAGCCTCCTTTAAGGAAGTCGGTCAAAAATCTACTTGTTTACTTATCCTACCTAATCGAACTCAGGTATACATCATTCCAATCAAAAAAAGCAAAAGGTAAACAAACGTAGTATGCAGATGACATTGACATGTGTCAGTTCCATAGTAAGTTTGTTTACGTTTTGCTTTTTTTTGATTGGAATGAACCATATATACATCACCACATATACAGAGTGTAAAAAAGTGTGTTTGAAATATCAAGGGGTTACTTAGAATCAAGTACAGAATACAGGAAAAAATGGAGGCACTTTTTTAAAATGCTGTATACGAGTATATATAATTTTTATTTTTAATTATAAAAAAAAGTTTTACCTGATTGGAAGTGGTTACCACCACGTAAGCTACATTTGTCAATCCTTTAAAAGCCTATTCCCATGAAGTATCCCATACTTTAGCCCTCAGGAAAAAACCTCGGATACAAGCTCATTCCACAGCTTGATGGTTTTAGGTAAGACAAAGTTCAGAAAACGAATGCTACTCCGATGGAAAGTGTAAAACGACAGGCGGTAAAACACAAAGATAGCTAAAGTCTCTCGGATAGCTGAGAGGATTCTAGACCGCTTGTCAGCTCTGGGTCGAGCTCCGACGATTCTGATTCCATGTTACTAGTAAGAGTCGAGAGGGTTTAGCTGATACTTTTGTGCTACTACCCAGAGGTACAATGCATACTCCATACGTTGCCTCACTAGAGCTTTGTATCGCTTCCCCTTTTGAACAATCTTGGATTTTCACTGCATTCAAGGATAACATTACCTTCGAGGTGACCCCAAAAATGACTTCGCTAAAATGTCGACACCTTAAATCTTGATGCTCTTATCAACAGCATAAGAGCAGTTCCTTGTATTGGAACTGAGGCACTACAGTAAATGAGAATTTTTTGGCAGTAAATGCTTACAGTTGCGTCCATTATTATTACATATTTTGTGTACTTTTTGAAATCACTGAATAAATGTATTTTCTTTCTTTCATGGAGTTACACTGATCAAACTGTAAGTTTAGTCTATTACCATTTGGAGACTATTCTTAGCTATATCAAGGCTGATTACCAATAACTCCCCTCAATTTTCAATGATCACCAGACATGCTAGCTGTTGTTTGTTAATTACACGCTCAATTACATTTGAAATAAGGGAGATAATAAGTACTGGCATTTAATCGACTCGTCAGTGTTATCCCCCCTTTTGGAGTCTGGTCTCATATTAGCTATAATAATGTACTCATAAGGTGCAGGATTCAATCACGGCATGTACGAAGGAGAGAGTACCATGTATATACTCTGTATAACAGAGAACTTGAAGGTAGAAATGCGATAATTGAGTATTGTTGCTCATGCATACATGGGCGCAGGACGCTGGGAGTCTGCGCCCATGTCATGACAGTTATATATTTTCTAGGTTTTTTGATGAGAAACAATGAAAAACTAAATCATCCAGCCCTTTTTTTAAATACTGTTCTGAGATATGTGGAAAATGAATAAAAAGTTTTGTAAAAAAGTGGCTATTTTCTTCTATCCTTAACCATGATATGTGGAGATCCAAATCTAAAGGACCCTTACGGCGGGAGGCACTTCAGGCCTTATTATTAGCTCTTGTTTAGCTCTAATATTTAAAAGCGAATAAAAATGTAATAAGGGCTCTTTTGGTTTGGATGCACATATACAAAATATATTACATTCCTTTAATACAGCCTCTCAACGAACTTTCACTTTCTTTTTACAGTTTAAAACCTTAAAAATACCTTCTAATGCCAAATGAGCTTGAACACAAGTCAGATTAGTCAGTTTTTCGCAATATATTTTAGTACATTATTTATTTTATATAGTGCCCCTGAACGAATTTTAATAGCAATTTTTTATGTGTTAGACTGTAAGGATGGATTCGAGAGGTATATCATCTTTTTATACTCCATTTATATAATTTTTTAAGATACTTCTCTTCGCTGTAGGACGTGGGGTGATTTTGATCCTTCTTCTTTGTGGTGATATCCACCATTTTTATCGACCCGCCTGGCCAACTACTACTTTCACATTAAAGTTTCTCCTTCGCAATAGAGAGGCGGGTCGCGAACTAAATACAATTTTGGCGTGGAGTGCCCATTGAACACCATAATTATCCCAAACCACACGCAGGTAGGATCTGAAAAACTTAAGCGCGCATATTTAATTGCAAGCCAAAGGGTTAAGTAACTTGTTACGTCGCTTAGTATTCTCGTAGCTGCACCAACTGTTCTGCGAACCACCGGACTTGCGCTCTCCTTTTTGGCTTCTGAATTTATTAGCCCTGTTAGTGTCGCTCAGCCCAAATAAAGCTGGTGGATACAGCACTGAGTGAAACATGCAGAATCATAACAGGGTGCTAACAGGGGCCGACTCCTGTACAAATGCTGTTTCCACAAGCCGAAATGATGCCACTCGAAGGACGCAGAGCAGTGGCAAGCTCTCCTGAGAGGGTCAAGATGGCAAACGACACCCAGTACCCAGTACATAGCCACACACCAGTGCCACAAAGGCTCAAAATACGCAATAGCTTCATTACGTACTTCGGCCCACTGAAAGACGACCCTGCAAGTGCGAGAGTGAACCTATCGCGGAACAGTGCCTCGTTCCCAAGCTCCTTCATTACAGTCTATGAGGACCTCCTGCCTGGATTTAAGTTATTATGGCGAATCTGGAAATCCCTAAATATACTGCGGGTACAGGTCAGTCGAAGTAAAGAAAACTTATTCAGATGGGGGTTCTTAGGGAGTGCTGGCTTGGGCTGTATATGTGGTACGGTCCCTCAAAGTATAGACCATCTTACATCTTGTCCTTCCTGCCCTGCCACCTGTTCGTGGGAGGACTTGATGCTGGCTACCGAGAATGCTATACGTATCCGCGTGGCAGGATTTTGTGAGGAGTCTATTTGATTTGCCATCGACTCTAGAAGAAGAATATATCGAAGTCTGCCACCAAACCGCTTAACTGTGTTCCACCCGGTGCGTGGGATAGTCAGTTGCGAGGTATGCCTGATTCGGATTTTTTTAGAATAGAATAGAATTGTTTATTTGCTAGAATACATATTATATAGATATACAAAGGTCTTATAGTAAAGTGGTAAATTTATTCAGCCGTCATAAAATGGCATGCAAATTATTAGTTCTTAATATTTCTGCATTTACAAAGTTCAATAGTATATGAAATTAACATTAATATTAATCGAGTGCTTTAATTTAATTTGTTTTTATAATTCATAAATTCATTAATATTATAAAAGCAGTGGTGCATAAGCCATTCTGTTAATTTTGTCTTAAATCTAATTCCTTGCAATTGTTTTATATCATTTGGAAGATTATTAAATATTGTAATGCACATATTAAAAATGTTTTTCTTGTAAATATCAGTTTTGCAGGGAGGTTGATATAGCATCTGTGTATATTGAGCCCGTGGTTGGCGATACCTAACGTCTCTGAGATTTTGAAAATGTTCTGGGTTTGCTTTTGTAAATAAGCACACCTTCTTGATATACATACAGGTCAATGGTAGAATATTTAGTTTTTTAAATAAGGGCTTGCAGCTTTCCATAAACCATGCATTACATAGGTATATAGCACGTACACACTTTTTCTGTAACCTAAATACTCTATCGACTTCTACAGAATTTCCCCATATTATAAGGCCATAATTGAGGACTGACGACACATGACCATGATAGGCTGTCAAAGCTGCTTCGACAGAGACTGTTTGCCTTAGCCTTCTCAATGCGAACACAAATCGATCTAGTCTTTTACAGATCGAGTTAATTTGGTCTTTCCAATTCAGATGATTATCAATTTGTATGCCTAAAAATTTAAGTCCATTACTTTTGTCAATTTTATTATTATTATATTGTACGTCAAGCGGTAGGGGTTTCATTTGATATGAATGGAATTGCATAATTTTAGTTTTGTTTATATTTATGCTAAGATTGTTGTTTTCCATCCATTTGACAGCATTTGCTAGAGCTTTATCAACATCAGCTTTATACGTTTCTTTATTATCACATTTAACAATGAGTGTTGTGTCGTCCGCGAAAAGTATACATTTTTGAGGCGTTGCTTTCGGGAGGTCGTTTATGTATAGAAAATAGTAATGGCCCTAAGTTACTGCCTTGTGGTATTCCTGAATTATTTAAACGAAAGTTTGATCTGTATGTTTCCTTAGTAAGAATCCCGTCTATGCTGGTTACTTTTGAAATTTCTGTGCATTGTCTTCTATTTGACAAATAACTATTAAGCCAGTCGTAAGCTCTACCTCTGATACCATAGCATTCTCTTTGAAAGTAGTTTGCCCGAGGACTGGTGCTATAATAATCTAGTGAAACGGCTGTCCGCTGTCCACCTGCGGTTTTAAAGGGAACCCGAACCCAGAGATAGCTTAATATCCACTCCACCTGAACATAGTATCGTGCTAAAGGCACGTTCAAAGTTCACCCGGTTCACCCTGTGCCAAGTGGACTGGGGGTCACTGCCGAGCTGGCAGCCATTTATTCCACGCATATACTGTTGTTCACAATTTCGCCCGCGGACATCCGATCCAGACAGCTCTCCTTTACATTACATCCCTCCAACATAATAATCATGGTTGCACGCAAATAACAGGAAAAGTTGTATCAGGGACTCTACCTCACATTTAGGGTGGACTTTTCCAACATTAGGGATATATAATACATTCTAACATCAATGTTGTTCACTATCACCTTCAGGCGCTTTTCAGGTCAGCTAAATCCAAATTCTGTACCTATATCGTCATCCTGCCGACTTCGGGCTATAGTGAGACGCCTTGTATAGCACTATAAGTCGGCGGATAGAGATAGATTGTGAGAATTCTACGCATCATTTCCCAAGAAGCAGCTCTGGTTTGAGACTTTCCTGAGTTCTATCCTAACATCTGTGCAAATTTCGTAGTTGACGTATTGTGTTACGGCTTGAGATGTCTCATTCCTCGCTCTGTAGTACTGATTGGGAGCCAGAAACTTTGTGAGTTCAATACGCACAAATACAAATACGAAAAATTCGTATTGAATTCATGAATTTCTTATAATTAAAATATCTTCAAAATATGGATATAAATCCAAATGTGAATGCAACATTGTATATTATGTTTTCTTTTCATTAGTACTATGGATTCCAAGGATCGCCTGCCTAAAAAGGGGCTAGGTAAAACACCAGAAAAAGCACTTGGGATATTTTTTCACCTTTGTTGGGCCCTGACAAGCAATAAACTGCTTTAAAAATCAATAACTATCAAAAGTATAAAAAAATATATAAAAACATATAACATTCAAAAAGGTGTAATGAGGACAGGCTGCCAGCGACAATTACTTATTAAGTATAAAACTTTAATAGAACACGCATTATATTTATGATACCGTTTTTCTTCTTAGCCCCTTAATTAAGTCCTATATTTACATTCAAGGGTCGACTGGAAGAGATAAGTCCACCTTTATACTTTATTTAACTTTTTTTTGTATGTAACTGTGTCGTTTATACAATAAAGAATATACAAACAAACACACATTCAATAATAAATAGTCACACTTTATACATCAAATGCTTCCATAAACAACATACATAATGCAAATTCCAGTATTCCAAAGTACTAATTATAATGTTTTAAATATCTTTAAGCATAAAATAATTTTCGGATAGGAAAGCAATACCCTATTACTGTAACTGAATCACAGGTACCTAATGCTGCAAGCCATTATTGCGTTATATCGTTTTATAAATCATGTCCTGGAATAAAGCCGCAATAGCCGATTGCGGAAACAACATTTTAACGCACAATGTTGCAATTTAGTTTTTTTTAAATATATTGATTCGTATAAATAAAATAACGATGGAAATTATACTGCTAGTTTGGGTAGAAAATACCCTTTCTTTTGACGTATAAATCACTTTGATAGACGGCATATTTTGAGTTTTATCGAATTTTTTCACGTTTATTTTTTTCCTGTAAAACTGGATTTTGCCGATTGCGGCAGTCTTTCATGCAGCCATCGAATTATATAAAAAGTTGTTCAATTTCATGAGCACAAGCCAAATTTTTTTTCAAGTAGGAGTATTTCCGTAATACATAGGTATACAATACATGTTAGTACAAAGTCGCTTCTGTGCTGAACAATTACGTTTCTGAACAAGTTTGGTTCTACGACTTTGCTAAAATCTAAAAGGGTCTAGCAGCATAAGTTAAGCAAATCGGCCCTCATACGGCAACCTATTCTAAAACGTGTTTGTGTATCAGCATCGCCTTGATAAACGCGATTAACATGAGTTTCACCTCAGTACTCCCCTTTGACCATGAGATATTTTACAAGCGAGTGCCTTATACATATATCATCTGGCATACACAGGATTTTCATCGCTTAACATAAATTAGCAATAAACATTCATAATTAGTAGCAAGTGATAGACTTCACAAATTAAAAATTTTGTTTTGTATGGGAGGTACCTTATCCTGGTACGGCCCGGAATAATTTATTACCTAGTATAGTAGGCCGTATAAAATTATTAAAAGGTACAAAGTTTTATTAAAATCGTTATATTTATTTTTGAGAAAAATTAACAAAAAACAGATTTTTGTATGGAAGGTATCAGAACCCGATTTTTCCCAGAGTAACAAACTATATTTTGTACTAGGTTGTTAAAAGTAAAGTACAAAGTTTCATTAAAATAATTATAGCAATTTTTGAGAAAAAATAACAAAAACGTTTATTTTTGTATGGAAGGTATCAATACCAGATTTTTCTAACTATTTTGTGTTCTAGGTTGTATAAAAATATGGTGTTGTACAAAGGTTCATCAAAATCGTTAGAGCCATTTTTGAGCAAAAAATAAAAAGTAATTTTTTACTATGGTGGCAACCCTAAAAAATGACGATATTAAAAAAAATAAAAAAAACGGCTGGAGATATAAACACAATATTGCCCTAACCCAAATTTCATCCTAATCCGTCCAGTGGTCTTGGCGCTAGAGCCCGGGGCGGACAAACACACACACACACACATACTTTTTTCGTTTTTTGGGCTCTATAAGTGCAAGAGAATCGAGCCCCATCAAATCTCAAGTTTGATTTGTTTTTTGCCATGATAATACTTCCTTACTCCTTCGTCACTCGGAAGTAAAAAGAGGTTTATTTGTAAATTTTCTTTTTTTTTGTTTATACAAATAATAATTATTAATAATTTCATTTATTTAAAATCAACTTCGGATCAATCACAATATTACTATTACTGAATACTCAAAAAATTATGTTAGTTATCCTATCTATTTATTATAAAAAAACAATATCTAACTTTAGCAAAAACAGGTCCGGTTACCGCCACATGAACAGTGCAGCAGTAAAGAAAAAAACATTTTGTTTATTCTTTATAATAATAGTGAGATGCAAATATTACGCATTATTTATTACACCTACATAAACAGTTTTTCAATAAGAACTTGTATTAACGTCATTTAAGTTTTATCTCAATAAATATAATTATTATTATTATTTGTAACGTATTTTTCAACCGACTTCAAAAAAAGGAGGAGGTTCTCAATTCGTCGGAATCTTTTTTTTTTTTTTTTCTATGTATGTTCACCGATTACTCGAAGACGCCTGAACCGATTTCAAAAATTCTTTTTTTGTTTGAAAGGGTATACTTCACAGGTGGTCCCATATTAATTTTATCGAAATCGATTCAGCGGTTTTTGAGGAAATCAACAAAAACATAGCAAAATTGGAGTTGCTACGATTGAAGTCGGTTGTTTTTAACGTATTCAGCGTGGTCAATTATTTACAGAAATTGAATAACAGCCTCAAGTACCTACATCGATATTTACCTATATTTTCCATCTGTTTCGATAGCGTAACTCTTACCTCTTCTAACGCTGCAAAGGTTTTCAGTGTGAAAACTAATAAACAATACCATAACCATATGGATCCACATGGTGTAGCATTGCCTACGTCTTCTGCTTACCTTTTAATATGCTCCGGTTTCTGAGCGGACAAACTTTATAAATTCTACACTTTTTTTCACTATTTTCATATATTTGTAAATATCATATTGTAATTTGTATTTTTTTTATTTAACGCTTTACATTTTGTTTAATTTGATCTCAAATATGAGACCAGATGACCGTGTGTGATTTGTCCCAGATATTATTATTATTTATTAATCACACACGGTCATCTGGCCCCAAACTAGGATTCCCTGATCTTGGGAACCAGAGACTGATATACATTATAGGGTTTTCTATCTCTTGTAAATATTTACCTTTTTTAGTTTTATTCATGTATTCCTTTTATTCCTTTATATGCGTAGGTTCTTAAGTTAGCGTTTCTTATTATCTTTATCTCGAAATTCTTGTATTTACTCAAATATTGTTTGTTTTCGGTACAACTTCAATTCAATGTTTTTATGTTTGACATCTTATAGTTTCTATATTTTATTCTTAAGAAGTTTGCATCAGTTGAATATTATTAAGGGAGTAATTAAGAACTACGGATGGGGGGGATGGGCCTCCTTAGCATTGGTCTGCAGCCCGTCTAGGAGAAGGGAAACTCCGAAATCAAACCCGGTGTGGTGGTCATCGTTAGGCGAAAGTAGGGTCCAACCCAAAATATACGGCAGACCACCACAACAGCATTCCCAAGGAGGGTTAGCGTCAGGCAGGCGGCCGACTGTAAAACTCGTGCCAAATCTGTAGCAAATGAATAGAGTGATAGACATGCGCGACAGGGTTAGGGCGTCCCCCGGAGGCAACGCGCAGGAGCAGCACCCGGCTCTTGCGACAAGTGGGTCAGGGTTGTCGCACCATCCGACGCGGGTGCGACGTAAGACGCGAGCTCGGAAAAGGAGGGATGTGAGAATAAGGTGTGCTAGTTGGAATGTCGGAACGATGACTGGGAGGAGTAGAGAACTAGCAGATGTTTTGAAGAGACGGAGAATAAATGTGGCATGTCTGCAAGAGACGAAATGGAAGGGGACGAAATCTAGGGAGATCGGTGAAGGATATAAGTTTTATTATTGTGGAAGTGATGGTAAGAGAAACGGGGTAGGAATAGTGTTAGATAGTGAGATGAAAAAATGTGTGATGGATGTGAAAAGGGTGAGTGACCGAATTATTGTTGTGAAAGTGATGCTGGAAGATTTGATTATAAATGTAGTGAGTGTGTATGCCCCTCAAGTCGGATGTGAGGAGAGAGTAAAGGAGAAGTTCTGGGAGGAGTTTGACGGTGTGATGATGAGTATGCCAGATAGTGAAGACGTATGGATAGGTGGAGATTTTAATGGGCATGTGGGAAGAATGAATGAAGGGCATGAAAGAGTACATGGTGGTTGGGGGTTCGGGAGCAGAAACGACGAGGGAGAAGCACTGCTAGAAACTGCTTCGGCATACGACCTGGCCATAACAAACACCTGGTTCCAGAAAAAAGACGAACACCTCATCACATATAAAAGTGGCCACCATAAGATGCAGATTGATTATTTTCTTATTAAAAGAAATAAGATCAACTGCGTTAAAGACTGCAAAGTGCTACCAGGTGAAGAACTCGTTTCGCAACACAGGCTTCTGATCATGGAGATCCAAGTCAAAGTTCGTCAAGATAAGAAAAAAGAACGGCCCCCACCTAAAATCAGATGGTATTTGCTGGAAAAGGACGAGTATGCAGAAATGTTTAGAGAGCGAGTGGTGAACAAAATGTTAGAAATGGGAAGTATGGAAGGAAAATCGGTGAATGAATGTTGGAACGAGATGGCGGAATGCATGAGAAGGGAGGCGAAGGAAATTTGTGGAGAAACAAAAGGGAAAGGAATGATTGATAAGGAAACGTGGTGGAATGACGAGGTGCAAAGAAGGATAAAAGAAAAAAAGGTAGCTTTTAAAGAATGGCAGAGCGTATCAAATGAGAGCGTAAGTGTAAAAAATGCAAAGAGAGAAGTGTATAAAGAATGTAAGAAGAAAGCAAAGAAAGGGGTTGCCATTGCTAGAGCTGAGGCGCAGGACAATCTGTATAAATCTCTAGACTGTCCTGAAGGCCAGAAACAGCTCTATCGTATAGCGAAAGCAAGAGAACGGCACTGTAAAAAATGTATAAAAGATGATGGTGGAAGGATTCTTGCGAAAGATGAGGAGATAAAAGAGCGATGGAAGGTATATTTTGAAAGACTGATGAATGAAGAGAATGATTGGAGTGGAGTACTATTGGATCCACCGTTGAATCTAGGTATGGTAAGAGAAGTAGATGTGTCAGAGGTAAGAATGGCCGTGCGAAATATGAAGAATGGAAAATCGGTGGGACCGGATGGAATACCAGTTAAAGTATGGAAGTTATTAAGTGAAGATGGTTTTATTTGGCTTGCTTTGTTCTTCAATAAGTTGTTGCATGAAGAGGTAATCCCCGACGAATGGTGTAACAGCTTGCTGGTACCAATCTTTAAAAACAAGGGTGATGTACAGGATTGTAACAACTACCGAGGAATAAAGCTTATGTCACATAGTATGAAAGTGTGGGAGAAAGTGATTGAGAGACGCGTGAGAGAAGAGACCGAGGTTTCACGAAACCAGTTTGGTTTTATGCCTGGTCGAGGGACGACGGACGCAATTTTTGGACTTCGTCAGTTGTGCGAAAAATACAGAAGTGTGCACAAAAACTTGCACATGGTGTTTGTCGACCTCGAAAAGGCATATGACCGAGTGCCTCGGGAAGTGTTGTGGTGGGCCTTGAAAGAGAAAGGAGTGCCTGGGAAGTATATGGAGTTGATTCGCGCCATGTACAAGAACATCCGTACACGAGTCAGATCCGTCGCTGGCACCTCGGAAGGGTTCGGAGTGGCGGTGGGCTTGCACCAAGGGTCAGCATTGAGCCCGTACCTCTTCCTGTTGATTATGGACGCTTTGACGTCGGACATACAGGAAGAGGCACCCTGGTGCATGCTATTTGCCGACGACATTGTCCTTGTGGGTGAGGATGGACCTGAGGTGCAGAGCAGACTGGTTGCATGGCAGCAAAGACTGGAGAAAGTTGGCCTGAAAATCAGCAGAACCAAAACCGAATATCTGTTCTGTGATTTCGGCGGTCTCTCCAGTTGTACACCGATAGCACTGGATGGTGTAGCGCTACCGGTCTGCTCCGATTTCAAGTACCTAGGTTCACTTATTCAGAGCGACGGAGACATTAACAGAGACATTGAGCGCCGAATCAACTTGGGATGGATGAAGTGGCGACAGGTCACAGGGACTACCTGCGACCCCCGACTTCCCCTTAAGTTTAAGGGGAAGATATATAAAACTATCATAAGACCTGTCGTCCCGTATGGATCGGAATGTTGGGCCACTAAGGGAAAGGATGAAAGACGATTGCATGCTGCGGAGATGCGAATGTTGAGATGGATATGTGGAGTAACAAGAATGGACAAGATTAGGAATGAGTATATAAGAGGAAGTTTGAAAGTTGCGCCAGTGATAGAAAAATTGAGAGGAAATCGTTTGTCGTGGTATGGGCATGTAATGCGGAGGAATGAAAGACATGTTACAAGGAGAGTGTTACAGATGAGTGTCGATGGATATAAGGGGAGAGGGAGACCAAAAAAGAGATGGATGGATTGTGTGAAGGATGATATGTGTCGAAAGGGTGTGAGTACGGAGATCACAGCTGAAAGGGATGTATGGAAGAAGAAAACATTTTGCGCCGACCCCAAATGATTGGGATAAGGGCAGGAGAATGAATCAAGAACTACGGACTTTTTGGTTTAACGCCTATTTTTCCTGGCGAGTGAGAATAGCGAGGACTGATGACAAGAATGTCAAAAAGGACAAATTGAAAAAAACGGCACTCTGATATATGGTTGGAGGTTGGAGCGTCTTTAAGTGCACATCACCCTTAGGGCCGGGTCTTTCACTTGACATTGGCAAAATCACGCTCGTTATGAGAAGTGGAATGCCAAATAGAAAAAAATTGAATAGAATAGAAGATACTCTGACCCGGATTTCTTGCCAACGCCGGACTCCGCGACGGAAAAAACGTTCCCTGGAACGGAAGGCCGGGACCTCACCCGCCTCACCTCTCGCAGCCGCTTTACCCGTCGCCGTCGGGGCGCGCCGCTCCTGCCACCCGACACATAAGCCGCCTCACCTCTCTCAGCCGCTCTACCCGTCGCCGTTGTTGAGGGGCGCGCCGTTCCTGCCGCCCGACGCATTAGCCGCCCTATGTGATGTTTTTCCTCTTTATACTTTGTAGTAGTGTAGTGGACATTTATCATATCGAGGGTTCACGGGCGACTTGTATTAAGCGACATTTTTAGAAATGTTCAGGAGACTGATTTAAAAAAAAAATTCTTAGAAAAATAATCATTAAAACTTAACTTCTTAGTATTATATAGATTCTCGATATTCTTAATATTTTAAATATTATTCAGAAGTTATTTTTTGTGAAGTATTTTGTAAGAAATAAATTTTTAAAGTAGAGGTTACCTGTGTTTCCAAAAATGTCGCTTAATACAAGTCGCCCGTGAACCCTCGATATCTTCTTTTAGAATAGGTTTTGTGTTTGTGTAATTAAATATTGTAATCCCAGATAACCCCCTCTTTCCTTTTGTAACGTAACAACATACACATATACTTTTAAATACATACATATGTCATGAACGACTGTCATTGACTGACTCGGTGGTAAAGTGGTTAGCGATCCTGACCTCTGATCCGAGAGTCGTGGGTTCGATCCCCACACAGGGCAAACTTTTCTGTGATGAGCAGAATTGTTTGCTCTGAGTCTGGGTGTATTATATCTATATATGTATGTATTTAAAAGTATATGTGTATGTATATCAGTCTCTGGTTCCCAAGATACAGGGAATCCTAGTTTGGGGTCAGATGACCATGTGTATTTTGTCCCAGATATTATTATTATTTTGAAACATGAATTTGGGCTACTCTGACCACTTCGCGCTAGGCGAAGTGGCAGGAGCTACTCTAGCAGAAGCACAGTCGGCTGGAGGTCAGTGCGACGAGGAGAGTAAGCGTCGGACAATCCGGGCATTGTCGAGGAGGACTGCCTTTATTTTTCTTTATTATTATTATTATTATTATCTTTCAAATTGTTCGATTCTCTGTTTCGCAAAAGATTGTATTATTTTAGTCTCCTTATTTATATGTTTTGATATTGGCTTGTACATTTAAATATAAAAACTCTAGAATTTACTTCAATATTTGAGGAAATGTGTGTGTAGCTGCTACTTTGACATACTACGGTTCAGTCTACGAACCGAGTAAGAACTCTGGAGAATTCCCGAGAAGGAGCTCACACGCGCACGCGCACGCGCTCGCACAGGCACACACGCACGCGCACGCACACGCACACACGCACGCACACGCACACGCACACACGCACGTGCACGCACACGCACACGGCCACGCACATGCATACACATACAACAAACCTACCTTTCATATTTCTTTTTAATATTTTCTACTATTTTTTATATTATTTTATTATTAAATGTTTATATTACTTTATAATTTCTATTATTACATGCTTTTAATGTGCCCCAGTTCCGACATTGCTGGCCGCTTCGCACGTGCATACGATTGGGCACCGCTGAAAATCAGCGCTGTAATGGCTGTAGCACTAGTCACAGCATATGCTGAGTCGGGGTCCATTTTTCTGTCACCACAGCACTCCAACAATTATTTGTTTAAATAGAGTATTTTTTTATAGTTTTTCTATTTTATTTATTAGATTCTTTTTTTTTTAAACTTGTAACTTTTCATTTAATGTGGTGTCGAAAATAAATGTCTATGTCTATGATTCTTCTGTACTTTTACTATTGGGTATGCTGTGGATTATACACACTGCTAACGCATAGCTAGAGACGGTTTGTATTATTTTGTTATATCTCAGTTTATAATGGGAACTGAAATTATTGGGCATTCAATTATCATTTATCATGCAATGGCCGTTTTTCCAGCAGTTTCCGAGGTGCTTACTAGATGGCCTTACGGTCTATCTTAAAGAGTAGAGTCTGACAAATGAAAGCGTAACCTGGAATTTTATTTAAAGTTTTTACATGGCAACAAAAAGAAGCTGTCAGAGACTGTCACTGTTGAATGTTAGCATGACTGTCAATTATTGATACTTGTCGGCTGAATATTCATGTTTATTATTTATTGTATTGTTGAGCGTAAGAAATGATATAATGATGTTATTTGTAATGGCCATTCGTAAATGATAGATTTTATGGTAATTTCAGATTTTTCAGTGCAGAAATAAACTGCAGATTATAAAAATCAGTTTATGAAGTAGACTGTTTTTATGTTTATATTTATAAACAAGATGTACAATGTGTCAATAAAATTGTAAAAAGCTAATTGTAAATTGGAATTTCAACTAGTATAAATATATTTTAATAAAGATTTATCACACAAGTATTAAATATATTTTTCCTGCTATAGGTTGGTGATACCACATGAAGATTTTTTGAATTTGCCGCGCTTTCTCAGGTTACGCTTTCATTTGTCAGACTCTAGCAGGATGCAGGATAAGTATAGCGAATCGGCCCTCATATGGCAACCTACTTTAAAACTTGTGTATCAGTATCGCCTTGATTTACAAACACGATTGATATGAGTTTCACCGCAGTAGGTACCTACTCCGCTTTGACCTTGACATATTTTAAAAAAGAGAGCGTACAGGTCCCGTCAATCTTTAAGATCGCTGAAGGGTACTGAGTGGGGGAAGTGTGCGTTCACTTAGAATCCTCATGCTCGAATTTCGAAGTAGTTCCTTGGTTTCAGAGATGAGGCTGCCAGCGAAACATTCCGCTAGCAGCCTCAGTGAAAAACTCGATTTTCTCTGAAACTACGATAGCACATTTTTTTCCTTTGGGCACTATTAGACAATAAATATTGGCATAATCAGAATATCAAAATTCGAGCATGAGGATTCCAAGTGAACGCACACTTCCCCCAGTCAGTACCCTTCAGCGATCTTAAAGATTGACGCGACCTGTAAAATGGAAACTGTTAAAGTGAGAAACATAAAATCAATGTTTTAGGGAACCTTTAATTTAATAAACATTTAATTTTGCTTAAAAATGGCTCTAACGAGTTTGATGAAATTTGTACATTACCATATTTTTATAAAAACTAGTACATAAAATAGTTGGTTACTCTAGAAAAAATCTGGTTCTGATACCTACCTTCTATACAAAAATAAGCTTTTTGTAATTTTTTAAAAAAAATACCTATAACGATTTTAATTAAACTTTGTACCTTTTAATAACTTTATACGGCCTAGGTCATAAATTATTCCGGGCCATACCAGGATAAGTTACCTCCCATACAAAACAACATTTTTAATTTGTCAAGTCTTATTACTTGCTACTAATTATGAATGTTTATTGCTAATTTATGTTATGTATGCCAGATGATATATAAGGAATTCGCGAGAAAGTGTGCACAGCGTGGCTATACAATTTATTTGCTTCACCGTAGTCGGGTGAATACAATATTATTTGTATGTTTGTTCCGGTTTCACATCGAAACTACGCGGCGGTAGCAGTGTGTTTAGGATACGCGCAATCCGGCCGGCGCGTGGCAGCCGTCTGGACTAGGCCGATCTAGAACGAACCGTTCATCTACTAATATTATAGATTTATACCTAAAGCGCGAAGTGCGCCACGCCTGGTATAACTTAAAATTAAGATATTACAAAGTCCTTCTCATAAAAAAAATATAATCAAGGTCATATTTGGCTTCGTATGAAATAGATAAGATCCGACAGAAAATGGACAGAAAAGAGGAATGTTTGTAGCCTGTGTGTGTTTGCGTTGCACCGCAGCTGCCTAACGGGTGGGTCGATTCCAATGCGGTTTTTCTTCAATTGAAAGCAAGTTTCATTTAGGCGGTGCTTACTTATATTTGGTGAAAATCGGTTCAGGGGTTATTCGAATGTTACAGTCGAAGTAACCTAGATAGGGTGACTTTAAATTAGTTCTTGATAAGAAAGGCTATGTATGTGCTCATGATAACACACAAACCCTGAGGAACCCATAGCCAAATCGCCAAAAAAAGGTTGACTCTCCATACAAATCGATCAACTGACCGGCCAAATTGGTATGAAGAGTCCAATTGTTTCTGCTATTTGACTATGTGATTCATAGGAAAAGTTGTTTGCTATCATAAGCATATCCACACTCTTTGGTATCAAGAACTGACTTAAAGTCATCCTATATATACGTATATTTTTAATTTAATTAAGTATTAATTAATGTTATTATTTTCATAGGCCTTCGCCGCAGTAAACGCTTTACCATGTAAGTTTTAAACGTTATTTATAATAAAATATAATTTATGCACTGAATTCACTAACTCAATGCTCAGGTGATTATAGTAAAGAACTTTTGTTCTTGTGCCTTACTTAAAAATAGTCATTAAATAATTCGTTTTAGATCTTATCGATACATAAATTTCACTCTCCACAGACCATTCACTCGATGACAACTCTGATTCAGTTCTTTGGAGTGAATCCAATTCTTTTTCGAAAGAAAAGTCCAGCTCAAGCTCAAGCTCAAGCGAATCCAGCGTAACCAAAATCGAGGACGGTAAAAGTTTCAAAAGCTCTAGCGTCGAGTCAAGCAAAGCGAGCCAAAATTCTGCGTCGCAAGAAGCTAGCTTGAGCGAGAGTAAACTGATTTTAAACCAAGCGGGTCAGTCAAAGGTCGCCTCGTCGAGACATTCTAGCTCTGCCGCATCAAGCGCACAAAGCCAGCATGAAGCTTATAGCCAATCAGCGTCAAGCTCCAAAGCTGGCAAAAGTATCAGTAACAAAAAAGGGAGTGAATCTGGTTGTAGCGATGATGATAATTCTAGTAGCTACCAATCTGCCTATATAAAGCAGACCGACAAAAACTCAAAGAACAGCAACCAATCTGCCTATATCAAGCAGACCGACAAAGACTCTAAGAACAGCCACCATACTGGCCACAACAAGGAGACCAAAAAAGGATATAACGACATTCACCAAACTGGCGTAATCCAGCAGACCACCAATGAATCTAACAACAGCCACAAATCTGGCCATAACAAGCACACCAAAAAAGGATCCCACAACAGGCACCAAACTGGCGTAATCGAGCAGACCAGCGATGGATCTGACGACATTCACCAAACGGCCGTGATACAGCAGACCAGCAATGAATCGAACAACAGCTACAAATCTGGCCATAAGAAGCAGACCAAAAAAGGATATCACAAAACACACCAAACTGGCGTTATCAAGCAGACAAGCGATGCATCTGACGACATTCACCAAACTGCCGTGATACAGCAGACCAGCAATGAATCGAACAACAGCCACAAAGCCGGCAATAACAAGAAGACCAAAAAAGGATATCAGAACAGTCACCAATCTGCTGGTATCAAGCAGACCAGCGATGGATCTAGCGATATTCAGCAAACTGCCGTAATACAGCAGACCACCAATGAATCGAACCACAGACACAAATCCGGCAATAACAAGCAGACCAAAAAAGGATATCAGAACAGTCACCAATCTGCTGGTATCAAGCAGACCAGCGATGGATCTAGTGATATTCACCAAACTGCCGTGATCCAGCAGACGATCAATGAATCTAACAACAGCCATCATACTGGCCATAACAAGGTGGCCAAAAAAGGATCCAAGGACATTCACCAAACTGGCGTAATTCAGCAGACCAGCAATGGGTCTAGCGACGGAACCCAATATGCTGAAATCGACCAAACCAGCACTGGGAAAAAAAACGGCCACCAATCTGCGTATATCAAGCAGACCAGCAATAATTCTAACAACAGCCAACAAACTGCCGTTATACAGCAGACCAGCAATGAATCGAACAACAGCCACAAATCCGGCAATAACAAGCAGACCAAAAAAGGATATCAGAACAGTCACCAATCTGCTGGTATCAAGCAGACCAGCGATGGATCTAGCGATATTCACCAAACTGCCGTAATCCAGCAGACGATCAATGAATCTAAAGACAGCCACAAATCTGACAATAACAAGCAGAGCAAAAAAGGATATCATAACAGACACCAAACTGGCATTATCAAGCAAACCAGCGATGGATCTGACGACATTCACCAAACTGCCGTGATACAGCAGACCAGCAATGAATCGAACAACAGCCACAAATCTGGCCATAAGAAGCAGACCAAAAAAGGATATCACAAAACACAACAAACTGGCGTTATCAAGCAGACCAGCGACGGATCTGACGACATTCACCAAACTGCCGTGATACAGCAGACCAGCAATGAATCGAACAACAGCCACAAATCTGGCCAAAAGAAGCAGACCAAAGAGGGGTATCACAAAACACACCAAACTGGCGTTATCAAGCAGACCAGCGATGGATCTGACGACATTCACCAAACCGCCGTGATACAGCAGACCAGCAATGAATCGAACAACAGCCACAAATCTGGCCATAAGAAGCAGACCAAAAAAGGATATCTCAAAAGACACCAAACTGGCGTTATCAAGCAGACCAGCGACGGATCTGACGACATTCACCAAACTGCCGTGATACAGCAGACCAGCAATGAATCGAACCACAGTCACAAATCTGGCCATGAGAAGCAGACCAAAAAAGGATATCACAAAACACACCAAACTGGCGTTATCAAGCAGACTAGCGACGGATCTGACGACATTCACCAAACTGCCGTGATACAGCAGACCAGCAATGAATCGAACAACAGCCACAAATCTGGCCATAAGAAACAGACCAAAAAAGGATATCACAAAACACACCAAACTGGCGTTATCAAGCAGACCAGCGATGGATCTGACGACATTCACCAAACCGCCGTGATACAGCAGACCAGCAATGAATCGAACAACAGCCACAAATCTGGCCATAAGAAGCAGACCAAAAAAGGATATCACAAAAGACACCAAACTGGCGTTATCAAGCAGACCAGCGACGGATCTGACGACATTCACCAAACTGCCGTGATACAGCAGACCAGCAATGAATCGAACAACAGCCACAAATCTGGCCATAAGAAGCAGACCAAAAAAGGATATCACAAAAGACACCAAACTGGCGTTATCAAGCAGACCAGCGACGGATCTGACGACATTCACCAAACTGCCGTGATACAGCAGACCAGCAATGAATCGAACAACAGCCACAAATCTGGCCATAAGAAGCAGACCAAAGAGGGATATCACAAAACACACCAAACTGGCGTTATCAAGCAGACCAGCGATGGATCTGACGACATTCACCAAACCGCCGTGATACAGCAGACCAGCAATGAATCGAACAACAGCCACAAATCTGGCCATAAGAAACAGACCAAAAAAGGATATCACAAAACACACCAAACTGGCGTTATCAAGCAGACCAGCGACGGATCTGACGACATTCACCAAACTGCCGTGATACAGCAGACCAGCAATGAATCGAACAACAGCCACAAATCTGGCCATAAGAAGCAGACCAAAGAGGGATATCACAAAACACACCAAACTGGCGTTATCAAGCAGACCAGCGATGGATCTGACGACATTCACCAAACCGCCGTGATACAGCAGACCAGCAATGAATCGAACAACAGCCACAAATCTGGCCATAAGAAGCAGACCAAAAAAGGATGTCACAAAAGACACCAAACTGGCGTTATCAAGCAGACCAGCGACGGATCTGACGACATTCACCAAACTGCCGTGATACAGCAGACCAGCAATGAATCGAACAACAGCCACAAATCTGGCCATAAGAAGCAGACCAAAGAAGGATATCACAAAACACACCAAACTGGCGTTATCAAGCAGACCAGCGATGGATCTGACGACATTCACCAAACCGCCGTGATACAGCAGACCAGCAATGAATCGAACAACAGCCACAAATCTGGCCATAAGAAGCAGACCAAAAAAGGATATCACAAAAGACACCAAACTGGCATTATCAAGCAGACCAGCGACGGATCTGACGACATTCACCAAACTGCCGTGATACAGCAGACCAGCAATGAATCGAACAACAGCCACAAATCTGGCCATAAGAAGCAGACCAAAGAGGGATATCACAAAACACACCAAACTGGCGTTATCAAGCAGACCAGCGATGGATCTGACGACATTCACCAAACCGCCGTGATACAGCAGACCAGCAATGAATCGAACAACAGCCACAAATCTGGCCATAAGAAACAGACCAAAAAAGGATATCACAAAACACACCAAACTGGCATTATCAAGCAGACCAGCGACGGATCTGACGACATTCACCAAACTGCCGTGATACAGCAGACCAGCAATGAATCGAACAACAGCCACAAATCTGGCCATAAGAAGCAGACCAAAGAGGGATATCACAAAACACACCAAACTGGCGTTATCAAGCAGACCAGCGATGGATCTGACGACATTCACCAAACCGCCGTGATACAGCAGACCAGCAATGAATCGAACAACAGCCACAAATCTGGCCATAAGAAGCAGACCAAAAAAGGATATCACAAAAGACACCAAACTGGCGTAATCAAGCAGACCAGCGACGGATCTGACGACATTCACCAAACTGCCGTGATACAGCAGACCAGCAATGAATCGAACAACAGCCACAAATCTGGCCATAAGAAGCAGACCAAAGAGGGATATCACAAAACACACCAAACTGGCGTTATCAAGCAGACCAGCGATGGATCTGACGACATTCACCAAACCGCCGTGATACAGCAGACCAGCAATGAATCGAACAACAGCCACAAATCTGGCCATAAGAAGCAGACCAAAAAAGGATATCACAAAAGACACCAAACTGGCGTTATCAAGCAGACCAGCGACGGATCTGACGACATTCACCAAACTGCCGTGATACAGCAGACCAGCAATGAATTGAACAACAGCCACAAATCTAACCATAAGAAGCAGACCAAAAAAGGATATCACAAAAGACACCAAACTGGCGTTATCAAGCAGACCAGCGACGGATCTGACGACATTCACCAAACTGCCGTGATACAGCAGACCAGCAATGAATCGAACAGCCACAAATCTGGCCATAAGAAGCAGACCAAAGAGAGATATCACAAAACACACCAAACTGGCGTTATCAAGCAGACCAGCGATGGATCTGACGACATTCACCAAACCGCCGTGATACAGCAGACCAGCAATGAATCAAACAACAGCCACAAATCTGGCCATAAGAAGCAGACCAAAGAGGGATATCACAAAACACACCAAACTGGCGTTATCAAGCAGACCAGCGATGGATCTGACGACATTCACCAAACCGCCGTGATACAGCAGACCAGCAATGAATCGAACAACAGCCACAAATCTGGCCATAAGAAGCAGACCAAAAAAGGATATCACAAAAGACACCAAACTGGCGTTATCAAGCAGACCAGCGACGGATCTGACGACATTCACCAAACTGCCGTGATACAGCAGACCAGCAATGAATCGAACAACAGCCACAAATCTGGCCATAAGAAGCAGACCAAAGAGGGATATCACAAAACACACCAAACTGGCGTTATCAAGCAGACCAGCGATGGATCTGACGACATTCACCAAACCGCCGTGATACAGCAGACCAGCAATGAATCGAACAACAGCCACAAATCTGGCCATAAGAAGCAGACCAAAAAAGGATATCACAAAAGACACCAAACTGGCGTTATCAAGCAGACCAGCGACGGATCTGACGACATTCACCAAACTGCCGTGATACAGCAGACCAGCAATGAATCGAACAACAGCCACAAATCTGGCCATAAGAAGCAGACCAAAGAGGGATATCACAAAACACACCAAACTGGCGTTATCAAGCAGACCAGCGATGGATCTGACGACATTCACCAAACCGCCGTGATACAGCAGACCAGCAATGAATCGAACAACAGCCACAAATCTGGCCATAAGAAGCAGACCAAAAAAGGATATCACAAAAGACACCAAACTGGCGTTATCAAGCAGACCAGCGACGGATCTGACGACATTCACCAAACTGCCGTGATACAGCAGACCAGCAATGAATTGAACAACAGCCACAAATCTGGCCATAAGAAGCAGACCAAAAAAGGATATCACAAAAGACACCAAACTGGCGTTATCAAGCAGACCAGCGACGGATCTGACGACATTCACCAAACTGCCGTGATACAGCAGACCAGCAATGAATCGAACAACAGCCACAAATCTGGCCATAAGAAGCAGACCAAAAAAGGATATCACAAAAGACACCAAACTGGCGTTATCAAGCAGACCAGCGACGGATCTGACGACATTCACCAAACTGCCGTGATACAGCAGACCAGCAATGAATCGAACAACAGCCACAAATCTGGCCATAAGAAGCAGACCAAAGAGGGATATCACAAAACACACCAAACTGGCGTTATCAAGCAGAACAGCGATGGAACTGACGACATTCACCAAACCGCCGTGATACAGCAGACCAGCAATGAATCGAACAACAGCCACAAATCTGGCCATAAGAAGCAGACCAAAGAGGGATATCACAAAACACACCAAACTGGCGTTATCAAGCAGACCAGCGATGGATCTGACGACATTCACCAAACCGCCGTGATACAGCAGACCAGCAATGAATCGAACAACAGCCACAAATCTGGCCATAAGAAGCAGACCAAAAAAGGATATCACAAAAGACACCAAACTGGCGTTATCAAACAGACCAGCGACGGATCTGACGACATTCACCAAACTGCCGTGATACAGCAGACCAGCAATGAATCGAACAACAGCCACAAATCTGGCCATAAGAAGCAGACCAAAGAGGGATATCACAAAATACACCAAACTGGCGTTATCAAGCAGACCAGCGATGGATCTGACGACATTCACCAAATCGCCGTGATACAGCAGACCAGCAATGAATCGAACAACAGCCACAAATCTGGCCATAAGAAGCAGACCAAAAAAGGATATCACAAAAGACACCAAACTGGCGTTATCAAGCAGACCAGCGACGGATCTGACGACATTCACCAAACTGCCGTGATACAGCAGACCAGCAATGAATCGAACAACAGCCACAAATCTGGCCATAAGAAGCAGACCAAAGAGGGATATCACAAAACACACCAAACTGGCGTTATCAAGCAGACCAGCGATGGATCTGACGACATTCACCAAACCGCCGTGATACAGCAGACCAGCAATGAATCGAACAACAGCCACAAATCTGGCCATAAGAAGCAGACCAAAAAAGGATATCACAAAAGACACCAAACTGGCGTTATCAAGCAGACCAGCGACGGATCTGACGACATTCACCAAACTGCCGTGATACAGCAGACCAGCAATGAATCGAACAACAGCCACAAATCTGGCCATAAGAAGCAGACCAAAGAGGGATATCACAAAACACACCAAACTGGCGTTATCAAGCAGACCAGCGATGGATCTGACGACATTCACCAAACTGCCGTGATACAGCAGACCAGCAATGAATCGAACAACAGCCACAAATCCGGCAATAACGAGCAGAGCAAAAAAGGATATCATAACAGACACCAAACTGGCGTTATCAAGCAGACCAGCGATGGATCTGACGACATTCACCAAACTGCCGTGATACAGCAGACCAGCAATGAATCAAACAACAGCCACAAATCTGGCCATAACAAGCAGACCAAAAAAGGATATCAGAACAGTCACCAATCTGCTGGTATCAAGCAGACCAGCGATGGATCTAGCGATATTCACCAAACTGCCGTGATCCAGCAGACGATCAATGAATCGAACAACAGCCATCATACTGGCCATAACAAGGTGGCCAAAAAAGGATCCAAGGACATTCACCAAACTGGCGTAATTCAGCAGACCAGCAATGGGTCTAGCGACGGAACCCAATATGCTGAAATCGACCAAACCAACACTGGAAAAAATAACGGCCACCAATCTGCCTATATCAAGCAAACCAGCAATGATTCTAACAACAGACAACAAACTAACGGTGTCAAGCAGACCAGCAATGGATCTCACAACAGCAAAAAAGGCAGTAAGACTGGCTACTCATCAGCGGTGAACACTAGCAGTAGCAGTAAGGAGGCCGAGAGCGCTTCTTCAGACAAAGAAAGCTATTCTCAAGTTAATAAAGGTAACGGAAAGACCATCGCCTCCATCAGTAAATCTAGCAATCAGCAGGATTCTAAGAAGAGTTCCGAAGCGGAAGCCAGTAAACAATTAGAGCAATACACAACTTATGGTGACGATGGAGAAGTAACAGGTTACTCTTCATCGTGTGAGGAAGAGTCGTCATCTGCCTCTTCGTCATCATCAAGCTCTTCATCGGAAAGTAGTTCTATTGTAATTGTTTCTTAAAATTTCTATATCGTTGAACTAACTGATTATTGTTATAAGTTCATTTTCGGTTTAAGCGTTGAAAGCATAAATTTTAAAGTTTTTCTCTGTCTGTTCGCATGTACGCAACACGATTTGAAATAGAAAGAATTTGATACATTTTATTGAATGACACTTAATAAATTTTACTTCAATGCATCTAATAGTTATATTTTTTTCTATTCTCCCTAATTATAAGTATCGCTATTTTTTAGCTTGTTTATAAAAAAAAACACTACAGACGTCGCCAAGATGCACTACGATTATTGAATAAAATCAATAATCGTTTAAAATTACGCTATCGATCGGTGCGCCACAGTTAACAGTATTACGTGCAGCATGGACTGGCCAGTCCCCGCCGCTCTCTGAAGGCAACCTCACCTAAGGGTAAGACCCGTTAACAGAATATACAGTCGCTTCGTCACGTCATCGTCAGTCAGTTGTCTCCTCGCTCCTATGTGTTGAAACGGTAGGTCGTAGAAGGTAATGAATTCGGACAATTAGTATTCTGCCATCATAACAAAGAAGGCCGCAAAGTATAAGGGAGTTTCCGTATACTTTGCGGCCTTCTTTTTTATTCCTTTAGCGGACCAGACACTATCAGTAATAATGACAGTATTTTCAAGTAATGACAATATACTGATAGTGTAGTGATTGGAATGATGGTCTGACGCATACTAAACGATGAAATGTCAATATACTGATGTAAGAATACTGTCATTATTACTGATAGTGTCTGGTCCGCTTTAATCTTTCCAAATGTCTTCCCGCTCAATAGTGCTAAGTATAGCCGGCGCTTGCCAGTTCTCTTGGGCCATGGATAAAAGGGTTAGCCCTTTATCACATGCTATGACAACTCTATGCAAATCACTATCGACTTTCGCCAGGAAATAGCATCGGGGGCTGCATATTTCACGGTTGTGCATTTGTTTTGCACTACGAAGGCGACGACCGCCATTCTTCCGCAGAATATACAGCCTCATCTCTGACGACCTCCGAGGATGCATCCTGTGGAGTGTAATAGTAGTGCGGGCCTTCCGATCCAGGGCGTCAAATTCAGTCTGTGTCCATCTGAGTATGCCGAAGGTGAACAGAAGAACGGGGATGACCCAAGCATTGAATGCTCGTATTTTGTTAGCGCCCGACAAATAGCTGTCCATAACTTTTGCCTGGCGCTCGCAAAACTCACTGCAAGGTCTTTTAAGGCCGGCAACGCACTTGTGACTCCTCTGGTGTTGCGTGCGGGTGTCTATGACCGGCGGTAATCGCTTACCATCAGGTGATCCGTCTGCTCGTTAGCCGCCTATCACATAAAAAAACTGAAATCCCGTACCTGATTTCTCGAACAGAAAGCTGAGTAGATTCAGAGACAGGCAAAACCAAAGTGGACTTAGACAATCGCCCTGGAATATACCCCTCTTTATCCAAATCCGGTCTTGCGCATTCGACAGCCGCTGACCATGGAGACTAAGAATCGTACTCCATTGCCCCATACATATACCGAGGAAGTCTCTAACTATATTGTCAATTTTGTACAGCTCGAGAACTCTCTTTAACCATGAATGAGGAACCGAGTCGAAAGCCTCCGGCAGCGGAAAAATTGCGACGATTGCCATTCACCAATTCGCCCACGATCGCGTCGATCAGGAGCAGCTCCTTCGTACCGCGACTGCCGCCTCTACAATCATTCTGAGTTACCGCCATGATGTTATTCGCCTCTATGGAGGCATCTAGCTTGGCCTCCATAATGGGTGTAAGTGTCTTATATGTTGTATAAAGACACGTAATGGGGCGGTACTGGCTAGGGTCAGCGGTATTGCTCGACTTAGGAGCTAAATGACTGATCCCAGTAGTCAAGAAGTTCGGAACCTAACACTGCTCGAGTGCTTGCTGGAACTGGCTGGCTAAGGTCTCGTGACTAGCATTGAACCCCTTGAGCCAATAGTGGTGCAGTCCGTCGTTTCCTGGGGTTTTCCAGTTCGGAGCTTTACGGACCGCTTGCGACACATCATCACAGTGTTTTTTTTTTGCCCAATAAAAGTGACATCTCCGTTTTTTTTCGTTCGTATTTGGCTTTTTTATAAAAAATGCAAGAGTCAAACTCCAAGGAGTAAATTTCGTGCAGTTTATTTTTTTTAAAATCACAAAGTTTTGGTGACCTTGATGTTAAAAATACGGAAATTAATTCATAGAAAAAATAAACTATGTACATAGAAAAAATAAACTATGTACAATTAAGTATTCTTTGTTGTGCGGGGAAAGATAGTCTAGGCGCATATTATCCCCTTTTTATTTAAACAAAAATGTTTGCAAATTCCTCAAAAAATAATATTTTCTGGATTTTCAAATTTATTTTTTCTAGGCCGAAGTAGAGATTCTGCTTAGGACAGATATATTCCTTATACTAATATGTATCTCCCACAAAATCCCACACTTCGGCGTAGATTTGGTAATTTTTTTTTATAAACTAAGGTCAAAATTTTGGATTTAGGGTTGACACAAAAAGGTCATATCTTTTTTCGTATTTTCTTTATACAAAATCAAGTTTATTTATAAGTTTTTATTTGAAATATACTTCGATGTAGTAAACTAAGCAACTGAACAACTTTTGCGCAACAACTTGCGCCGGAATCGCAAAAAAGAAAATTGGTCTTACAGACTTGACAGTTAACTGATTAAATAGGTATGAAACGTCCTAATATTTTTATTACTTCGCAAAATTTTAAAACAAAAGTAGTTTAATTTCCTGAGTAGAAACCCACCTTATTTATTTTGTTATACAGGCTGTAAATGGATGATCCAATTCAAGAAATCACTAAGTCCAAATTTGACGGTTTTGAATTGTTTTTTTTTTTCATGACATTCATTGTTAACATAAGGTTATGATTCTTTTAACAAATAAAACCCCTAAATTGTTTATGTTACTTTTACTTGTCATTTTTTTTCCTGGGCATATTATTTCAGAACACATTTAAAACATAATAACATCAATATGACAAAAGTAACTTTTGGACTTAGTGATTTCTTGAATTGGAGCATCCAAATCTAGTCGTGCGTCAAATTTTAATCAGTGTTTCTACACCTGATTCTGATCATTTTCCCCAAGCAACCCATAGTGAAATCGCAAAAAAATTTTTGGCCTTTTCATACTAATCTGGTCCCTCGGCTGATCGATTTGTATGAATAATCCAAGAGTCGATTTGTAAAGATTTGACTATGGGTTCCTTGGGGAAAGTTGATCAGAATCAGGAGTAGACGCACTGATTAAAACTTGACGCACGACTAGATTTACAGCCTGTATCTGAGTAGTGAATTAAGATTTTTTTATGAAAACCTGAAAAAAATATAAATTGGATTATTTCAAAACTCTAGTATTCTATACTTGATTTTGAGTAACCTCTTAAAATGATGGATGAAAGAAAATGGATTTTCAATACAAATCGATGGGCTGGTTAATGGGAAGTCCAAAATATTTTATTTGAATTGATTATGAACTTTTTAGAGAAAGTTGTTCAGTTTTATAAGAAAAAAACATAGTTAACCTTTTCTTCAGATTTTTGTAACATCCTTATATACAGAGTGTTAATAAAACGGTGTTTCGAATTTTAAGGGGGTTACTCAGAATCAAGTATGAATACAGGAAAAAATATTTGAAAAATCTGAACTCAAATAATGATCAGCCTATAGAAGGACACAAGTAGGCACTGAGGAGCGTGGCCTAGACGCTCTGGTTTGGAGGCAGGTAGGTGGTCGAGTTAACAGAAAGACATGTTGTTCAGTTGCTGGTCGTATATTGAGTGTTATACAAAATAGCCAAAAATACTTACATTCTAACTTACTGACTAAGCGTAACGTGACTTACGTTACTCGTGTGACCTAATTATACGGTCAACGCGTGGAAGTGCATTTCGCAATGCTCATGCTACACCTCCCCCGAAAAGTACAGGGTTACACACCCCCTTTACAAAAAAAATGTTTGCTTAACATGCAAAACATTTTAAAAGTAAACATATTTACTAAAAAAACATAACAATGTCATAATATATTATAATTAATTACTTATTTACGAAAACACTTTGTATTATTTTTATGTACTAAATATTCTTTATTATACATATCAATTTTAACATTAGGAGATAAGTCCTCTAAGACTACAAATGGACCTTTATAAATACAATCTAATTTGTTACCTACTTGGTTTTTCACTAAAACTAGATCTCCTGGCTTATATTTAACAGTATTACAATTCTTATCAAAGTTAAATTTTCTTAAGTTCTTACTCTCTAAAAGGTTTTGCTTAGCATCGAACTGTGCTTTTTGCAATCTGTATTTTAATTCTTTGGGGTAGTCGTCAAAGTTATACAGAGGATCGACTCCCTTACACAAGTTAGATGGAAGGCTACAAACTTTACCAAAAACGAGTTCGTATGGAGTGTATTTCGTCTCTGAATGAACGCTAGTGTTAAATGAAAAACACCAAAATGGAACCCATTCGCTCCAGTCACTCCTGTTGTTTTCACATTGAATTCTAAGATAGGCACCTAAGTGTTTGTGCGTATTCTCAATGCCTCCTAGAGTCTCGTGATGGTAAGCGGTAGAGTTTAACTTCTCAATACCTAGTAACCTACAAACCTCAGTCATCACTGATGACATAAATTCGGTAGCCATATCAGTCAGTATCTGTTTCGGGATACCGTAGCGCAATACAAAGTTATTGACGAAAGCTTTGGCTACTGTATCTGTGTCTTTGCGCTCTAGAGGGTAAGCCTCTACATATTTGCTTAGAACGCACTGGATAGTAAGTATATATTTACAGTTATAATAATCTACATCTAGTGGACCCATAATATCTAAACTAATCCTCTCAAATGCGGAATTGGCAGTGGAGGTTATAGTCATTGGTTCTTTAATATGTTTGTTAGTGTTTTTGGATCTGACAACTCTTACATCGTTTTACGTAGTCTATGACGTCATTAGTCATACGCGGCCAGAAATAATATTTATTAATATTGTTTAACATACGATTCATGCCTGCATGTCCGCTTGTAGGCAAGATATGGAAGTCATTCAAAATTGTCGTAATTTCGTCTCTATCTGAAATACGAATTACGTCTCTTGTGATAAGAAATTTTAGTGACGCGATTTTACATTTTTTGATACTGCGCAGTATTTCTTTAATAAATCGAGCGTTATTTTTATTTTTAATTATAAGTAACTCTGTAATATTTAATTTTTTGCACAACTTTTCGAGATCCCTCGCTAACGCCTCCCCGGACGATAACGATCGGGTATCAAGAATGATCGCCGAGTGCGATGGTACGTAAGTGCAATAGTTAGCGTCACTTGATATATTTTCTGAAAATCTCAGTCTTTTCTTATTCAAATTAGTAGAGAAAATTAACTTTGTTATGTCATTTGGTCGTTTGAGTACTTCTACCACAGTAGGTTGATCAGGCCCACTGGAGGTGGAAGGCTCGGTAAGTCGGTCATGGTCATGATCAGTTCCCTGACTTATTAACTTCTTTCTCTGAGCTCTAGTCAACACGGAAACTACCTGTTCATGGATCTCTTTCAAGTCTTTAGACGTTACCGGAAGTCGACTTAACACATCTGCAGCTGCATTATTTCGACCTGGAACGTATTCTACCACAAAGTCATATTCTTCTAAATACAACCTAAACTTTGTCAGTCGGCTTGATGGATCAGTAAGGCCGAATAAATAAACGAGGGGCCTATGGTCGGTAAATATTTTAAATTTCCTACCATACAAGTAAGGCCTGAAGTGACGTAAGGCCCACACAATGGCTAGTAGCTCGAGTTCTATGATGGGATACCTAGTTTGAGCTGGTGTTAAGCTTTTGCTGGCATAAGCTATGACTTTGCCATTGCTGTTTGATAGAATTGCTCCCAATCCTATTTAAGAAGCATCTGTTTGTAAATGAAAGGTGTTAGTGTCGGAAAAATCGGGATAGTCCAAAACTGGTGGATTACACAGGGCTAATTTTAAATTTTGAAATACGGTTTCGCAATCGTCTGTCCATAAAAATTTTGCGTTTTTCTTGCATAAGGCATTCAATGGATATACTATATCTGCGAAACGTGATATGAAGCGACGGTAATAGTTCGCAAATGCAACTAATCGTTTTACTTCATCGACATTAGTTGGCCTTGGATAGCTGTTTATAATTTTAATTTTACCTGGGTCTGGAAATATACCTTTTGATGTTATCTAATGGCCTAGGTAAATTATTTCCTGCCTGAGAAATTCACATTTCATTGGGTTCAATTTAAGATTGACCTCTCTTAGTCGGTTCATTACACTTATAAGATTTTTATTATGGTGTTCCATGGATTTCCCTATGACAACACAATCGTCTAAATATATGAAACACTTGTCAAAATTAAGGCCTGCCATTGCTATAGTCATGAGTCTAGAGAAAACACTAGCACTCGTTTTTAGACCCATGGGGCAGCGTTTCATTTGGTACTGTTTTCCTGCGGTAAACGCTGTACACTTACGAGAGTTTTTGTCTAAAGAAAGCTGATACATCTTATTTAAACTAAAAGATGTATATTTACGCGATTCTGGATTAAGAGATAGCTGATAATAGCTCTGTGAAAGGTCTAATTTCGAAAAATAAATACTTCCGGATAATGAGTCTAATATTTCGGTAATATTAGGTAATGGAAATTTATCATCTTGGATTTTATTATTCAACTGCCTATAATCGATGACTAATCTCCATTTTTTCTCGTTTGATTTATCAGCTTTCTTAGGCACTAACAAAACTGGACTCGACCATTCTGAAATAGTTTCCTCTATGATGTCATTTTTAAGCATATCTTGTACCTGTCTCTCTATTTCGCTTTTTAAGGCTTGAGGAACTCTATAGGGTTTAACGTAAACCGGCGTTACATGAAAATACCTTCACATATTTCGTGAGCCAAAACTACACAGTCATCACTCGACTTGCATGGAATATACTTTATTATTTCGCAACGAGGCGGTATCACGTGTACTTCCGTGTACCTATCGGGACTGTTGCCTATGGGCATACACACAGATGTCCCATTTCTCGACAAATTAAATGTCTTTGTTTCATAATTAATTACGGCATTATATTTTTAAAGAAATTTTCGCCTACAATACCGTTAGCTGAGTTTGAGCACGTTAGGTTCTTAAAAACATAAAAAGTTTCCCTAAAAGTAACATTATTACATATTAAATCTAAATTAACGTAACCCTCAGAAAATAGCTTACCACTTATACCTTTAATTGTTATTTTATCGTGGCACATTTGATTCAATAAGTCTGGGTGCTCGAGTAGCCACTCATATTTCAAAACACATAAACTTGCGCCACTATCTACTAATAATCTTATACCATAGATATCTTACAATGTGTGCATTGTCTAAAAATATAATTCTCATGCTGTGTGCTCATATAATTGAGATTCAATCTAGATCTATATATTGTAATGATATTTTGTAGTACTAAGGATTGTATCTTGTTTGAGTACCAAATAAATAAAATAAAAATAAAAAATAAAAAAATAACCTTATACTGCTGTTTATACTACCTATACCTATATTACCTATGTCCATTGTCACTACGCTAAATGTATTGTAATTGCAAACATAATGTTCGCTGCTAATCGTGGGGCACGAAAAAACTCTAGCTTGTTCGGTGCAATCTGAGTGCATTAGACGTTCGCGGTACTTGGCGGGTTGTGTACGTGCGCTATATGACGCGAGTGGTAAGGTTGACGACCTTGACCATGCCTGGAACCTCTGGTGGGCTTTCCACGGCCACGTACTCCGAAAGATCTAGAGGTGATGTTGTGGAAAGTTCGTGATTGGTTACCTTGCGAATGGTACCTATTGGAACTCGCTGGTTTTAAACCTCGGGTACCTCGGTTACTATTTCCCATACTGCGGTCCCTATTAAAGTGCATGACCTGTTCCTCGCTAGGTGCTAACGAATTTTCGTCGACTGCAGCTCGAATAGCCTCTGGAAGGGATTGAAATTGACGAGAAGCGATAATAGTGGACAGACGGGGGTTGCTGAGGCCGTCTGCAAAACGCTTAACTGCTACTTGCTCGTTCAATGGACGGAGAACTTCATATTTTTGATCGTCTCCATCTGCCTGTGCTATAGTCAAATTCACGAATAGCTCTTCTAAATCCGACCGAACTTCTCAATAGATCTACGCCCTTGTCTAGCTGTGAACATTTGGGACTGAAGTACGACAGCTGATTTCTTTGGAATTAAATGTGTGCGCATATCCTTCAGTAGTGACTCTAAAGATGCATAGCTAGATTTTAGCCTAAGTTTGGCACTAGCAGAAAGTCGTGTCTTAAGGACAAATTCAATCATCTGCTTTTTGGCAGTATCATTGAGCATGGACCCATATAACTGAATGCTATCTATCAATTGGGTAGTGACGTTCTCCTGGCCTGTCATAATAGGCAACATGGAAATCGCTGTCTTCAAATCAAAATTATCTAAAGCCATGTTTGTGGTTTCTATGGCTATATCAACACGTTTAATATTTTCGACCTCTTCTGTATCTGTTAGTTGGAAATGTAAACTTCCTTTACATTTCCAACTAACTTATTTACTGTCTGTAAATCGTCACCCTGTAATTCATCGGATTCTATTTTAGTTCTAATTTCAGACGAAATATACTCCAAACGAGTGTTAAATACATTAGCCTCTTGAAACTTAGTCTGAGCTGTCTCTGAACTTTGCCTTCTCTGTGGTCCGATTTTAATTAGATAGGTTTTGATTTCTACTAAACGCTCATAAATAACTTCTAACTCTGTTATTAAAGAGGACATTAGGATAAAATTACGGACATAAGATACTTAATTAAACACTTAAAATGGATATGGAAAAATATATAACTAGGTATCGAAAACAATAATTATTAGCGACTTACTTGGCTAGTACATTGTACTTATATCGTATTGTCACGACGACGGTGCGGCGCTTCGGCAGCGTCGATGGCTGGCAGTGGCGGCGGCGGCGGCGACGGCGGCTCGGCGCTGTTGACGGCAGCGGGGCATCGTACTGGACGTGAAGCTGGCTGTTGTATCCTCGTCTGCGCTGGGTGGGCCGGGCTATACCCTGGACTCCGTGGGCCGGGCAAACCCTGGACACCGCTCGTACGCTTCAAGTCTTCTTAAATGTTCGTTCTTCTTATTTTTTGTGAAAGGCATTGATTTCGATTTTAAAGGTCTTCTTTTCTTGAGAATAGTGATTTCTGTTATCTTCTTAAAATTTCGTCATTCTTGCTGTCTTCGTTTTTTTTTTTTTTTTTTTTTTGAAAAATCTTCTAATCTTCAAAGTGTTGTAGTTTTCTTCTCAGAATTGAAGTCCATTTTGATTCTTTGGCAAAGGGTCGCCATGAGGAGCGTGGCCTAGACGCTCTGGTTTGGAGGCAGGTAGGTGGTCGAGTTACAGAAAGACATGTTGTTCAGTTGCTGGTCGTATATTGAGTGTCATACAAAATAGCCAAAAATACTTACATTCTAACTTACTGACTAAGCGTAACGTGACTTACGTTACTCGTGTGACCTAATTATACGGTCAACGCGTGGAAGTGCATTTCGCAATGCTCATGCTACAGCACAATTCGTACATCTAACTCCGACGGACGCCATATCGGGTCAGAGCGATTTAGAACCCCGAACACCCCCGGATTTCATCGGTGTTTGACAGTTCGGAACAACGGGATTGCAGATGTTAACAGACAGACTTCGTGTTCACAAATAGCTTTCAAAAAATAATACTCACGATATTAATAGAAAGGTCAAATTAGTAACAACCCTAATGCATATTTTTGAAAATCATTTTCTCTAAACCTCCGCCGAAGTAGAATGTAGTGATTTTGTGGGTGATACATCCCATACAACAATTTCCAGTCACAAAATTTTGCAGAAAGTCGCAGATTCGAAATATACCGTAACAGTAACGTAACTTTAAATCTATGTAGATTTTGGTCGCTGCGCCTAGTAACTGAGTCGACAATTTCCACTGAAATTCCTTTAAACAAAATATTTGATTTTATTTACGACATCAAACATACAAAAATATATGAATACAAAAAAGGATCAGCCGCAAGCTTCGTCAAAAATTAAATACAACAAAAAAATAAACACCAATAGAATTAAAGCAAAACATTAGCAAAACAATTCCTTTCCGTAACTGTGCGCTGGCGCTGTGTCGAAAAGTAACGACATGGATGTTTCTAAATATATTCTCAACACATTGTGTATACTATTATCGAACTAAGTTACGAACGATTTTTGCGTACACCAGTATAGTAAATGTTACAAAACTTATGTGCAGAGGTCGGAATTAGGTAGAGTTATTTATGTTCTTACACTGATTTCATACAGCGAAATAATAAAGTGGATATACCTCAAATCCCGAGATTAATTTTAAAGAGCAGAAAATCCCATGATTTATTAAATAAAAAAGTTATTTACTTTTACACAATTGCCAAATTTACATCAACGACATCGGCTGTGCGAAGTTGCAAAATTCCAATGCGCACACGCGCGATGTTGCCACATTTGTAGTTCGCACAACATAGCTTTTGAGAACAAAAGAAAACAATACCGGAAATGTGGAAATTATTTATTTGTAATTTTGTTGGCCACACGGGATTGTCCATTAGAAATCCCGGAAAGATCCATATTAATATCAACATTTCGATGCAAGTACATAAATAACTCTACCTAATTCCGACCTCTTCTTACATTTGACCAAAGAAAATAGCTGCAGGTTCCCAACATTGCTGTTATGTTACAGATTTGTTATTTGCTCATTTTTTTCGAAGCGCTTTCGTCACTCTGCGTCCTTTTACAGAAAAGTAGACATTAAGACATCAACATTAGAAAAAACTTAAACAGATATCCGTAACTTATGCCATATAATAAATGAAGTT